>OU342739.1:161198464-161842520 GCA_910589765.1 Avena atlantica | reverse complement strand
TTCTTTGAACTTGTCTTCATCACTCCATGAACACGAGGATGGCAAGATTCAAGCATGATATCTTCTAGAGATGGCGCATCTTGAGCTTGCCCTTCTTCAAATCTTCTTGATATTTGATCTAACGATATTCAACTCTTTGAACTTGTCTTGATCAACCTTTAAGCTCCTTCTTTCTTCATGATTCCAATGGGTATATAGCCCTTGGAAATTTTCTTCTCACCATTCTTCATTTTATTCATCTTCGAGACCAACACATGGCCCAAGCGATGCCAATGGACAAACCTACAAGTCAAACTCAATTTTCACATTAGTCCATAGAGATTGTCATTAATTATCAAAACCACACATGAAGGCATACATGCCCTGTCAATCGGTATCGCTGCCACGCGTAATGTCGATGTAAACACCATGCTTGGCCATTTACCTACATTATCAAAAATGAAACTAGACTTCTCTTGCGCTCCCTAGGGCGCGACGAATAGATAAATAATTTTATGATATTGTCGTAGCACATGTATGTGTAAAAAAAGATGGATCCTAAAAATACGGACATAACATCACCAAAGAGAGATAAAAGGAATTTTGTAGAAACTCGTTAGAGGAGAACAGGTTTTTTCATAGACAAAAAGGACGCAAGGCTGAGTAAAACTATGAAAATGTTCACATCATAAGCATCCAAGACGCGCTACGTAGTAATAACCAAAGACGCACGGAACTCGCAAGCTTACTCTTAGGTTATACGCGTATTTTGAAATAATGTCATGTACGCAGCGTCATATGTTCTGAGTGCCTATGATACAGGCTCTGACGCCGTAAATACTATACAAAATACATCATGTACATGTGTACGTTGGCTGACAGCCTAGAGCGATGTCATTGTCATAGAATACGGCTTTAACTCATTGCGCGTCGTTTAACGTCTAAACACAAAAAGAATGCGCTTAGTCATTCTTAAGAAGCATATTTAACAACAGAAATTATTTGAACACTTAGAACATAGTAACATATAGCATAGATAATTTCATCTCCTTCTACACGAAGCGACTTATACGATATATAAGCACATAAAACTCTATATAGACCCACCGATATGTGTACTAGTTTTGTCGCTGGAGTCCACCGCCAGTCTCCCAAAAAGAATCATGATTTAGGTCGTCCTTTTCGTCAAGAAGAGGAGACCGTGACAACGCCTGAGCCGATGATAGAGCGATACACTTGGAGAACATCTCTGCATTGGCAGCTCTGCAGGTTTCTTTGGCAGCAGCCATTGCCAAAGAAGCGACCTGTCCACACACATATGCGCTTCGTCGACGGCTTTCCACGACGCTGCTTTCGCAGCTTCTATGACATGGGCATTCTTTGCAATATCCTATGCTTCCTCCTCATCTGCCTCCTTCTCCTCCCACGACCGTTCCATACGTTCGTGCTTGGACAGTTGAAACCAAGACGGATCCTCCTCGCTGCCCTCTCTTGGAAACAGAATAGAAGTATCGACACTACACGCCAGACAACGACGTAGGCCCCTATGAATGGGATGAAGTGAACCCGGGAGGCATATGGGATGTAGGAGTCCGCCGGTTCGAGGAATGGCCAAGAAAACGGTGTCGCTCGAAGAGGAAATACGCATGCCTGACTGTCTCGCGTTTGTGAGTGGAGTTGCCAGAATGGGAGTAAGAATAGCGAGACGCGAAACGATAGAAAGGTATGCCCCATATATAGAGCTAATTGTATTTTTAGTCCCACAAATTGCACCCGGGGTGTAAAATAGTCCCACTTCTTGCAAAGTGGACTATTCTAGTCCCACAACTTGTTCCCCGGGTGCTATTTAGTCCATTTTGAAGAAATTTGATCGAATTCAATCAAACCTGAACGAAAACAAACGTGGTTGAGCTGTCTCGACAAAATGCTGCGGGAAAAAAATCAGCCGCAAACTTAGGCCGTTCTACGAGCAGTAGTTCGATTATTAGCCCGTGACCCCTGGCTCGCCACGAACAGAAAAGAAGAAGCAGTCCCGGCAGTTACGGCATGGTCGATCGTGGCGGCAACGACGCCGCCGATCGTGGCGGCAGTTCTCGGCGGAGATGCACTAACGTGAGCATGGCGAGGACCCTCCGCCCTACGGTACCCTCTATCTTCTGTAACTTCTGTGGTTTGTCTTCTTGCAGCGGTGCCATGGAGGGCGGATGTGGGTACCATGGATCGGCTCGAATTTAGGTAGTTTCAACCTAGAAATCTGAATAGGCAGAACTAGGCGAGGCGGAGCGATCATTAGTTTCAACGGAGGTTTTTTGGTGCACGATCGGCTTGAAAGATTGTTGGAACGTAGAGGTTCAGTTCAGTTCAGACATACGTAGAGGTTCAGTTCAATTAAATAATAGATATGTTGTGTCAGTTAACTAAGCACTAGCGCAGATGGTGGCCTCTAACACCGGTTCATAAGGCCCTCTAACAGCGGTTCTGGAACCGCTGTTGGGGGTTCGGTGTTAGAGCCCCCCCCCCCACCCCACATTAACAGCGGTAAAGATTCTGTGCCGCGGCAGGAAAACGGCCTAAATCTCTGCCGCGGCAGAGTTCTGCCGCCGCCCCGTTCCGGGCGTATTTCTGCGGCGCGGCGGAGACGGGGAGGGGGAGGGATAACCGATCGGGAGCGGTATACACATACATCGTCGTCGGTACATACGAGTATATGAATAATTAAGCAACTATTATTATACACAAACATCGTCATTGTGTGGTATTCTCCGTAAACGTTGAAGCATCAAGTACAAGACAAACACGTTCAAGCATATATACAGTGTTCATTTTGGTGGATATCTAAAGAGTTCTCCGCCAGGCGTGACGACCTCATCAAGTATAAACCCCGCCAATTCCTCTTGAATGGCTCGTATGCGGTCAAATGGTAGGAGTTGGTCCCGCATCCATTCGATCTAAAATATATGAAGAATGGGGTCAATATATATATAAGAATAAAACTCAACACAATTGATGGTATTAAAATAATGTTATGTACTTTGTTTACTTACTCTAAGTTGTTCTAGTGCGACTTGGCCCGTCACACATATCGTGTTGCGAATGAACTCGCAAACATAGTATCCACATAAGTTATTGTCGGGTCCCTGATGCGCGCACTTTACGAGAATAGAGAGTTCAATCAAAATAATAATCAATAAAGCATGATATAATGGAATTGGAAGCAGAATCAAAGAGATACGCAGACCTAGCTAGCTAGTATTACTTACATTTTGGTCTACAAATTTTAGTTCTTCTAACCATTCACCCACGGCCCTGCCCGTGAACCTTTTCCAAATCCTGTCCGGCAAAGAAAATGGATAAAGGAGTAATTAATTACTTGTTGTCACGAAAGTTGCCGATATAGTGCGATAATATGATTAAAATTACCTTGGAGCATCTTTTTGAAGTCTGCCCATAGCTCATGCACTTTTTGTAACAAGTCCATGACAAGGACTTTTCCTGAGTCAGGTTGAATGACTAGCAGAATAAAGTGGAACCTACGCACGCATAACTCATCATCAGTTACACTTAACATCGAGTAAGCCGAAAAGAATATGTACAAGAGAGGGTAACACTCACGAGAAGTTGTAAGGCAATAGTATTTCCCTTTTGGTTTGTTGTCTTAGTAAAAACGTTAGCAAGAAATCTTCTGTTTGCCTGGGTTTGAGTTTTACCACTTGTTCATGAACTCTATTTAGGTCAACGAACCCAATGTTAAAAGGGCCTCCTTTCATGCATTACATAACCTTTTTCCCGCATAATAGTATATATATACATATATGGTGAGCATATATATATACATGCAATTAATGAATTGAATGAGAAGAGATAGAAATTAAAGAAATAATACTTACACACAATAAAGGTTGATGGCAGCTTTGTCGAGTTCCTTCTGATTGAATAGAAAATGCAAGTCTTGAATGTTGAACCTGATCTCGTCGTCTCCGCACAAGAAAATCTGATCTCTTATATGCGCCGTGATCCATTCTCCCTTTCTCGTCTTGCAGAAATCAAGGTACCACTTGTGCAATCTTCGCATCTTTGTTGGTATATTCTTGAGCTCCTCTTTCTTGACGAGATTCTTCCCATACTTCCATGGCTGTATGGGGTTGACATCACCTGTGGGCAAGTTGTCTCCCATGATGTTCAAGTATGCAATGTAAGTCATCCCCATCTCATTGGCCTTTCTTTGTAGCTCTGCCTAGTAATCATTTACAGGAGGAGTGTTCCGTGTGTCGAACACTTGGAGCAGGGCGCATGATTGCTTTTCCTTCTCTCCGAGCATGGGAACCATTTTCTGGGGTGCCGCACGACTTCTACTTTCAGTCTCCCTCCGTCTTGCATCCCCCTTCAAAATCTGGCGCTCGTAGTCCGGCACAAGTGGGGTTTCAGGTTTCAAAAGATTATTGTAAAACTTCTCCACCACCGCCGGATCTATTTTCTCCTTTGGCTCGGCCCGTCTAGGTGCAAAGAATTTCTTGACCTCTTCTTCTGAGATCCTATTGGTCTCCTCGTCGCTGCGATTCCACGGTAAAATCGGCAATGGCTTGGCGGAAGGCTGCGGGACGTAGTTTCTTGAACTCTTTGGCGTACGGTTTCCTGCGGATTTCTTCATGGCAGTGCTAGTGATGCTCTTTGTGGCAGTGCTCTTCCGCTTACGCTAAGGAGATGGCTGAAGCGCCGGAGATGGTTGACGCGCAGGAGATGGCTGGCGCGCCGCAGATGGCTGGCGCATAGGAGATGGCTGGCACGCCGGAAATGGCTGCCTCGTAGGAGATGGCTGAAGAGCCGGAGACGACAGGGGAGTATTCTGATGACTTGGAGACGGCTGAGGCGTCTCAGACTGCTGACACTGCGGAGACGGTGGGGGTGCCAGTGGCCTCCAATTTGGAAGCACGATGTGTTCCTTCTTCCAAAGAATGGTTGTTTTCACTGCAAATTTGAGTTGAGTTTCCCCTTCACCTGTAGCATGGTCAAGCTGTGCTTCCTCATATTCCTTCACAACCTCATCCACCCCGAGAATAGCATAGCCATCTGGAATCGGTCGGCAGTGGTAAGTTCCACCAGCTACAGGAGGTAAGGCATAGCTGACCGCCACCTTAATGGATAAGCCCATTAATATCACATGCAGCTCGGCGTGTTCGCTCTCTGTGATCTCATCCACGGCGTATCAAGGACCCGCCATTTCAAGCGTGGGCTGCACGTTCTCAGTGGAAGCCACGCTGCTTTTCCGCGCAGAGTCTGGGCCGCCGGTAGCTTCCAGTGCAAGCTCTTCGTGCTACTGAGATGGGTCGGTAGCTTGCTGGCTCTTTTCTGCATTCACTTGCGCCTGCAGCGCCACAAGTGCATGTTCTATCTGTGTCATCCGCTGTGTATGCTCTTTTTCTTTTCTGCCGCGCCATCTGTAAGAGTCGCCCCACTCGGCAAACCCATCCTTCCACGTCATACCCCCTGTGCCTCGTGCATGTCCAAGGTGTTCTTTTTTACCGATGGCGCGTGTGAGCTGGTCATTCTCTCTGTCGGGATGGAAGGTCCTGGCGGCTGTTTCCTCGTATGCCGTGATGAGTTCAGTGACGAGTTTGGCAACGAGGGTTGGGAAGGTACACAATCCCGTTTCTGGGTCCAACCTTGTCCCGATTCCATAGAACCAAGTCTTTGCACATAGGTCCCAACCATGTGTCTAGGGTTTGATCCCTCTATCGCGCAGGGCCTTCTCAGCTTCCTCCCACTTAGGCCTTTGAGATATGTAGCCACCTGACCCCGTCCTCTGGTGATATTCCTTCTTCTGGGCATTCAGCGTATTGGTTTCTGACCTCTTTGTAGCTATAGCACCTTCCTTGTGTGCCACAAATTCGGGCCAGTGAGGTCTTATCTTCTCATAATATGCGTCTTCGAAATCTGGAGTCTCGCGAGCTTTGACAAATTTGTTCAATTTTTTCTTCCAGTTGCGGAAACCGTCAGCCATCTTCTTTAGAGTCCACTCTTTGACCTTTTCCTTTATAACCGGTTTGTTTTCATCCTCCTCTGACAGAAGGGTGAAATTTACCAGCAGCAAATTCCAAAGCGTTTCTTTGGATCTTTCATCGACAAAGGTACCGTCGCCCTTCTTTGGCTTATTCCAATATTCAGTTATGATTGGGATTTGGTCCCTAACAAGAACTCCAGCCTGACGTACAAATTTTTCTGTGGCCTTCTTGGGCTCCATCGGCCTGCCATCAACACGGACTTCTTCGATCGTGAACTTTACACGATCTTTCAACCGATGGCTCGCGCCTCGCTTGTTCTTTTTCGTAGAAGAAGATTGTTGCTGGCTGGTCGATCCAGAGGGCTAAAAGAAGAAAGAAGCGTTAATTAATACATGTACATATATACAAATTAATCGGTGGAAGTCAGCAGAGAGGATTAATCCATGCATATACCTCGACGGATTTTGTAATCACTAAAGTGCGTTCACCGGAGTCGTCATCTTCTCCATGACTACTTGAGCTGTCATCATGTCCCTCCAAGTTCATATATTGTGAGGTGTCCTCATGGATGATGTTCTCCATTATTTCTTCCTCTTCAAGGTTTCTACTGAGTGGATCCATAGTTTCTAAAACAATAATATTATCTATAGTAAAAGAGTAAACATTCAAGTGGACTTGGATTCATACACAAATATACATATTATTCATACAAAAATACACAAATGAAATTAAAACCCTAAGGATGCTTGATCATTTTAAACGAGTTCCGAGGGGCCCAAACCCTAATTCAGAGAAATCCTGGATGCATATGAGAGGGTTCATTATGTTCTTCTAATTAAACTTGTCATGTAAGTTGATTAAACCCTAATTCAGAGAAATCCCGGATGCATATGAGAGCGACCTAGGGCGCGCGAGGTAGCGGGTTCGCCTCAGCGTGATGCGGCCTACCTAAAACGGGCGGCGCCACTACCTAGGGGTCATCGGAGCGACGTTAACGATGACGGCCAGCGGCGGCGCTTGCAGAGCAGCGAGGTGACGACCCTAAACTAATACTAACACTAAAATACACTAAATAACCTTAAACTAAATACACTAAACTACACTAAATAAATAACCCTAACATAAATAACCCTAAACTAAATAACCCTAAACTAATAACCCTGAACTAAATAAATAACCCTAAACTAAATAAATAACCCTAAACTAATAACCCTAAACTAAATAACCCTAAACTAATAACCCTAAACTAAATAAATAACCCTAAACTAAATAACCCTAAACTAATAACCCTAAACTAAATAACCCTAAACTAATACTAACACTAAACTACGACTAATACACTAAACTACACTTATAAAATACTAACTAATTAACTACTAATAATTAACACTAAACTAACCTAAAGAAAGAGGTGCAGCGCTCGCACCTGCGGGGCGGTCGGCCGGCAGCGCGGGTGGCGGGGCGCGGGCGGCGCGCAGAACGGGTGCGGGACGGCGCGGCGTCGTGTGGCAAACGGGCGGCGGCTGGTGTTGGAGATATGCTCTAGAGGCAATAATAAATATAGTTATTATTATATCTTTGTGTTTATGATAAATGTTTACATTCATGCTATAATAGTATTAACAAGGAAACATTAATACTTGTGTGATTTGTAAACTTAAACTGAAGTCCCTAGTGAAGCCTCTACCTAATACTAGCTTGTTGGTTAATAAATTATTGTGGTTTCACTATCATGAACATTGAGATGTTATTAACAATGTCCATCATATCGTTAGGAGAATGATATGATGGACATACTCCTATAGATAAGCGTAGCATAAAGATCAAGTCATTTTAATAGTTCAATTTCTATATGCTTTCTGATACATAGTAACCTAATTCCTTCGACCATAAGATCATGCATATCACCTTTACCGGATGAATGCTTTGATGACATCAAACACCACACCGTAACTGGGTGGCTATAAAGGTGGCATTGAGTGTTCGGAAAGTATTGGTTGAGACACATGGATCAAGAGTGGGATTTGTCCATCCATATGACGTATAGATATACTCTGGGCCCTCTCGGTGAAATGTCATACAATTAGCTTGCAAGCATGTGACTGGCTCATAATGAAGGGTTTTGCGGCATAGTAAATCAAAATTTTCTACGGAGCGAACAGAGGGAAAGCCAAGATCTAATCTAGGAGATGCAAACAACGAGAGAGATTGGATTAGATCTTCATACCCTTGAAGATTCGCACAGCGGAACGTTCGTCGGAACGTGGGTGATGTAGTCGTACTCGCTTCTCCTCCTCGCGATCCGATCCGATCTAGCACCACAAGTGGCGGTGCCTCCGTGAGATGCACACGTGCAGCACCTTGACGCCTCCTCCTTCCTCGGACCAGCAAGTATGGTGGAGAGATAGATTGGATCTACAACACGACGGCGTGGTGTATATGGTGGAGAATTTCTGCAGCAGGGCTTCGCCTACAAACAGTCGGGAGGGAGAGAGGAAAGCTAGCAAGGCGGCTAGGGTTTGGAGGAGAGGTGTAGGGGTTTGGTGCGCCCCCACCCCCTCTTTATATAGAGGGGGGCGCAGCCCTAGCCCCTCCCCCAAGCCCAAAGGATAAGGAGTGGGGGGCATGGACTCTCCCCTCTTCTAGAAACCCTATCTCTAGTTTAAACGATTTAAACTCTCTAGGATCGGCTGGGCCCTATGGGGCCTTGTGCCCTTGGCCCAATGCGGCCAGGACACTCCCTCATAGGCCCATGCCCCCTCTCGGAAGGTGGTTCCACGTTGGTCCCCTTTCGGAAGGTTCTAGAAGCTTCCGGTACAATACCGATTAACCCGGAACAATTCCGAACTCCAGAAACTGCACTGCCTTATATGAATCTTATTCTCCGGACCATTCTGGAACCTCTCGTGATATCCCGGATCCCATCCGAGACTCCGAACAAAAAATTAATAAACCAATTATCCAATCTATCCTAGCGTCGAGATACGTTAAGTGTGTGACCCTACGGGTTCGAGAATATGCAGACATGATCTTCTATCAATAATCAACAGCGGGGTCTGGGCACCCATATTGACTCCCACACATTCATCGATGATCATATCGGATGAACCACGATGCCAGGATTCAAACAATCCCATATATATATTCCCTTCGTCTCGCGATATTTTACTTGCCCGAGATTCGATCGTCGGTACCGTCATACCTAGTTCAATCTCGTTCACAGCAAGTACTTTACTCGTTCCGTAATCCGATATCACTTTGTGATTAACTCCTTAACCACATGCTTGCAAGCGGTGTTGATATTGATTACCGAGTGGGCCTGAAGTATATCTCTCCGACTTGGGAGGGACAAATCCCATCTCGATACATACAACCCAACAGATACTTTCCGATCACCTGAGAGACACCTTTATGATCACCCTCTCATAGGATGACGTTTGATGACCTCAAAGCTTTCTTCCGATACCAGGGAGTTGTATTATCTCATGGTCTAAGGAATACAATATTTGACATAGGAAAAGCTTCGCAAAGATGAACACGATGAAACGATCTAATTGCTTTGCTTAGTTTGGGTCTGTCCATCATATCATTCTCCAATGTTATGATCTCATTATCAATTGACAACTCATGTCTATGGTTAGGAAACCTTAACCATCATTGATCAATGAGCTAGTCCATAGAGGCGTACTAGGGACACGGTGTTGTTCACAAACCACACAAGTATTAAAGTTTCCGCTTAATACAATTCTAGCATGGAATATAAACTTTATCATGAACATGAATTATAATAATAACATCTTTATTATTGCCTCTAGGGCATAATTCCAACAGTCTCCCACTTGCACTAGAATCAATAATCTAGTTTACATTTGGCAACAATCTCACACCCATGGCACTGAGGTGTTGATCATGTTTTACACGTGGAAGAGGTTTAGTCAATGGATCTGCGACATTCAGATCTGTATGTACTTTGCTAATCTTCAGATCTCCATCTGCAATATAATCTCGGATTATATGAAACTTGCGGTTGATATGCTTGGTCTTTGAACCACGCCAAGCTCAGTGATGAAGTTTCTGATCCAAACTCCTTCACTTGACGCTTCTGCAGCAGCCATGTATTTCGCTTCTACTGTAGATCCCGCGATCACGCTTTGCTTGCAGCTTCTCCAGCTTACAGCTCCTCCATTCAAAATATAAACGTATCCTGTCTGAGATTTGGAATCATCCTTGTCGGTGTCAAAACTAGCGTCGACGTAACCTTTTACGACAAGCTGTTCATCACCCCCATAGACTAAGAACATTTCTTTAGTCCTATTTAGGTACTTTAGGATGTTCTTCACGGCTGTCCAGTGTTCCACTCCTGGATCACTTTGATATCTGCTCGTCAAACTAAGAGCATTGGACACATCCGGTCTAGTACATAGCATGGCATACATGATAGAACCTATGGCCGAGGCATAAGGCACTTTGCTCATAGCTTCCCTATCATTTACCGTAGCTGGACACTGAGCCTTGCTCAATATCTTACCTGACAACATAGGCACTGAACCTTTCTTTGCCTTATCCATTCTGAACCTTTTCAGAACTTTGTCTAGGTATGTACTCTGGCTTAAAGCTATCAGGCGTCTTTGTCTATCTCTATAGATCTTGATGCCCAATATATAAGCAGCTTCACCTAGGTCTTTCATTGAAAAACACTTGTTCAAATAACTCTTCACGTCGTTAAGCATGTTGATGTCATTTCCGATAATCAATATGTCATCCACATATAGTACCAGAAACGTCACCGAGCTCCCACTCACTTTCTTGTAGATACAAGCTTCGTAGCAATTTGGAACAAATCCAAAGCTCTTGATCACTTGATCAAAACGAAGGTTCCAACTCCGAGATTCTTGCTTCAGTCCATAAATGGAACGTTGAAGTTTGCATACTTTACTAGCATCCTTAGGATCGATAAAACCTTCGGGTTGCATCATATACAACTCTTCATCAATGTTGCCATTGAGGAAAGCAGTCTTGACATCCATCTGCCATATTTCATAATCATGAAATGCAGCAATTGCTAATAAAATCCGAATGGACTTAAACATTGCTACGGGAGAGAAAGTCTCATCGTAGTCAACACCTTGAACTTGTTGAAAACCTTTCGCGACAAGCCGTGCTTTATAGACGGTAACATTACCATCCGCGTCCATTTTCTTCTTGAAGATCCATTTTCACTCAACGGCCTTTCGGTCGCTAGGAGGGTCCACCAAAGTCCATACTTGGTTTTCGCTCATGGATCCCAATTCGGATATCATGGCTTCTAGCCATTTCTCAGAGTCTGGGCTCATCATCGCTTCCTCATAGTTCGTAGGTTCACTGTCTTCTACTAACAAGACAGTCAAGACAGGGTTGCCGTACCACTCAGGAGGGGCACGCGATCTTGTCGACCTGCGACGTTCAGTAGCAGCATCGTCCGAAGCTTCATGATCCTTGTCATTAGCTTCCTCTATTGTTGGTGCAGGCGGCACTGGAACAATTTCAGGTGTTGCGCTACTCTCCAAATCAAGAGAAGGTTCAATAACCTCGTCAAGCTCTACTTTCCTCCCACTCACTTCTTTCGAGAGAAACTCCTTCTCAAGAAAGGAACCGTTCTTTGCGACAAACACTTTGCCTTCGGTTCTGTGATAGAAGGTATACCCAATAGTTTCCTTAGGGTATCCTATGAAGACGCATTTCTCCGCTTTGGGTTCGAGCTTGTCCGGCATCAACTTCTTGACGTAAGCTTCGCATCCCCAAACTTTAAGAAACGACAACTTAGGTTTAGCACCAAACCACAGTTCATACGGTGTCGTCTCAACGGATTTAGATGGTGCCCTATTTAAAGTGAATGCAGCGATTTCTAATGCATAACCCCAAAATGATAACGGCAAATCAGTAAGAGAGATCATTGATCGGACCATATCTAATAGGGTTCGATTCCGGCGTTCAGACACACCATTGCGCTGTGGTGTTCCGGGTGGCGTGAGTTGTGAAACGATTCCACTTGCTTTAAGATGCATGAGAAAATCATAACTCAAATATTCACCTCCACGATCGGATCGTAGAAACTTAATCTTTCTGTTATGATGGTTCTCCACTTCATTCTGAAATTCCTTGAACTTTTCAAATGTTTCAGATTTATGTTTCATTAAATAGATATACCCATATCTACTTAAGTCATCGGTAAAAGTAAGGAAATAGCAATATCCACCGCGCGTCGAAATACTCATCGGTCTGCATACATCGGTATGTATGATTTCCAACAAGTCCGTTGCTCGCTCCATCATTCCGGAGAACGGGGTTTTGATCATCTTGCCCATGAGGCATGGTTCGCATGTGTCAAATGATTCAAAATCAAGAGACTCCAAAAGTCCATCAGAATGGAGTTTCTTCAAGCGCTTTACACCAATATGACCTAGACGACAGTGCCACAAATAAGTAGTATTATCACTATCTACTTTGCATCTCTTAGCCTCAATGTTATGGATGTGTGTTTCATCCCTTTCGAGATTTAGAAGAAATAAACCATTCATAAGAGGTGCATGGCCATAAAAGATGTTACTCATATAAATAGAACAACCATTATTCTCCGATTTAAATGAATAACCGTCTTGCAATAAACACGATCCAGAAATAATGTTCATGCTCAACGCATGCACATAATAACACTTATTAAGGTTTAAAACTAATCCCGAAGGTAAAACTAAGGAGAGCGTGCCGACGGCCATCACATCAACTCTTGATCCGTTGCCAACGCGCATCGTCACCTCATCCCTCGCAAGCCGCCGTCTATTCCGTAGCTCCTGTTTCGAGTTACAAATATTAGCAACTGAACTGGTATCAAATACCCAGGCACTACAACGAGGGCTAGTAAGGAAAACATCAATAACATGTATATCAAATATACCTTTGATGGTGCCAGCCTTCTTGTCCGCTAAGTACTTTGGACAGTTGCGCTTCCAGTGACCCTTGTCCTTGCAATAGAAGCACTCAGTGTCCGGCTTAGGACCAGACTTGAGCTTCTTCTCAGCAGGAGCATTGCGCTTGCCGCCGCCCTTCTTGAAGGGCTTCTTTGCTCCCTTACCTTTCTTAAAGGAGGGTTTGTTGACCATCAACACATGATTATCCTTCTTGATGTCCACCTCCGCAGCCTTCAGCTTTGCGAAGAGCTCGGTGATCGTATCAGTGGAGCCAATCTGATTATGAGTCACTACAAAACTTTTGTAGCTGGGGGGGAGTGATTGCAGAACCCTGTCAATCTTGAGCTCCTCTGGAATCGTGCATTCCAGTTGCTCAAGGCGTTGAGTGTAGCCCGACATCTTTATGGCGTGCTCACTAACGGAACTCCCTTCCTCCATCTTGCAGTTAAAGAACTTCTTAGAGATCTCATATCTCTCAGAACGGGCTTGAGTCTGAAACATGGTTTTCAGCTCCTCGAGAATCTCAAAGGGACCGGGATAGGTTTCAAAACAATTTTGAAGTTCCGGTTCCATAGCAAACAACATGGTGCTCTTAATCACACCATAATCATCTTTGCGCGACTGATAGACAGCTTTCTCATCAGCCGGCGCAGTTGCAGCAGGGGGGTCACCTAACGCTTTCCCAAGGACATAGTCCTTTTGTCCACCAGACAGAATGATTATTAGATTGCGGAACCAATTGGTGAAGTTAGACCCATTGTTT
The DNA here is from genome assembly GCA_910589765.1 of Avena atlantica. Classification (NCBI taxonomy): domain Eukaryota; kingdom Viridiplantae; phylum Streptophyta; class Magnoliopsida; order Poales; family Poaceae; genus Avena; species Avena atlantica. The sequence goes on along the minus strand of OU342739.1, from coordinate 161,828,835 downwards.
CTAAGCTTTTCCTTCTCAGCAAAAACGTTGAAGTTGAAGTTGGATTTGGCCATGTGATCTACAGTATTTGCAAGTACAATTTAGACTATGTTCATGATAAATAGTTCAACTTAATCAAATTACAAAATGAACTCCCACTAAATTCAACATCCCTCAAGTTGTTTAGTGAACACGATCCAAATTCACCACACCTAATCCGATCATCACGAGAAGAGATGTGGTTTCAATGGTGGACAACAAAGTGTCGATCATATCATTCATATGACTCATGCTTAACCTTTCGGTTCTTGTGTTCCGAGGCCATGTTTGTACATGCTAGGCTCGTCAAGCTAGACCCAAGTATTTCCGCGTGTGCAAAACTGGCTTGCACCCGTTGTATGTGAGCGTAGAGTCTATAGCACCCGATCATCACGTGATGCTTGGACACGACGAACTTTCGCAACGGTGCATACTTGGGGAGAACACAGTTTTTTTCTTGATCTTTAAGTGAGGAATCATCTTATAATGCTACCGTCGAGATCTAAGCATAATAAGATACATAAAAGGATAAACATCACATGCATATAACTTTATGTGACATGGTATAGCCAATCTTCGCGCAATGATCTCCATCTTGTGCGTTCCGGCATGATCTCCATCACTCCACCATGATTGCCTTCACCACGAATAGCAACTACAACTATTGCAAACTACTTAGCGATAAAGTAAAGCTATTACATGGCGTATAAGAAGTTGACTCGCAGGTCATACACAATTATAAAGACAACCATATGGCTCCTGCCGGTTGTGTACTCATCGACATGCAAGTCGTGAAACATTACAAAACATGATCATCGTATACATTATACACATCACATCTTGGGCCATACCATATCACAGAAAACACTCCCTGCAAAAACAAGTTAGACGCCTCTACTTTGTTCTTGCATGCTTTACGTGGCTTATGGGAGTAGATGCTAAGAACGATTCTTACCTATGGAAAGCCACAACGGTGATATTATGGTTGCCAAACTCCGGTGTTAATCCCATGACAACTATAGTGAGAGAAACTGACATCCACCAGCCGCATGTGTGGAACAAGCCACACGTCAAGTGCGGAGCCGGTCTCGCGAACGACGTCGCGTAAGGTTGGCCTGGACCGCTTCAATCTCACTATCCCGCGTCATAAGAAGAACACAAACAAGAGGCTTGCAACAGAAAACATCAACGCCCGCAACAACCATGTTGCGTTCTACTCGTGAAACACATCTACGCATAGATCTAGCTCTGATACCACTGAAGGGTTTCGCGGCATAGTAAATCAAAATTTTCTATGGAGCGAACAGAGGGAAAGCCAAGATCTAATCTAGGAGATGCAAACAACGAGAGAGATTGGATTAGATCTTCATACCCTTGAAGATTCGCACAGCGGAACGTTCGTCGGAACGTGGGTGATGTAGTCGTACTCGCTTCTCCTCCTCGCGATCCGATCCGATCTAGCACCACAAGTGGCGGTGCCTTCGTGAGATGCACACGTGCAGCACCTCGACGTCTCCTCCTTCCTCGGACCAGCAAGTATGGTGGAGAGATAGATTGGATCTACAACACGACGGCGTGGTGTATATGGTGGAGAATTTCTGCAGCAGGGCTTCGCCTACAAACAGTCGGGAGGGAGAGAGGAAAGCTAGCAAGGCGGCTAGGGTTTGGAGGAGAGGTGTAGGGGTTTGGTGCGCCCCCACCCCTCTTTATATAGAGGGGGGGGCGCATCCCTAGCCCCTCCCCCAAGCCCAAAGATAAGGAGTGGGGGGCATGGACTCTCCCCTCTTCTAGAAACCCTATCTCTAGTTTAAACGATTTAAACTCTCTAGGATCGGCTGGGCCCTATGGGGCCTTGTGCCCTTGGCCCAATGCGGCCAGGACACTCCCTCATAGGCCCATGCCCCCTCCCGGAAGGTGGGGCCACGTTGGTCCCCTTCCGGAAGGTTCTAGAAGCTTCCGGTACAATACCGATTAACCCGGAACAATTCCGAACTCCAAAAACTGCACTGCCTTATATGAATCTTATTCTCCGGACCATTCCGAAACCTCTCCTGATATCCCAGATCCCATCCGAGACTCCGAACAAAAAATTCATAAACCAATTATCCAATCTATCCTAGCGTCGAGATACGTTAAGTGTGTGACCCTGCGGGTTCGAGAATATGCAGACATGATCTTCTATCAATAATCAACAACGGGGTCTGGGCACCCATATTGACTCCCACACATTCATCGATGATCATATCGGATGAACCACGATGCCAGGATTCAAACAATCCCATATATATATTCCCTTCATCTCGCGATATTTTACTTGCCCGAGATTCGATCGTCGGTACCGTCATACCTAGTTCAATCTCGTTCACAGCAAGTACTTTACTCGTTCCGTAATCCGATATCACTTTGTGATTAACTCCTTAACCACATGCTTGCAAGCGGTGTTGATATTGATTACCGAGTGGGCCCGAAGTATATCTCTCCGACTTGGGAGGGATAAATCCCATCTCGATACATACAACCCAACAGATACTTTCCGATCACCTGAGAGACACCTTTATGATCACCCTCTCAAAGGATGACGTTTGATGACCTCAAAGCTTTCTTCCGATACCAGGGAGTTGTATTATCTCATGGTCTAAGGAATACAATATTTGACATAGGAAAAGCTTCGCAAAGATGAACACGATGAAACGATCTAATTGCTTTGCTTAGTTTGGGTCTGTCCATCATATCATTCTCCAATGTTATGATCTCATTATCAATTGACAACTCATGTCTATGGTTAGGAAACCTTAACCATCATTGATCAATGAGCTAGTCCATAGAGGCGTACTAGGGACACGGTGTTGTTCACAAACCACACAAGTATTAAAGTTTCCGCTTAATACAATTCTAGCATGGAATATAAACTTTATCATGAACATGAATTATAATAATAACATCTTTATTATTGCCTCTAGGGCATAATTCCAACAGTCTCCCACTTGCACTAGAATCAATAATCTAGTTTACATTTGGCAACAATCTCACACCCATGGCACTGAGGTGTTGATCATGTTTTACACGTGGAAGAGGTTTAGTCAATGGATCTGCGACATTCAGATCTGTATGTACTTTGCTAATCTTCAGATCTCCATCTGCAATATAATCTCGGATTATATGAAACTTGCGGTTGATATGCTTGGTCTTTGAACCATGCCAAGCTCAGTGATGAAGTTTCTGATCCAAACTCCTTCACTTGACGCTTCTGCAGCAGCCATGTATTTCGCTTCTACTGTAGATCCCGCGATCACGCTTTGCTTGCAGCTTCTCCAGCTTACAGCTCCTCCATTCAAAATATAAACGTATCCTGTCTGAGATTTGGAATCATCCTTGTCGGTGTCAAAACTAGCGTCGACGTAACCTTTTACGACAAGCTGTTCATCACCCCCATAGACTAAGAACATTTCTTTAGTCCTATTTAGGTACTTTAGGATGTTCTTCACGGCTGTCCAGTGTTCCACTCCTGGATCACTTTGATATCTGCTCGTCAAACTAAGAGCATTGGACACATCCGGTCTAGTACATAGCATGGCATACATGATAGAACCTATGGCCGAGGCATAAGGCACTTTGCTCATAGCTTCCCTATCATTTACCGTAGCTGGACACTGAGCCTTGCTCAATATCTTACCTGACAACATAGGCACTGAACCTTTCTTTGCCTTATCCATTCTGAACCTTTTCAGAACTTTGTCTAGGTATGTACTCTGGCTTAAAGCTATCAGGCGTCTTTGTCTATCTCTATAGATCTTGATGCCCAATATATAAGCAGCTTCACCTAGGTCTTTCATTGAAAAACACTTGTTCAAATAACTCTTCACGTCGTTAAGCATGTTGATGTCATTTCCGATAATCAATATGTCATCCACATATAGTACCAGAAACGTCACCGAGCTCCCACTCACTTTATTGTAGATACAAGCTTCGTAGCAATTTGGAACAAATCCAAAGCTCTTGATCACTTGATCAAAACGAAGGTTCCAACTCCGAGATGCTTGCTTCAGTCCATAAATGGAACGCTGAAGTTTGCATACTTTACTAGCATCCTTAGGATCGACAAAACCTTCGGGTTGCATCATATACAACTCTTCATCAATGTTGCCATTGAGGAAAGCAGTCTTGACATCCATCTGCCATATTTCATAATCATGAAACGTAGCAATTGCTAATAAAATCCGAATGGACTTAAACATTGCTACGGGAGAGAAAGTCTCATCGTAGTCAACACCTTGAACTTGTTGAAAACCTTTCGCGACAAGCCGTGCTTTATAGACGGTAACATTACCATCCGCGACTCGTTGTTACAATCTAGTAGATAGATCTTGGCTTGTTTGTTTGTATGCGGTAGAATTTTTTTTTCCATGCTACGAAAACCTACAGTGGTATCAGAGCCGTGTCTATATGTAGATCTGTTGCACGAGTAGAACACAATGGTCATTGTGGGCGTTGATGCTTTTATTGTCGATTTCTTCTTGTGTACTTTGCATCTTGCGGGATGTTGGGATGAAGCGGCCCGGGCTAACCTTACATGACATCGTTCATGAGACTTGCTCCACGCTTGACATGAAACTTGTATTGCATAAGTGGCTTTGCGGGTGCCTGTTTCTCCTAGCATAGTTAAGATCCAATTTACAATGGGTGATTTACAATACTAGTATCAATGTTGTGGTTCTTGTTCGTAAGTTAGAACGACACTTATTGAAAGCCCCAAACCACGTAAAACATGCAAATAAAGTAGAGGCGTCTAACTTTGTTTTGCAGGGGTGTGCTGTGATGTGATATGGCCATGATTGTGATTATATTTGATGTATGCAATGTTCCTTATTGTAAGTTGGCAACCGGCAGGAGCCATATGGTTGTCTTTAATTTATGTTAAGACCCGCGTGTCTATTCAAAGTAGTTGTAATAGTTGAAGCCGGTGGACGACAACCATGGAGAAGCGTCATTGACTTTGATGCAATGCCAGTGATGATGGAGATCATGTTCGTGCTTGAAGATGGAGATCGGAAGCGCGAAGAAGAAAGGCCATATCATATCACATATTATGAATTGCATGTGATGTTAATCCTTTATGCATCTTGTATTGCTTAGTTAACGACGGTAGCATTATAAGATGATCCCTCATGCACATGAATTTCAAGTCATAAAGTGTTCACACTTAGTTAGCACCGTTGCTAAAGCTTGTTGTTTCGAAGCACCACGTGATGATCGGGTGTGTTAGATTCTGCAAGTGTATACAACGTGAGCAAGCCAGATTTGCTCATGCGGAAACTAAGGTTTGATCTTGACGAGCCTAGCATGTACAGACATGGTCTCGGAACACGGATCACCGAAAGTTAAAGCATGAATCATATAGTAGATATGATGAACATGTCGATTGTTCGCCATTGAAACTATATCAGCTCTCGTGATGATCGGTGTTGATGAGGTGGATTTGGTTCGTGTGATCACTAAAACAATGTGAGGGATATTGGTTTGAGTGGGAGTTCACCTAGATTTATTTTATTATTAATTTGAACTCAATTTGTCATAAACTTAGTCTAAACTATTACAAATATGTTGTAGATCAATGGCAGCCCCTACCATCAATTTTAATGCGTTCCTAGAGAAAGAAAAGTTGAAAAACAATGGAAGAAACTTCGCGGATTGGTTCCGCAATTTGAGGATTGTCCTCACAGCTGGTAATTTGACCTATGTGCTGGATGCACCGCTGGGTGACCCGCCTGCAGCTGATGCTACCGACGAAGTAAAGAACGTTTACCTCGCTTGGAAGACTCAGTACTCCACAGTTCAGTGTGCTATCTTGTATGGTTTAGAATCGGAGCTTCGGAAAAGGTTTGAGAATTCAGACCCACATGATATTGTCCGTGAACTCAAATTGATCTTTGAGACTCACGCGGCGATTGAGAGCTATGAGGCTTCTGAAAAGTTCTTTAACTGCAAGATGGAAGAGGGCAGCTCCGTCAGTGAGCATGTGCTTAAGATGTCTGGGCACGCAAGAAAACTTCAAAGCTTGGGTATAGTGATTCCTAATGCTTTGGGGATTTACCGTGTCCTCCAATCACTACCACCAAGTTACAAGAACTTTGTGATGAACTACAACATGCAAAACATGAACAAGCAGTTGCCAGAACTGTTTGCTATGTTGAAGTCTGCGGAAGTGGAGATCAAGAAAGAGCACCAAGTGTTGTTGGTCAATAAGACCACCAAATTCAAGAAAGGCAAGTCTAAGCAAAAGGGACACTTCAAGAAGGGTGGTAAGAAAGTTATCGCGCCGACGAAGAAGACCAAGGCTGGACCCAAGCCTGATACTGAGTGCTTTTACTGCAAGGGAGAAGGTCACTGGAAGCGGAATTGCCCAAAGTACTTGGCGGATTTGAAGAACGGCAACATCAAGAAGAAAGGTATATCCGATATACATGTTATTGATGTGTATCTCACTACTACTCATAGTAGTGCCTGGGTATTTGATACTGGTTCGGTTGCTCATATTTGTAACTCGAAACAGGTGCTACAGAATAAACGGAAGCTAGCGAAGAACAAGGTGACGATGCGCGTGGGAAACGGATCAAAGGTTGATGTGATCGCGGTCGGCACGCTACCCCTTCATCTACCATCGGGATTAGTTTTATACTTAAATAATTGTTATTTGGTGCCTGCGTTAAGCATGAACATTATATCGGGATCTTGTTTATTGCGAGACGGTTACTTGTTTAAGTCCGAGAATAATGGTTGTTCGATTTATATGAGTAATATGTTTTATGCACATGCACCTTTGATAGATGGTCTATTCTTATTGAATCTAGGTAGTGGAAATACACATATCAACAACATTGAGGCTAAACGTTTGAAATCGAGCGATAACTCGACCTATATGTGGCATTGTCGTCTTGGTCACATTGGAGTGAAGCGTATGAAGAAACTCCATTCCGATGGACTTCTCGAATCACTTGATTTCGAATCACTTGATAGATGCGAAGCATGTCTGATGGGTAAAATGACTAAGACTCCATTTTCTGGTATGATGGAGCGAGCTACGGACTTATTGGAAATCATACATACCGATGTGTGTGGTCCAATGAGTGTAGCATCGCGTGGTGGTTATCGTTATGTTCTTACCTTCACGGATGACTTGAGTAGATATGGGTATATCTATTTCATGAAACATAAGTCCGAAACTTTCGAGAAGTTTAAGGAATTTCAAAGTGAGGTAGAGAATCAACGTAACAAGAAGATTAAATTTCTACGTTCTGATCATGGAGGTGAATATCTAAGTTACGAGTTTGGCGAGCATTTGAAGAAATGCGGAATACTTTCACAATTGACACCGCCGGGAACACCACAGTGTAATGGTGTGTCCGAACATCGTAATCGAACTCTCTTAGATATGGTTCGTTCTATGATGTCACTTACAGATTTACCGCTATCATTTTGGGGTTATGCATTAGAAACAGCCGCATTCACTTTAAATAGGGCACCATCTAAATCCGTTGAAACGACACCGTATGAATTATGGTTTGGGAAGAAACCTAATTTGTCTTCCTTAAATTTTGGGGTTGCGAAGCCAATGTAAAGAAGTTACAGCCGGACAAGCTTGAACCCAAAGCGGAAAAATGCGTCTTCATAGGATACCCGAAGGAAACTATTGGGTATACCTTCTATCACAGATCCGAAGGCAAAATCGTCGTTGCCAAGAATGGATCCTTTCTAGAGAAGGAATTTCTCTCGAAAGAAGTGACTGGAAGAAAAGTAGAACTCGACGAGGTTGTCGAACCTTCTCTCAAAATTGCGAGTAGCGCAACACCGGAAGAAGTTCATGTGGTGCCTGCACCAATAAGAGAGGAAGCTAATGATGATGATCATGAAACTTCGGTTGTAGTTGCTACAGAGCCTCGCAGGTCAACGAGAACTCGTACCACTCCAGATTGGTATGATCCCGTTATGAGTGTCATGTTGGTGGACAACACCGATGACCCGGAGACATATGAGGAAGCGATGATGAGCCCAGATTCCAACAAATGGCAAGAAGCCATGAAATCCGAGATTGGATCCATGTACGAAAACCAAGTATGGACTTTGGTGGACTTACCGGATGGCCAAAAGGCTGTCGAGAACAAATGGATTTTCAAGAAGAAAACAGATGCTGATGGTAATGTTACTGTCTATAAAGCTCGACTTGTCGCAAAAGGGTTTCGACAAATTCAAGGAGTTGACTACGATGAGACTTTCTCACCAGTAGCGAAGCTAAAATCTGTGAGGATTATGTTAGCAATCGCTGCATATTATGATTATGAGATATGGCAGATGGATGTCAAAACAGCATTCCTCAATGGAGACATTGATGAAGAGTTGTATATGATGCAACCCAAAGGTTTTGTCGATCCTAAAGATGCTAACAAGGTATGCAAACTTCAACGGTCCATCTATGGATTGAAGCAAGCATCCCAAAGTTGGAATCAACGTTTTGATAAGGTGATCAAAAGTTTTGGTTTTATACAAACTTATGGAGAAGCTTGTATTTACAAGAAAGTGAGTGGGAGCTCTGTAGCATTCTTAATACTATATGTAGATGACATATTGTTGATTGGGAATGATATAGACCTTCTTAATAGTGTCAAGGAATATTTGAATAATAGTTTTTCAATGAAGGATCTTGGCGAAGCAGCTTACATATTAGGCATAAAGATTTATAGAGATAGATCGAGATGCCTAATATCATTGTCACAATGTACATATTTGGACAAAGTTCTAAAGAGGTTTGGAATGGAAGATAGCAAGAAAGGGTTCTTGCCCATGTTGCCCAATACGACCTTGAGTAAAACTCAAAGTCCGACATCGGCAAAAGATAGAGAAAGGATGAGTAAGACTCCCTATGCCTCAGCCATAGGATCTCTAATGTATTCCATGCTATGTACTAGACCCGACATTGCATATTTTGTTAGTTTAACTAGCAGATATCAAAGTGACCCAGGAGTGGATCATTGGACAGCGGTCAAAAACATCCTTAAGTACTTGAGAAGAACTAAGGATATGGTTCTTTCTTATGGAGGTGATGAACATCTCGTTGTTAATGGTTACACCGATGCTAGTTGGAACACCGATCCGAATGATTCTAAATCACAATCTGGATACGTATTTATTTTGAATGGTGCAGCAGTTAGCTGGAGGAGTGCAAAGCAAAGCGTTGTGGCGAGATCTTCAACTGAATCGGAATACATGGCTGCTTCGGAGGCTTCACAAGAAGCGATATGGATGAAAGAGTTCATTACAAAGCTGGGTGTGGTTCCTAGTGCGCTGGACCCAATGTCTATCTACTGTGATAACATGGGCGCCATAGCCAATGCGCAAGAACCAAGGTCACACAAGAAGCTGAAGCATATCAAGCTACGTTTTCACGCTATTCGAGAACAAATCCAAGATGGGGATATAAAGATTTGCAAAGTACACACAGATCTGAATGTGGCGGATCCGTTGACTAAACCTCTCCCGAGGGCAAAACATGACCAGCACCAAACTGCCATGGGTGTTCGGTATATTACACATGTAATCTAGATTAGATGACTCTAGTGCAAGTGGGAGACTGTTGGAGATATGCCCTAGAGGAAATAATAAATATAGTTATTATTATATCTTTGTGTTTATGATAAATGTTTACATTCATGCTATAATAGTATTAACAAGGAAACATTGATACTTGTGTGATTTGTAAACTTAATTTGAAGTCCCTAGTATAGCCTCTATACTTCACTAGCTTGTTGGTTGATTAATGATTGTGGTTTCCCTATCATGAACATTGAGATGTTATCAACAACAAGATCATATCGTTAGGAGAATGATATGATGGACATACTCCTATAGATAAGTGTAGCATAAAGATCAAGTCATTTTAATAGTTCAATTGCTATATGCTTTCTGATACATAGTAACCTAATTCCTTCGACCATGAGATCATGCATATCACCTTTACCGGATGGATGCTTTGATGACATCAAACACCACACCATAACTGGGTGGCTATAAAGGTGGCATTGAGTGTTCGGAAAGTATTGGTTGAGACACATGGATCAAGAGTGGGATTTGTCCATCCATATTACGGATAGATATACCCTGGGCCCTCTCGGTGAAATGTTATCCAATTAGCTTGCAAGCATGTGACTGGCTCACAAGGGATCACATATCATGGGAACAAGAAAATAGTACTTATCGGTAACGAGGTTGAACTAGGTATGCAGAGATACCGACGATCATAACCTCGGATAAGTAAACTATCGTGAGATAAAGGGAAATTGTTATCGTATGTAAGTGGTTCATTCGATCACAAAGTAATCGTAGAAATATGTGGGAGCCATATGAATTTCCATATTCCTCTATTGGTTATTGTTCGGAGAAATGTCTCGATCATGTCCGCATAATTCACGAACCGTAGGGAGACACACTTAAGGATTCGACGTTGTTTGAGTAGTTATGGAATGATGAGAAAGAGTCTGAATGTTGTTCGGAGTCCCGGATGGGATTCGGGATATCACGAGGAGATCCGGAATGGTCCGGAGAATAAGATTCATATAAGGAAAGTCCCGTTTCGGAGTTGGAGAATGGTTCCGGTGTTTTCATCGGGAATGTTCTAGAAAGTTCCGGAATGTCCGGCACTCCGGAGGGGAAGGGTATATGAATGTGTTATATCAAGTTGGTATGATTGCATCATGTACTAAGTGTCATCGCTGAACAAAATAGAGGATTAAATCAAATCCTTGTTTGAAAAGTCAAACGCCAAGTTTGAAAGTCAAACGGCTATTTTTGGGAAGTGGAGAAGGAGGAGGAAACCGAGTTGGGGAGGAGTCCCTCCTCCCCACCGCCGGCGCACCACCAAGACGAGTTGGGGAGGGACTCCCCTCCCCTTGGCTGGCCCCCTCCACCTATAAAAGGAGGGGCAGGGCTCCCCTCCTAGACACACAAGATCCCCGCCTCCAAACCCTAAGCCGCCGGCGCCGCCACCTGCTGCCGCCGCTGCCCTAGGTCAAGCCGCCGCCGCCTAGAAACCCTAGCCGCCGGCCAAGCTTCCTCCTCCGCGTGTCTAAACCCTAGATCGTCGAGGGACACTCTCATACTCCACCATACTCGCTCCGGCTTAAGGCGAAGCCCTGCGAGATCTCCCCTCTACTTCCGGTACCACACTGTTGTGTTGCCGGAATCGCGGGGAGAGTGCTACAACCTCCGCTGCCTGCTGGAACAAGGGAGAGGAAGGTCTTCGTCGAGTACCGAACGTGTGCCCGACTGCGGGAGCGCTGCCGGAACGTAGCGCCGGAAGGATCGTCTACGCGATCTTGAGATCGGGAAGAGTACGACTACATCACCCACGAGAATCTGCTCTCGTTAAACACTTTGGAATCTTCGAGGGTGAGTTATTCCATCGACTCATTGTTACAATCTAGTAGATAGATCTTGGCTTGTTTGTTTGTATGCGGTAGAAATTTTTTGTTTTCCATGCTACGAAACCCTACAGCTGGCGCGGGCGGTGGCGGCGATGAGCGATGTCAGGGCGATGCGCGCGAGGACGACGGACGGCGATGGCGGACTCGGCGGCGGACGACAGGACGGACGGCGATGGCGGACTCGGCGGCGGACAGCAGGGCGGCGACGGCGACAGACGTGGACGGCGAGCTCCTCTGCTTCCTCTGCTTCATGTTCGATCAATATGGCTGGGGGAAGGGAGGAAGAGGAACCGCGCGCGCGTTATAACCCCCCCTTTAACACCGGTTCCAGCCACGAACCGGTGTTAAAGGGAGGGTGTGCGCGCGCGAAACGAAATAAATACCCCCCTTTAACACCGGTTCCAGCCAGGAAATAGGGGGGTTGCATTTATTTCGTACATTAAAGGGTTGGGCACTTTTTTAATTCATAAAATAGGATAGAATTTAGAAAATTCATATCTTTTTCATTTCAACTTAGAAAAATATGAATAATATATCATAATTTTTAGAAAAATAAGATCTATCCAGTCAAGTAAAAACATTTTCTAGTTACTATAGATAAAAAGTTTCAAAATGATTAAAACACTTACATATAAATTTTGAATATTCAATTAAAACAAAAATAAAATAGTCTAACCCTATTTTATTAGAGCAATTCATATTTTATTTTGTATTAACATTTTTTAATTGTTTGGATATTTAAATGCCGCATCTTTTGTATACTTTGGAATCTGACAAAACCTCGCTAAACTTGCATTGGATTTTTGATAAAATAGCATATTGTGAACCTAAAAATGATTTTTGTAAAAAATCATGAGCATCGTATCATGTACCTGTAGTTCATATCTGACCCACTTCCTGCCGATTTGGCAGGAATTTGTCTTTTTCACCAGAGGTGGACGGAAAGGTTTCAGATCCCCCTGTTGGTACATTGTCCATATAAGGTGGTCTAGTATTTTTGTAAAATGTGGTGGTGGTTTTTTGAATTATCCATTTGGTGGTTGCTAAACAAAACCGTCCGTTTTTTATGCTCGGAAAATGGAAAATGCCTTTTTGGTGCGACAAAAAGAACAACTTCCTTTTGCAACATTGTTTGCCATGATGCACATATATGCACAATATGGCCATATTATCACAAACTATGCCTTGATTCTAGCCATAACATTGGTCATTTGACCCGAAAGCCAAGAAACCTCGAATGAGATAGGTCATTTTGTGAAGGTTTTTTTAGACATAATTAATATACCAAGTTTGATATTTTTCGTTCTAACTATGTCACATAATATAACACCACGCGAAGGTTTCGCATTGTTTCGATCGTTTTTAATTTTTTATCCTTGTTTTAAACTATCGTCAAACTTTGTCGAACAACGGGCATGAAGATTCTTAGCTCGGGACCAAGCCTCGCTCAACTTGCATTGGATTTTTGATAAAATAGCATATTGTGAACCTAAAAATGATTTTTATAAAAAATCATGAGCATCGTATCATGTACCTGTAGTTCATATCTGACCCACTTCCTGCCGATTCGGCAGGAATTTGTCTTTTTCACCAGAGGTGGACGGAAAGGTTTCAGATCCCCCTGTTGGTATATTGTCCATATAAGGTGGTCTAGTATTTTTGTAAAATGTGGTGGTAGTTTTTTGAATTATCCATTTCGTGGTTGCTTCACAAAACCGTCCATTTTTTATGCTCGGAAAATGGAAAATGCCTTTTTGGTGCGACAAAAAGGAAAACTTCCTCTTGCAACATTGTTTGCCATCCCAAGTTTGATATTATTATTATGATAGAACTGGAATTAAAGTACATAATGCAACTAATAGTAAGTTACATAAAGCACGATTGAAAATTAAGATACATAAAAGAACTGAAAATTAAGATACATGGCCAGATTAAGTCACAATCGGCCAAACTTGTTTCGAAATGTTGGAGTGATTCAGTCACGATCCTACCTACACCTGTAATACTTGCCACTGTAGTTTTCGTACTCGTCGCCGCCGTTGTCACTGTCGTCGTCGGGGTCGCCGTAATTGAACCTTGAAGGCTGAGTACGCGTGGGCTGGACTTGAGGGTAGCGCGGACGGGGTTAGAGTCGGCGGCAGTGTCGTAGGCCATGACGCTTTGGAGAGTCCGACCGCGCCACCATAGCCGACGACCGGCCTCGTTGAAGTCTGGAGGAGGTGGGCCGTCCTCCTCGTGCCTAGCGAGCACCCTCTCATGCCGATCCTCGAAGAAGGCTTCCCAAGTAGGGAAATAGTCGGGATGCCATCTAGGATTCCTCCGCTTCTCCTGCGTCAGCTCGAAGTAGTAGTGGTTCGTGATGGCCATCCGGCGCGCCACACCTAGAGGGACAGGAGGAACCGGCACGTCTCCGACGCTCAGCATCCAGACGACGGAGACACAGTAGCCCGACGGGCAGGGGTAGTTCGAGGCGCAAAGCGCCTCCGCCTCCCTGGGGGTTAGTACTACGGTGGAAGCCATGGGAAAGAGTGATGAGGTTGCAGATATGAGTCTAAGATGTGCAATCACAATGGAGGCCAACCCTACATATATATATAGTCAGAAATGGCTGGAGGAAAGAACTGGCGGGAATAACTAGCGGGAAAAACTGGCGGGAAGAAATGGCGGGAAGAACTGGCGGGAAAAAATGGCGGGAAGAAAAATGGCGGGAAGAAATGGCGGGAATAAAAATGGCGGGAAGAAATGGCAGGAAGAACAATGGCTTATTTAATACATATACTGTTAACATAAGAAATATGACATTGATTTCCATGTTGAGAAACATATGTATGCCCAAAATGGCTCAATTAATACATATAGTCAACTATGATCGCGTCGGCCATAAACATGGAGTATCAGCACCGTTTAATAGGATGGTTGGGTCAGTCTTCACTCTGAAGGGCGGAATTTCATCAAACTTATTATAATCTTCTGACATGTCTGTCTTGTCCTCCACTCCCACGATGTTTCTTTTCCCTGAAAGAACTATGTGACGCTTTGGCTCATCGTGTGATGTATCTGTTTGCTTATTTTTTTCTTTTTTTTTGGTTTGGTAGACATGTTCTTCACATAGAAAACCTGAGCCACATCATTGGCTAAGACGAATGGTTTGTCTAAGTTCTTGTCTACCTTCATAAGATTGTTGAGATCCACTATTGTCATTTCGTACTTCTTGTCTACCTCAACCCCTCCTCCTGTTAGCTTGACCCATTTGCATCGAAACAAGGGACCTTAAAATTAGGTCCATAGTCAAGTTCCCATATCTCCTCTATGAACCCATAATACGTGGTCTTTTGCCCATTGTCTTCTGCTGCATCGAAGCGGACACCACTGTTTTGGTTGGTGCTCTTTTTTATCTTGTCCTATCGTGTAAAATGTATTCCCATTTATCTCGTACCCTTGCAAAGTACATACAGTCGAAGATGGTGTTCTGGCCAACAAGTACAGCTGATCCCCAATAGTGGTGTTATTCGTGAGAAGTCTTTGCAGCCAGCCGCCAAAACTCGCCATGTGTTCACTTATAATCCATTCATCAGACTGCCCCTGGTATTTGTGGCGTATTAAATTCTTGTGTTCATTGAGATACGGGGCAACCAAGATAGATCTTTGTAAAATCGTGTAGTGTGCTTGATGGAGAGAATGCCCGTCCCTACATATCATTGCTTTAGATCCTAGGGTGCATTTTCCACGCAGTCTACCCTCATGTCATGATTCTGGAATACCAATCGCCTTAAGGTCAGGAATAAAATCAACACAGAACTCAATGACCTCCTCTATTACATAGCCCTTGGAGATGCTTCCTTCTGGCCTAGCACGGTTATGAACATATTTCTTTAAGACTCCCATGTACCTCTCAAAGGGTAACATATTGTGTAGAAATACAGGACCGAGAATGGCAATCTCTTCTACTAGGTGAACCAGGACATGCGTCATAATATTGAAGAAGGATGGTGGGAACACCAACTCAAAGATGACAAGACATTGGGCCACATCTGTCTGTAACCCTGATAGGCTTTCTAGATCGATTACCTTCTTAGATATTGCATTGAGGAATGCACATAGCTTCACAATGGGTACTCGAACATTTTTAGGTAGAAGCCCCCTCAATGCAATCGAAAGCAATTGTGTCATAATCACGTGGCAGTCATGAGACTTCAGGTTTTGGAATTTTTCTCTGCCATATTTATTATTCCCTTTATATTCGACGAGAAGCTAGTCGAGACCTTGATACTTCTCAGGCATTCAAAAAAGATTTCCTTCTCTGCTTTGGTAAGAGCGTAGATGGCAGTAGTTAAGTGGCATCGTTTACCCTTCTCGTTCTCAGGATGCATAGGCTATTCAGGGTCTTTTATACGTTGCTGGTCCTGCCGTGCTTCCGGTGTATCTTTTGACTTCCCATACACTCCTAGGAAGCCTAGCAGGTTCACGCAAACATTCTTCGTCACGTGTATCACGTCGATTGAAGAGCGGACCTCCAAGACTTTCCAATAGGGTAGGTCCAAAAATATAGATTGCTTCTTCCACATGGGCGCGTGCCCGGCATCGTCATTTGGAACAGATAGACTGCCAGGACCTTTTCCAAAGATTACTTCTAGGTCTTTGGCCATACCAAATACCTCCTCACCGGTACGGAGGACAGGCTTCCTCCGGGGTTCTGCCAGACGTTTGAAATGCTTGCCTTTCTTTCTTACTGGATGCAGGTTCGGAAGAAATCGACGATACCCTAGGTAAACAACCTTCTTACATTTATCCAAATATACACTTTCAGTCTCATCTAAACACTGTGTGCATGCATTGTATCCCTTGTTTGTCTGCCCTGAAATGTTACTAAGAGCGGGCCAATCATTGATGGTTACGAAAAGCAACGCTCGTAGGTCAAATGGCTCCCCTTTGTTCTCATCCCACATACGTACACCTGGTTTGGCCCACAGCTGTAAAAGTTCTTCAACTAATGGCCTTAGGTACACATCAATGCCGTTGTCGGGTTGCCTCGGGCCTTGGATGAGCACTGACATCATAATGAACTTCCTCTTCATGCACAACCAAGGAGAAAGGTTATAGATACATAGAGTCACAGGCCAGGTGCTGTGAATGCAGCTCTGCTCACCAAAAGGATTCATGCCATCTGTACTTAGACCAAACCTTAAGTTCCTTGCGTCACGTGCGAAGTCTGGATACTCTCGCTCGACTTTTCTCCACTGTGACCCATCAGCGGGGTGTCTCAACATCGCGTCTTTCTTACGGTCTTCCATGTGCCATCGCAACAACTTGGCATGCTCTTTATTTCTGAAAATACGTTTTAACCGTGGTATTATAGGAGCATACCACATAACCTTGGCAGGAACCTTCGTCCTAGGGGTCTGGCCCTCAACATCGCTAGGATCGTCTCGTCTGATCTTATACCACAGTGCAGTGCATATCGGGCATGCATCCAAATTCTCGTACTTCTCACCGCGATAGAGGATGCAGTCATTAATGCAGGCATGTATCTTCTACACGTCTAATCCTAGAGGGCAGACAACCTTCTTTGCTTGGTATGTACTGTCGGACAACTCATTATTTCTTGGAAGAAGATTCTTCATTTTTACCAATAACTTTGAAAATGCGCTGTCAGTCACACCGTTCTCTGCCTTCCATTGCAGCAAATCCAGTGTGGTACCTAGATTTTTGTGGCCATCTTCGCAAGTTGGGTACAATAATGTTTTGTGATCCTTTAACATCTACTCCAGCTTCTCCTTCTCCTTTTCAGTTTCACATTCTTCCTTTGCATCAGTAATGGCCCGACCAAGATCGTTATCAGCGGGCCCATCTGCTGCCTCTTGATCTTCATTATCTACCCCCGTTGCAGTATCATCATATTCAGGATACATATTATGATAGTTGTCACCATCCTTTTCTTCTTCGTTGTCTTCCATCACAACCCCTTTTCTTCGTGCTTGGTCCAACAATTATAGCTGGGCATGAAACCGGATCGAAGCAGGTGGGCGTGAATAGTTCTGGTATTTGAGTAGTCTTTCTTGTTCTGACAGTGAACACACGGACATCACATAAAACCATTGTGACCACGGTTTACATTAGCCACAACCATAAAATTTTGGAGGCCCATAATGTACTCGGAAGTGCGTCGGTCACCGTACATCCATTGCCGGTTCATCTGCATTAATATATAGTATATATCAAAAATTGATAGGGAGATGACCATTTATATATAGTACATCAATGACACATAAAATGATAGTTGCCGACCTCGACCGAGAAGGAGAGAGCAACGAGAAAACTTATTTTGAGCTCTCGAACATTTCACCGAACACCTCTTATGCATAGGAAAAAAACACAAACTAGCACACCTCTCACCCTCTTGCTAGGCTCCAAAATGAGAGAGTGAAAAAATGGAAGAGAGGGGTATGAACTGCGGTGTGTTATATAGACCCCTTTAACACCGGTTAAAGTCACGAACCGGTGTGAAAGCGGGGGCTGCACGTGGCACGAACCAGTGTTAAAGGGGGCTCCTTTTTGCTGCACGGGCCACGCTGGTAGGGGCACCCTTTAACATCCGTTCGTAGAAAAAACGGTGTTAAAGCCCATTTCGAGGCTCAACCAAAAGCCTCGTTTCCATTAGTGAAGAGATGTTCTGTCAGCAAGGAACGTAATTATTTTTCTTGCACCTTTTCTCTGCAGTTGACACAATTGAGACATATATTCATATATATATATAATAGTTTCAGTTCTGCTCCTTCAGATTCCGACGCGTGCAAGTGCGACCAGTAAGCTACCATCAATCCATGGATGGAGCCTGGAGAGATGCTGTGCATATATTGCGCTGCGTGTGGTGTGCGTGCGTGGCCGGCGACCCTGAAACAGATAACATTAACGCCGATGCGTGCGCGCGTATGCAATCAATTGCCGTCGCCGCCGGAATCAATCGTCGTCGCTTCCGCAATCAGTGGCCGTCGAGCTGAGCAAGGGAAAGGCGCCGAGCTAAGCACGGGAAAGTTGTACGCGTGCGATACGGTCTGGTCAATCCAGGGGGTTCGCGTCCAACTACTCAACGCGTGGAAGGGCCCAAGTTCGCGGCAGATTTTTCCCCTGAACCGTTTTGTAAAAACGGCGGTGAACCACGTTTGTTTTCATTCGGATTTGATTAAATTCGGTCAAATTTCATCAAAATGGACTAGATTGCACCCGGGGTGCAAGTTGTGGGACTAGAATAGTCTACTTTGCAAGAAGTGGGACTATTTTGCACCCCGGATGCAAATTGTGGGACTAAAAATGTAATTAGCTCCCATATATACGCGTGCTCAATCGATCAGCGAAGCACGTCTTGGTCCACGTCTTGGTGCAAAGGGCGCTGAGTACCACTTGGCATCTAGGCGACGTTGCAAAATCCTGATTGACATGTCATTAAACATCATGTAATGCATATTATTGAGAAACATGAATTTAGCATGGTAAATGTGACGTACCCAAAAAAAATATTAAGATATAATAATAAATACTTATGATGGATTTGATGTCGTGCGTGGAATCGAGTCGCTAACACACGATCAGAAACCGATTTATTTTCGAGCAAAAGGAACACCTTATCCAGTTAACATGTCCTTGGTGCTTAGAAGATGACATACGGAAAATAATACATTTTATCATATGCACAAAACGACCATCATAAGCATTTCGTAGGCTCTTATTGATCGGAAGGCGATGTATGTGAAAAAGGACTTTTATAGCACACATCTACCGAACAATTACATTAAACACTCGTATACAAAGGCTCGCAAAAAGTGCAAACGATATGTGAGAAAAGGAATGTTTTCACATGACGATTACAACATCTACAAAGTTACAGTGCTATGGAAGCACATACGCGCTAAGGGTGCAGCAAGCAAAATAACACGCACAACACAGAGACTCTATACAACACACCCTGGGCCTCTATACATGACCGAGTCCATGATCGGAGCTACAGCGTAGTGAAGCTACATGACCTATCTTCATCTTCGGCCGCGTTGTACCCTCCTGGTGGCTTTCTTCCTTGTCGAACGTGTCGTAGTCTCCTGGTGTCTGTTGTGTGATCACTGTCGTGTGTCATCGACGTCCACTAATCATAACGCCAGATCTAAAAGTCGACGAACACTCGTGGGACAAAAAATGTGTCGAAAGGTGCTTTCGTAAACCCATCCTACACTGATTGGGCCGCTACAAAATCTCCTTCTCATCAGTGAGCGATGGTGAGACAAAAAAAACATGAGCGGAAAGAAAATAAATCTGGCACTAAGCCCAGGCGAATCTGCAGAAAACATCATGCTACCTAGTGGCACGAAGGCGTCTAACGCCGAAAAGGTGAAGCACATGTGAAGAGGTGGTGTCCATAGCCATATCGAACAACCACATCCTGCCCTGCTCGGAAGAACCCTACCGGAGTGAACGGTCAACTTGACAAAAGGAGCAGGAACCGAGGAGTCAAGGAATAGGGGGGAAAACTATGTGAAAGAAAAAATAGATTGAATGCTCAAGGAGAGACGCATCAAGGTGTTTATATAAAAGAGGCGAGAGGCACGTCGGAGACGCCCGTAAGGTCAGGAACCCCGTACTACCTCTCCACGAGCTTCCGCGAACGACAAGGATTTCTGTTGCGCGAATGGCCACTATACGACCTTGACGCGAGGATCCGCGGACGACCAGAGATTGTGCTTCCATCTCAGCTCTCAGACGCGATAACCTGCGTACATCGAGGGTTTCCGCATCCACCTCATCTCTCAGCCATGAGAACCGGCGTAGGGCGAGCGTATCCGCTTCCACATTGACTCCCCATAGCGAGAACCCGCGGAGGGCGAGGGTTCCTGCAACCACGTCGTTATTAACGGGTCCCATGCCCTAGATGGCGTGGAGCGCCTGTCCCCCTCCATATGCCTCTCACGTAGAGCGCGTTCGCATGCGGTCGCCGACGAGTGGGCCAAGAGACAGCGTGCGATCCCAATCCAACGACGCGAGACAAGAAAGGGCGCGTGACACGCTGCCGATAGGGAATATCGGTCCGCGAGTCCCGCCTCCCCTGGAGAGCCGGCCTCCGTGGCGATGTTGCAATATGTCCTTCTCGTGTGAAAAGACGACCTACTAGTACAAGAAAAGGGAGCAATAATATTGACATTGTACTATCGATCTACAGGGTCGCATAGTTGATCCGATTGTGCAGAAAGGAATAATGTGACTTCTTCAATTCGTTTCCGTTTGATTAGAGAAGATAATGCGAGGAGAGTGGCATTAAGAGACGTGGGCAATTGGATTTTTTTAGATCCATTCCCCGCTTTCTAGAAAATTTGAGAAAGCACACTATGATTTATGAGTCACCATTTGAGAAAGGGCACAGAAAAAAGAAACAACGAAAGTATCAGATGGATGAATCATGGGGATATTTTTCAAGTAAGCAGACGGTTTCCCTTTGTTTAGCCGTTTGCCATATATTTGTTATGGTGCAAAAGGATGTTATGTGTGTGACCTACCCGCGGAGGAGCGGGCCTTGGCCACGGGAAGACGGTCGAAATTTTGCGGCGTTAGCGATCTATGGCACCACACATGGAAATGGTCTTTCATGTGCGACGGAAGTCTTAATAGGCTTGATCTGTACTAGCTTGGACCTCCAGGCGCGACCGCCATTGCATCCATCAGGGACATAAAACCAATTGGGAAGGCATCCATGCACACCATTACACCGATATCGAAGAAGATCCTCCAGCTAAGGAGGAAGAAGAAGCTCAAGTCGAAGAGCTCGATTGCAGTAGGTCCAGCCGGAGATAGCGGTTTCCAGGCGACTCTGCTTGGGTACTTCCGCCGAGGTCGCAGCCTCTAGCGACCACCATTGGCAGCCCCAACCACAAGTAGAAACGAAACCAGCACCCTCCCCTCCCTCGCCACCGAGCTCGGCAGAGAGGAGCAGCAGTGGGACTAGGCTGCCGTGATGGGAGCGGCGGCGCTTATTGAGAAGGGGCCTCATCATCTGCACCAAATCCGCCGTCTTCCCCCTCGAAAGCACGGCAGCAAATGCAGGAGACGAGCGTCAAACACCTGTGCCTCTTCCCTCCTCCTCGCCTCTATGGCCGGCCGGCCGGCCAGAGAAGACACAGCAAAACAGCACAGCAGATCAAACCTACTAGAACGGATTTATTTTCCAAACAAATCATGTGAAAAGAGTATTCCTTTTCCGTCGGCATCGGTCAACCAAGTTTGAAATATCTCAACTAATTTTTTTTTGTTGAAATATCTGATCCAGTTTGACCTTCGGGGAATTTTCGCTCCCATCAGACTGCCGGTTTTTTTTTTGACACGAAAAAAAAGCCAATTGGGAGAAGCAACCGCTTACCCTACAAGCCAGCGTAAACACGCTTCGGCAAATGCGTCGAAGGTCCATCAAATAATCAAATCCCAACAAAACCTAAGAACTATCGGAAAGATAGAGACGGCTTAGTATTTCTCGATCAGTTCACAAAACCGTCAAAAACTTCTCACCACCTCCAATGGCGGATGCCGCGGGGAAGGCGCAGTACCCCTGCCGCATATGTGAGGAGCCAATGGCTCCCTCGGAGGTCCACCGCGGTGGCAGCGCCTGCGCTCACGCCTTCTGTCGAGCATGCCTTACGGGCCACGTCCGCGCCAAGGTCCAGTCCGGCGGCGCCGCCACCGTGCGATGCCTCGACGCGTCGTGCACCGGCACTCTTGACCCAGAGCTGTGCCGCGTCGCCCTTCCGAGCGACGTGTTCGAGCGGTGGTGCGCCGCGCTGTGCGAGTCCATGTTCCTTGGCGCGCGGCGGACTTACTGCCCCTTCCCCGACTGCTCGGAGATGATGGTGGCCGACGATGACGATGGCGGAGAAGGAGATGCTGGGAAGCTTGTGACGCAGTCGGAGTGCCAAGTGTGCAGGCGGCTTTTCTGCGCTCAGTGCAGAGTGCCGTGGCACGCGGGCGCTGATTGCGCCGCGTATCAGAAGCTCGGGAGAGGGGATACGAGCAGGGAGGACGTGATGCTGATGGAGATGGCCACCGAGAAGAAGTGGAGGAGGTGCCCCAAGTGCGAGTTCTTCGTGTCAAAAGTAGATGGCTGCTTGCACATCGTCTGCAGGTATTGCCATTTTCATTTTGGGTGACTGTAACTGACTTCTGGATCTCCTTCTGCCAGACTAAAGACGATATTTTTATTTTAGATTTTCTAAATATAAAAGCACGCCAGTTTTCTACGTGCAGTAATTAGTCATTAGTGGAACGAGTGTTTAACGGTTTTGCTTGAAAACTTGATGCCTAAAATTAACCTTGGTAGTTGCATAATGATCAGGTGCGATTTTCAGTTCTGCTATGGATGTGGCGCTGAGTGGGAGTCTGAGTCATGTTCTTGCTCAGACGAAGATGCCAACCGCGATGATAGCGATAATGACGATGATGATAATGATGCTGGTGATGATGCTGAGGAATGAACCTAAGTCTATGCCCATTTTTATATAGTAAAGCATTGTTGTCAGTATAGTGAATTTTCCGCAACCCGTCGTAGAGACAGTTATAGAGAAGATAATAGCTCTCTATTATATTTTTAAATGTTCCTTCACATACATGGCTCATGTTTCTTCATCATACTATATCTTTATAAAGTATGTGGCTCGACTATGACTCTACGATTCTCTCGTGATGATTATTCTTAATTGGTAAGAAATCCTATGACAATACATGTGATACACTATCATATTATTAAGTTGGTTATCATATTCCTCACTACGGGAATAACAATATAAGCCGACGGCAATATGTCGGGACCGTCGGCGTAGTTTGATGGGCCGTCGGCCTAGTTTTACCGTCGGCGTAGGATAGATAGGCCGACGGCAGCCGTCGGTGTAAACGGGGCCGTCGGCGTAGCATACTAGGCTAACGGCAGAGCGACAGCGTCAAGTCTACGCGTCGGCGTAGCCATTTTTCTTTTTTTCCTATTAATATTAGAAAAATCATAAATAAATCATTTAAATTCAGAAAAATACATATAATATATCAAAATTTGCATAAAAATAAGATCTACCTATATAAACTCAAATATTACATATTTGTTTACAAAAATATATATAATATAATATAAATACTTTCGTATAACATATTTTTCATTTTTTGAGTGCAAAAAAACAGGGTGTTTTGTGAAGCAACCACCAAATGAAAGTTTCAAAATAACAATACCACATTTTTCAAAAATATTAGACCATATTAAATGCACAATTTCCCAACCTGGATATCTAAAACCTTTTCGTCCATCCCTCGTAAAAAGACAAAATCCTGCAGAATCGGTAGGAAATGAGTTAGATTTGAACTATAGGTACATGATATGATGCTCATAATTTTTTGCAAAAATCATTTTTAGGTTCACAATATGATATTTCATTAGAGATATAATGCAAGTTTAGTGAGGCTCAGCCCCTATCTAAGAATCTTCATGCCCCTCGATTTAAAAAGTTTGACGATATTTTGAAACGGGCATAAAATATTCAAAAATGATCGAATAATGCAAAACTTTCGCGTGGTGTCATATTATGTGATATAGTTGCATGGAAAAATACAAAACCTGGTATATTGATTGTGTCTCAAAAAAACCTTCACAAAATGACCTATCTCAATCGAGGTTTTCTCGATTTCAAGTCAAATGACCAATGTTATTGCTAGAATCACGGTATAGTTTGTGATAATGTGCCCATATGTTGCACACATATGTATCACGGGATGGCGAACAATGTTGCAGGAGGAAGTTTTTCTTTTCGTCGCACCAAAAAGCCAATTTTTATTTTCCGAGTGCAAAAAACGGGGCGTTTTGTGAAACAACCACCAAATAAAAGTGTTAAAATGATAATACCATATTTTTCAAAAATACTAGACCATATTGAATGGACAATTTCCCAACCGGGATATCTCAAACCTTTCTGTCCACCCCTCATAAAAAAGACAAATTCCTGCCGAATCAGTAGGAAATGAGTTAGATTTGAACTACAGGTACATGATATGATGCTCATGATTTTTTATAAAAATCATTTTTAGGTTCACAATATGCTATTTTATCAGAGATCTAATGCAAGTTTAGTGAGGCTCAGCCCCGATCTAAGAATCTTCATGCCCCTCGATTTAGAAAGTTTGACGATAGTTTGAAACGGGCATAAAAAATTCAAAAACGATCGAAATAATGCAAAACCTTCGCGTGGTGTCATATTATGTGACATAGTTGCATGGAAAAATACAAAACCTGGTATATTGATTGTGTATCAAAAAAACCTTCACAAAATGACCTATCTCAATCGAGGTTTTATGGATTTTAGGTCAAATGACCAATGTTATTGCTAGAATCACGGTATAGTTTGTGATAATGTGCCCATATTTGCACGCATATGTATCATGGGATGGCGAACAATGTTGCAGGAGGAAGTTTTTCTTTTCGTCGCACCAAAAAGCCAATTTTTATTTTCCGAGTGCAAAAAACGGGGCGTTTTGTGAAACAACCACGAGATAAAAGTGTCAAAATGATAATACCACATTTTAAAAAAATACTAGACCATATTGAATGGACAATTTCCCAACCAGGGTATCTCAAACCTTTCCGTCCACCCCTCGTGAAAAAGACAAATTCCTGCCGAATCAGTAGGAAATGAGTTAGATTTGAACTACAGGTACATGATATGATGCTCATGATTTTTTGTAAAAATCATTTTTAGGTTCACAATATGCTATTTTATTAGAGATCTAATGCAAGTTTAGTGAGGCTCAGCCCCGATCTAAGAATCTTCATGCCCCTCGATTTAGAAAGTTTGACGATAGTTTGTAACGGGCATAAAAAATTAAAAAACGATCGAAATAATGCAAAACCTTCGCGTGGTGTCATATTATGTGACATAGTTGCATGGAAAAATACCAAACCTGGTATATTGATTGTGTATCAAAAAACCTTCACAAAATGACCTATCGCAATCGAGATTTTATGGATTTCAGGTCAAATGACCAACGTTATTGCTAGAATCATAGTATAGTTTGTGATAATATGCCCATGTTTTGCATGCATATGTATCATGGGATGGCGAACAATGTTGCAGGAGGAAGTTTTCCTTTTCGACGCACCAAAAAGCCAATTTTTATTTTCCGAGTGCAAAAAACGGGACGTTTTATGAAACAACCACCAAATAAAAGTGTCAAAATGATAATACCACATTTTTAAAAAATACTAGACCATATTGAATGGAAAATTTCCCAACCGGAGTATCTCAAACCTTTCCGTCCACCCCTCGTGAAAAAAAAAACAAATTCCTGCCGAATCAGTAGGAAATAAGTTAGATTTGAACTGCATGTATATGATATGATGCTCATGATTTTTTGTAAAAATCATTTTTAGGTTCACAATATGCTATTTTATCAGAGATCTAATGCAAGTTTAGTGAGGCTCAGCCCCGATCTAAGAATCTGCATGCCCCTCGATTTAGAAAGTTTGACGATAGTTTGAAACGAGCATAAAAAATTCAAAAACGATCAAAACAATGTAAAACCTTCGCGTGGTGTCATATTATGTGACATAGTTGCATGGAAAAATACCAAACTTGGTATATTGATTGTGTCTCAAAAAAACCTTCACAAAATGACCTATCTCAATCGAGGTTTTATGGATTTCAGGTCAAATGACCAATGTTATTGCTAGAATCGCGATATAGTTTGCGCTAATATGTCCATATTGTGCACTCGTGTATATCATGGGATGGCGAACAATGTTGCAGGAGAAAGTTTTCCTTTTCGTCGCACCAAAAAGCCAATTTTTATTTTCCGAGTGCAAAAAACGGGGCGTTTTGTGAAACAACCACCAAATAAAAGTGTCAAAATGATAATACCACATTTTTAAAAAATACTAGACCATATTGAATAGACAATTTCCCAACCGGAGTATCTCAAACCTTTCCGTCCATCTCTCGTGAAAAAGACAAATTCATACCAAATCAGAAGGAAATGAGTTAGATTTGAACTACAAGTACATGATATGATGCTCATGATTTTTTGAAAAATCATTTTTAGGTTCACAATATGCTATTTTATTAGAGATCTAATGCAAGTTTAGTGAGGCTCAGCCCCGATCTAAGAATCTTCATGCCCCTCGATTTAGAAAGTTTGACGATAGTTTGAAACGGGCATAAAAAATTCAAAAATGATCAAAACAATGCAAAACATTCGCATGGTGTCATATTATATGACATAGTTGCGTGGAAAAATACCAAACTTGGTATATTGATTGTGTATCAAAAAAAACATCACAAAATGACCTATCTCAATCAAGGTCTTATGGATTTCAGGTCAAATGACCAATTTTATTGCTAGAATCGCGATATAGTTTGCGCTAGTATGCCCATATTGTGCACTCATGTATATGATGGGATGGCGAACAATGTTGCAGGAGAAAGTTTTCCTTTTCGTCGCACCAAAAAAGCAATTTTTATTTTTCGAGTGCAAAAAACGGGGCATTTTGTGAAACAACCACCAAATAAAAGTGTCAAAATGATAATATCATATTTTTAAAAAATACTATACCATATTGAATGGACAATTTCCCAACCGGAGTATCTCAAACCTTTCCGTCCACCCCTCGTGAAAAAGACAAATTCCTGCCAAATCAGGAGGAAATGAGTTAGATTTGAACTACAAGTACATGATATGATGCTCATGATTTTTTGAAAAATCATTTTTAGGTTCACAATATGCTATTTTATCAGAGATCTAATGCAAGTTTAGTGAGGCTCAGCCCCAATCTAAGAATCTTCATGCCCCTCGATTTAGAAAGTTTGACGATAGTTTGTAACGGTCATAAAAAATTCAAAAACGATCAAAACAGTGCAAAACCTTCGCGTGGTGTCATATTATGTGACATAGTTGCATGGAAAATACCAAACTTGGTATATTGATTGTGTCTCAAAAAAACCTTCATAAAATGACCTATCTCAATCGAGGTTTTATGGATTTCAGGTCAAATGACCAATGTTATTGCTAGAATCGCGATATAGTTTGCGCTAATATGCCCATATTATGCACTCGTGTATATCATGGGATGGCGAACAATATTGCAGGAGGAAGTTTCCTTTTCGTCGCACCAAAAAGCCAATTTTTATTTTCCTAGTGAAAAAAGGGGCGTTTTGTGAAACAACCACCAAATAAAAGTGTCAAAATGATAATACCACATTTTTAAAAAATACTAGACCATATTGAATGGACAATTTCCCAACCGGGTTATCTCAAACCTTTCCGTTCACCCCTCGTGAAAAAGACAAATTCCGGCCAAATCAGCAGGAAATGAGTTAGATTTGAACTACAGGTACATGATATGATGCTCATGATTTTTTGAAAAAATCATTTTTAGGTTCACAATATGCTATTTTATCAGAGATCTAATGCAAGTTTAGTTAGGCTCAGCCCCGAGCTAAGAATCTTCATGCCCCTCGATTTAGAAAGTTTCATGAATCTTGACATAGTTTCAGTTGGTCCGATATTTAAAAGTTATGATATATAATTAAATAGATGATAGGGATGTCATATTTGGATTCCTCTCATTTTTCTGATCGATTTGGATATAT
Organism: Avena atlantica; assembly: GCA_910589765.1. Lineage (NCBI taxonomy): Eukaryota > Viridiplantae > Streptophyta > Magnoliopsida > Poales > Poaceae > Avena > Avena atlantica. The sequence goes on along the minus strand of OU342739.1, from coordinate 161,800,703 downwards.
TATTTGTCGAATTGTGATTTACGGATTTGTAGATATGAATTATTCAAATTTAAATAAAAAAAGCAAAATAAATAAAATTTATTTTATTTTTATTTGAATTCAAGATTATTATTACTTATTCATTGTTGTTTACTCAAATAATTGTTGTGAATGTAAAAAAATAAATATGTCTAACATTATGGTGTAATGGTTAATAGGTTTGATATGATAATATTCACAACAAGTTCTAGTTTCTTTGTCGGAAGCTCATGTGAAAGGAACGAAGAAGTTCAGCGTGCTGGGGCTGGAGTAGTATTAGGATGGGTGACCGGTTGGAAAGTTTGACTAATTGTACAATTTGACTTGAGACTAAGTATACTTAGAATTAAAAATTTCCATGTGAGGTTAACAAGTTAAACAATTCAAAAATGTTAAAATAAACTAGAAAAAAAATTGAAAAAAAAAATTGATTTTTTTTTTGGAAAAATCTAGGCCGACGGTAAAGCCGTCGACGTTGCCAAACGGCCGTTAGTTATCTAGGTGAGCCCCATATGGTCTAGGCCGACGGTTGCCGTCGGCGTAGCTTTATACGCCGACGGCTTTTCTACGCCGACGGGAGGAGAGGCTACGCCTACGGGGCTATACGCCGACGGCAGTCGTCGGGCCAGCCTACGCCGACGGCATTTAGGGACTACGCCGACGGGATCCGGCCGTCGGCGTATTCATCTTCTCCTGTAGTGCCTTATTCCAACCATTCCGATTTTATCTATATTCTAAACAAAACTTTTGTTCCATATTAATCTACATTCTAGTTTTTAGACAAAAAAACGCATAAAACGAAGTGCTCAAGCTCTCTACTGGATATCACTACATTTAATATAGCTTAGGTTGGTTGTTTACATGTCTAGTCTAGGTACTAATAAATGCAATAGTAGTTTGTCTAATTTTTTCTAGGATTTAGACTGAACTAGAACAGAGGGAGTAGATATTGGACATCAAAATTTCCAACAAATTATATCAGTACATGTAAGGGTATTTGTCCCTGGAGGGAAGGATACACCCTAATAGGAGATACTACGAGAAGGTTGCTGGTAGTTGTCATCTGGAGGTCTCGTATTGTGTACTACATGTTCCTAGACTCGATGTTTCCATATGTGTTTGAGATGTCTAATGACTTACTAAGATAAATTGCCGTTTGAATGATCAGATCTAGGAATAATTTGTTCTACTTAATTTTCAGTTGTTAACCTACTAATAAAGCATTTTGAGACACATGATCAATAAAAAAATTGTCGAGCTATCCAAACAAGGATGCCACATATTTGCCTTTGGCCTGATCATTGTCGGGTGAAAAGAATTGCATATATGTGACAATGTGATGGTTTGTTTGATTTGATATTTGTAATTAGTATTCAGTACTTCCGTCATATCTAACATGTAATATTTGATATTTTACATGCAACATGTTTAAGATCTTCAAAACTTATTTGGTTTAACATATGAATTGTATTGTGCATCGATTCCTAATGGATCTCTAAAGTAGAAGCCTAGTACATGATGCCTATAATAAGAGGAAGTGACAGAGACTTTGGTGTTACACCAATTTTAGAATATTCGGAACTCTAGCCATCACCTCTGCCACACTCAAGTTGCCCATTCTAGCGAGCCAGCAAGCAACCTTCCTCCCACCCTAGAGGAATGGATTCTATGTCACACATATAAATCCTGTCGAGAAGAAGATGAATGACTATAATTTCACCCACACGCTACATCAATGTACTGCTTCTATGTGACTTAGTTGAACTAAGAATCATGCTAACGTTTATGGTTGGTTAACTTCTGTCATATATATTCTAACTTTTATGTTTACAAAATGGATAATCCATGTCGATTCCTTTGTGTGCAATGGGCACCAGTTTTTTCTGAATTGTCTATTTGGGTTTTAAGTTTTGGGCCACCTAGATATTCTTTTGGCTAGACACATTGAGCATTAGACATGTGTCATGGTAACTCATCGCCATCTTTTGGAGTTTATCTTTCTCCCAAATCCATGTTACAAAAATCTTTCTTACTTGGTGGATGGAGAGTTGGGGCCTGCCGCTTATATTAGGATTACTTTTACGATGAGGCTAGTAGCTCGCTACCACGATCCTTCTGTCACATCCCAAGATTTTCCAAATCTTGTAATGTGAAAATAAGTAAATAAAATAAAACTTTGTTTGATTTTCAAGGCCAGAAGAAACTTTTTGAATTCAATTGGAACTTTAAACCCATTTGAATTAAATAAAACCTAAAGGGATTTAAAAAGATAAACATTTAATAAAAGGAAAAATAAAACATTTGGAAATACTATTTTGAAACAACTAAATGAAAAGATTTGTTTTCAAATGAAATAGATGTTTTACAAATAAGGATTATTTTATAAAGCCAAATTAAACCTTGACCAAACTTTGGAATTAAAACATTTTATTTTAAATAAAATAGCAAGGGTTTGTTTAAAAATATTAAAGAATAGCTTAATAAGGAATTAATATCCAAATTTTACTCAAATAAAAGGTTTTACCATTTTAATTAAAACATCAAAACTTATTAAATTATTTTAAATAGGTTTTCCAAGTATTTTATATTCTCTACTAAAGTGTTTTGGATTTATTTTAGATTTCAAAACAAGTATCTCAATAAAACAAATCCTATTTGAATTAATAACTAAAGCCCATTTTATTTGATTATTAATGGCCCCTTTAGCAAAAATGTTATTTTGTTTTAAAACAAAGTTTCCAGGTAATCTTTATTTCCAAATGATACCTACTGGTTTGGTTTGGGAAAATATTTTGGATTTCAAATGGTGATTTTATTAAGTAAATCAAACCCAATTTGATTAAATAACTTTGGTCTATTTTATTTAATTATTAAATAAAATCCTAAAAATAATAAAAATTTATTTCATTTTGAGAATTGGTTTATGCTGATAAAAAGAAACAAAAACTCATTACAATTGTTTGAATTGTTTGAATTATTTGAATGCTTGAATAGTTGGATGAAGTTCAAATCAGAAAAATAGATTTAGAAATAGAAAAAGATTTAAACAGAAAAAAAATAAGAGAAAACGACCAGCCCACCATCTGGCCCAACAGCCCAACCCGCAGCCCACCTCCTCTTTTTCCCTGAAGCGTTTTCCTTCACCGTATAAACAACCCGCATAGTCTATGACTGGTGGACCTCCCCCTTTCTCTCCTTTTCTCACTGACAGAGGACCCCACCACCAGCCCTCTTCTTCCTCACCCACCCCGCGACTGGTTCTTTCTCCCCCACGTCGCCGTTGCTGCCTCTAAATGACTCGCATCAATTCGAGTAAATGACTGAGTGAATTCTCCTGGTAACCTCACTCATTTAATCGCCAGTGTCTCCGCCTCCTTTCCCCTCTGTTTCCTCCCCCGAGCACGCCTCCAGGCCGCCACAATCTCTCCTCGACTGTCTCTGTCTCCGGCGACCATTCTCATCAATTCTGGCAGCCCCTCACCGCCCCTCTCCTCCCCGACCAAGCTCACAGCTTCCCCACTCTCAGGCGCATCTGCTAGTGCATCAAACTCGACCGCGGGTACCCTGTAACCTCGCCTTCGACAACGACCACCGTCGCCACCGTCTGCTTCATCTCCGGCGAAGCCCACAGGTAGTATCTGACCACCCATTCTGTCTCGTTGATGCACACACGATCACCAGCCCCATACGCATCTGACGCAACGGTTATCTTGCTTTTCCGTGGCTTGTGTCGTCGCCTCCGACGAAGAACAGAGAAGCCCGACGCGGACACGAACTCCGGCGAGAGATTCAAGCCAGCATAGTGCGCCCCTTCATCAACCAGTGGTAGGTTGAGCATCCCCGTGCCACGACGATCACAGTGAGCCCCCTCTCCTCCTTCCTCGCTTCCTGTAGCATCGACTTCGCCGCCGACTGACCTCGCCGCCGCCAGCAACTGTCGCTGCGTCGCCCAAGTCTGGTCCGTGCAAAGACAACCGTCCGATTTTGATCCAGTGGCTAAGAAAGAAAGTAAGCGAAGGGGTATCAAACGATCTGAGCCACGCGATGCCAATTAAATCCAACGGCCAGCGTCGCCCGATCCGACCGAACCGGTACCGTCCAATCAGAGTGTCCCGCGTGTCACCTATTCAGTTTAAAAACAGATTTTAAAACAGAATTATTTGCAAACTTCAAACCTTTGTAACTTTCAAACCACAAGTCCAAATTTTTAAAATTTTATATCAATGAATTCAGGAGAACAAGCCCTAGCCAACCCTACCCTTAGTTTAGCAAATAGTATTTTATAGATTGTTTGATTTTGCAGATTCTTTTGTGTGCTTGCTAACATTAGAAAAATCATTTAAAAATCATTTTTGAGATCAAACCTTTGCCAATTGGTTTGTTGTGACCTTACTGACCCTAGGAACCAACCTTTGGTGTTAAAAATGATTTTTGTAAAATTTAGGTTGGATTACTTGACTTAGTCATTTTCTAGCCAAATAAAAAGAATGGTTTTTGTTATAAAAATGTTTATGGAAAGAAAACTTTAAGGAAATGTTTTGGACCAAACCTACTGACCTAAAAACACCAAGTTTTGCAAATTAGCAACTCATTTGATGAACAACATAAGAGTTTTGCCTTAATAAAAACATTTTTCACCACATGAAATGATGAATGAATTTAAAGGTAGTTTTTGGACAAAACCCTCTTGCTAATGACTTTGCCACTTTGGTAAATGACCAATTTGGATCTTACAAAGTTTAGAAACCCCATAGAGACCCCTTTGCAAAATAAAACTATCTTGTGCATGCTCCCATGCATGACTTAGATTCCATTACTTTGTGTGTGTGAAGAATTGTTTGACTTTTGTTTGGAATGTAATTTGAATTAGTGTTTGCTTGATTGACTTGTAGTGAAGTGTGAGACTAGCAAGATCAAGGAGTGAACCACCATTCCCTTCCAAAAAGGAAAGTGATGCTTCATACTTTTTGTCCCATTACTTTCTCCATGCATTAGTGAATTTTGCTAAGTAAAACTTGCATGGATTTTGCTAAGTATAGACCTTACTATAGGAAAACCTAGTAGATGAATCCTTAGTAGGATTTCCATAAGTTAAAGATTCCTATTACTACCAAGCTTATCCTAGCTAATAGAAAACATGGGTGGAATATATATTCACACTATGGAAAAATATTCTAAGTCTGAGGACTTATGTTTTGTATAATAAAACAACTAAGTTAATGAATCACCTGGGTGGAATGGAAGGATTGGGTTATGTTGAGTGGTTACACAAGGCCAGGGGACTGGTGAACCTTGTGTATCTCACTTGTGGATGGCCACCCAGGAAACAAAGAGATTTGAGATGTCAAATGTTGAGAAGCTTCAAGTGCAACCACTTGGCAATATGGGCTCTGCCATGATCATATAGGTTGCAAGAACTTAGCCATATGGACAGTGTGTGGTAGTGTTTGATAGGTTGGAGCGCGTCCATTTTGGTCTAAGGGAAGGCTTCTGAAAGATCTTGTCTTGGGAAACCAAGTCTTGTGGGGAAAGTGCACCACCTCTGCAGAGTGAAAAATCTAAGTACTTAGCCATGTCCCTGGTAAAGGACAATTTGAGCATCAAGACATGGAAGCAATCAAGAATCTCATCATTCAAATTTCTAAAGTTAAAACTTGTGGATTGAACAAGGGTTGTTTGAAATCTTCAATCTTTGATTGGTAGATGCCTTGGAAAGGATCTTCAATCTTTGATTGAGGAAAAATGATTTTGTCAAGCAAAAACTTAGTATTTTCAAAGGTTAAGGAAAAATCTATTTTGAGCAATGCAAGCCTCAACTCCACTTAGCCAAATGCATATAGATGATAGACTCCACTATACTACCATAGTATCACTTGCCAATACAATTCAAATGTATTGACCCCTTTGTGGCTGTAACTTGTATGTTGCAGGTTTGATTGATTTTAGTGAAGATTGATTGTTTAGGATTACAAAGTCTACAACCAACATCTGCCTGTGGCACTTTGAAGATGAAGGACCACTTGACCATAGTTATTCCGCTGCAATGTAATGTAATAGCCAAATGAGCTATGTAAGGATGTAATAAAATTATGTTATTCCTGGTTATAAAGTTATATTATGACCTTTGTTTCTTGATATTACATCTAAACTGTGGATTCTAGCTATTGATCCAGGGACTAGCATTGTAAAACATAGGGGGCTCTATCTTATCTAAGATTGGGGATCTTACAGATGGTATCAGAGCATTGTGTTGCCTGTAGGATTTGTAAACCTTAGGATTGGACAAAAACCCTTAGAAAAATAGGAGTTGTATTTATTCCAAAAACTTATTTACAAAAACACTTGTAAACTCTTTCCTCAACCATTTTGGTTTCAACTCTACATCTCTTCTATTTTAACTTGATGGAAAAACCAACCCCATGGCCAAAGACTACACCATGTACAAAGGACTTCTTCAAATTCTTCAACTCTAATGTCTTCAACATCTTCAGCATATTCATCAAGGACTTCCAACTTGGATATCACTAAGGACTACAAGTGAGACAAGGAACTCTTACTCAAGATTTAGAGACTGAGGGAATACAAAATAAGAAGAAACCATCAACAACTTTGAAGTATTGTGACCAAGAGTTTTTCTCAAGAAACCATGATCTCATACAAGAAGGATTAACCAAAGAAGGAAGGAAAGATCACAAGTGAACCATATAGATGGACCACCATAATTTAGTTAAGTCAAACACACCAACTTATGTGGTGTAACAAAATATTTTGTTGCCTAAAGATAAGCTTGAAACTTGTTGTTTGAGTGGAATGTTTGTTTATGATTGCTTGCACATTGCTTGTGTGATTTGTAATGTGTGTGAATAGAATTATTTCCTTAGAAATATCTTGCCTATTCTAATCTCCCATTAACCCACACAGATGACTACTCCAAAAGACTCCAAGGTTGATGACACCAACACCAACCAAGCTGACAGCATGAAAGAGCTCATAGCAACCCAACATCAGTTGAACCAACTGACAGCTCAGTTCATAGCCAACAATAGTGATAAAGATCCAGCACTACAAAGGTTTTTGGAGGAACAATCCCAACTGATGCTTAAGGTGACTAACCAAATGATCAACATGGAAGAAAACTATCCCAAAAGAGTTTATGACAACAAGGATGACAAGAATGTTATTCTAGATGGAGCACCAGCTTGCAATATTTGTGGAGACAAGGATCATACTTCCAAGGAGCATGAAGGACAATGCCCCAATTGTGAAGAAGAACATCCTATTGGACAATGCCCTACCTCTCAAGCTACTTGTTACCTTTGTGAAGGAAACGACCATACTCCTAACCAATGTCCCATCTATGCCATTGTTGAACAAAGGAAACAAGAAGGATCCAAGTATACCAAGAATGGTGATGGCAAAGGAAAAGTACCACTTATACCTCCAAACAAGACAACCCAATTCAAAGGATCAAAGAAACCCAAGAAACCAAGACCAGATATGAACCTTGTGCAATGTCGTAAATGTAAAGAAATGGGACACTATTCCAGTGAGTGCCCAGAGAACATGAAGAATAAAGAGATTGTCCAAGTAGTGTGCAACAACTGCAGAGAGCTAGGCCACTATGTAGCAACTTGTCCACAAGAGCTACGTGAAGAACTCAAGGACATTCATTGTTTCAACTGCAAGAATCCAGGACATTATGCAAGCAACTGTCCAGAAAAGATGAAGAACAAGTTGAACAAGCCTATGGAGAAACTCAACCTTGGCCCATGAGTCAAGCATGGAAATTAAGGACACAATGCAAAGTTTGCTTAGAGAAGTTTTTCCAGGATCCTAAGAAGGCCAATATGTAATTTATGTTTGAAATTTTTTAAGGGTGGTAGTACCCTAGTTGTTTTGAACTTGCTTGTAACCCCAGCCTTCCCAAATCTTGGGACGAGATTTATTTTAAGGGTGGTAGCCTGTCACATCCCAAGATTTTCCAAATCTTGTAATGTGAAAATAAGTAAATAAAATAAAACTTTGTTTGATTTTCAAGGCCAGAAGAAACTTTTTGAATTCAATTGGAACTTTAAACCCATTTGAATTAAATAAAACCTAAAGGGATTTAAAAAGATAAACATTTAATAAAAGGAAAAATAAAACATTTGGAAATACTATTTTGAAACAACTAAATGAAAAGATTTGTTTTCAAATGAAATAGATGTTTTACAAATAAGGATTATTTTATAAAGCCAAATTAAACCTTGACCAAACTTTGGAATTAAAACATTTTATTTTAAATAAAATAGCAAGGGTTTGTTTAAAAAATATTAAAGAATAGCTTAATAAGGAATTAATATCCAAATTTTACTCAAATAAAAGGTTTTACCATTTTAATTAAAACATCAAAACTTATTAAATTATTTTAAATAGGTTTTCCAAGTATTTTATATTCTCTACTAAAGTGTTTTGGATTTATTTTAGATTTCAAAACAAATATCTCAATAAAACAAATCCTATTTGAATTAATAACTAAAGCCCATTTTATTTGATTATTAATGGCCCCTTTAGCAAAAATGTTATTTTGTTTTAAAACAAAGTTTCCAGGTAATCTTTATTTCCAAATGATACCTACTGGTTTGGTTTGGGAAAATATTTTGGATTTCAAATGGTGATTTTATTAAGTAAATCAAACCCAATTTGATTAAATAACTTTGGTCTATTTTATTTAATTATTGAATAAAATCCTAAAAATAATAAAAATTTATTTCATTTTGAGAATTGGTTTATGCTGATAAAAAGAAACAAAAACTCATTACAATTGTTTGAATTGTTTGAATTATTTGAATGCTTGAATAGTTGGATGAAGTTCAAATCAGAAAAATAGATTTAGAAATAGAAAAAGATTTAAACAGAAAAAAAAAGAGAAAACGACCAGCCCACCATCTGGCCCAACAGCCCAACCCGCAGCCCACCTCCTCTTTTTCCCTGAAGCGTTTTCCTTCACCGTATAAACAACCCGCATAGTCTATGACTGGTGGACCTCCCCCTTTCTCTCCTTTTCTCACTGACAGAGGACCCCACCACCGACCCTCTTCTTCCTCACCCACCCCGCGACTGGTTCTTTCTCCCCCACGTCGCCGTTGCTGCCTCTAAATGACTCGCATCAATTCGAGTAAATGACTGAGTGAATTCTCCTGGTAACCTCACTCATTTAATCGCCAGTGTCTCCGCCTCCTTTCCCCTCTGTTTCCTCCCCCGAGCACGCCTCCAGGCCGCCACAATCTCTCCTCGACTGTCTCTGTCTCCGGCGACCATTCTCATCAATTCCGGCAGCCCCTCACCGCCCCTCTCCTCCCCGACCAAGCTCACAGCTTCCCCACTCTTAGGCGCATCTGCTAGTGCATCAAACTCGACCGCGGGTACCCTGTAACCTCGCCTTCGACAACGACCACCGTCGCCACCGTCTGCTTCATCTCCGGAGAAGCCCACATGTAGTATCTGACCACCCCATTCTGTCTCGTTGATGCACACACGATCACCGGCCCCGTACGCATCTGACGCAACGGTTATCTTGCTTTTTCGTGGCTTGTGTCGTCGCCTCCGACGAAGAACAGAGAAGACCGACGCGGACACGAACTCCGGCGAGAGATTCAAGCCAGCATAGTGCGCCCCTTCATCAACCAGTGGCAGGTTGAGCATCCCCGTGCCACGACGATCACAGTGAGCCCCCTCTCCTCCTTCCTCGCTTCCTGTAGCATCGACTTTGCCGCCGACTGACCTCGCCGCCGCCAGCAACTGTCGCTGCGTCGCCCAAGTCTGGTCCGTGCAAAGACAACCGTCCGATTTTGATCCAGTGGCTAAGAAAGAAAGTAAGCGAAGGGGTATCGAACGATCTGAGCCACGCGATGCCAATTAAATCCAACGGCCAGCGTCGCCCGATCCGGCCGAACCGGTACCGTCCAATCAGAGTGTCCCGCGTGTCACCTATTCAGTTTAAAAACAGATTTTAAAACAGAATTATTTGCAAACTTCAAACCTTTGTAACTTTCAAACCACACGTCCAAATTTTTAAAATTTTATATCAATGAATTCAGGAGAACAAGCCCTAGCCAACCCTACCCTTAGTTTAGCAAATAGTATTTGATAGATTGTTTGATTTTGCAGATTCTTTTGTGTGCTTGCTAACATTAGAAAAATCATTTAAAAATGATTTTTGAGATCAAACCTTTGCCAATTGGTTTGTTGTGACCTTACTGACCCTAGGAACCAACCTTTGGTGTTAAAAATGATTTTTGTAAAATTTAGGTTGGATTACTTGACTTAGTCATTTTCTAGCCAAATAAAAAGAATGGTTTTTGTTATAAAAATGTTTATGGAAAGAAAACTTTAAGGAAATGTTTTGGACCAAACCTACTGACCTAAAAACACCAAGTTTTGCAAATTAGCAACTCATTTGATGAACAACATAAGAGTTTTGCCTTAATAAAAACATTTTTCACCACATGAAATGATGATTGAATTTAAAGGTAGTTTTTGGACAAAACCCTCTTGCTAATGACTTTGCCACTTTGGTAAATGACCAATTTGGATCTTACAAAGTTTAGAAACCCCATAGAGACCCCTTTGCAAAATAAAACTATCTTGTGCATGCTCCCATGCATGACTTAGATTCCATTACTTTGTGTGTGTGAAGAATTGTTTGACTTTTGTTTGGAATGTAATTTGAATTAGTGTTTGCTTGATTGACTTGTAGTGAAGTGTGAGACTAGCAAGATCAAGGAGTGAACCACCATTCCCTTCCAAAAAGGCAAGTGATGCTTCATACTTTTTGTCCCATTACTTTCTCTATGCATTAGTGAATTTTGCTAAGTAAAACTTGCATGGATTTTGCTAAGTATAGACCTTACTATAGGAAAACCTAGTAGATGAATCCTTAGTAGGATTTCCATAAGTTAAAGATTCCTATTACTACCAATCTTATCCTAGCTAATAGAAAACATGGGTGGAATATATATTCACACTATGGAAAAATATTCTAAGTCTGAGGACTTATGTTTTGTATAATAAAACAACTAAGTTAATGAATCACCTGGGTGGAATGGAAGGATTGGGTTATGTTGAGTGGTTACACAAGGCCAGGGGACTGGTGAACCTTGTGTATCTCACTTGTGGATGGCCACCCAGGAAACAAAGAGATTTGAGATGTCAAATGTTGAGAAGCTTCAAGTGCAACCACTTGGCAATATGGGCTCTGCCATGATCATATAGGTTGCAAGAACTTAGCCATATGGACAGTGTGTGGTAGTGTTTGATAGGTTGGAGCGCGTCCATTTTGGTCTAAGGGAAGGCTTCTGGAAGATCTTGTCTTGGGAAACCAAGTCTTGTGGGGAAAGTGCACCACCTCTGCAGAGTGAAAAATCTAAGTACTTAGCCATGTCCCTGGTAAAGGACAATTTGAGCATCAAGACATGGAAGCAATCAAGAATCTCATCATTCAAATTTCTAAAGTTAAAACTTGTGGATTGAACAAGGGTTGTTTGAAATCTTCAATCTTTGATTGGTAGATGCCTTGGAAAGGATCTTCAATCTTTGATTGAGGAAAAATGATTTTGTCAAGCAAAAACTTAGTATTTTCAAAGGTTAAGGAAAAATCTATTTTGAGCAATGCAAGCCTCAACTCCACTTAGCCAAATGCATATAGATGATAGACTCCACTATACTACCATAGTATCACTTGCCAATACAATTCAAATGTATTGACCCCTTTGTGGCTGTAACTTGTATGTTGCAGGTTTGATTGATTTTAGTGAAGATTGATTGTTTAGGATTACAAAGTCTACAACCAACATCTGCCTGTGGCACTTTGAAGATGAAGGACCACTTGACCATAGTTATTCCGCTGCAATGTAATGTAATATCCAAATGAGCTATGTAAGGATGTAATAAAATTATGTTATTCCTGGTTATAAAGTTATATTATGACCTTTGTTTCTTGATATTACATCTAAACTGTGGATGCTAGCTATTGATCCAGGGACTAGCATTGTAAAACATAGGGGGCTCTATCTTATCTAAGATTGGGGATCTTACACCTTCCCACCATATTTGACATCTACAATGAGTCCATGCACGTTGCACATAATTTTTTCACTGTTTTGGTTTTATATCTTTTCTTATGATAGATAATCTTATTGAAATAATTTCAATGTTTGGTTAAGCGCATAACATTGATATCCAAGGAATGAGGTAATATAATGCATACACATTTTAGTTAAAATGTGTTATGATACATTGATTACGCATACCTGCAAGAAAGACATACAAATTAAGCATGAGCAAAAACAAACCAATATAAACATGGTAGTTAGTTGCTTGTTATCTGAGATTAAATCCATCATTTTGCATATGTTGAATTAAATTTAAAAGTATATTTGAGACAAAATCGATAAATGTTTTCCCCATCTTAAAATTAACTATGAAATGGATCCTCCAACATTACCGTGTAGAACTGTCGATCCACCGAAGACCAACGAATTTTTGCGCAGATGAATATTCTAACTCAAGTGTTAGTGAGTGTCTGGAATGGTAGTATCAAGGTGTTGCGACTTCCTTTTACAGATATGGTCTATCGTATTAATATCATGCTCATATCACATAAATAAATTATTAAAAGAAAAAATGATAATAAAATGACAGAAAACATGAACATCATCAACCAGTGTCGATGGAAGCTCCTAGGCTATGATAAAGGTTCACCATATAAAACCCACAAGTCGAAAATCTATTGAGTTCCAGATCTACCATTACATAAACCATTGTGTCTAAAGAGCCAACACCATCCAAGATAGAGGACACCAAGGTCATTCCTTAAATTGACGAACATCTTGTGCAGACGATCCATCAAGGGGGTGGAGAAAGGCTGGTGTGTGTGAAGCCATGAATCCAAGTCATTGTGAGCCGCCTCCAATAGCCTCAATAAACAAGCTACCGCTACTACATGGACAGATCATGCCTGCAGCTATAAAATCCAACACGTGAAGCGAGATGGTCACATCGCACATCCCTCATTCGAGGCAACATGCTAATGTTATGACACCCGAGAACCAACCCATGAATGTCGCAGAGATGGATGTCGATTTAATCATGACATGTATGCCTCTCCACTAACTAGCGAGTCACGACGCAAGCCGCCATATTTGAGTGGGAGCGTGTCATCATTCTGAAATATGTGGATGACATATATGAATGATGTGACTGGTATTAATGATATTTAAGTTAGTAAATGTCGATAAAGTTAAATAAGTTATTAAAAATTAGGATCTATTGAGATAGATCAGTAAGTTTAATAAACATTATTGTCGAATACTTTCTGGACTTGATTCTAAAGATGTTCAGAATGACCTAGATAAGATTCTGAAGTAGTTCATAATAGAACAAGATAAAGAAATAAGTTCTTACTTGTATAAAGCATTGGGTTAGTCTTAGTATTACAACTATGGTAAAAAGAAAGAAAGATATGTGTTGCATCTCCTATGCCACATTTATAGGTTCTTTCATACAACCATATTGTATAATCGATGTGATATGACCCAAGGATCTGATTGGAAGAACATGTTTTGAGGTGATTCCTGAGTGAATCACTAAACCAAAGTTAAGATTGTTGTTAAATGACAAGAAGCGAAGTTAGGCACATAGTTGCATTTTATGCACTAGGATCTACATAGATATAGAAGTATAGTTTTGGCTAAAGAAGTTCGACTTCTGCTGCGTGTGTTTCAAAAGTTTACGTGACAACAGTGAAAGTTAAATTGACTGATCGACCGATATAGTAAACAATATAAGCAAAGTCTCACTTCGCCGCCAAATGAATACTCCAACCCATTATGAGATAATGGAGTGAATGTCAAAATTAGGAAGACATTAATGATTGGCAAAAGACATACTGATCTGGTAAATAGAACAGAGATAGGACATTTCCCACGAGCATACATAATCAATAAACACATATGTGATATGGTTTATGATTAGTAAATGTAAGCTAGATTATTTGTACTCTAGTGCAAGTGGGAGACTGAAGGAAATATGCCCTAGAGGAAAATGATAAATGGTTATTATTGTCCTATTTCAATAAGTTCGTAAGAGTTTCATATTATGCTATAACTATATCAAGTGAAAACATTGCTATATGTGTGATATGAAACAGAAGTCGCTGGTAGCCTCTATTAATACTAGTTCATTGGGAAATCGGTGATCAAGGTTTCCTGATCAGGTTGGTGCTTCGGCGCCAGTTGACAACAAGGTCATATCATTGGAGAATGATGTGATGGACATTACCCAAAAGATTGCAACACGATCAAGTCACAAGGTTCATTGTTACAATAGTCAGGTGATGTCTACGCACTTCTATTCTTGTAGACAGTTGTTGGGCCTCCAAGTGCAGAGGTTTGTAGACCAACATCAAGTTTCCCTTAAGTGGATCACCCAAGGTTTATCAAATCAGGGAGGAAGTGGTCAAAGGTATCCCACTCAAGCAACCCTGCAATCAAGATACAAGAAGTCTCTTGTGTCGCCAACACACCTAATACACTTATTAGGTGTATAGGTGCACTAGTTCGGTGAAGATATAGTGAAATACAAGTGGTAACGGTGCCAAAAAAGAGCTTCTAACTTGTTTTTGACGTGGGAGAGACTAAAAGGAAACTGAAATAAAGATGGAACCAAGCAAACATGCAACAGAACTAGATGCAAACGGTGTTTCAATGCTTAGAAACAAGGCCTAGGGATCATACTTTCACTAGTGAACACTCTCAATAAATATATTCTCTTCATGATACTACCCTGAACTACTCTCCGATTGGACACTATAATCCATGGTAGGGCTATAATAGCACTCCTCAAAGTCCGTCTTCCCCATCTAGATAACCCCATACTGTCACCTTGAGCACTAGATGGTTCCGACAAACATCACAATTTCATAGAGACATCCAACTCCAAATATACTCATGATAAATATATATGTAACCTAGCTTAAGTGCCACACACGGTGTGCATGCTGTCACTTTGACACACGTGGGGGAAAAGCATAGATCTATTAAAGCACGATGAGTATTTAAGCAACCTCTAGCCTAAGTGCCACCACGGCGTGCACACTATCACTTTCACACACGTGGGGAGAGAAGAGATCTATTGAAGCACTTGAGTATTTATGTAGACTCTACTTGATTACAAAGCTCATGACCACACCAAGATCATGCATAGAGAGAGAGATGAACACATAGATACCGTAGAGCCCTTAGCCTCGAGGAAGAATTACTCCCTCCTCATCATGGGAATCAGCAACGGTGATGGACATGGTGGTGGAGATCGAAGGAGATAGCTCCGGGGGCACTTCACCGTCCCGGCAGGGTGCCGGAACAAAGACTTTCTGTCCCCCGAATCTCCCCTTCGGTGGCGGCGGTTTTGAAAAACTTTTCTTGGCTTTTTGGTTGATTATTTAGGGTTTCCGAGTCAGGGGCTTCTAATAGGCGAAGGAGGCAAGGTCGGTGGAGGGCCAGGGGCCCACACCCCCTGTGGGCGCGACCAGGGTGGGCCCGCACCCACCTAGGGTGTGGCCACCCTGGTGTCCTCCTCTGTCTCTTATTTGATTTTCCGTATCGTTCAGGAAAAAATATGAACTTTGGCTTTTGTCGCGTCCAATTCCGAGAATATTTATTTTTTAGCTTTCTGAAACCAAAAACAGCAGAAAATAGGAAACTGGCACTATGGCATCTTGTCAATAGGTTAGTTCCAGAAAGTGTATAAAATACCTCAAAGTGTAGACAAAACATATCAAAGTTGATACAAAACAAGCATGGAGCATAAAAAATTATAGATACGTTTACGATGTATCAAGCATCCCCAAGCTTAACTCCTGCTCGTCCTCGAGTAGGTAAGTGATAAAAAGAATAATTTTTGAGGTGACATGCACTATCACAATCAAGATCAAACCACTTGCAAGCATTGAAAGCTAGGATCAAAGTACTCTAAACATGAGCATGAAAGAAGATGTTCTAACAGTAAGACAAAGTAACTATGCATGCAACATGAAAGGTTACAAACAAAGATTCATGAATAACAATGCATTGAAATACGTTTGTTTGTTTCACATATAGAAAACATAGCATAGTGGCATTAAAATTGTCCCTCATGGAGTAGCAAAACATAAATGCATAGGAAACCTTCAAAGTTGTAAGGTTCCCAACCTTCAATAAGGTAGAGATCCCTGTGATTGCAATGCTAGTCCCGGGATCAATAGCTAGCATCCACAGTTAAGATGTAATATCAAGAAACAAAGGTCATAATACAACTTTATAACCAGGAATAACATAATTTATTACATCTTACATAACTCATTTGGCTATCTCATTACAATGCAACAGAATATAATAATAGCATGGGGTCCTTCATCTTCAAAGTGCCACAGGCAGACATGTTGGTTGTAGACTTGTAATCCTAATCAATAAACTTCACTAACATCAAACAAACCTGCAACATAACAAGTTACAGCCACAAGGGTCAATACATTTGAATTGTATTGGCAAGTGATACTATGGTAGTATAGTGGAGTCTATCATCTATATGCATTTGGCTAAGTGGAGCTTAGGCTTGCATTGCGCAAAATAGATTTTCCTTATCATTTGTAAACACTAAGTTTTTGCTTGACAAAATCATTCCCAAGGCATCTCCCAATAGAAATTGGTGATCCTTCAACCCTTGTTCAACCACAAGTTTTTAACTTAGAAATTGGGATGAGGAGATTCTTGATAGCTTCCATGTCTTGATGCTCAAATTGTCCTTTACCAGGGACATGGCCAAGTACTTAGATTTTACACTCTGCAGAGGTGGTGCACTTTCCCCACAAGACTTGGTTTCACCAAGACAAGATCTTTCAGAAGCCTTCCCTTAGACCAAAATGGACGCGCTCCAACCTATCAATCCCCTACCACCAACTGTCCATTTGGCTAAGTTATTGCAACCTATATGATCCACGCAGAGCCCATAATGCCAAGTGGCTGCACTTGAAGCTTCTCAACATTTGGCATCTCAAATCTCTTTATTCCTGGGTGGCCATCCACAAGTGAGATACACAAGGTAAACCATAGAAATGGGCCTTGTGAACCACTCAACACAAACCATTCCTTCCATTCCACCCAGGTGATTTATTCAGTTAGTTGTTTTATTAAACAAAACACAAGTCCTTGACTTAGAAATATTCCATAGTATGAATATATATTCCACCCTTGTTTTCTACTAGCTAAGCTAAGAATGATAGTAGTAGGAATCTTAACTTTGGAAATTTCTACTAAGGTTTCATCTACTAGGATTTCCCATGGCATAGTTTACACTTAGCAAAAATTCCATGGAACTCTTACTTAGAAATATCACTAATGCATAGTGAAAATAATGGGACAAAAGTATGTAGCATCACTTGCCTTTTTGGTAGAGAATATAAGTTCACTCCTTGTCTTTGCAATGATCACACTCTTCAAATTCCACTATAATTCAATCAAGCATACAATATTTCAATCTACCATTCAAGCAAAACATCACATAAAATAATAGAAACAAGATAATGCATGCAAGCATGCCAAAGTTTGTTTTATTTACAAAAGTGGTTTATAATAGGTTATAAATATTCTAATACACTTATTGGTCATTTTATAAAGTGGCAAAACTTTTTGCAAAAGATTCTACTATAAACCATTTTTAAACCAAAGCATTATTTTATGTGGTGGAGAAATGCTTTTAATAAGGCAACAATCTATAGGGTTCACAAAATATGTTTTCAAATCATAAACCTTGTGTTTAGGGTCAGAGAGTTTAAATCAAAACATTTCCCAAAGGTTTTCTTCAAAAAGCATTTTTAACAAATAAACAATATTTTTATTTGACTAGAAATGGTTTAAATCAAAGATTTATTCTTTTACTTCACCAAATATATTTTTGAAACCACAAATTGATTTCTATGGTCAGTAGGTTCAAAACAAACCATTTGCCAAAGGTTTTATCACAAAAATCATTTTAGAACAATTTTTATATTCCAAATATGCCTACACAAGTTTCTGCAAAAACAATCAATTTAACAAAAACATTTTACTAAACAAAGTGCATGGTCAGAAATTACTTGTCTTGCTTATTCCATTGATATAAAATTTGCAAAATTTGGACGTGTGGTTTGAAAGTTATGAATTTTTCAAATTGGAACATCTAACAGAACAATTCCTGGTTTTTATAAACAGACCGGGCCACGCGTCACGATTCTATTCGCCCATACCGTTTCGTTCGGATCAGCTTCTCTGGCGCATTGGATCTAAACAGATCGTGTGGCTCAGAAGCAAGCGTACCCCTTCGCTTAATCAATCTATAGTGGCCACACGATCAAGATCGAACGGTGCACCACGCGCTTGCCATCGAGTGGCGGCGCTGGCGGCGACGGTCAGACGGCGACGGTGTCGATGTTACAGGAAGCGAGAGAGCGAAAGGAGATGCTCAAGGTGGTCCTTGATGGCGAAGGGGCGCACGCTGGTGACGGCAATCGCTCGCCGGAGGTCTGCCTGGCGTCGGGTTCGCTCAGCCGTTGTCGAAGACGTCGCTACAGGGCACGGGAGAGGGAACAGAGGGTGTTGTTAGACGCGTAGGAGAGTAGGGAGTGCGGGAGCATCAAAGAGAGGGGGCGGCACGGTCGGAGGTTACCAGTAGAGCTCGTCGTAGTTGGAGCAGATGGTGGCACAGTCAGTCGAGGTGGTTGCCGACGGTAGGGGGCATGCGCGAGCGAGATGAAGCCACTGGGAGATGCACATGGAAGAGGGAAGCAGGCTCGTGTGGTCGAGGAGGCAAGGGGCGGCGAGGTATGGCCAGAATCGTCGCCGGAAGACGTGGGAGACAGCGGCAACGCAAGGCAAAATGGAGGCAGCCTGGTGGCTCTCTGGCAGCGGGGTTTGAGGGGAAAGGGAGCGGAGAGGGAGGAGATTTATCTGGCGTGATCGCGAGGATTAAACGTCGAGCCTTTACCGGGAATTTACTCCAAGGAGTTAACGACAGGAAACGGCCGAGAGGGCGCGGTCTTCGCGTGGGTGGAGAAGATGGTGAGGTGGCAGTGGGGCCCGGCGTCAGCGAGTGAGAGAGAGTAGAGGTGGGTCATGGCAGTCATCCACTGTGTGGGTCGATTCGCAGGTGAAAAACGGTTCACTCCGAGGAGGGTGGAGCGATGGGCTGCTGGGCTTTAGTGGGCTAGCTGGATTGGGCTGTTCCTTTTTCCATTTTTTTCTTATTCTGTTTCTTTTTATTTTTCCATTTCTTTTATTCTGTTTTGATTTTGTTTAATTATTTCAAACATCAATTTGATTTCGAACCTCAACCAAAATTTATGTAGATTCATATACTGATTAATAACACATCCCAAAGTCAAATTTGGAATAATTTATTTACTCTTTTTAGGGTCTTTTAATTATTTAAAATAGGTTTTAATTTATTTTAAAACTCTTTTGAAATCTAAATAATATCAAATTCTTTTCAGTTGGTTTCTTTTGAAAAACTAAAACACTTGGAAATCTTATTTAAAATAAATTAACAAGTTTTAGTGTTTATTTAAAATGGAAAAGCCTTTACTTTAATAAAAAATGGATATTAATAAATCCTCATTATTTTATTTAAATAAACCTTTACTCTTTTTATCAAATAGAAATATTTTATTTCAAAAGCTTGGCCAATATTTAATTTGGCTCTATAAAATAATCTTTATTTATAATTCTACCTTTTCTTTTGAAAACCAAATCCTTTTTTATTAAAAGATACAAAATTAGTGATTCCAACTCATATGGTTTTATAGTATTTCTAATAGTCATTATTGATCAATTTGAAATGTTTGCTTGACCACTTTTTGTATGGATCAAATCCATGGTCTTAGAGATAACTTGAAAATGATTTTCTTCCATTAGGTGTAGAGGTCCCAACCTTTAATGAGGTAGAGATCCCTGTGTTTACATTGCTAGTCCCTGGATCAATAGCTAGCATCCACAGTTAAGATGTAATATCAAGAAACAAAGGTCATAATACAACTTTATAACCAGGAATAACATAATTTTATTACATCTTACATAGCTCATTTGGCTATTACATTACATTGCAGCAGAATATCTATAAGCATGGGGTCCTTCATCGTCAAAGGGCCACAGGCAAACATGTTGGTTGTAGACTTGTAATCCTAATCAATAAACTTCACTAACACCAAACCAACCTGCAACATTACAAGTTACAGCCACAAGGGTCAATACATTTGAATTATATTGGCAAGTTTCACTACTATGTAGAATATATGTGGATCCTATCAATACATGCATATTTGGCTAAGTGGGGTTTAGGCTCATTTGCAGAAAGCAATATAGTTTTATCCTATCTTTTCAAAATAGTTTTGATCTTTTGAAAAATCTTTCTGAACTCCTTGGAATCCACCAAGTGCTTCAAGTCTCTTGTTGTCACTTTCAAGTTTTTTTTTTGAAATTGGAATGTCGAGATTTCCCATAGCTTCAGGCCTTAGTTGCTCAGTATTGTCCATAACCGGGGACACGGCTAAGTACTTAGATTTTTATCTTCTACAGAAGTTGTACACTTTACCCACATGAAACAATCTCATCTTGTTGCCACCAGTGGCCGCTGGATAAGTACTCACCAAGATGGAGTACTGGCAGATTGAGAATGTGACGAAGTCTTTCCATAGGGTCCTCCCATACACAATACTAGCTTGTCTTCAGGCACCAATGTAGGGTTCCTAGTTCCCTCATTCCAGTAACCTGAAGAGGCCAATGGATGGGTCTTCCACAATGTAATTGACTAAGCCAGTGCCCATTTAGCATGTGGCTGTACACGGAAGCCACTGTACGAGAAACATGTTCAATGTCTAAGTCCCTGGGTGGTTTTTCTTCTAGTGCACAACAAAAAAGAGATTGCCATATAAACATGGTTCCTCTTGTTGCCACCTTGTCCAAAACTTGAGTATCCTTGTCCACCCAGGTGGTTCATTGAGTACTTGTTTTATTATATAAAACATAAGTCTTTTCTCAACTTCATAAACTCTCAACATGTATCTCTTCTCAATATATATAGCATGGCTAAGCATTTTACAACTACATTGTTTTCACTAAGGAATATACAAGGGTATCCTATTAGGATTTAGCATAGCAAAATATAGTAGTCGTTATCATGCATGTTTCATAATCCACTAAGTGTAATGAAAATAGTAGGACTTGGATGATAGTGTCACTTGCCTTTTTGGTAGAGAATGTTGGTTCAATTCTTGATCTTGCTAATATCACTCTTCTAACTTCACTACAAATCAATCAAGCAAACATAGATTCAACTAGCATTCCAAACAATAATCAAACAAATTAATCACACATAAAATAATAGAAACAAAGTCATGCATGCAAGCATGCAAAAGATAGTTTTATTTGCAAAGGTGGTTTCTACTAGGCTCTAAACATTGTAAGGTTCAAAGTGGTCATTTTATAAAGTGGCAAAACCATTTGCAAAAAGGATTTTATCTATAAACCATTTTTAAATCAAATCATTATTTCATGTGGTGAATTTTTTTTATAGCAAAGCAAGAATTTTATATTGTTCACAAAATAAGTTGTTTAATTCACAAAACTTGGTTTTTAGGGTCAGAAGGTTTGAATCAAAACATTTTCCAAAGATTTTGCTCAAAAATCATTTCCATATCAAAATCAATATTTTTATTTGACTAGAAATGAGCTAATTCAATTATTCAATCCTAATCTTCAAAAAATACATTTTTAAAACCATGAGTTGGTTCCTAGGGTCAGTAGGTTCACAACAATCAATTTTGCAAAGATTTCAACCCCAAAATCATTTTGGAATAAATTTTATATCCTAAACAAGCATACACAAGTTTCTGCAAAAACAACCATTTTACTAGAAGCTTTTTACTAAAAAAAGTGCATAGTTGGCTAGGGCTTGTTTTTCTGAATCCATTGATATAAAATTTGCAAATTTTGGACGTGTAGATCAAAAGTTATGAGGTTTACAAATTTGCATATCAATCTGATTCCAAAATTTGTTTTAAATCAAACTAGTGCCACGCGGCGTGATATTACTGGCTGATACCGCTTCGGGTGGATTGAGCTCTCTGGACCGCTGGATCTCATTTAAATCATACGGCTCAGATGCGCTCATACCCTTTCGTCTAAATCTATTCCTAGACGCAGGATTTACATCTAACGGTCACAGACGCTAGGTCAAAGTTTGGCGGCGCTGCGCGCGGCGAGCGGCGGAGCACGCTCTGGCGGTGGCGTCGCGGTGATTCTAGGAAGAAAGGGATAGGGGGAGATGGCTTACAGTGTTCGCGTGGTCGAGGCGAAGCTCGAGGTGGTGCTGGTCTGGCGAGGGGCGCTCGGTGCTGCGGCCAATTCCTCGTCGGAGTAGCTGCGAGCGGCAGGCGGTTCTGGAGGTCGTCGAGGATGGGGCTGCAAGTCGCGCCGAGGCAAGGCAGGGGCATAGTTAGACACGGGTTGAGATGCTGATGATGTGAGCATCAATAGGAGGTGCCGGGGCGGTCGAGACTTACCAGGGGAGGTCGCCGGAAAAATAAACAGACGCGGCGACGCTCAGTAGATGACGAAGTCGACATTGCGGAGCGCCCGCGAGCGAATGAGTGGCACGGGGAGATGCGCCAGGAGGTGAGGAGCGAGCTCGTGTGCTTGGGAAGGCGAGGCGAGGTTGGACGGCGCCGGAATTTGGTCGGAGACGTCGTCGGAGCAGTGGCAAAGCAAAGGGAATTGGGGGCAGCTTGGTGGCTCACTTGCAGTGGTTTCTGAGGGGAAATGGCGAGGATAGGGAGGTGTTTAAGGGGGCGTGGTAGCGGCGAGATTAAGGCGAGGCATTGAAGCGAATTCAATTGCAGCATCAATGGCAGAAAACGGCCGGGAGGAATTGCCGCGGTGAAGACGACGCTGAGGTGGCGTGGGGCCGCGCTGTCTGCGAGAGAGAGAGAGGAAGAGGGAGTGGGGCCGAGGGTTCAGTGACTCTGTGGGTTGGTTTTTCAGTGGAAAACGATTCGCAGAGAGGGGGGGAAACTGGGCTGCGACTGGGCTGTTGGGCCATATGGGTTGGGTTGAGTCCTTTAGCAATTTTTTTGTACTGAAACTTTTTCCTTTTTCCATTTGATTTTCTATTTTGAAATTCAATCAAACAATTCAAACATTCAAATCAATCAAACTTCCACCACACTTTGTATTGAGTTTAGTTCTGTTTAACAACATAATTCAAAGTCAAAAATAAAATAATATTTTTATTCTTTTAGGATCTATTTAATAATTAAATAAAATAGTCTTTAGTTATTAATTCAAATAGGATTTGATTATTAAAACTCCATTTGAAACTTACATAATCCCAAAATCATTTCAGTAAGTTTTATTTGAAAATATAAAACACTTGGAAAACTCATTTAAAATAAAATAACAAGTTTTAGTGTTTAATTAAATGGGAAAGGTCCTTACTTTAATAAAATGGGATATTAATAAATCCTCATTATTTTATTTAAATAAATCTTTACTCCTTTGATCAAAACAAAATATTTTACTTCAAAAACTTGGCCAAGGTTCAATTTGGCTCTATAAAAATAGTGCTTTATATTTCTACCTTTTCATTTAAAAACCAAATCTTTTATTAAAAGATCCAAAAAATAGTAATTCTACTTATTCAAAATTTTCTTTATTAATTGTTTATCTTTTCAAATCCCTTTAGGATTTGTTTGATCAAATAGGTTTGAAGGTTTCCAATTGGAGTCAAAAAGTTTGTTCTCACCCTGAAAATCAATCAAAGTTTTATTTTATTCATTTATTTTTCACATAACAAGATTTGGAAAATCTTGGGATGTGATAGGCTACCACCCTTAAAATAAATCTCGTCCCGAGATTTGGGAAGGCTAGGGTTACAAGTAGGCTCAAAGCATCTAGGGTACTACCACCCTTAAAATTTTTCCAACTAAATTACATCTTGGCTTGCTTGGGATCTTGGGGAAACTTCTCTGGGCAAACATCTGCATAGTGTCCTTTGTTTCCACACTTGAAACATGTGACAAGGCTGAGATCCTTCATAGGCTTGTTTATCTTGTGCTTCATCTTTTCTGGACAGTTGCTTGCATAATGTCCTTGGTTACCACAGTTGTAACATGTGATAAGTTTGAGTTCTTCACGTATCTCTTATGGACAGGTTGCTATATAATGGCCTAGCTCTTTGCAGTTGTTGCACCATACTTGGCCAATCTCCTTATACTTCTGTTTCTCTGGACATTCACTGGCATAGTGTCCCATTTCTTTGCAATGATTACATTGCACATGGCTTTTGTCCTTCTTTTTCTTGGGTTTCTCCAAAGCTAGGAGTGCTTCTAGTTCATGTTCTTCATATGTTATCTCATAGGTAGGAATGTCTACTGGTTTCTTGGACCTTCTATTGCTCCTTGGATAATTCATATGCCTCTTCTTTGGTCCTTTAAATTGGGTTGTATTGCATGGAGGTACAAGTGGAGATTTCCTTTGTCCTCATCCTTCTTGGTAGACTTAGCTCCCTCTGGATAGTTTGCAATCAGTTGTTGCACTCCACCTTGTTTCCTTTGTTCCACTATGGAATAGATGGGGCATTGGATAGGGACATGATTATTCCATTCACATAGGTAACAAGTAGCTTGAGAGGTGGGACATTGGCCAACTGGATGTTCCTCTTCACAGTTGGGGCATAGATCTCCATGCTCCTTGGAGGTGTGATCCTTGTCTGCACAAATATTGCAAGCTTTGGTTCCTTCAAGAATAACATCTTTGTCATCTTTGTTGTCACAAACTCCTTTGGAAGAGTTGCTTTCCATGTTGAGCATTTGATCTGTCACCTTATGCAACAATTGGGCTTAGTTTTCCAAAAACTTTTGCAGGGTTGGATCTTCCCCATTGGTGTTGGCTAGGAATTGAGCTGTCATTTGGTTCAACTCGTTTTGGGTTGCTATAAGTTCTCTCATGTTGTCCTCTTGGTTGTTGTTGTTGTCATCAACCTTGATGTTGGAGTCTCTTGGAGTAGTCATCTGTTTGGGTTGAATTGAGATTAGAATAGGCAAGATATTTCGAAGGAAATAATTCTAATCACACACATGACAATTCACTCAAGCAATGTGCAAGCAATCACAAGCCAAACATTTCACTCAAACAACAAAGTTCAAGCACATTTTTTAGGCAACAAAATATTTTTGTTACACCACATAAGTTGGTGGGTTTGACTTAATTAAATATGGTGGTCCATCTATATGGTTCACTTGAGATCTTTCCTTCCTCCTTTTTGGTTGTTTCATCTTGCATGAGATCATGGTTTCCTTGGCAAAACTCTTGGTCACAAAACTTCAAAGGTGATGATGGCTCCTTCTGAGTTGTGTTTCCTTAGTCTCCAAATCTTGAGCAAGATTTCTTGTCTCACTTGTCCTTAGTGATATACAAGGTTGAAGTCCTTGGAGAAAATGCATAAGATGTTGAAGTCATTAGAGTTGAAGATGTTGAAGTCATTAGAGTTGATGAAGTCCTTTGCACATGGTGAAGTCTTTGGCCATGGGGTAGGCTTTATCCATCAAGTTGAAATAGAAGAGATGTAGAATTAAAACCAAAATGGTTGGGGAAAGAGTTTACAAGATTGTTTGTAAATAAGTTTTGGAACAAATACAACTCCTATTTTTCTAAGGGTTTTTGTCCAATCCTAGGTTTACAAATCCTACAGGAAACACAATGCTCTGATACCATCTGTAGAGGTCCCAACCTTTAATGAGGTAGAGATCCCTGTGTTTACAATGCTAGTCCCTGGATCAATAGCTAGCATCCACAGTTAAGATGTAATATCAAGAAACAAAGGTCATAATACAACTTTATAACCAGGAATAACATAATTTTATTACATCTTACATAGCTCATTTGGCTATTACATTACATTGCAGCAGAATATCTATAAGCATGGGGTCCTTCATCTTCAAAGTGCCACAGGCAAACATGTTGGTTGTAGACTTGTAATCCTAATCAATAAACTTCACTAACACCAAACCAACCTGCAACATTACAAGTTAGATCCACAAGGGTCAATACATTTGAATTGTATTGGCAAGTTTCACTACTATGTAGAATATATGTGGATCCTATCAATACATGCATATTTGGCTAAGTGGGGTTTAGGCTCATTTGCAGAAAGCAATATAGTTTTATCCTATCTTTTCAAAATAGTTTTGATCTTTTGAAAAATCTTTCTGAACTCCTTGGAATCCACCAAGTGCTTCAAGTCTCTTGTTGTCACTTTCAAGTTTTTTTTTTTGAAATTGGAATGTCGAGATTTCCCATAGCTTCAGGCCTTAGTTGCTCAGTATTGTCCATAACCGGGGACACGGCTAAGTACTTAGATTTTTATCTTCTACAGAAGTTGTACACTTTACCCACATGACACAATCTCATCTTGTTGCCACCAGTGGCCGCTGGATAAGTACTCACCAAGATGGAGTACTAGCAGATTGAGAATGTGACGAAGTCTTTCCATAGGGTCCTCCCATACACAATGCTAGCTTGTCTTCAGGCACCAATGTAGGGTTCCTAGTTCCCTCATTCCAGTAACCTGAAGAGGCCAATGCATGGGTCTTCCACAATGTAATTGACTAAGCCAGTGCCCATTTAACATGTGGCTGTACACGGAAGCCACTGTACAGAAACATGTTCAATCTCTAAGTCCCTGGGTGGTTTCTCTTCTAGTGCACAACAAAAAAGAGATTGCCATATAAACATGGTTCCTCTTGTTGCCACCTTGTCCAAAACTTGAGTATCCTTGTCCACCCAGGTGGTTCATTGAGTACTTGTTTTATTATATAAAACATAAGTCTTTTCTCAACTTCATAAACTCTCAACATGTATATCTTCTCAATATATATAGCATGGCTAAGCATTTTACAACTACATTGTTTTCACTAAGGAATATACAAGGGTATCCTATTAGGATTTAGCATAGCAAAATATAGTAGTCCTTATCATGCATGTTTCAAAATCCACTAAGTGTAATGAAAATAGTAGGACTTGGATGATTGTGTCACTTGCCTTTTTGGTAGAGAATGTTGGTTCACTTCTTGATCTTTCTAATATCACACTCTTCTAACTTCACTAAAAATCAATCAAGCAAACATAGATTCAACTAGCATTCCAAACAATAATCAAACAAATTAATCACACATAAAATAATAGAAACAAAGTCATGCATGCAAGCATGCAAAAGATAGTTTTATTTGCAAACGTGGTTTCTAATAGGCTCTAAACATTGTAAGGTTCAAAGTGGTCATTTTCTAAAGTGGCAAAACCATTTGCAAAAAGGATTTTATCTATAAACCATTTTTAAATCAAATCATTATTTCATGTGGTGAAAAATGTTTTTAGCAAAGAAACAATTTTATATTGTTCACAAAATAAGTTGTTTAATTCACAAAACTTGGTTTTTAGGGTCAGAAGGTTTGAATCAAAACATTTTCCAAAGATTTTGCTCAAAAATCATTTCCATATCAAAATCAATATTTTTATTTGACTAGAAATGAGCTAATTCAATTATTCAATCCTAATCTTCACAAAATACATTTTTAAAACCATGAGTTGGTTCCTAGGGTCAATAGGTTCACAAAAATCCATTTTGCAAAGATTTCAACCCCAAAATCATTTTGGAATAAATTTTATATCCTAAACAAGCATACACAAGTTTCTACAAAAACAACCATTTTACCAGAAGCTTTTTACTAAACAAAGTGCATGGTTGGCTAGGGCTTGTTTTTCTGAATCCATTGATATAAAATTTGCAAATTTTGGACGTGTGGATCAAAAGTTATGAGGTTTACAAATTTTCATATCAATCTGATTCCAAAATTTGTTTTAAATCAAACTAGTGCCACGCGGCGTGATATTACTGGCTGATACCGCTTCGGGTGGATTGAGCTCTCTGGACCGCTGGATCTCATTTAAATCATACGTCTCAGATGCGCTCATACCCTTTCGTCTAAATCTATTCCTAGTCGCAGGATTTACATCTAACGGTCACAGACGCTAGGTCAAAGTTTGGCGGCGCTGCGCGCGGCGAGCGGCGGAGCACGCTCTGGCGGTGGCGTCGCGGTGATTCTAGGAAGCAAGGGATAGGGGGAGATGGCTTATAGTGTTCGTGTGGTCGAGGCGAAGCTCGAGGTGGTGCTGGTCTGGCGAGGGGCGCTCGGTGCTGCGGCCAATTCCTCTTCGGAGTAGCTGTGAACGGCAGGCGGTTCTGGAGGTCGTCGAGGATGGGGCTGCAGGTCGCGCCGAGGCAAGGCAGGGGCACAGTTAGACGCGGGTTGAGCTGCTGATGATGTGAGCATCAATAGGAGGTGCCGGGGCGGTCGAGACTTACCAGGGGAGGTCGCCGGAAAAAGAAACAGACGCGTCGACGCTCAGTAGATGACGAAGTCGACGTTGCGGAGCGCCCGCGAGCGAATGAGTGGCACGGGGAGATGCGCCAGGAGGTGAGGAGCGAGCTCGTGTGCTTGGGAAGGCGAGGCGAGGCTGGATGGCGCTGGAATTTTGTCGGAGACGTCGTCGGAGCAGTGGCAAAGCAAAGGGAATTGGGGGCAGCCTGGTGGCTCACTTGCAGTGGTTTCTGAGGGGAAATGGCGAGGATAGGGAGGCGTTTAAGGGGGCGTGGTCACGGCGAGATTAAGGCGAGGCATTGAAGCGAATTCAATCGCGACATCAATGGCAGAAAACGGCCGGGAGGAATTGCCGCGGTGAAGACGACGCTGAGGTGGCGTGGGGCCGCGCTGTCTGCGAGAGAGAGGAAGAGGGAGTGGGGCCGACGGTTCAGTGACTCTGCGGGTTGGTTTTTCAGTGTAAAACGATTCGCAGAGAGGGGGGAAACTGGGCTGCGACTGGGCTGTTGGGCCAGATGGGTTGGGTTGAGTCCTTTAGCATATTTTTTTGTACTGAAACTTTTTCCTTTTTCCATTTGATTTTCTGTTTTGAAATTCAATCAAACAATTCAAACATTCAAATCAATCAAACTTACACCACACTTTGTATTGAGTTTAGTTCTGTTTAACAACATAATTCAAAGTCAAAAATAAAATAATATTTTTATTCTTTTAGGATCTATTTAATAATTAAATAAAATAGTCTTTAGTTATTAATTCAAATAGGATTTGATTATTAAAACTCCATTTGAAACTTACATAATCCCAAAATCATTTCACTAAGTTTTATTTGAAAATATAAAACACTTGGAAAACTCATTTAAAATAAAATAACAAGTTTTAGTGTTTAATTAAAATGGGAAAGGTCCTTACTTTAATAAAATGGGATATTAATAAATCCTCATTATTTTATTTAAATAACCCTTTACTACTTTGATAAAAAAAAATTTCTTCAAAAACTTGGCCAAGGTTTAATTTGGCTCTATAAAAATAGTCCTTATTTATATTTCTACCTTTTCATTTGAAAATCAAATCTTTTATTAAAAGATCCAAAAAATAGTAATTCTACTTATTCAAAATTTTCTTTAGTAATTGTTTATCTTTTCAAATCCCTTTTAGGATTTGTTTGATCAAATAGGTTTGAAGGTTTCCAATTGGAATCAAAAAGTTTCTTCTCGCCCTGAAAATCAATCAAAGTTTTATTTTATTCATTTATTTTTCACATAACAAGATTTGGAAAATCTTGGGATGTGACATTAGGGTTTTAGGGTTTTGGTTTATTTCTCAAGTGTTTAAATTTCCAGATGCATTTATGAAGAACGCATTCCACTTGATTTGAATTTAGTTGGATTCAAATGTTAACCAAAGTTTGTTCAATATGGGATTTTAAGTTTCCATTTAGAAACAAAAGTTTCTTTTCACCCTAACGTTCAACAATTATTTATTTTGTTTATTTATTTTTCACATTACAAGATTTGGAAAATCTTGGGTTGTGACAAAAGTTTATAAGGGTGACTAGATACAAATAGTTCATGAATAAGCAATATCAACAATATGAATCAATCAATAAGTTTTGGGACAATGCACATAGAACTAAGAATGACAACTATGCTCTCTTAACTAGTGCCTAAAGATAGAAGGTGGAGACTCAATATAATGGTGGAAGAAAGGCCCTTCATAAAGGGAAGCAGGGATTTCATGTCTCAAAAAGAGCTTCCAAAATTTATGGTACTTGTTAGCTTTCAGCTCTCATTGCCCCTATCATAAGCATCTTGAAGTGATTAAGGTTAGAGTGAACAAACTATGGAGTATATGCTTGACAAAGTATAAGTTGGAAATCTCATGTCCCTTGAATACGAGGGCCGCTCCTCATGCTACTCAACTTTAGTCACCTGTAAGTTCTTGTCATAGTAAGTACATGTGTATCATAAAGAACCGCCAATGGGGTACCCCTTGCACATGATACAGGAGCTATCCCATACTCTTTTGAAATCTAAATAATATCAAAATCTTTTCAGTTGGTTTATTTTGAAAAACTAAAACACTTGGAAATCTTATTTAAAATAAATTAACAAGTTTTAGTGTTTATTTAAAATGGAAAATCCTTTACTTTAATAAAAAATGGATATTAATAAATCCTCATTATTTTATTTAAATAAACCTTTACTCTTTTTATCAAATAGAAATATTTTATTTCAAAAGCTTGACCAAGATTTAATTTGGCTCTATAAAATAATCTTTATTTATAATTCTAACTTTTCTTTTAAAAACCAAATCTTTTTTATTAAAAGATCCAAAATTAGTGATTCCAACTCATATGCTTTTATAGTATTTCTAATAGTCATTCTTGATCAATTTGAAATGTTTGCTTGACCACTTTTTGTATGGATCAAATCCATGGTCTTAGAGATAACTTGAAAATGATTTTCTTCCATTAGGGTTTTAGGGTTTTGGTTTATTTCTCAAGTGTTTAAATTTCCAGATGCATTTATGAATAACGCATTCCACTTGATTTGAATTTAGTTGGATTCAAATGTTAACCAAAGTTTGTTCAAGATGGGATTTTAAGTTTCCATTTAGAAACAAAAGTTTCTTTTCACCCTAAAGTTCAACAATTATTTATTTTGTTTATTTATTTTTCACATTACAAGATTTGGAAAATATTGGGATGTGACAGGCTACCACCCTTAAAATAAATCTCGTCCCGAGATTCGGGAAGGCTAGGGGTTACAAGTTGGCTCAAAGCAACTAGGTTACTACCACCCTTAAAAATTTTCCAACTAGATTACTTCTTGGCTTGCTTGGAATCTTGTTGAAACTTTTCTGGGCAAACATCTGCATTGTGTCCTTTGTTTCCACATTTGAAACATGTGACAAGGCTGAGATCCTTCATAGGCTTGTTTATCTTGTGCTTCATCTTTTCTGGACAATTGCTTGCATAATGTCCTGGTTCTTTGCAATTTAAACACATCACTTGGCTGATATCTTTCTTTTCCTTTGCTATCATTGCCTCTTGTTTGTTTCCTTGGTTCTTCTTCTTTCCTGGGCATTCATTGGCATAGTGTCCCATCTCTTTGCAAGTGTAACATTGCTCTTGGGTAATATCCTTCTTGCTTGGGTTGGGGCATTTCTTCTTCTTCTTCTCGGGTCTCTCCAAAGCTAGGAGTTCTTCTAGTTCATGCTCTTCATACTTCACCACAAAGGTGGGAAATATTTCTCTCTTCTTGGGGCATTTACTAGATATATGACCTTCTTCTTCACAAGAGTAGCAACACTTTGTGATCATTTTGGGTTTGGCCTTATGGTGCATATTTTTGACTTTGCCTTCATCCTTCTTGGTAGAAGTTGTTCCTTCATGAGGGTTTACAAATTGTGGTTGCACTCCACCTTGTTTCCTTTGTTGAACTATGGAATAGATGGGGCATTGGATTGGGACATGATTATTTCCTTCACATAGGAAACAAGTAGCTTGAGATGTGAGGCATTGATTGGTTGGATGCTTCTCTTCACAATTGGGGCATTTATCTTCATGCTCCTTGGAAGTGTGATCCTTGTTTCCACAAACATTGCAAGCTTGGGTTCCTTCTAAAATATCATCCTTGACATCCTTGTTGTCACAAACTCCTTGGGAAAGGTTGTCTCCCATGTTGATCATTTGAGTGCCCATCCCTTGCAACAATTGGGATTGAATTTCCAAAAACTTTTGTATGGTTGGGTCTAATCCATTGTTGTTGGCTAAAAACTGAGTTGTCACTTGGTTCAACTGGGTTTGGTTTGCTAGTAGTTGTTCTCTTATGTGCATCTCTTGGTTGTTGATGTCACCCTTCTTGATGCTGGAGTCTCTTGGAGAAGTCATCTTTTTGGGTTGGATTGGGATTAGGATAGGCAAAATATTTCTAAGGGACTAATTCTAATCACACACATCACAATTCACACAAGAAAAGTGTAAGCAATCACAAACAAACATTCCACTCAAACAACAAGTCTCAAGCATATTTTTAGGCAACAAAATATTTTTGCTACACCACATTAAGTTGGTGTGTTTGATTTAATCTAAATATGGTGGTCCAACTATATGGTTCACTTGAGATCATTCCAGCCTTCTTAGTTGGTTCTTCTTGAATGAGATCATGGTTTCCTTGGGAAAATTCTTGTGTCTTGGTCACAAATCTTTAAAGTGATGATGGTTCCTTCTAAGTTGTATTCCCTTAGTCTTCAAGTCTTGAGAAATATTTCTTGTCTCACTTGTAGTCCTTAGTGATGTCCAAGTTGAAGTCCTTGGTGAAAATAAAGTTGAAATCACTTGAAGATGTTGAAGTCATTTGAGTTGATGAAGTCCTTGGTGAAATTATAGTTGAAGTCTTTGGTCATGGAGATTGTTTGAAATAGAAGAGATGTAGAATCAAAACCAAAATAGTTGAGGAAAGAGTTTACAAGATTGTTTGTAAATAAGTTTTGGAACAAATACAACTCCTATTTTTCTAAGGGGTTTTTGTCCAATCCTAGGGTTACAATCTTATAGGCAACACAATGCTCTGATACCATCTGTAAGGTTCCCAACCTTCAATAAGGTAGAGATCCCTGTGATTGCAATGCTAGTCCCTGGATCAATATCTAGCATCCACAGTTAAGATGTAATATCAAGAAACAAAGGTCATAGTACAACTTTATAACCAGGAATAACATAATTTATTACATCTTACATAGCTCATTTGGCTATCTCATTACAATGCAACAGAATATAATAATAGCATGGGGTCCTTCATCTTCAAAGTGCCACAGGCAGACATGTTGGTTGTAGACTTGTAATCCTAATCAATAAACTTCACTAACATCAAACAAACCTGCAACATAACAAGTTACAGCCATAAGGATCAATACATTTGAATTGTATTGGCAAGTGATACTATGGTAGTATAGTGGAGTCTATCATCTATATGCATTTGGCAAAGTGGAGCTTAGGCTTGCATTGCTCAAAATAGATTTTCCTTATCATTTGTAAACACTAAGTTTTTGCTTGACAAAATCATTCCCAAGGCATCTCCCAATAGAAATTGGTGATCCTTTTAACCCTTGTTCAACCCCAAGTTTTTAACTTAGAAATTGGGATGAGGAGATTCTTGATAGCTTCCATGTCTTGATGCTCAAATTGTCCTTTACCAGGGACATGGCTAAGTACTTAGATTTTACACTCTGCAGAGGTGGTGCACTTTCCCCACAAGACTTGGTTTCACCAAGACAAGATCTTTCAGAAGCCTTCCCTTAGACCAGAATGGACGCGCTCCAACCTATCAATCCCCTACCACCAACTGTCCATTTGGCTAAGTTATTGCAACCTATATGATCCAGGCAGAGCCCATAATGCCAAGTGGCTGCACTTGAAGCTTCTCAACATTTGGCATCTCAAATATCTTTATTCCTGGGTGGACATCCACAAGTGAGATACACAAGGTAAACCATAGAAATGGGCCTTGTGAACCACTCAACACAAACCATTCCTTCGATTCCACCCGGGTGATTTATTCACTTAGTTGTTTTATTAAACAAAACACAAGTCCTTGACTTAGAAATATTCCATAGTATGAATATATATTCCACCCTTGTTTTCTACTAGATAAGCTAAGAATGATATTAGTATGAATCTTAACTTTGGAAATTTCTACTAAGGTTTCATCTACTAGGATTTCCCATGGCATAGATTACACTTAGCAAAAATTCCATGCAAGTCTTACTTAGAAATATCACTAATGCATAGTGAAAATAATGGGACAAAAGTATGTAGCATCACTTGCCTTTTTGGTACAGAATATAAGTTCACTCCTTGTCTTTGTAATGATCACACTCTTCAAATTCCACTACAATTCAATCAAGCATACAATATTTCAATCTACCATTCAAGCAAAACATCACATAAAATAATAGAAACAAGACAATGCATGCAAGCATGCCAAAGTTTGTTTTATTTACAAAAGTGGTTTATAATAGGTTATAAACATTCTAATACACTTATTGGTCATTTTATAAAGTGGCAAAACTTTTTGCAAAAGATTCTACCTACAAACCATTTTTAAACCAAAGCATTATTTTATGTGGTGGAGAAATGATTTTAATAAGGCAACAATCTATAGGGTTCACAAAATATGTTTTAAAATCATAAACCTTGTGTTTAGGGTCAGAGAGTTTAAATCAAAACATTTCCCAAAGGTTTTCTTCAAAAAGCATTTTTAACAAATAAACAATATTTTTATTTGAGTAGAAATGGTTTAAATCAAAGATTTATTCTTTTACTTCACCAAATATATTTTTGAAACCACAAATTGATTTCTATGGTCAGTAGGTTCAAAAGAAACCATTTTCGAAAGGTTTTATCTCAAAAATCATTTTAGAACAATTTTTATATTCCAAATATGCCTACACAAGTTTCTGCAAAAACAATCAATTTAAGAGAAACATTTTACTAAACAAAGTGCATGGTCATAAAGTACTTGTCTTGCTGATTCCATTGATATAAACTTTGCAAAATTTGGACATGTGGTTTGAAAGTTATGAATTTTTCAAATTGGAACATCTAATAGAACAATTCCTGGTTTTTATAAACAGACCGGGCCACGCGTCACGATTCTATTCGCCCGTTCCGTTTCGTTCGGATCAGCTTCTCTGGTGCGTTGGATCTAAACAGATCATGTGGCTCAGAAGCAAGTGTACCCCTTCGCTTAATCAATCTATCGTGGCCACGCGATCAAGATCGGACGGTGCACCACGCGCTTGCCATCGAGTGGCGGCGCTGGCGCCGGCGGTCAGACGGCGACGGTGTCGACGTTACAGGAAGCGAGAGAGCGAAAGGAGATGCTCACCAGAATCGCGGGGTCGTGGTGATGCTCAAGGTGGTCCTTGCTGGCGAAGGGGCGCACGGTGGTGACGACAATCGCTCGCCGGAGGTCTGCCTGGCGTCGGGTTCGCTCGGACGTTGTTGAAGACGTCGCTACAGGGCACGGGAGAGAGAACAGAGGGTGTTGTTAGACGCGTAGGAGAGTAGGAAGTGCGGGAGCATCAAAGAGAGGGGGCGGCGCGGTCGGAGGTTACCAGTAGAGCTCGTCGGAGTTGGAGCAGACGGTGGCGCAGTCAGTCGAGGTGGTTGCCGACGGTAGGGGCATGCGCAAGCGAGCTGAGGCCACTGGGAGATGCGCATGGAAGAGGGAAGCAGGCTCGTGTGGTCGAGGAGGCAAGGGGCAGCGAGGTATGGCCGGAATCGTCGCCGAAAGACGTCGGAGACAGCAGCAACGCAAGGCAAAATGGAGGCAGCCTGGTGGCTCTCTGGCAGCGGGGTTTGAGGGGAAAGGGAGCGGAGAGGGAGGAGATTTATCTGGCGTGATCGCGAGGATTAAACGTCGAGCCTTTACCGGGAATTTACTCCGAGGAGTTAACGGCAGGAAACGGCCGGGAGGGTGTGGTCTTCGCGTGGGTGGAGAAGATGGTGAGGTGGCAGTGGGGCCTGGCGTCAGCGAGTGAGAGAGAGTAGAGGTGGGTCCTGGCAGTCATCCACTGTGTAGGTCGATTCGCAGGTGAAAAACGGTTCACTCCGAGGAGGGTGGAGAGATGGGCTGCTGGGCTTTAGTGGGCTAGCTGGGTTGGGCTGTTCCTTTTTCCATTTTTTTCTTGTTCTGTTTCTTTTTCTTTTTCCATTTCTTTTATTCTGTTTTGATTCTGTTTAATTATTTCAAACATCAATTTGATTTCAAACCTCAACCAAAATTTGTGTAGATTCATATACTGATTAATAACACATCCCAAAGTCAAATTTGGAATAATTTATTTATTCTTTTTAGGATCTTTTAATTATTTAAAATAAGTTTTAGTTTATTTTAAAACTCTTTTGAAATCCAAATAATATCAAAATCTTTTCAGTTGGTTTATTTTGAAAAACTAAAACACTTAGAAATCTTATTTAAAATAAATTAACAAGTTTTATTGTTTATTTAAAATGGAAAAGCCTTTACTTTAATAAAAATGGATATCAATAAATCCTCATTATTTTATTTAAATAAACCTTTACTCTTTTTATCAAATAGAAATATTTTATTTCAAAATCTTGGCCAAGATTTAATTTGGCTCTATAAAATAATCTTTATTTATAATTCTACCTTTTCTTTTGAAAACCAAATCTTTTTTATTAAAAGATCCAAAATTAGTGATTCCAACTCATATGGTTTTATAGTATTTCTTATAGTCATTCTTGATCAATTTGAAATGTTTGCTTGACCACTTTTTGTATGGATCAAATCCATGGTCTTAGAGATAACTTGAAAATGATTTTCTTCCATTAGGGTTTTAGGGTTTTGGTTTATTTCTCAAGTGTTTAAATTTCCAGATGCATTTATGAATAACGCATTCCACTTGATTTGAATTTAGTTGGATTCAAATGTTAACCAAAGTTTGTTCAAGATGGGATTTTAAGTTTCCATTTAGAAACAAAAGTTTCTTTTCACCCTAAAGTTCAACAATTATTTATTTTGTTTATTTATTTTTCACATTACAAGATTTGGAAAATCTTGGGATGTGACAAAAGTTTATAAGGGTGACTAGATACAAATAGTTCATGAACAAGCAATATCAACAATATGAATCAATCAATAAGTTTTGGGACAATGCACATAGAACTAAGAATGACAACTATGCTCTCTTAACTAGTGCCTAAAGATAGAAGGTGGAGACTCAATATAATGGTGGAATAAAGGCCCTTCATAAAGGGAAGCAGGGATTTCAAGTCTCAAAAAGAGCTTCCAAAATTTATGGTACTTGTTATCTTTTAGCTCTCATTGCCCCTATCATAAGCATCTTGAAGTGATTAAGGTTAAA
Organism: Avena atlantica; assembly: GCA_910589765.1. Lineage (NCBI taxonomy): Eukaryota > Viridiplantae > Streptophyta > Magnoliopsida > Poales > Poaceae > Avena > Avena atlantica. Next base: position 161,763,313 of record OU342739.1, on the reverse strand, counting down.
GTGAACAAACTATGGAGTATATGCTTGACAAAGTATAAGTTGGAAATCTCATGTCCCTTGAATACGAGGGCCGCTCCTCATGCTACTCAACTTTAGTCACCTGTAAGTTCTTGTCATAGTAAGTACATGTGTATCATAAAGAACCGCCAATGGGGTACCCCTTGCACATGATACAGGAGCTATCCCATAATCAAAATGACAAGGTAAGCAGACAATGAGCATCTCAGCAATCTTCTTATTTACCATCGGAAAATGGTGTTTTTTTCTCTCTTTCCTATTTTCAATATGTCTCTTTTTTTATAAGAAGAAAGCTTCGTAGATTGCTCACTATGGTGATGCTGCAAGTTTCCACCATGATTAGGCATGGCTTAGGCTAGCGGCCCATGCGTTTCTCTAACACATATACATAACTCCATGGACTTACAAGCTCCCCTTTTATTTCACACCGACAACATCAGCAAACAAAAGATCATGATATCAACTGGGTACAATGTACATGTGCAATGTTGAAAGTGTTCCCTGTGACAACACGGTTCTGCTAGTTCCCAACGTATAAGTGCAAGCATATACAACATAGATAACACAATGGTTCAAGTTTATTAGGGGCAAGAAAAATAAAGTGTGCCATCAATTTTGTGAGAGCTTTAATCACTAATTTTCACATAACAAAGTGACTTTTTAATTAGAAGGTAGATAAAACAAGAATATACTTGGAATATTGTAACACACCATGCATAGGAATTTATAGTGGACACTTTGGAATAACTTGGTTTATTGGGAGTTGGATGCATGAGTAGAGCTTACTCATACAAGTGGAGGCTAGCAAAAGACTGAGAGTGACCAACTAAGAGAGCAATAATGGCCATAATCATGCAAAGCGACAAAACATTATCAACTAAAGCATAAAGTGGTACCACAAGTCAAAAACTAAATTATCATAGATGCTAAGGTGACTAGTAAATAGTCATAACATGGTGTGAGCATGTGCCAAGTCAACCCAAACAAAGCATCAAAGGAGAATACCAAAATATTATGCTTTTGTATGCTAAAACAATGCATGATTCTTTCAAGGCACATTAAGCAATCTCAATTGTTTGAAACAAGTCATGCTACAACAATAATCACTAAGAATATGGTCAAAGAAACATCCAACATGACATGATAAAGTCTAAGCCATAGTCAAAACAAGCTTCCTTTTGTACCACTTAAGCATGAAGCTTTCTACTCTTTTCCAACACCAATCGACTTATTTGAAACAACTCACAAAGATAATAATCAACAAATGTCAGTGAGCTTGTCTCACAAATCCACAAAGAAGAACTAAAAGGTTCTAAGCTGAAAGACAAGAAAACTAAGGCTAGACATAGTGCTAGCAAAAGAGAACACTCACAAAACAATTAGAATAAAAATTAGAGTGTTCTAGGCAATGAAAACAGAGTGTGTCTCTCTCCAAATGAAGTGTGTTGTGATCCAACCGACTTATTCAAGCAAACTAAGCAAATGAAAACCAAAAACAAAACTAAGACGCTCCAAGAACAACACAACAGTGCATGAAACAATAAAAATGAAGTGTCTAGAAAGACCTGAGATTTTTATTGATGAAGAAGGGGATGCCTTGGGCATCCCCAAGCTTTGACGCTTGTACCTCTTGAATATTTATTTGGGTTACACACGGTGGCATTCCAAATCTTGAGCTTTTGTCCATTCTTCATCGCATTACATCATTCTTCCTTTACACCTGAAAATTTCCCTTCATACAAAACTTCACACAATCTTCATTAGCAACATTAGTGCATTCAAAAGATAATAAACCTTTGGGTTTAGTTTTAAAACATCAAAACTTTCACTAAAAACACAGTCTACTGTAGCAATTCCCTCAAAAATCCCAATTTCCCAAAAACAACCCAAAAAGGAATCAATAAGAAGCAAATGCAAATAATGGCAGAAACCTGTCAAAACAGACCAGCAGGTAGAAACCGATTTTTTTGAAGATCTTCTGTTACTCACATAAAAATTGTTGAACTAACGAAAGTAGCTAATATACTGGGGGATTTATTTAGAAACTATCAGCTCAATCCGACTTACAGAGATTCCTCGCGATTTTTTTTGGTGGAGCACAAAAATCTGTTTTGGGACAGCAACTCTCCAAATATTACTTCCCGCTCATCAGAGGTTATTCTTGGCACAAAAAGAAAATAAAAGTATAAGGAGAGGTTATTACAAAGGTAATAACTTCCAAGTCTGAATAAAACTATTGGGTTATCTCCCAAGAAGTACTTTTCTTTACCGCCTTTAAGTTAGGCTTGCTAGTTTGAGAAGATGCTCACATAAGAAATATGAATTGAAATAAAAGAGAGCATCAAGAAGCAAATTCAAAACACATTTAAGTCTAACCCACTTCCTATGCATAGGAATCTTGTAAAGAAACAAGTCATGAAAGCACAAATCAACAAGCATAGGAAAGCAAAACAAGTGCAACTTCAAAAATTTCAACATAAAGAGGGGAAACTTAATATTGTTGAGATACATAAAACCTTGTTTCCCTCTCTCATAATAACTTCTAGTAGCATCATGAATAAAATTAACAATATAACTATCACATAAAATATTATTATCATGAGCCACATGCATATAATAATTATTACTCTCCACATAAGCATAGTTATTCTTATTAATTGTAGTGGGAGCAAATTCAACAAAATAGCTATTGTCAACACCCGAATTTTTAATCCCAGATGCCTATTATGCCATACATCGCAATCCCAGGATTACACTTTTTGCGAGACATAACATATTGGATATCACAGTACATCATCCATTATAAACCATACATAAGGTCTTACACAAATAAAGGATCTCATGATCCAGTATTAATACAATTCAAGCAGCAAAATAACGTAATGATAACGATAGCGTGGGCGAAGCTCCATCTTCATGGGCACATGCAATGCTGACGATGGGAGATGATCCTAGTTGTCGTAACCTTCCTGCTGTCCATCCTCCTGATTGTCCTCTTCATAGTCTGGCCACGGGAATAGCCAGGGACAAAGCTAAGAGTACTCTTTAAGTACTCGCAAACTAATACTAACAAGTGAAGTGGTTTTTGGAATAGGACATACTAAGCTCTAGGTTGTTTTGCAAAAAGCCAGATTTATCTCTACTGAGTTCAGAAGCAAAGAAAGCTAGTTGAAAGTTTTATAACACCTAAGTGAGAACTTGAATTTCATATCACAACCCTGTTGTGGCCAAGTCAAAGTCATGATTCATTTCACAAGTCATTTTGAAAACATCTCACGATGGAACAGTATGACCACTCCAACTGTCCCTAACCGCGGACGCGGCTATACGAATAGTTTGACACTCTGCAGGGGTGGTACACTTTTACCACAACATTCGATACATCTGTCAGGAACAATCCTGAATTCACCATACTCAGTATGTGGATAATCAATCCTAACCTTTCAATTACACGCCCTAGTATAGGCACCTCTCCTATGAGTTTGGCCTCCCAACCATGACCAACTGTCAGCGAGACATGGGGGTGCAAAGCGGTATGGGGTGATCTATACCGTGCGATCAAACTCTAATCCAACGGTTGTGGTTCATCGTCCACGTCGGGCAACACCGGCGAGACAGAACCCTAGCGCGGCCAGTGGGGGTCTTGGGACGCTCACCGGGGCTCAGGCGAGGGTCAGCGATGGGGGCAAACGACAAAGTCGACGACGACGATCCTCCTGGTACCGGTGGCTCCTCCCGGGCGGCTCCAATCAACGACGCCCTTCTCCTCCAGAAGCGGCAAGCTCCGGCGATATTCCGGCCACCTGGTGCTCGCCTTGATCCGGGAGTGAGGTGGGGTGCTTCTGAGAGAGAGGGGAGTGAGGTGGTGTGAACAAATCGGGCGGGGGTGGAATCTATTTATAGTAACAGAAGGGGACCGACATGCGCAGGCTGAGCTCGTCATGGTCGTCGTCACAACGAGCTACTGGCATGGGCAAGGGTAGGGGATGGTGCGTTGCCTCCTGGCGAAGCTCAACGGCTTGATGACGAGGCGTGGGGCGGTGCGGAATGGTCGGAATGTCACGGCGCTCTGGGCGGGTCTGACGGTGGTTTTAATGTCGCACGGGTTCTCCTGGTCGCACGGCGACGAACGGGCGTGTCTGGGGTGTTCCTGAGGTGGTGGCGATCCTTCTTGCATGCGGCGAGGACGGCACGTGGTCTGTGGTCATGTGTTGCGGGAGGCATGCTGGCGTGCTCTCGGCTCACTCGCAGAGAGGCTGGGCATGCTCGGGATGTGTGGTCCAGGGGCTTGCAGTGCTCGAGGATTGGATAAGGGGTGGCAATGGACGGTGGAGAGTGTCCTAGACATGGTTGCTAGGCTTGGTGCTTCTCCTAGCTTGCTGTCGACTGAGGTGTGGCAAGTTGAGCTCGGCATGGGCACCATTGATGGCTATGGAAAGCTCACAGTGATGCTAAAGCTTGTTAAATGGGCTAGATGATCTATTAATAGCTTGATGTGAACCAGAGAGGGAACAAGTTAGGCCAAAATCACTGCTCCTAATAGTGTTTGATGTTTGTTTGTTTAGTGATTGCAAGGTGTTTGATGAAATGGCCGAAAGAGATTCAAATTTGAATTTTTGATTCAAACTTGGTGGGTGTGATAGTTACATACTAGGGAGTCTCTGGTTGATTGGATTGGTCAAGGTGCACTGGTTTGGTTGGGTTTTGAAAATGGGTGATCTTCACATATGTTAAAGATTCAATTTTGAATTGTCATTTGAATCAAGTTGCCAAATGTTTCTGTAAGTTTGAAAGGTGGGCTTGGGTTCACTTTTACTTGGTCCAGCAAGGGGTGAAAAGAAATGGAAATGTTTCTGTTCGAAATCTTGGAATAGAAACAACCAAAGTGGTCTAGTGAGCAAGATTGGCAAAAATGACCATTTGCTTTATTTGATTTGTTTTTGATTTTCTCTTGATTTGTTTCTGCTTGGAAATGTTTTAGATGATGTTTTTTCATCTTTAAACCATTCATTGCTATTTATATCAAACACACAAGTCCATTCATGCATTCATACAATCATCACATTCACACATGCATTCATATGATGCTGATTAGCAAAAGTTTTTGTTAACCCTAATTTTTGTGATTGGAAATTGATAATCTTGTTCAATATTTTTGGGATGTTACAAACCTTCCCTCCTTCAACAAAATCTCATCCCAAGATTTGAGAAAGAATAAAAAGAAAACTAGGATTTAAAAAGACCGGGAAACTCCGTCTTGATGTGATCTTCTCTCTCCCAGGTAGCTTCTTCTTCACTCTGGTTACTCCACTGAATCTTGAGAAACTTGATGCTTCAGGTCCTGGTGGTCCTGAAAGCTTCCTCCAGAATACGAATGGGTATTTTAGGATACTTCAGGTCATCATTGATCTCTATGGTGTGGTGATCAATGTTCTTGAAAATTTCAGTCTTCTCCGGGACTTCAAGGCATTTGCAAAGTAGCGATATATGGAACACATTGTGTACTACTGACATCTCCTCTAGAAGTTCCAGTTGATATGATACTTCTCCTCGACAATTCAGAATCTTGAAAGGTCCGATATATCTGGGGGCTAAATTTCCTTTGAGTTGGAAACACTGCATTCCCTTCAAAGGCGATACTTTGAGATACACAAAATCTCCGATATTGAAAGCGAGGTCTCGACGTATCTTGTCGGCATAACTCTTCTGTCTTGACTGGACGGTCTTGAGGTGCTCATGGATCTTGTGAACTTTCTCTTCTGCTTCTCGTAGGATGTCGGGTCCAAAAGTCTGACTCTCTCCTACTTCCGACCAATTCAAAGGGGTATGACACTTCCTTCCATACATGAATTAAAATGGGGCCATTTGCAGACTAGCTTGATAATTGTTGTTGTAAGAAAATTTTGCGAAAGGCAGACAGTCTTCCCATTTAGATCCATACTCTAGCACACAGGCTCTCAACATATCTTCGAGTATTTGATTTACTCGCTCCGTTTGTCCATCGGTTTGAGGGTGATACGCTGTGCTGAAATCCAATCTTGTTCCTAGTCCTTCTTGGACTTTCTTCCAGAATCTCGAGGTAAACTGAGTTCCTCGATCTGATACGATGTTCTTGGGGACTCCGTGCAAACTGACGATTCTAGCGATGTATAACTCCGCTAGCATCGAGCTCTAGTAAGTGGTCTTGATAGGTAAGAAATGGGCGACTTTGGACAATCTGTCAACTATGACCCAAATAGAGTCATTTCCCCTACTAGATGTAGGCAAATCGGTGATAAAGTCCATTCCAACTGAATCCCATTTCCATTCCGGAATCTGCAGTGGTTGCAATAGTCCTACGGGTCGCTGATGTCTCGCCTTGACTCTCTGGCAAATATCACACTTGGTGATGTAGCTTCCGATTTCTCTCTTCATCTTATGCCACCAAAATTGCTCCTTCAGACCCTGATACATCTTTGTCCCTCCGGGGTGGATAGAATAAAGAGTATCATGGGCCTTTTTCAAAATAGTTTCCTTCAATTCTGAGTCTGCTGGCACACAGAGACGTCCTTTGTACCACAACACTCCTTCTTCATCTTCGCTGAATCCGGCTACTTTGCCTATACCGATACGACATTTTATTCCATCGATACTAGCATTTCCTTTCTGCGCCTCCTTGATCTGACTGATCAAAGTGGGTTGAAGTTCTATGCTAGCCAAAAAATCCTTTACTTACTAATTCCATTCTGAAATCTACCATCTCCATGTGCAAACTTGGTTGCTCCTTCAGAATCATGGAGTTCAAGCGGCACGGCAATCTGCTAAGGGCATCTGCTACCACATTGGCTTTACTGGGGTGATTGTGAATATCCAAATCATAGTCCTTGATTAGCTCAATCCATCTTATCTGCCTCATATTCAGCTTCTTCTGCGTGAATATATACTTCAGGATCTTGTGATCCGAATAAATCTCACAACGGTTTCCCATGGGATAATGGCTCCATGTCTTCAGGGCTAGAACTATGGCTGCTATTTCAAGATCATGGGTTGGATAATTCTGTCCATGCTGATTTAGTTGTCGGGATAGATAAGATATTACTTTGCCTTCTTGCATCAACACACATCCGAGACTGATCTTGGATGCGTCACAATACACATCAAAAGGCTTGGTGATATCTGGCATGATCAAGATTGGGGCTGAACTCAATCTCCTCTTGAGTTCCTGAAAACTCGCTTCACATTTGTCTGTCCCTTCGAACTTCTTATCCTTCTTCAACAATTGGGTCATGGGTCTAGCGATACTCGAGAATCCTTCTACAAACTTGCGGTAATATCCCGCTAATCCGAGAAATGCACAAACTTGGGTTTGAGTGGTTGGGGCTTGCCAATATTCAACATACTTCACCTTTGCAGGGTCAACAACAATTCCTCTGGCTAATACGATATGTCCGAGGAATCCTACCTCCTGTAACCAAAATTCATATTTGCTAAACTTGGCATACAACTGATGCTCCCTAAGGGTTCCAAGGATGGTCCTTAGGTGTAGCTCATGTTCTTCTTCTGATTTGGAATAGATCAGAATGTCATCGATGAAAACAAGGACAAACTTATCCAGGAAGTCCATAAAAATCTTATTCATGAGGTTCATGAAATAAGCGGGGGCATTGGTTAATCCAAAAGACATGACAGTATACTCGTATAATCCATATCTAGTGGTAAAGGCAGTCTTTGGAATATCCTCTGCGCGAATCTTGAGTTGATAACCAGTTCTAAGATCAATATTAGAAAACACTTTGGCACTAGTCAACTGGTCAAACAGGTCTTCTATCTTTGGAAGTGGGTACTTGTTCTTGATGGTGACATCATTCAGCTTCCGATAATCCATACACAAATGGTTACCTCCATCTTTCTTGTCCACAAACAAAACAGGTGATATCCATGGCAACGCACTTGGTTGGATCAATCCTATTTCCAGCATGGCTTCCAGTTGCTTCTTCAGCTCCACTAATTCAGACGGGTTCATACTATATGGTCTATGGACTATGGGTCCGGTTCCAGGGATTAGTTCGATGATAAACTCGATATCCCGATCTGGGGGAATACCGGGCAAAACATTTGGAAATACATCGAAGTATTCATAGACTATCCAGACTTGGTCAATGGTTGGTTGGGCTATACTCTTGTTGCATTTGAATTGACGAGGCAAGGTTTCAGATACATGCTCGACTGATATTCCGGCTGTACTGGTCATGGTTATGGCTTTCTTGGCACAGTCTATTAATCCTTTATGTTTCAACATCCAATCCATTCCTAGTACTACTTCCAAACATTTAGTTCCGAGTACTATTATATTAGCATAAAAATCTATGCCATGGATTCGGAGGCCTTGCAAATTTGTCTAGCTTTGGTGGTTGAACCAGGTATTTGAACAATCATAACATGCTTCAATTTGGTGGGTTGAATCTTACTAGTGCATGCAAATTCTTCAGTAACAAATGAGTGCGATGCTCCAGAATCAAACAACACTCTTGCAAGTACTGAGTTAACAGAAAACATACCCAACACGACATCTGGCGCTTATTGGGCTTCTTCAGCATGCATGAGAAAGAGACGGCCGTTGCGGTTGAGCGAATTCCCTGGGGCAAACCTTCTTCCAGGCTGAACACGACGCTGCTGCTGAGCTGGAGCATTTGCATTGGGGGCTTTAGCAATCTTCTTGGGGAACTCATTGGAATAGTGACCCTTGGTTCCACATTCATAACAAGTCACCTGAGACTTGTCCTTTGCTGCAACAGGCACAACATTGCTTCCAGTCCTTGGGGCAGTGTTGTTGTTGGTGGCGACATTGTTGTTGTTGAACTTGGGTGGTGCATGGTTGAAATTGCTGGGGTTGCCGGGGTTGTTGTTGTTTCCTCCAGGTCTTGGGTTTCCACGGTTGGGATAGGTCGGACGGTTCATCGGGGGTCTGTTGGTTCTTGGGGCAAATCCTGGAGATGGGTTGGGGCGATACTTTGGGGTATGATGGGTTCCTGGTTGATGCATCATGCGATGCTTGCAGTTCTCATTAGCTTAGTTGATCTTGCCTTCCATTTGAATGGCCGAGTACACTAAGGCTTCAATATCAGCAAATGGGATATTGACCAAAACTGTCTGCATCTCATCGTGCAGACCATTCTGTAATCTCTCCTTCTTCTTGGCTTCAGTGTCTATCTCATCCGGTGCATACCTAGCACATGACAAAAATTTGTCACAGTACTCCACTACGATCACCCTGCCTTGCTTCAGTTCCTTGAATTCATCTCTCATCCTCTTGATCAAACCTGGTGGCACATGGGTTCTGCTGAACTTGATTTTGAACTCTTCCCAAGTCATCATATGTCCTCCATTCATGGCACGAACTGTGTTCCACCATGCTCTTGCATCTCCGGCAAGGTAGTGGGTGGCAAACAGTACTTTCTCTTTAGCTTCCACTCCGGCAACTTCTAAGTTGTTCTCCATGGTCTACAGCCAATCATCTGCATCTAGGGGCTCTTCAGACTTAGTGAAAATTGATGGATTGGTGTTTTGGAAATTATTGAGCTTGGATCCATGGTTGTCTTTATTTCCATGTCCTTGATTGTTGTTGGCCATCTGAGCTATCTATTGAAGGGTGGCTAAGTTGTCTTGACGTCTGGCTCTTTCAACTTCGTGGTCAGAAACCAACATTTGTAATATTTGCATCATTGGGTCCGGGGATGAATTACTTCCTCCACGAGGCATCTGAAGATTGAGATGGATCATGAGAAAAGAGGGAAATTTCTATGGTTCAGGGGTTTTGATTTGGGGAAAGTTTTCAAAGTTTGACTCAATTTTTTCTAGCAACTTGCTTTATATTCATTCATACCACACGATACAAACACACACCACAACAAAGGCAAACAGATGGTTTTAAGAACCATTCTGGAAAACTACGATACAGTAGGACCGAATACAACTCACTAACGCTAGTGCCCAAGTGTTACTACTCCTCAGAGTCGGTGTCCTCATCATCCTCATCATCATCATCAATGAAGGCGAAGTCATCCTCATAGGTGAAGAAGTCCATGGCCTGATCCTCCAGAAAGTCATCATCATCACTGAGATAGGAGTAGGGGTCTCCACAGATGTCCTCCCCTGCATTCTCCCTCTCCTCGAGCTGCATGTCTCTCTCGTGGACAGTCTCCTCCAGCTTTGTGATGTGGTGAAGACGGTCAATGATGCGCTCCTTCTTGTCGAGCTGACGGCGACGAGATTGGCGATCCTTCAATAGCATGGCAATGGTCTGATCCTTCTTGGCAGTGATGGAGTACTTGTGGTTGGCATAGGAGCGGGCATTGTCTAAATCCTTCTGCTGGTCATACATCATGAAGCTGAGGTGGTCCAATTGAGTCTTCAGCTCATGGTGATATGGGGCCTCCAGTGGTTGTCCCATAACATCACGCCTTGGGTAGAACTCAAAGCGGGTACCCTTGATCTGATTGATACTCTGCCCACACAGACAGGCAAGAGCTTCCTACATGGCCCTGGCAAGTCCATCGAGCTAGTTGTTCTCTCTCAAGGTGAACTTAATTCCCTCTGAGGTGGGGGCTTCAATCTTTCCCCGGAGACTTGCACAACTAGACATTGTAGCTCCTCTCCTTCCTGATCATTGAGCTGAGCTCCAAAGAACTCGGGATGCGGACGCTCCAGCATCTCCGAAAGCTGGTCCAAGTCACGCTCAAAGATGAGGTCTCCTCCATTTCCCAACAGATAGAACTTGCTATACTTCACGTCCATCTATAAGAATATAGGATGAGTAAGTTAGTAGAGTGATCAAGTGTGTCAAATTTTATGCAAGTTTGCAAGAATTTTTGAGGAACATGAATTTTTCATGAAAGAATTCAAGTGGTAAGAATGAGAATAAGTTTTCATATATACTCACTTTCTTGGTTTTGAAACTAAGTTTTTGATTCAAACGTCCATTCTAAACTAGAGTCTCCTATGGTCAGGATGGCTCTGATACCAACTTGTTAACATCCAGATTTTTAATCCTAGATGCCTGTTATGCCGTACATCGCAATCCCAGGATTACCATTTTTGTGAGACATAATAGATTGGATATCACAGTACATCATCCATTACAAACCATACATAAGGTCTTACACAAATAAAGGATCTCATGATCCAGTCTTAATACAATTCAAGCAGCGGAATAACATAATGATAACGATAGCATGGGCGAAGCTCCATGTTCATGGTCACAAGCAATGCTGACGATGGGAGATGATCCTAGTTGTCGTAACCTTCCTGCTGTCCATCCTCCTGATTGTCCTCTTCATAGTCTGGCCATGGGAATAGCCAGGGACAAAGCCATGAGTACTCTTTAAGTACTCGCAAACTAATACTAACAAGTGAAGTGGTTTTTGGAATAGGACATACTAAGCTCTAGGTTGTTTTGCAAAAAGCCAGATTTATCTCTACTGAGTTTAGAAGCAAAGAAAGCTAGTTGAAAGTTTTATAACACCTAAGTGGGAACTTGAATTTCATATCACAACCCTGTTGTGGTCAAGTCAAAGTCATGATTCATTTCACAAGTCATTTTGAAAACATCTCACTACGGAATAGTATGGCCAATCCAACTGTCCCTAACCGCGGACGCGGCTATTCGAATAGTTTGACACTCTGTAGAGGTGTTACACTTTCACCACAACATTCGATACATCCGTCAGGAACAATCCTGAATTCACCTTACTTATTATGCGAATAATCAATCCTAACCTTTCAATTACACGCCCTATTATAGGCACCTATCCTGTGAGTTTGGCCTCCCAACCATGACCAACTGTCATCTTGGGAACTGCATAGGTGGACAATCTTCACAAGGTAGCCTCAGCTCAAACCTTGGCCGCAAGGGAACCCATACTAAGGTATATAAATTTCCAGTCAAGCCCTACCCAAATTTCGGGTATTGTGGTTGTATGGTAAAATTGGAATGGTATCGCATCCAGACAACCTTCAGTTTTATATAGGGCTAAGGCTCATGCCTTAACATTTTCATCATCAAAATCATCTGGTGTTCGGAAACACATGTCAAAACATTTCAGTACAATGACTCATCATTATAAGGTTTTCATAACCATTTTCACCAAGTATTCCCATCTAAAGTTGATCAAGTTTTATGCTTAGCACTAGCATCTACAAGTGGGGGATAAACACTAATGAGGGGTGGTAAACAAGTGTATCTTATCTAAGTTCAATCTCATGCCTCAGGATGACATCAAGATTATCTAACTTAGGCCAAGTTTTATGCTCTTTATGCTACCTTCATATATCTTTCTAAAATCTACAAGTCACTAAGTAAACTCTAAGAGAAAGCTTTGATAAAAAAATAAAATACCAAGCTTGCAAGTAAAACTAGGATTGGGTATCCAGTAGTGTAAACTTGCAAGGATTAGCTTCCTATGTCAACTTGTATAGTGAGGCTTGCAAGGTTGCATGTATAGGCTTGCTAAGGTATTATTATAAGCTTGCTAAGGTATTAGTATAAGCTTGCTAAGGTATTAGTATAAGCTTTCCTTGTGTAGAGCAGTGGTTGAAGTTCTCCTCGGCTTCTTCCTCGTAGTATCCTCCTTCCTCCTCATATCCTTGGTCGGTACTAGCGTTTATAAGTAAATACGAGGTACACAATCACCACACAATACTTAACTACTTCTATTTATCACACCAAGGTTTTCACTAGATGATCTAGCATCACCACAAGCATTACAATGATTATAGCAAATAGTTTCTTTCCTTTATTTTAGAAAAGTAATTTCTACTCATTGAAAAACTACTTAAGATTTAATATTATCCAACTAGAACATGGGATCATGTTGACACATGTCATCACCACATATTTCAGTACATGGGAATGTGATATAAAGTGGTGTCACAATTTAATAAGGTTTAACCTTTTTATTTTAAATAATTAAAGTGACTAGAATGGCCTATGAGGCATTCTTTTATTGCTTGACCATTATTTCTGCAAGTAAAACTATATATTTTTATATATTCAGAAAGATCTTGTTAAATGTGATTTTTGAGAGTTGGAATCAACTCAAAAGCTTTCATGGTTGAATTTAAAAAATGTTTGAATGCAGAAAAGCTTCTGCCTTGTTATTTTTACCATAGGTGATCTACAAACCTAATTGGTTTGAATCCAACGGGCTTGGATTAAGCATTCCAGTACCTTTCTAACAAAATTGGTTTCATGAATTTTGGTTTAGTGAATCGAGCTGGGTTGATTTTTTAATATAGGTACAAAACTGAGTTTGAAACTAAAAGAATAAACCTAAATTTGAATTACTAGGTCGCGTGGGATGCTAACTGGACCAGCCCACGGTGCACAGCGCACTCACGGGTGGGTTTAAGTGAACGACCCCACCAGTCAGCGAGAGATGGGGGTGCTAAGAGGTACGGGGTGATCTAGACCGTGCGATCTAACTCTAATCCAACGGATGTGGTTCATCGTCCACGTCAGCAACACCGGCGAGACAGAACCCTAGCGCGGCCAGTGGGGGTCGTGGGAGGCTCACTGGGGCTCAGTCGAGGGTGGGCGATGGGGCCGAACGACAAAATCAACGACAGTGATCCTCCTGGTGCCGATGGCTCCTCCTGGTGCGGCTCCAATCAACGACGCCCTTCTCCTCCAGCAGCGGGAAGCTCCGACGAAATTTCGGCCAACTAGTGGTCGCCTTGCTCCGGGAGTGAGGTGGGGGTGCTTCTGAGAGAGAGAGGAGTAAGGTGGTGTGAAGAAATCGAGCGGGGGTGGCCTATGTTTATAGTGCCAGAAGGGGACCGAAGGGCGCGGGCTGAGCTCGTCATGGTCGTCATCACAGCGAGCTACTGGCATGGGCAAGGGTAGGGGTTGGTGCGTTGCCTCCTGGCGAAGCTCAACGGCTTGATGGAGAGGCGTGGGGCGGTGCAGAATGGTCGGAACATCACGGCGCTCTGGGCAAGTCCGACGGTGGTTTTAATGGTGCACGGGTTCTCCTGGTCGCGCGACGACGAACGGGCGTGTCTGGGGTGTTCTTGGGGTGGTGGTGATCCTGCTTGCACGCGGCGAGGGCGGTGCGCGGTCTGTGGGCATGTATCGCGGGCGGCATGATGACGCGCTCTCGGCTCTCTCTCAGAGAGGCTGGGCACGCTCAGGCTGTGTGGTCCAGGGGCTGGCAGTGCTCGAGGCTTGGATAAGGGGTGGCGGTGGACGGTGGAGAGTGTCCTAGACATGGTTGCTAGGCTTGGTGCTTCTCCTAGCTTGCTGTCGACTAAGGTGTGGCAAGTTGAGCTTGGCATGGTCACCATTGATGGCTATGGCAAGCTCACAGTGATGCTAAAGCTTGTTAAATGGGCTAGATGATCTACTGATAGCTTGTTGTGAACCAGCGAGGGAACAAGTTAGGCAAAAATCACTGCTCCTAATAGTGTTTGATGTTTGTTTGTTTGGTGATTGCAAGGTGTTTGATGAAATGGACGAAAGAGATTCAAATTTGAAATTTTGATTCAAACTTGGTGGGTGTGATAGTTACATACTAGGGAGTCTCTGGTTGATTGGATTGGTCAAGGTGCACTGGTTTGGTTGGGTTTTGAAAATGGGTGATCTTCACATATGTTAAAGATTCAATTTTGAATTGTCATTTGAATAAAGTTGATAAATGTTTCTGTAAGTTTGAAAGGTGGGCTTGGGTTCACTTTTACTTGGTCCAACAAGGGGTGAAAAGAAATGGAAATGTTTCTGTTTCAAATCTTGAACTAGAAACACCCGAAGTGGTCTAGTGAGCAAGATTGGCAAAAATGACCATTTCCTTTATTTGATTTGTTTTTTATTTTCTCTTGATTTGTTTCTGCTTGGAAATGTTTTAGATGATGTTGTCTTCATCTTTAAACCATTCCTTGTTATTTATATCAAACACACAAGTCCATTCATGCATTCATACAACCATCACATTCACACATGCATTCATATGATGTTGAATAACAAAAGTTTTTGTTAACCCTAATTTTGGTGATTGGAAATTGATAATCTTGTTCAATATTTTTGGGATGTTACAACTATCATTGTTATTCTCATCACCATAATCATCAAATATATGAGGCATATTGTAATCATAATTAATTTCCTCCTCAATAGTAGATGGACTGAAAATATCGTGCTCATCATTGTAATCATCATATATTGGAGGTTTGGTATCATCATAAGCAACAGAATAGCTATCTTCCAAAGTTGGGGAACTAAAAAGATCATTTTCATAAAAACTAGCTTCCCCAAGCTTAGACGTTTCCATAGCATTAGCAATAATGGTGTTCAAAGAATTCATACTAATAACATTGCTATTAGCATGCAAATAAAGTTCCACAGGTTTTTTAATTTTCTCTTCAAACACTTCATGTCCTAACTCAAGATAAATACTATAAAGCTCTCTAATTTTTTTGTTTTCCATTAATCCTAACTAGTGAAAACAAAAACAAAAGGACAAAATTGCAGAATCTAAAGGAAATAACTTCGAGCACTCACACCGAAGGATGTGAGTACCTTTTACCTTACCTCCTCGGCAATAGCGCCATAAAATAGCTTGATGTATACGCACTTCTATTCTTGTAGACAGTCGTTGGGCCTCCGAGTGCAGAGGTTTGTAGAACAGCAACAAGTTTCCCTTAAGTGGATCACCCAAGGTTTATCGAACTCAGGGAGGAAGTGGTCAAAGGTATCCCTCTCAAGAAACCCTGCAATCAAGATATAAGAAGTCTCTTGTGTCTCCAACACACCTAATACACTTGTCAGGTGTATAGGTGCACTAGTTCGGCAGAGAGATAGTGAAATACAAGTGATAAAGTGCCAGAAAAGACCTTCTAACTTGTTGTTGACGTGGGGGAGACTAAAAGCAAACTGAAATAAAGATGGAAGCAAGGAAAGATGCAACAGATCTAGATGCAAATGGTGTTTCAATGCTTAGAAACAAGGCCTAGGGATCACACTTTCACTAGTGAACACTCTCAATAAATATATTCTCTTCATGATACTACCCTGAACTACTCTCCGGTTGGACACTCTAATCCATGGTAGGGCTATAACAACACTCCTCAAAGTCCGCCTTCCCCATCTAGATAACCCCACACTGTCACCTTGAGTGCTACATGGTTCTGACAAACACCACAATTTCATAGAGACATACAACTCCAAATATACTCATGATAAATATATATATGTAACCTAGCTTAAGTGCCACACATGGTGTGAACGCTGTCACTTTCACACACGTGGGGAAAAGCATAGATCTATTAAAGAACGATGAGTATTTAAGCAACCTCTAGCCTAAGTGCCACCACAGCATGCACGCTGTCACTTTCACACACGTGGGGAGAGCAGAGATCTATTGACGCACTTGAGTATTTATGTCGACTCTACTTGCTTACAAAGCTCATGACCATAACAATATCATGCATAGAGAGAGAGATGAACACATAGATACCGGTAGAGCCCTTAGCCTCGAGGAAGAACTACTCCCTCATCATCATGGGAATCAACAACGACGATGGACATGGTGGTGGAGATCGAAGGAGATGGCTCCGAGGGCACTTCCCCGTCCCGGCAAGGTGCCGGAACAAAGACTTTCTGTCCCCCGAATCTACCCTTCGGTGGCGGTGGCGCTGTGGAACTTTTCTTGGCTTTTTGGTTGATGATTTAGGGTTTCTGAGTCGGGGGCTTCTCATAGGCGAAGGAGGCAAGGTCGATGGAGGGTCAGGGGGCCCACACCCTGGTGTCCTCCTTCGTCTCTTCGATTTTCCGTATCGTTTCGGGAAAATATGAACTTTGGATTTTGCCCCGTCCAATTCCGAGAATATTCATTTTTTAGCTTTCTGAAACCAAAAACAGCAGAAAACAGGCAACTGGCACTGTGGCATCTTGTAAATAGGTTAGTTCCAGAAAGTGTATAAAAATACCTCAAAGTGTGGACAAAACATAACAAAGTTGATACAAAACAAGCATGGAGCATCAAAAATTATAGATACGTTTACGACATATCATCAGGAACATAGTATCCTTCTCCTTAGACCCTGATATCATATTAATCATTGTCTCCCGAGGCATCTTTAACTGCATCAAATGTCACTTAGTGAAACAGTGATTATAAAGGTGTATGTTGTGGATTCTGGAGGAACAGGTTGAGGCTTATGAATCAAGACCAGGATTTGGTCACCCAGTGACGGGTAAGATACATAAGGCCAACTTGGTGAGATTATATCCATAATGTTGCAACATGTGACAAGGTCACGAGGATGTAATAGAGAAAATTCCTTATTTGACACTACTCTCCAATATGATTCCTAATTTGACACTAAAAAGTTTTCACTTCCTTATTTGACCGTTTATGTAATTTCTTTGCCTTATATGACACTTTAGTGTATTTTGAGAGCTAACGGGGTTAACTATGGATTTACAAAGACGTTTTTGCCCCTGGTATATAATATGACGCCTCCGAGAGAAATGAGTGTGAGGTTTGTGTGAGTTTTTGATCGGGGCGGTGTTCTCCAGGTGTGCGCGTCTATTCACTAGCGACCGGCCATGTATGTGCGTATACTGCGCGCGCTACGGCTGCGCATCGGCCGGGCTTGGTATTTTAACTTCTATACACGCATACACCTGGTACACCTGCAAAATACACTGGTCCTGATATTAAGTTAATATAATTACCTTTGTTTGGTGTTGCTTAGGCGCTCGTGCATGGCACGTTAGCTGCCACGTGGTGGACGTGAACTCATGCATGCATGTTGGATCAATCGATAGAATTACTAGCCCAATATACATGCTCTTGAATTGATCAAAAAAAATGACGAGCCCCATACAGGCATCGCATACACAGACTAGCACTTGCACTTTGAATCCATCAACGTGTCAACCTGATAACTTCATACAAAAATCCATTAGCGAATAAGGTAATTTTTTATCTGCACAAACCACATGTATGAGTCAAATTATTAAACCAGGGGTATTTACGTCCGGCTAGAAAAAATTTAACGGAATCTTTTAACGGAACTAACGGCAGTGTCATATAAGGCAAAGAAATTTCAAAAGTGGTTATATAAGGAAGTAAAAAGTTTTCAGTGTCAAATAAGGAATCATATTGAGGAGTAGTGTCAAATAAGGAATTTTCTCGATGTAATATTGCGGTAACAAGTGAAATAATACTTGTCGGTAACGAGATTGAACAAGATATATGATACCAAATGATCAGATCTCAAACAAGTCGTATCAAAGAAACAAAGGGAATCAGACTCAACATTTACGGTTCAGATGATGTTGTCATCGTGGAATGTACAAGGGTCAATATGGGCACCCTAGTCCCATTGTTGATCATTGATAGAGTTCATGTCTATGCCATTCCCGAGCCATGGGGAGATACACTTAAGGGTACAATGATCTAGAGATCATCTGTAAGTTGGAATCACAGTAGAGAAAGAGAAAGCCCGGGGAGAGATCCGAAGTTGTTCGAAGAAAGAAATAAAGAAAGGAAAGGACCGAAAGGAGTTTCGGATAAATGGCAATTTAATATATGCGCGTTAATTGTGAATTATTATATACTAAATAAATATTAAAATTTATGGGAAACTTTCTCATTAGGCCAAAACCCTGGAGGGAATTAGCCTAGGCTAAAGTCACCCGATAAAGAAACAGCAAAATGGAGCAATCAACCACTTGAGCTGTTTCTGAAACAGCCCAACGACCGGGCGGGCGTTGGCGGGCCCTGGGCATCGTGCGGACGACCCGGGCTAGGCAGCCGCCACCGCATCAGGCGAGCTAGGCCGTGGGGGCACACCGGCCCACCCGGGTCACCGGTCATGTTGCGTGCATGCTAGTGCGCGGTGGGAAGACAGCCTACCTGGCCGCTGTTGTTGCTACTACACCCTGGCACAGGAAGCTGGGCCACGGGGCGAAGTGGCCCACCCGAGCTAGGATGCTAGCTTGCGTGGCAAGCAATGGCGCTGTAAGCTGTTGGGCTGGGCCATTTTGGACCATCCGGTTGTGTTTTTTTGTTCCTGTTTCCTTTTTATTATTTTAGTCCCATATGACTAACCTAATGGGGAGGGCACACCCCCTCCTCTCATATAAAGGGGTTTCCATGGGTGGGGTTAAACACACCAAGAGAAGGCCTTTGGTTGCCTTTCTCCCCTCTCTCTCCCTTGTGACCGTGGTCCCCATGTATGGGTTGTGTGAACAAGGCTTCACTACGGAGCATCATTACGCTACGGAGATTCCAAGATGGAGATCTACTTCCACACTCCCGACAAGGATCAGGGAGTTGGAGGTCATCATCGTACACCTTATGTGTATGAAACCATGAGAGGGCACACTTGGGGCTCCTTGGATGTCATGAGCTAGACGGATGCATGATGATGGAGAAAAGGGGTGACCTGCGAGGAGCTTCGCGACCTTGAGGTCGGCTACGAGCATGACTACTTCAACCACGTTGTAACACCCTCAGAATCGACCCTATGCAAGTTTCAGCGATTCCCGCCAAACCCGCATAGAAACGATTCAAAGGTGCCTACCAGGCACTTTCGTGCGGGTGGAAAACGAAGTAATAACATTACACAACAGTCCTCGATGGGACCCACAGAACAGACATATATACAACAGCGACTCGATGAGTCAAGAATACAGATATAATATACAAAGATCCAAATCACCTTGAAAATGATAGAGCGTCCGACTACGGACAAGATGCAAAAGGGGCTAAGAGCCCTGAAGAATAGCCAATGGCGTCCATAACCCTGCCCAGGCCAAGCCGGAAGGGTAACCCTACTAACGGCGTCGATCTCAAAACCTGCTTAAACAAAAGGGGTGCCGACAAAGGGCAAAGGAAAAAGAGGAGCGTCAGTACTGAGGCCAGTACACGGCGAGGCTAGAATTCGGCGGTCCTCGCCTACATAGGTATGGTGGACTGAAGCGGCAGCGGCAGCATGCACTAATCAACCTATAGAGACTCGATACAACTAGCGGCTATCAGAGAGGGGTAAGAAATACCTATTCGGAACCAACCTGATTCTACCACCAAACTTACCCATCCTGGTATTTCCCCCCTCGAGACCAAACGAGGAAGTCAACCGAGGAACTCACACAGTTGGCAGTTTTACTCATTCCGTTATAGTTGCGGCAATTACTAGTCAAATATAAATAGCATGAGTCATCCTAATATAATAAGCAGTGGGCAGTTTTAGTTAACCATTCCGTGGTAGTTGCAACACTTACTAGTCAAATATACGATTCGCATGAGATATCCCAAAACCCAGCAGTTGTTGGTTCTTTTATTTAGCCATTCCGTTATAGTTGCAATACTTACTAGTCAGGTACAATGGTAGCAAGCGACAACCCAAACAAGCAATTGTTGGCAATTTTATTTAGCCATTCCATTATAGTGAAGCTGATTACTAGTCATTATAAAGTCAAATTTATAGCACTACTTTAGTTATAGTTGTCTACGATCGAGATACTGTGCTCCAAGTCGTCCATAACCGCGGACACGGCTTTCAGAAAGTTTTACCCTGCAGGGGTGCACAAATAGCAACACACAATCGATCAACCTCGGAAAAACCAAATCAAAACCCAACGAGGCCTTCACGACAAAGCAATCACCAGATTCAGAAATATTTCAGGGGGCCACCCCATTAAGTATACCCGCAACGAAGTTAGCTGACTCCGAGACGGACTCAAGGTTTGCGCCAGTGGCTGTAAACGACTGGGAACCCAAAACTGGGCTTGTCGATACCGCGAAAACACTCCGCTTTCCTAAACAGTACAGTGTGCAGTACCTCGCACAATTTAAATAAAGCAGTAAAGCATGGCATAAGTACAGGATAGTAAATAAAACCTCAAACTAGTTTGTGGCCCCAAGAAATAAGAATGAATCAAGCCCTGGCTCAGGGGGGTCCCATAATCCTCCCGGATGTGGATAGCGCGAATATTCAAGGAACAGGTATCAAGTACTCGGGGTCCTACGGGACACAAGTGGACGGTTAACAACGAAATAACATCTATTGCCCACCTGTGCCTCTGCATTTACCTACTTCAATTTTAGTTATTAAACAGTAATTAAAGTTATGATCATCTCCAAAAATAAACACACGACAATACTCCAACAACTGTGGTACTTGACGACACGCAACAGCACTTGAGCAAGCGACTACGACGCGCAGGTCCAACTATCTACCAAACAACAGATAATAGGATGTGTCCAAGGCAATATAAGGCTGCAAGGAATGTTCCGGGTACGAAAACTAGAGCATCGCAACACAGATAGCAATAGACCAACAGGAGGGAATAAATACTATAAAAGTAAGATAGGTAGAAAGGGAGAGATGCTCGCCTGAAAACATTACCGAAGGTTCATCCGAAGATCGGGTCGACACTCGCATCAACTCAACGGCCTAATTCGTGAAGAAGCAAAGCACTAGCAGAAACACCGGCTGCAACATTTAATACTACGACAGAAAATCGGCATGATGCATGTATGATGTATGACATGGCAAGAGGCGATGCAATTAGGCAATATTAAGCAGAACCGGGGTCCCGACATTTAATTAAACGGTTCAAGTTATTTATCTACCCCGCAAATTAAATATTGTATTAGCAAGGCAAAATATAGTATCGGTTTGATGCACAAATTTAAATGGGGCCAATATACGACTAGATTTGCCCGCATATGGGTCCCATATTTAATTATGAGGTGAACCGGCATAAGGCCCCCAAACCCCACAAATATGTATGCAACATGTTCATTTAATATGCAACAAGATCAATATTATATATTATAAAAATATGAGGGGTCTCGGATAGGGGTCACACATGGGGTTCGGAAGATCTTGGTTTCGGGGGTTCGGGGTTCGGTCTCAGGGTTCAGGGTTCGACGGGATCGGTCTTCGAAGGCCGGATACAAGATGAAGAGCTTGGCGTTCCGGGAAGAAGGAGTTGGCGTTCTGCGTCGGTGTCCTTACCGTCCGTGTTCTCGAGCATCGCATCCGGGAAGGAGTACTTGTCGCACATGTGAAGAAGATCATGTCGGTCCACGGGGTTCGGTCTTCGCGGTTCGACGGGTGTCTTGGCGTCCCATGAAGGCATCCTCGGTGCCCCGCGATGGAAACCCTGGTGTCGCGGTCGATGGCGAACTTGGCGACCGATCTCATTTGGAGACGAACATCTACACCATCTCCACATCACCATTCCACTAACATCCCCAAATCGCAAACTCAACATCACTGCTGTAGTACATCAAACGCCACCGAAACATCCATCTTGTCTGAAACTAGGAATTACTGGCCAACACGAGCTGATGACTGAACAACAAAGACAATCAGCGAGCCACTTGCGCTGGACAGGGACAGAAGCACCTGCGGGCGACCAGGCACAAGAGCTCACTGTTGAGGCGTGCGTGGCCGGCGCCCAGCGGTCGAGGACGGCGCGTTCTGGCGAGCCGGCCGGAGGAGGCGTACGCAGGGAGACGCGCGGGAGGGGCCGGACGCCGACCGGTGGCGGAACTCGCCAGGGCACATCGATGCCTGGACCGGAGAGGGACGACTCGAGGCAGGGCACCGGGGCTGGAGGAGACCAAGGCGGGGGTCGCTGGCCAGCACGGAGGACGGCCGGAGCAGGCATCGGCAGGGCGAAGGAGGGCGGCCGCGGTGACGAGGGCGGCTCCGGCGAGGTTCTGCTCGGGGCAAGCACATGGAGGAGGGCGCCCCTGGCAGAGGGGACGGAGGGGTTCACATGGCGAGGAGCTCGCAGGGGCTCGGGGAGGAAGCTTGCGAGGAGGCGGGGCGATGGCAGGTGGTTTGCGGAGGGGAGGAGAGAGTAGAGGCGGCGGCCGCTAGCGTAGGAGCTTGAGGGCGGCGGGAATCGAGGCGGCCGGCGGCGCTGGCGGCGACCGGGAGGAGGGAGGCTGCGCACGCAGGGGGAGAGAGGGCGCGGGCGCTCGGGAGGAGCCGCGGAGGCTGCGGCCGGCGGCCGAGCGAGGATCTGGCGAGGCGCGGCGTGGTGCTTGTGGCGGCTGCGAGGCGAGCCCACAGGGGCGGCGGGGCTTGGAGAAGGTGAGGGCGGCGTCGGGCAGGGTGAGGCCGGCGGTTGGTGGAGCTGCGAGGTGGGGGGAGAGAGAGAGGGGGTCAGGAGCGGGGGAGGGCGCGTGAGAGGACGCGTCGGTGGGGGAGTGGGAGGCAGACAGGTGGGGCCTAGGGTAGTGGGTCGGGCGGCAGGTGGAGGTGGGCCGGAGGGAGTGGGGCTGTGGCCAGGGATCTGTCGGGTGGGGCCAGCGGGTGAGGTGTGGGGAGTGGGGGTGAGAGAGGGGGTTTCTGGTGAGGTGGCAGTGTTTGGTTGGATGGGGATTGGGGCAGGGTGACGTGGCGACCAATGATTGGAGGGGGTGAGGTGGAGGGGCTGGGTAGATTAGGATTAGGTAGGAAAAGATTTTTGGGTAGGCTGATTTGTACTGGGGGTGGCCGACTGGGTCGGATCGGCCCGGTACGGCTGCCCCCTAAAAATAATATAAAATTTTATGTATTGTTTAAAAGACTTGTGCAATTTATTTTTAGACAAACAAAATATCCGGAAGGGTCCGGGGATTATTTTGAAATAGAGAGGGATCTTTGTAGAAAGCAAAAGTAGGTTTGAACAAAATAGTTTTAGTCAATGAGATGCATGATGATGTCATGATGATGCAATGCACAAAAACAACGCGATTTTCTAGTAGTGGTTTTAGCGGGATGCCACAATTCGACACCACTAACAATGGATCTCGCCCTCGAGATCCGCCTCATGGTACCCTAAGGAAGGTCGGCGATCTACATCTTCTCGCTTCGTGTAGATCTTCGTGACACCACTAACAAGAGGTCGTTGTCCGTGATCGTCGAGAGAACACTCCGGAAACAAAAGGTCGAAGGTAGAGGTATCAACAAATAAAGCCACCTCTAGCTTCGATGGAAAGAGGGAACCGATGCATTCTCATCCACTTCAATGTACAAAAGCGAATAGAAGGGGTAGTCGGCATGGGGGCCAATCCATCATGCACCCAAACTATTACTCCTCACAATCAGTAGAAAAGCGTGCATCCATTCTCGGAATCAGACTGAAGATCTTGACAATCGAGGTTCAGAAACAAGGAGTGATGCAGACTCTGCATCGGATCTAGCGTAGATGATGTCGTCGCGTTAGAAAGAACCGGAAGGCATAAACAAGGAACAAAGAATGGTACCACAGATAAAGTATCGCTCAGATAGCATGAAGACCAGATGTAGCAACACCGTCACCAAAGGAGGAAGCGAAACCCTGAAGGTATGACGGAACCCAACCACGAGAAATCCTGGACTCGGAGAGGGAGAAGAGAGCGGATTCAAAACACGCAGAGGTGAGAGGAGAGCGGCAGAGGGGTAAGGAGTAAAATCAGACCTAATCAGAACTATCCACCCGATTTTGCAAAAATAGTTTTAACACTCTACTTCGGCCGTTAGCTAGGTTATCCTACAGGCTGGACTTGTGGGGTATCGCAACTGCTGAGCTCTGATACCACTCTGTAACACCCTCACAATCGACCCTATGCAAGTTTCAGCGATTCCCGCCAAACCCGCATAGAAACGATTCAAAGGTGCCCACCAGGAACTTTCGTGCGGGTGGAAAACGAAGTAATAACATTACACAACAGTCCTCGATGGGACCCACAGAACAGACATATATACAACAGCGACTCGATGAGTCAAGAATACAGATATAATATACAAAGATCCAAATCACCTTGAAAATGATAGAGCGTCCGACTACGGACAAGATGCAAAAGGGGCTAAGAGCCCTGAAGAATAACCAATGGCGTCCATAACCCTGCCCAGGCCAAGCCGGAAGGGTAACCCTGCTAATGGCGTCGATCTCAAAACCTGCTTAAACAAAAGGGGTGCCGACAAAGGGCAAAGGAAAAAGAGGAGCGTCAGTACTGAGGCCAGTACACAGCGAGGCTAGAATTCGGCGGTCCTCGCCTACATAGGTATGGTGGACTGAAGCGGCAGCGGCAGCATGCACTAATCAACCTATAGAGACTCGATACAACTAGCGGCTATCAGAGAGGGGTAAGAAATACCTATTCGGAACCAACCTGATTCTACCACCAAACTTACCCATCCTGGTATTTCCCCCCTCGAGACCAAACGAGGAAGTCAACCGAGGAACTCACACAGTTGGCAGTTTTACTCATTCCGTTATAGTTGCGGCAATTACTAGTCAAATATAAATAGCATGAGTCATCCTAATATAATAAGCAGTGGGCAGTTTTAGTTAACCATTCCGTGGTAGTTGCAACACTTACTAGTCAAATATACGATTCGCATGAGATATCCCAAAACCCAGCAGTTGTTGGTTCTTTTATTTAGCCATTCCGTTATAGTTGCAATACTTACTAGTCAGGTACAATGGTAGCAAGCGACAACCCAAACAAGCAATTGTTGGCAATTTTATTTAGCCATTCCATTATAGTGAAGCTGATTACTAGTCATTATAAAGTCAAATTTATAGCACTACTTTAGTTATAGTTGTCTACGATCGAGATACTGTGCTCCAAGTCGTCCATAACCGCGGACACGGCTTTCAGAAAGTTTTACCCTGCAGGGGTGCACAAATAGCAACACACACTCGATCAACCTCGGAAAAACCAAATCAAAACCCAACGAGGCCTTCACGACAAAGCAATCACCAGATTCAGAAATATTTCAGGGGGCCACCCCATTAAGTATACCCGCAACGAAGTTAGCTGACTCCGAGACGGACTCAAGGTTTGCGCCAGTGGCTGTAAACGACTGGGAACCCAAAACTGGGCTTGTCGATACCGCGAAAACACTCCGCTTTCCTAAACAGTACAGTGTGCAGTACCTCGCACAATTTAAATAAAGCAGTAAAGCATGGCATAAGTACAGGATAGTAAATAAAACCTCAAACTAGTTTGTGGCCCCAAGAAATAAGAATGAATCAAGCTCTGGCTCAGGGGGGTCCCATAATCCTCCCGGATGTGGATAGCGCGAATATTCAAGGAACAGGTATCAAGTACTCGGGGTCCTACGGGACACAAGTGGACGGTTAACAACCAAATAACATCTATTGCCCACCTGTGCCTCTGCATTTACCTACTTCAATTTTAGTTATTAAACAGTAATTAAAGTTATGATCATCTCCAACAATAAACACACGGCAATACTCCAACAACTGTGGTACTTGACGACACGCAACAGCACTTGAGCAAGCGACTACGACGCGCAGGTCCAACTATCTACCAAACAACAGGTAATAGGATGTGTCCAAGGCAATATAAGGCTGCAAGGGATGTTCCGGGTACGAAAACTAGAGCATCGCAACACAGATAGCAATAGACCAACAGGAGGGAATAAATACTATAAAAGTAAGATAGGTAGAAAGGGGGAGATGCTCGCCTGAAAACATTGCCGAAGGTTCATCCGAAGATCGGGTCGACACTCGCATCAACTCAACGGCCTAATCCGTGAAGAAGCAAAGCACTAGCAGAAACACCGGATGCAACATTTAATACTACGACAGAAAATCGGCATGATGCATGTATGATGTATGACATGGCAAGAGGCGATGCAATTAGGCAATATTAAGCAGAACCGGGGTCCCGACATTTAATTAAACGGTTCAAGTTATTTATCTACCCCGCAAATTAAATGTTGTATTAGCAAGGCAAAATATAGTATCGGTTTGATGCACAAATTTAAATGGGGCCAATATACGACTAGATTTGCCCGCATATGGGTACCATATTTAATTATGAGGTGAACCGGCATAAGGCCCCCAAACCCCACAAATATGTATGCAACATGTTCATTTAATATGCAACAAGATCAATATTATATATTATAAAAATATGAGGGGTCTCGGATAGGGGTCACACATGGGGTTCGGAAGATCTTTGTTTCGAGGGTTCAGGGTTCGGTCTCAGGGTTTAGGGTTCGACGGGATCGGTCTTCGAAGGCCGGATACAAGATGAAGAGCTTGGCGTTTCGGGAAGAAGGACTTGGTGTTCTGCGTCGGTGTCCTTACCGTCCGTGTTCTCGACCATCGCATCCGAGAAGGAGTACTTGTCGCACATGTGAAGAAGATCATGTCGGTCCACGGGGTTCGGTCTTCGGGGTTCGACGGGTGTCTTGGCGTCCCATGAAGGCATCCTCGGTGCCCCGCGATGGAAACCCTGGCGTCGCGGTCGATGGCGAACTTGGCGAGCCGATCTCATTTGGAGACGAACATCTACACCATCTCCACATCACCATTCCACTAACATCCCCAAAACGCAAACTCAACATCACTGCTGTAGTACATCAAACGCCATCGAAACATCCATCTTGTCTGAAACTAGGAATCACTGGCCAACACGAGCTGATGACTGAACAACAAAGACAATCAGCGAGCCACTTGCGCTGGACAGGGACAGAAGCACCTGTGGGCGACCAGGCACAGGAGCTCACTGTTGAGGCGTGCGTGGCCGGCGCCCAGCGGTCGAGGACGGCGCGGTCTGGCGAGCCGGCCGGAGGAGGCGTCCGCAGGGAGACGCGCGGGAGGGGCCGTACGCCTACCGGTGGCGGAACTCGCCAGGGCACATCGATGCCTGGACCGGAGAGGGACGACTCGAGGCAGGGCACCGGGGCCGGAGGATACCAAGACGGGGGTCGCTGGCCAGCACGGAGGACGGCCGGAGCGGGCATCGGCAGGGCGAAGGAGGGCGGCCGCGGCGACGAGGGCGGCTCCGGCGAGGTTCTGCTCGGGGCGAGCACATGGAGGAGGGCGCCCCTGGCAGAGGGGACGAAGGGGTTCACATGGCGAGGAGCTCGCAGGGGCTCGGGGAGGAAGCTTGCAAGGAGGCGGGGCGATGGCGGGTGCTTTGCGGAGGGGAGGAGAGAGTAGAGGCGGCGGCCGCTAGCGTAGGAGATTGAGGGCGGCGGGAATCGAGGCGGCCGGCGGCGCTGGCGGTGACCGGGAGGAGGGAGGCGGTGCACGCAGGGGGAGAGAGGGCGCGGGCGCTCGGGAGGAGCCGCGGAGGCTGCGGCCGGCGGCCGAGCGAGGATCTGGCGAGGCGCGGCGTGGTGCTTGCGGCGGCTGCGAGGCGAGGCCACAGGGGCGGCGGGGCTTGGAGAAGGTGAGGGCGGCGTCGGGCAGGGTGAGGCCGGCGGTTGGTGGAGCTGCGAGGTGGGGGAGAGAGAGAGGGGGTCAGGAGCGGGGGAGGGCGCATGAGAGGACGCGTCGGTGGGGGAGTGGGAGGCAGACAGGTGGTCCTGGGGTAGTGGGTCGGGCGGCAGGTGGAGGTGGGCCGGAGGGAGTGGGGCTGTGGCCAGGGATCTGTCGGGTGGGGCCAGCGGGTGAGGTGTGGGGAGTGGGGGTGAGAGAGGGGGTTTCTGGTGAGGTGGCAGTGTTTGGTTGGATGGGGATTGGGGCAGGGTGACGTGGCGACCAGTGATTGGAGGGGGTGAGGTGGAGGGGCTGGGTAGATTAGGATTAGGTAGGAAAAAAATTTTGGGTAGGCTGATTTGTACTGGGGGTGGCCGACTGGGTCGGATCGGCCCGGTACGGCTGCCCCCTAAAAATAATATAAAATTTTATGTATTGTTTAAAAGACTTGTGCAATTTATTTTTAGACAAACAAAATATCCGGAAGGGTCCGGGGATTATTTTGAAATAGAGAGGGATCTTTGTAGAAAGCAAAAGTAGGTTTGAACAAAATAGTTTTAGTCAATGAGATGCATGATGATGTCATGATGATGCAATGCACAAAAACAACGCGATTTTCTAGTAGTGGTTTTAGCGGGATGCCACACACGTTACCCTCGAAATGTAAACCGCTTTTGGACTACAAGGGTATGTATCCTAAACCTTTAGCTGTTACTGCATTAGTAATAGATAGATCTTAGGCATTAGGGCATTCCAACGCAAGATTTTTTTTGTTTTCTGCCACGGAACCCCAACAGTGGTATCAGATCCGATCTATGTGTAGTGATGTTGTACGGCCAGTATGCACATGTTTTGTGCGGTCATTGATCCTATAGTTGTTACCCTCTAACGTGTATTTGTTTATATCACGGTATTGTTTGATGAAGCGGCCCGGACAAACCTTTCGTGTATCCGTATGCGAGACTGGTTCCACGCTCGACGTACGGCTTGTTCCATATAAGTGGCTAGCGGGTGTCTATCTCTCATTCAATAGTTGATATAGCATTTATAACGGAGGGCCCCAAAAGGGGTGTAGTAGAGACAACTGTTTGGATCCATGTTGTGGTTGGAAAGTTCATAAATTAGAAACAGTTCTATTATGAAAGACCTAACAGCCACGTAAAACTTGCAAAAGATAAATTAGAGGTGTCTAACTTTATTTTGTAGGAGGGCATGTGATTTGATATGGTCTTGGTTATTATGAAGGTAAATTAGTTTACTTTTATGTTACTAAGTTGTATAGTAATAGTCATCGTTCTGATGGACGGCCTACTGGTGGCATCGTGGACTTGGCATCAGACCAATGGTAAGATGGACATCATGCCAGAGCGTCCGATGGAGATCAAGGCGCAAGAAGTACCATATCATATCACAATATACATGTGATGTTGATACCTTTTACATTTTATTGTGTGCTTGTATCAGATATTGAATGGTAGCATACTATATAGGATGATCCCTAATAATACCAATATTGTGCTCTCCCCTAGTGTGCAAACAGCAAGAAAGTTTGTCATTATGAAGCTGGTCATGACGATCGGGGCTAGACATAACTACGTTCGCATATGGTGTGGGATATAAGCCATGTATGTGCCATACAATACACTAAGGTTGAATTGGCGAGCCTAGCATGTACAGACATGGCCTTGGAACACAAGAGATCGAAATATCAAGCATGAGTCACATGGATGATGTGATTGACACTGGAGAATGTCTACCTTTGATTCTATGTTGCTGTCCATGACAATCGGGCGTTGCATAGTGAATTGGGATCATGTGATTGCTAAAATCGTCCAGGGATGACTATTTTAGTGGGAGATCAATTATGAATTGAACTCATATTATGAACTTAGTCTAGATGTCTATTTGTAAATATCTTAGTTGATCATGGACTATCTCATTGAGGTCCTTTGCGACCATGGGAAATTTCTTGCTTGATATGGAACTTAGCAGAAGGGTCCAACTTCATAGATTAATACCCATGCCCGAGGGATATCTTTGTAATAAGACGATCTTCTCTTCTTGATACAATAACCATTAGGAGTTAGTCCGTGACTCCACGACAATTGTGTTTTCTCCATTGTCATCCAATAAGCCATTCTCTATTTCGCTAGAGAGTTGGATTACAATTTTGTATTCTGCAAAATTAGGCACATAAAGTATGAGCCGTTGGATGAGTTTTCCTCCATAATGGATGAAAACAGAATTTTTGGAGAAACACTTCGCAATCTTGCATTATAGTTGAGAACTCTCAGAAGGGCTTGATTGTAATGGAGGTCATGGATGAAAAAGGTATGTGTCAGATATACAAAGTTATAAATGTAATTCTTGCAAAACTCGTTGCATTTTACAAATTATTGGATACTTGTCCCGTTTTGTGAAAATAGGATGGTCTGCTTGAGAATTGCTAAAAATAAGGGAATGTGGCTTGATGACAGCAAGCAAACTAGTTGATGGCCAACAACACTCCTTTCCTCAAAGTATATCATTTGGATTAGTGGACTTGATAAAATTTTGTGATCCTGGTTTGTGTATCTTGCTTTTGTCAAGATGATTATTCATATGAATAAATTACAAGCCAGTTGTCCTGTTCTTATGAATAATACCTTTACAGTCACATTAAGATTATAATTGAGTTATTCTCATCACTATGTTAGTGATAATAGTTTAAGCATTTATAAATGATTAGAATGCTAAAAGATATTCCAGGTTTAATAATGATATGGCACTATTGTTTATGTCATGTTGGTTATTGCATGTTTTTCATTTAGATGAAAATCAGGGTCTTGGATATTTGATCTAGAGACTTTGCAAAACCATGCCTAATTTGGCGAAATGACTAAAACTCCGCATTCTTGTAAAATGGTAATATGCGAAGAAATGTTGAATTTTATACATAGTGATGTATTGTATTTTCAACAAATAGTGGAAATCATTATTTCACTGTGGACTAAAGTAAATATGTGTATTTACTTAATGAAATAAAAGTTTGAAAAAAATTGAATTTTTTGAATGAGTTCACAACAAAGGGATATTGAATTAACAAGAATACAAAGCCTTTTCGATTTGATCGATATGACTAAAATATTTAAGTTATTGGCATAAAAGGACTTGTGAAAGATGTTTCACAAATTATGATAATTAGACAAATTCAAGGTGTTGATATGTCTAAATCTCGTAATCATATTGTATTGGATACACATGGTCTGATATTATCTCTTATCAGGGTTATTGTTATCGTTTAGAGTTAAAGATCGAAATAAGAAAACACTCGTTTGAAATACAAAGGAACATTTAAAAATTCGTGGATACAACACCATAAGAGTTATGGCACGTTCGAGTTTCTAGAGATTTTGATAATTTGAAATCCTGGCGAATAAACAAGTCTTTGTAGTGTATTCTTAGGAAATTATGAATACATGTTCCACAAGGGAAAACTTGTTGTTGTCCTAAAGTTTTATGTGTCTTCATGAATATACAGGTGGAAGAATGTAAAATATCAAAACAAGGTATTTGACCTTAACTCCTGATTGTTGAGTGGCTTAGCAAAATTTGTTTCGTAAAACCAAACTCTACAAATAGAGGAGAAACTAATGATCACAAAGTTTCAGCGAATACTTTTACTGGAGAAAGTAGGATTTAATAATATATATTCCGCAAGTTTGCGGAATTATATTATTGATTCACTTGTCATGTTTTTGAACTAGACATACCTACAAAATACAAAGAACTGTGATGGACCTAAGTGCAAGAAATGACTAGGAGTTATAAAATCCTATATTAAGTTACATTTAAGATTGCAAAGTACGTAAGATGTTACTTGATCTTATTAAGTAAAGGTGTTTACTTGATATTTCTAAATGGTTGTAATGTCATAAGAAGGAAATGAAACTTAATTTGAGTGGGACATAATTATCTCATAGATGGAATTCTCAATTTGATGATAACCAAAGAATTTTTGGAATATCCAATATTGTTGAGAGGACCTTCATTTGAGTGGGAGCTAAGTTGCTTGGCTAAATCTTAATATGTAAGAGACATATTTTGAGTGGGAGCTAAATGAAATCCATGGATCTCATATATGGATGCCATATTTGAGGGAGTGTGTCATCATTGTGAAATATGTGCATGACATGTATGAATGATGTGACTGGTATTAATGATATTTAAGTTAGTAAATGTGGATGAAGTTAAACATGTTATTAATTGTTGGGATCTATTGACATAGATTAGTAAGTTTAATAAACATTATTGTCTAATGCTTCTCGGACTTGATTCTGAAGATATTCAGAACGACGTAGATAAGATTCTGAAGTAGTTCAGAATGGAACAAGGTAAAAAAGAAGTTCTTACTTGTATAAATCATTAAGTTAGTCTAAGTATTACAACTATGGTAAAAAGAAAGAAAGAGATGTGTTGCATCTCCTATGCCATAGTTATTGTCACATCCCAAAATTTTCCAAATTTTGAAATGTGAAAAATAAATAAACAAAAGAATTAATTGTTGAAATTTAGGGTGAAAAGAAACTTTTTGCTTCCAAATGGAAACATCAAAAACCCTTCTTGAAAAAATTTGAATGAAAAGGGAATCCAACCAAAATTTCAATCAAGTGAAATACATTCATCAATAAATGTATCTTGAAATTTAAACACTTGTAAAAGCTAAACCAAAATCCTAAAACCCTAATGGAATAAATAATTTCCGTGAGAAAATTAATCCTAAAGGGATTTAAAAAGATACACAAATATTAAATAAAATTATACAAATTGGAATCACCAATTTTGGATCTATAAATAAAAAGATATGGATTTTATAAGGCAAAGAATGAAATAAATAAGGAATATTTAAAAGTCAAATTAAATCTTGGCCAAATCCATAAACAAATGAAAGTTATTGAATAATAAAAAGGAGAAAAAGAGAATTTAAATAAAATCATAAGGATTGAACAATATCCAATTTTATTTAAATAAAGACAAATTGCCTAAACTAAATAAATAATAAATCCCAAGATAATTATTTAGAAGACAATTTAAATCTTGAATTAAATCCATAAGCAAATGTAATAAAGATAATCCAAATTAAATAAAGGAATAAAGATTATTTGAATAAAAACTTGTATGGACTGGAACCATATTTGTTTTGAATAAAGACAAAATCCCTAATATAAATGATTAATCAAATCTTGGGAAAATAATAATTGAAATAGCCAAATTGGATTGAAAGTTATCTAATTAACTTAAAAAGAATAAATGAATAATTAAATAGAACTATGGAAATAAAGAAAAAGGGACTAATTAAAATAAATAATAAATCATGAGAAAATATTTGAATATTTTCCAAAGTGGGCTAACTAATCAACTCCTAAATGATTTAAAACCTACTGAAATGGTTTGGTGAAAATTGAATTCAAATAGAAGCTTGAACCAATGGTTTAAATAAAGACACAAACCTCATTTAAATGAATATTAAACCCTAAAAGAAAATTGAATATTCTAAAATGGATTTTTAAACACATTATTAAACAGTATTAAAAATACTGAGAAAGGTTTGGCAAAAATTGGAATTCAAATAGAAGTTTGAAACATTTGAATAAAATAATATGGATTGGAACCATATTTAAATCTTATTAAAATAAATACAAAAGCCCCTTTGAAATGAATATTGAATCATATTAAAATATTTTGAATTATTCAAAAATGGACTTTCAAAACCCACTAATAAATAAGTGTAGACCTACTGAAAAGGTCTGGAAACTTGAATCCAAACAGATATTTAAAACATTTGAATCAAATTAAAACAGTAAATAGAAAAGGAAAAAGAAAAGAAAACAGAAGGAGAGAAAAATGAAAAAACAACCAGCCCAGCTAAACCTAGCCCAACCCACTGGCCAATCTGGCCCAGCGCAACCCACCTCTCTCTCCCTGGGCGTTCCTTTTCTCACCCGCGAAATAACCCCTTCGCCCACTGACCGCGAGACCCCACCGTACCTCCCCTCATCTCACTGACAACCAGGCCCCACACTGCCTCATCATCGTCGTCCCCGCGACCAGTTCTTTCCCCCCTCACTCTGGTCGTTTCATGTGTTAAATTTTCGGCTTCAATTCGCTTGAATTACACGCATGAATTCCTCCAGAGACCACACACATTAAATCGCCCCTCTCTCCTCTCTCTATCCCCTCACTCGCCAGCTCCTCTCCGTCCCAGGGCTGCCTCAATTTCTCGCCAGCACACCACTGCTCCGACGATCTTTCCCGATGAATTCCGGCGACACCCGACCCCTTCCTACCTCCTAGATCACACGAGCTTGCTCGCCAGCATCTCGCGCATCTGCCAGCACCTCTCGCTCACTCGCGCGCGCCACATAGGCTCAGCCACAACCAAGTCCGAGCGCCACCGACTTCAGCTCCGACTCCGGCGACCCATCCAGGTGAACCCTGACCTCTCCTTCCCCTCTGAATGATGCTCCTATACTCACCAACCTCCTATGCATATAATGACACTGCCTGTTTGTCCTAGCGTGCCCTGTAGCGACGTCCTCGACAACGGCCGAGCATACCCGAGCCAGTAAGCAACTCCGGTGAGCGATCCCCGTCGTCCTTGTGCGCCCCTTCGTCTACAACGAGCACGTCTAGAACCTACACGCCAGGAGAACCTAGTGAGCACCTTCCCCCTCTCCCTCGCTTCCTAGTTTCGCCGGAACACCTCTGCCCGAGCGTCGCCGCCGCTCACTGTCGAGTCGCACCGCCCATCCGTGGTCAACATGCTCTAGACCAGCGGATGCATATCATATGGTTAGCATTAGATCTTAAACCAAAGGGGTACGATTGCATATGTGATGTGCGATTTAAATGAAATCCTGTAGTCCATGTCGCGCGATCCAAACGAAGTAGACACGTGGCTAGTTCTATTTGTTTAAAATCCAGAAAATGGTTTTGAAGGTTTAAACTTGAAAAAATCATAACTTTTGTTCTGCTTGGCCAAAATTTACAAATTTTATATCATTGGAATCAGGAAAATAAAACCTTTGCAACCATGCCCTTAGTTTAATATTTTTATTCTGGAAAATTAGGTGTTTTTGCAGAAACATTTGTAGGACTATTTGAGTATAAAAGTTATTCTAAAAATGATTTTTGGGTAAAATCTATTGCAAATGATTTGTTTTGAACCTACTAACCAGAAACACAAACTTTTGGGTTTAGAAATATACTTTGTTAACATTAGAAAATTATTACTTTGAATAAAAGCATTTCTAGTAAAACAAAAATGTTGCTTTGATTTAAAAATGACTTTTGAGTGAAACCTTTTGCAAATAGAATTTTTTTAAACACCTTGACCATAAAAACTAACATTTGATTTTAAAAACATATTTGGCTAACACTAGAAATTATTACTTTGATTTGAATCATTTCTAGCAAAACAAAAATGATTTAAAATGGCCATTTTCACTAACTTGAATTTAAATGGCTTTGCCACATTTATAAATGACCAGTAGGTGTTTTAAAAAGTTTATAGCCTTATTAGAAACCACTTTTCCAATAAAAAAATCGTTTGCATGCTTGCATGCATTGTTTTGTTTTCATTATTTTATGTGGTGGATTGTTTGAATGCTAGTTTGAATATGCTCTTGCTTGATTGAATTGTACTGAAATTTGAAGAGTGTGACCATTGAAAGATCAAGGAGTGAACCTAGTTTCTCTAATAAAAGGCATGTGGTGTTTCATACATTTTGTCCTATTATTTTCACTATGCATTAGTGATATTTTAAGTAGGACTTGCATGGAATTTTTCTATGTGTTGACTATGCCATGGGAAATCCTAGTAGATGATGCCTTAGTAGAATTTCCCTAAGTTAAGATTCTTGCTGCTATTATGCTTAGCCTAGCTAGTAGAAAACAAGGGTGGATTATATTCACATACTATCGAAATTTTACTAAGTCTTTTGACTTGTGTTTTTTTTTAAAACAACTATGTGAATGAATCACCTGGGTGGAATGGAAGAAAAGGTTTGTGTTGGGTGGTTACCACAGGGGCAATACCTGGTGTATCTCACTTGTGGAAAGCCACCTAGGAACAAAGAGATTTGATATGTCAAGTGTTGAGAAGCTTCTAGTGCAGCCACATGGCATATGGGCTCTGCCTGGATCATATAGGTTGCAATAACTTAGCCATATGGACAGAAGGTGGTAGGGGGTGATAGGTTGGAACGCGTCCATTTGGTCTAAGGGAAGGCTTTTGAAACATCTCGTCTCGATGCATGTCGGGTCTTGTGGGGAAAGTGCACCACCTCTCGAGAAGGAAAAATCTAAGTACTTAGTCGTGTCCCCGACAATGGAAAATTTTAGCATCAAGACATGGAAGCTATCAAGGATCTCCTCATCCCAATTTTCTAAGTTAAAAACTTTTGGTTGAACAAAGGTTAAAGGATCACCAATTTTATTGGTAGATGCCTTGGGTGATATTGACAAACAAAAACTTAGTGTTTTTCAACTAATAAGGAAAACCTTATTTTGAGCATAGCAGTCCTAAGCTCCACTTAGCCAAATGCATATAGATGATAGATACCACTACTCTACCATAGTATCACTTGCTAATACAATTCAAATGTATTGAACCTTGTGGCTGTAACTTATTATGTTGTAGGTTTGTTTGATGTTAGTGAAGTGTGTGTCGAATAGGATTACAAGTCTACAACAAACATGATTGCCTGTGGCACTTTGGAAGATGAAGGACTCCATGCTATATAGTTATTCCTGCTGCATTGTAATGACATAGCCAAATGAGCTATGTAAGATGTAATGAATTATTTTATTCCTACTTAAAAAGTTGTATTAGGACCTTTGTTTCTTGATATTACATCTGAAACTATAGATGCTAGCTATTGATCTAGGGACTAGCATTGTAAACACAGGGATCTCTACCTTATCAGGTTGGGACCTCTACAGATGGTATCAGAGCACTATGTTTCCTGTAGGATTGTAACCCTAGGAATGGACAAAACCCCTTAGAAAAATAGGAGTTGAATTTGTTCAAAACTTATTTACAAACAATCTTGTAAACTCTTTCCTCAACCTTTTTGTTTTCATTCTACATCTCTTCCTTTTCAACTGGATGGACAAAGCCTCCACCATGAGCAAAGACTTCAACATCACCAATGACTTCAACTTTGGATTCACCAAGGACTTCAATTTGGACAACACTAAGGACTACAAGTGTCACAAGAATATTACTCAAGACTTGGAGACTAAGGAAACTCAACTCATAAGGAAACATTGTAGACAATATCTTAGAGCCTTGTGACCCAAAAAACAAGAATTTTTCCAAGGATACCATGATCTTGTTCATGAAGAAACAACTAAGAAGAATGGATTGATCTCAAGTGATAACCATAGTTGGACCACCATACTAGTGTTTAATTTAGATCATATATTGATCACACCAACTTATGTGGTGTAGCAAAAACATTTTGTTGCCTAAAATATGTTTGAATATTGTTGTTTGAGTGGAATGTTTAATTGTGATTGCTTGCACATTGCTTTGTGTGATTTGTTGTGTGTGAGTAGAATTCCTCCCTAGAAATATTTTGCCTATTCTAATCCCAATCCACCACAAATAGATGACTTCTCTAATAGACCACAACTCCAACATCAAGGATGGTGACAACAACAACAACCAAGAGATGGACATGAGAGAACAACTTCTAGCAACCCAAGCCCAGTTGAATCAAGTGACAACTCAATTTTTAGCCAACAACAATGAGTTAGACCCAACAATGCAAAAATTCTTGGAAACCCAATCCCAATTGTTGCAAAGGATGACCAATCAAATGATCAACATGAGAAACAACCTTTCCCAAATTTATTGTGACAACAATGATATCAAGGATGATATTATAGAAGGAACTCAAGCTTGCAATATTTTTGGAGACATGGAACACATTTACAAAGAGCATGTGGATCAATGCCCTAATTGTGAAGAGAAACATCCAACTAAACAATGCCCCACATCTCAAGTTACTTGTGTCCTATGTGAAGGAAATAATCATGTCCCTTTCCAATACTTCATCTATCCTATAGTTCAACAAATGAAACAAGATGGAATGCATCAAATGTTTGGAAACCTCCATAAGGGAACAACTTCTACCAAGAAGGATAAAGACAAAGTCAGAACCGTGCCTCATAAGGCCACATCCAAAGTGACCACAAAGTGTTGCTACTCATGTGGAGAAGAAGGTCACATATCTAGTGACTGCCCCAAGAAGAGAGAAATATTTCCCACATTTGTGGTGAAATATGAAGAACATGAACTACAAGAACTCCTAGCTTTGGAGAGACCCAAAAAGAAGAAATGCCCCAACCCCAGCAAGCAAGATATTAGCCACGTGCAATGTTACAATTGCAAAGAGATGGGATACTATGCCAATAAGTGTCCAGAAAAGAAGAAGAGCCAAGGAAACAAACAAGATGTAATGGTACCAAAGATGAAGAAGGATATTAGCCAAGTGATGTGCCAAAAATGCAAGGAACTAGGCCATCATGCATCACATTGTCTAGAAAAGGAGAAGGGAAAGACAAAGCAAACCTATGAGAGACATCAACACTGTCACATGTTTCAAATGCAAAGAGCTAGGACACTATGCAAACAACTGTCCAGAGAAGTTTCATCAAGATCCCATGTAAGCCAAATGTAATCTAGTCAGATTTCTTTTAAGGGTGGTAGCACTCTAGTTGTCTTGAAGCCAACTTGTAACCTCTAGCCTTCCCAAATCTCTGGACGAGATTTCTTTTAAGGGTGGTAGCCTGCCACATCCCAAAATTTTCCAAATTTTGAAATGTGAAAAATAAATAAACAAAAGAATTAATTGTTGAAATTTAGGGTGAAAAGAAACTTTTTGCTTCTAAATGGAAACATCAAAAACCCTTCTTGAGCAAATTTGAATGAAAAGGGAATCCAACCAAAATTTCAATCAAGTGAAATTCATTCATCAATAAATGTATCTTGAAATTTAAACACTTGGAAAAGCTAAACCAAAATCCTAAAACCCTAATGGAATAAATCATTTCCAAGATCTCTCTAAGACTATGGATTTTATCCATATAGAAATTCAGCAAAAAACATTTTAAATGATCAAAAATGATAAACAAAATATTTTAAAACCATGGAAATTGGTTTCATTTAATTTGAAGCCATAGATAAAAACTTATGAATTTAATAAGATAAAAGGAAATAATTTCCAAAGCTAATAAAGCTCCTAGTGAAAATCCATACCAAAATTGTGAGCAAATTAATCCTAAAGGGATTTAAAAAGATAAACAAATATTAAATAAAATTCTATAAATGGAATAACCAATTTTGGATCTATAAATAAAAAGATATGGATTTTATAAGGAAAAGAATGAAATAAATAAATAAGGAATATTTAAAAGTCAAATTAAATCTTGGCCAAATCCATAAACAAATGAAAGTTATTGAATAATAAAAATGAGCAAAAGAGAATTTAAATAAAATCATAAGGATTGAACAATATCCAATTTTATTTAAATAAAGACAAATTGCCTAAACTAAATAAATAATAAATCCCAAGAAAATTATTTAGAAGACAATTTAAATCTTGAATTAAATCCATAAGCAAATGGAATAAAGATATCCAAATTAAATAAAGGAATAAATATTATTTGAATAAAAACTTATATGGACTAGAACCATATTTGTTTTGAATAAAGACAAAATCCCTAATATAAATGATTAATGAAATCTTAGGAAAATAATAATTGAAATAGCCAAAGTGGATTAAAAGTTATCTAATTAACTTAAAAAGAATAAATGAATAATTAAATATAATTATATGGTTTGAACCATATTCAAATTATGCAAATAAAGAAAAGGGACCTAATTAAAATAAATAATAAATCATGAGAAAATATTTGAATATTTTCCAAAGTGGGCTAACTAATCAACTCCGAAATGATTTAAAACCTACTAAAAGGGTTTGGTGAAAATTTAATTCAAATAGAAGCTTGAACCAATGGTTTAAATAAAGACACAAACCTCATTTAAATGAATATTAAACCCTAAAATAAAATTGAATATTCTAAAATGGAATTTTAAAGACATTATTAAACAGTATTAAAATACTAAAAAAGGTTTGGCAAAAATTGGAATTCAAATAGAAGTTTGAAACATTTGAATAAAATAATATAGATTGGAACCATATTTAAATCTTATTAAAATAAAGACAAAATCCCCTTTTAAATGAATATTGAATCACATTAAAATATTTTGAATTATTCAAAAATGGACTTTCAAAACAGACTAATAAATAAGTGCAGACCTACTAAAAAGGTTTTGGAAATTTGAATCCAAACAGATGTTTAAAACATTTGAATCAAATCAAAACAGTAAATAGAAAAGGAAAAAATAAAAGAAAACAGAAGGAGAAAAAAAAATGAAAAAACAACCAGCCCAGCTAAACCTAGCCCAACCCACTGGCCCAATCTGGACCAGCGCAGCCCATCTCTCTCTCCCTGGCCGTTCCTTTTCTCACCCGTGAAATAACCCCTTTTCCCATTGACCGCGAGACCCCACCGTACCTCCCCTCACCTCACTGACAACCAGGCCCCACAATGCCTCGTCATCGTCGTCCCCGTGACCAGTTCTTTCCCCCCTCACTCCAGTCGTTTCATGTGCTAAATTTGCAGCTTCAATTCGCTTGAATTACGTGCATGAATTCCTCCAGAGACCATGCACGTTAAATCACCCCTCTCTCCTCTCTCTCTTTCCCCTCACTCGCTAGCTCCTCTCCGCCCCAGGGCTGCCTCAGTTTCTCGCCAGCACACCACTGCTCCGACGAGATTTCCCGACGAATTCCGGCGACACCCGACCCCTTCCTACCTCCTAGATCACACGAGCCTGCTCGCCAGCATCTCGCGCATCTTCCAGAACCTCTCGCTCACTCGCGCGCGCCATATAGGCTCGGCCACAACCAAGTCCGAGCGTCACCGTCTTCGGCTCCGACTCCGGCGACCCCTCCAGGTGAACCCTGACCTTCCCTTCCCCTATGAATGATGCTCCTATACTCGCCAACCCCCTATGCATCTAATGAAGCCGCATGTTTGTCCTAGCGTGCCATGTAGCGACGTCCCCGATAACGGCTGAGCGTACCTGAGCCAGTAAGCAACTCCGGTGAGCGATTCCCGTCGTCCTCGTGCGCTCCTTCGTCTACAACGAGCACGTCGAGCACCTGCACGCCACGGCGAACCCAGTGAGCATCTTCCCCCGCTTCCTCGCTTCCTAGTTTCGCCGGAACACCTCTGCCCGAGAGCCGCCGCCGCTCACCGTCGAGCCGCGCCGCCCATATGTGGTCAGCATGCTCTGGACCATCGGATGCAGATCGTATGGTTAGGATTAGATCTTAAACCGAAGGGGTACGATTGCATCTGTGTCGTGCGAGTTAAATGAAATCATGCGGTCCACGTCGCGCGATCCAAACGAACAGGTACCAGCCACTAGGAATCAGACACGTGGCTAGTTCTATTTGTTTTAAATCCAGAAAATGGTTTTGAAGGTTTAAAATTGAAAAAAAATCATAACTTTTGCTCTGCTTGGCCAAAATTTACAAATTTTATATGATTGGAATCAGGAAAATGAAACCTTTGCAACGATGCACTTAGTTTAGTATTTTTATTTTGGAAAATTAGGTGTTTTTGCAAAAACATTTGTAGGACTATTTTGAGTATAAAAGTTATTCTAAAAATGATTTTTGGGTAAAATCTTTTGCAAATGATTTTTTTGAACCTACTGACCAGAAACACAAACTTTTGGGTTTAGAAATATACTTTGTTAACATTAGAAAATAATTACTTTGAATAAAATCATTTCTAGTAAAACAAAAATGTTGCTTTGATTTAAAAATTACTTTTGAGTGAAACCTTTTGCAAATAGAATTGTTTTAAACACCTTGACCATAAACACTAACATTTGTGTTTAAAAACATATTTGGCTAACACTAGAAATTATTACTTTGATTTAAATCATTTCTAGCAAAACAAAAATGATTTAAAATGGCCATTTTCACTAACTTGAATTTAAATGGTTTTGCCAAATTTATAAATGACATGTAGGTGTTTTAAAAAATTTATAGCCTTATTATAAATCACTTTTCTAATAAAACAATCTTTTGCATGCTTGCATGCATTGTTTTGTTTTCATTATTTTATGTGGTGAATTGTTTGAATGCTAGTTTGAATATGTCCTTGCTTGATTGAATTGTAGTGAAATTTCAAGAGTGTGACCATTGCAAGATCAAGGAGTGAACCTAGTTTTTATACTAAAAAGGCAAGTGGTGCTTCATACATTTTGTCCTATTATTTTCACTATGCATTAGTGATATTTTAAGTAGGACTTGCATGGAAGTTTTCTATGTGTTGACTATGCCATGGGAAATCCTAGTATATGATGCCTTAGTATAATTTCCCCAAGTTAAGATTCTTGATACAATTATGCTTAGCCTAGGTAGTAGAAAACAAGGGTGGATTATATACACATACTATGGAAATTTTACTAAGTCTTTTGACTTGTGTTTTGTTTTATAAAACAACTATGTGAATGAATCACCTGGGTGGAATGGAGGGAAAGGGTTGTGTTGAGTGGTTACCCCAAGGGCAATACCTGGTGTATCTCACTTGTGGAAAGCAACCCAGGAACAAAGAGATTTGAGATGTCAAGTGTTGAGAAGCTTCTAGTGCAGCCACATGGCATATGGGCTCTGCCTGGATCATATATGTTGCAATAACTTAGCCAGATGGACAGAAGGTGGTAGGGGTTGATAGGTTGGAACGCATCCATTTGGTCTAAGGGAAGGCTTCTGAAAGATCTCGTCTCGATCCATGTCGAGTCTTGTGGGGAAAGTGCACCACCTCTCGAGAAGGAAAAATCTAAGTACTTAGTCGTGTCCCCGGCAATGGACAATTTGAGCATCAAGACATGGAAGCTATCAAGGATCTCCTCATCCCAATTTTCTAAGTTAAAAACTTGTGGTTGAACGAGGGTTAAAGGATCACCAATTTTATTGGTAGATGCCTTGGGTGATATTGACAAAAAAAAACTTAGTGTTTTTCAACTGATAAGGAAAACCTTATTTTGAGCAAAGCAAGCCTAAGCTCCACTTAGCCAAATGCATATAGATAATAGATACCACTACTCTACCATAATATCACTTGCCAATACAATTCAAATGTAATGACCCTTGTGGCTGTAACTTATTATGTTGCAGGTTTGTTTGATGTTAGTGAAGTGTGTGTCGAATAGATTACAAGTCTACAACCAACATGATTGCCTGTGGCACTTTGGAAGATGAAGGACTCCATGCTATATAGTTATTCCTGCTGCATTGTAATAAGATAGCCAAATGAGCTATGTAAGATGTAATGAATTATTTTATTCCTACTTAAAAAGTTGTATTAGGACCTTTGTTTCTTGATATTACATCTGAAACTATGGATGCTAGCTATTGATCTAGGTACTAGCATTGTAAACATAGGGATCTCTACCTTATCAGGTTGGGACCTCTACAGATGGTATCAGAGAACTATGTTTCCTGTAGGATTGTAACCCTAGGAATGAAAAAAAAAACTTAGAAAAATAGGAGTTGGATTTGTTCAAAACTTATTTACAAACAATCTTGTAAACTCTTTCCTGAACC
Source organism: Avena atlantica (assembly GCA_910589765.1). Lineage (NCBI taxonomy): Eukaryota > Viridiplantae > Streptophyta > Magnoliopsida > Poales > Poaceae > Avena > Avena atlantica. The sequence continues at coordinate 161,719,348 of OU342739.1, read as the reverse complement.
TTTTTGTTTTGATTCTACATCTCTTCCTTTTCAACTGGATGGACAAAGCCTCCACCATGAGCAAAGACTTCAACATCACCAATGACTTCAACTTTGGATTCACCAAGGACTTCAATTTGGACAACACTATGGACTACAAGTGAGACAAGAATATTACTCAAGACTTGGAGACTAAGGAAACTCAACTCATGAGGAAACATTGTATAGAATATCTTAGAGCCTGACCCAAAATACAAGAATTTTTCCGAGGATACCATGATCTTGTTCATGAAGAAACAACTAAGAAGAATGGATTGATCTCAAGTGATAACCATAGTTAGACCACCATACTAGTGTTTAATTTAGATCATATATTGATCACACCAACTTATGTGGTGTAGCAAAAATATTTTGTTGCCTAAAAATATGTTTAAATCTTGTAGTTTGAGTGGAATGTTTGATTTTGATTGCTTGCACATTTCTTTGTGTTATTTGTTGTGTGTGAGTATAATTCTTCCCTAGAAATCTTTTGCCTATTCTAATCCCAATCCAACCCAAATAGATGACTTCTCCAAGAGACCACAACTCCAACATCAAGGATGGTGACAACAACAACCAAGAGATGCACATGAGAGAATAACTTCTAGCAACCCAAGCCCAGTTGAATCAAGTGAAAACTCAATTTTTAGCCAACAACAATGAGTTAGACCCAACCATGCAAAAATTCTTGAAAACCCAATCCCAATTGTTGCAAAGGATGACCAATCAAATGATCAACATGAGAAACAACCTTTCCCAAAGTGATTATGATAACAATGATATCAAGGATGATATTATAGAAGGAACTCAAGCTTGCAATATTTGTGGAGACATGGAACACACTTACAAACATCATGTCGATCAATGCCCTAATTGTGAAGAGAAACATCCAACTAAACAATGCCCCACATCTCAAGTTACTTGTTTCATATGTGAAGGAAATAATCATGTCCCTATCCAATGCCCCAACTATCCTATAGTTCAACAAATGAAACAATATGGAATGCATCAAATGTTTGGAAACCTCCATAAGGGAACAACTTCTACCAAGAAGGATAAAGACAAAGTCAGAACCGTGCCTCATAAGGTCACATCCAAAGTGACCACAAAGTGTTGCTACTCATGTGGAGAAGAAGGTCACATCTCTAGTGACTGCCCTAAGAAGAGAGCAATATTTCCCACATTTGTGGTGAAATATGAAGAACATGAACTACAAGAACTCCTAGCTTTGGAGAGACCCAAAAAGAAGAAATGCCCCAACCCCAGCAAGCAAGATATTATCCAGGTGCAATGTTACAATTGCAAAGAGATGGGACACTCTGCCAATAAGTGTCCAGAAAATAAGAAGAGGCAAGTAAAAAAACAAGTGGTAATGATACCAAAGATGAAAAGGATATTAGCCAAGTGATGTGCCAAAAATGCAAGGAACTAGGCCATCATGCATCACATTTTCTAGAAAAGGAGAAGGGCAAGACAAGCAAACCTATGAGAGACATCAACACTGTCACATGTTTCAAATGCAAAGAGCTAGGACACTATGCAAACAACTGTCCAGAGAAGTTTCATCAAGACCACATGTAAGCCAGATGTAATCTAGTCAGATTTCTTTTAAGGGTGGTAGCACTCTAGTTGTCTTGAAGCCAACTTGTAACCTCTAGCCTTCCCAAATCTTGGGACGAGATTTCTTTTAAGGGTGGTAGCCTGTCACATCCCAAAATTTTCCAAATTTTGAAATGTGAAAAATAAATAAACAAAAGAATTAATTGTTGAAATTTAGGGTGAAAAGAAACTTTTTTGCTTATAAATGGAAACATCAAAAACCCTTCTTGAACAAATTTGAATGAAAAGGGAATCCAACCAAAATTTCAATCAAGTGAAATGCATTCATCAATAAATGTATCTTGAAATTTAAACACTTGGAAAAGCTAAACCAAAATCCTAAAACTCAAATGGAATAAATCATTTCCAGAGTTAATCACTAAACCAGAGCTAAGATTGTTCTTAAATGGAAAGAAGAGAAGTTAGGCACATAGTTGCATTTTATGCACTAGGATCTACATAGAAATAGAAGTGTAGTTTTGGCTAAAGAAGTTCGACTTCTACTGAGTGTGTTTCAAATGTTTATATGACAACAATGGAAGTTAAATTGACTGATCGACTGATATATTAAACAATAGAAGCAAAGTCTCACTCTGCCTCCAAACGAATACTCCAACCCATTATGAGATAATGGAGTGAATGTCAAAACTAAGAAGGCATTAATGATTTGCAGAAGACATACTGATCTGGTAAGACAGAATAGAGACAAGACGTTTCTATGAGAATGCATGATCAATAAATGCATATGTGATATGGTTTATGATTAGTAAATGCAAGCTAGATTATTTGTACTCTAGTGCAAGTGGGAGAGTGAAGTAAATATACGCTAGAGTAAAATGATAAATTGTTATTATTGTTATATTTCCATAAGTTTGTACTAGTTTCATATTGTGCTATAGCTGTATCAAGTGGAAACATTGCTACAGGTGTGATATGAAACAGAAGTCCCTAGTAGCCTCTATTAATACTAGTTCATTGGGCAATCGATGATCAAGGTTTCCTGATCATGTTGGTGCTTCGACGCTAGTTGACAACGAGGTCATATCATTAGAGAATGATGTGATGGACATTACCCAAAATATTGCGACATGATCAAGTCACAAATTTCATTGTTGCAATAGTCAGAAACATGGTATCCTTCCCCTTAGACCGTGAGATCATATTAATCACTGTCTCCTGAGGCTGCTTTAACTACATCAAACGTCACTCAGTGAAATGGTGATTATAAAGGTGTACGTTGGGTATTACGAAGGAACAGGTTGAGGCTTATGAATTAAGACCAGGATTTGTTCACCCAGTGACAGGTAAGATACATAAGGCTGACTTGGTGAGATTACATCCATAATGTTGCAACATGTGACTAGGTCACGAGGATGTAATATCGTGGTAACAAGTGAAACAGTACTTGTCGATAACGAGAATAAACAAGGTATGTGATAACAAATGATCGGATTTTTGACAAGTCTTATCAAAGAAAAAAAGGGAATTGGACTCAACATTTACGGTTCAAATCACATCGTCATCGTGGAATGTACAGGGGTCAATATGGGCATTGTGGTCCCGCTGTTGATCATTGATAGAGATCATGTTTGTGCCATTCTCGAGTTGTGGGGAGATACACTTAAGGGTACGATAATCTAGAGATCATCTGTAAGTTGGAATCACAATAGAGAAAGGGAAAGCCGGAATTGTTCCAGGGAGAGATCCGAAGTTGTTCGAAGAAAGAAATGAAAGGACCAAAAGGAGTTTCGGATAAATGGCAATTTAATAAATGCATTTATTATATGTTAATTGTGAATTAATATATACTAAATAAATATTTAAATTGAAATTTATGGGGCAACTTTCTCATTAGGCCAAAACCCCAAAGGGAATTAGCCTAGGAGAAAGTCATCCGGAAAAGAAACAACAAAGGGAAGCAATGAGCCACTTGGGGTGTTTCTGAAACTGCCCAGCGAGCGGTGGGCAACAAGTGGACGCGCTGGCGGACACTAGCGGGCCAGAGGCACCGTGCATCCCACTAGGGCCAGGCAACCGCCGTAGCAGGCGAGCTGGGCTGCCGGGGACATGTCGGCTCACCCGGGTCACTGGTCGTGTTGCATATGCGCTAGTGGGACGCAGTTGGCTACCGGCCCACCCGGCTGCTGCTGTTATTGCTACACCTGGTGTATGAAGCTAGGTCGTGGGGCGCAGAGGCCCATTCGGGCCAGGCTGCTAGCTTGTGTGGCAAGCAATGGCGCCGGCAGATGTTGGGCTAGGCCTTTTTGGCCCATCTGGCTATGTTCTTTTCATTCCTATTTATTTTTATTCTTTTAGTCCCATATGGCTAACCTAATGGGGAGGGCACACCCCCTCATCCTATATAAAGGGGTGCCCATGGGTGAGATTAAACAAACACAAAAGAAGGCCTTTGGTTGCCTTTCTCTCCTCTCTCTCTCTTCCTTGTGACCATGGCCCGCATGTACGGGTTGTGCGAACAAGGCTTCACCGCGGATCACCATTGCGCTGCAGAGATTCCAAGTCGGAAATCTACTTACGCACTCCCGGCAGGGATCGAGGAGCTGGAGGTCATCATCGTACACCGTATGTGTACGAAACCACGAGGGGACACACTTGGGGCACCTTGGATGTCGTGAGATGGATGGCTGCATGATGATGGAGCAAGGGGTGACCTGCGAGGAGATTCACGACCTTCAGGTCGGCTACGAGCACGACTACTTAAACCATGTTCCCCTCGGAATGGTAACCGCTTTTAGACTATAAGGGTATTTATCCGAAATCTTCGGCGGTTACTGCATTACTAATAGATAGATCTTAAGCATTAGAGCGTTCTAACATAGGAATTTTTTTGGTTTCTGCCATGGAACCCCAACAGAGAGGTCATCCACAATTGTTCGTCGGGCAGGCATTTCCCATCATCATCATGAAATTATGGTAGGGAGAACTAGGAGGGAGGAGATGAGGGCAACAAATAAGGTTTTTCCCGAGATGCCCCTTGTGAGTGATGCATGAATCTGGTCAAGTTCGCCTATGTGTCATGGTTTCTATAGAAACCACAAAAATGAAAGCATAAGAATTTTCACGCATAATTGTGTGGAATTGTCAATATCCCACAAGAATTTGAAGAGAGACTGTGCAACATACATGGTCTATCTCTATCATGCATCTTCGTAGGAACCCACCGGTGATTGCTGACGTAGTTAAGTATTTCGTTAAAGTTTGGGGATTCTTTGATTAATAGGATTTAAAAAAAAGTGCAGGGATAGGAAAATACAGAATTGTAATGTTATTCTCCATTGCGTTATCATTTACTTTTCCATGAAATGTAGTACTAGAAAGGTTTCATTAAAAAAGAACTTTTATACAAATCGAACAACCCACGTAGCTAAATGGCTATATCAATTATTTGAATTAAAAAGCCCGGGCATCCTATTCTTCAGAAGGCATTAATAGAGGGAGCTAAAAACTGGTTCGGCCGGTATGACGTGCAGCCATTGATGACATAAGAGCCCTTGAAATGTTTTTCTTGGGTTTCAGAATAGAGGCGGCGGCGCGAGGCGATCGTGAGCGATCTCGGTCCCCTCGGCGCTTGATGGATCCTACTTCGATGCAACCAGCCCTGATCGATGCCTCCCCCTCGGTTGTGGCCGGCGCAGGTGTGGGTATGGAGAAGCGTGGGGAGGGAGAGACGAAGGACACGGCGCACGGCGGTGTCCTGCACAAGTTCAAGAAGCTATGAAGAACCCCTTTGCTGGTGTTGGAGGAGGAGTGTCTGAGCCTAATCTGGGTGGGATGCAGTTCAAGCCTCAAGCAAGAGAAAAGGAGAAGCCTACGACAGCACGAAAACTGGCTAGGAACCAGATGTATGTACTGAAGGTTCTTGTGAATTCGGGCAAGGCTGCTGACCAAGGGGGTGAAGCATAATGCTTTGGCGAATTTGCTGATTAAAGTGGACAGCGATACCCTGGACATGAAGAAGAAACACGCTGTTAGGGAGACCGTGCTTAATTCTACCTCTATTGAGATGGAGGAACTATTTTTAGCGGAGGCTGCGGGACAGCCCCGCTCGCCCCAATGAGATGCATGTCTTGAAACTGTCTAGGGCTTGGGAACCTTGAGATAGTTCATGAGCTTCACGATTTAGTAAGGTTGGAAGCGTCCGCCGTAGTCTTTTTAACTGAGACAAAGATTTTGGATGAACATTCATGTGGACTAGCAAAATTGTTTGGTTTTGTGGGTTGTTTTGCAGGGGATTTCAACTCGCGGGGTCCGATTTCCGGTGCAAGTGCAACGCGGGGTCCAAGTTCCGTGTAATCGCTGGGTTTCGTAAACTTGGGTTGTCAATCACTCAGAAGGCCCATTTCGAGCCGAATTCGTCCCACCCCAGCCAAATACAAACTTTCCGTCAACTGCCCCGTGAAGGAGAAGTTCGAGACCTCCATGTCACTACTCTGTCCATGACGCGAGCGCCAAGTCGGCAACCACGTAGGCAGAACGAGTAACTAGACCCCACACAACATTGACAAAATCCACAAATTCACTCACTCCTTCGCATGAACCCTAGCACCGCCGGCGGTGAAATCAACCCTCCACCCAGAACGATCCCTTGGGACATTTTCCTTCCGGTGCCAAGTTGATGCGCCCTCTCGCTGATCCCAACCTCTAATGCCGCATGCTGTGCCCACCGTTCTGAGGATTTAGCCTGCCTCCGCCATCGGACGAGCTGAGCAGCACGGGGGGTGGCAGATCATCGTACCCTGAAAGAAGTGTTAGATACATGCTGGGTGAGATACTCTTCTCTTTGCTTTTCGCACTAACTATATATGCAATTTGTATATTGACCTAAAAGAGATATATTGAACCTAGAATTGTTTGCTGGACAAACGCTGACAAACAAGTTATTTTTTCCCAAATTTCTGTCAACTAGGGCCCCCAGAGGCCCCTTACGTGGTTTCGGTACGCGTCAATGGATACCAACCGCGAATACTAGGCCAAGTGGAATTCTGGTACTCATGTCGCGATTAAAGAAGCACCGGTGCAGATTTGCACTATCCCTGGTATGGTTGCTGCTCTGCATAAACATATTGAAATGGGGACGATGCAGACTGCATGGTTCAGCTTCATCGATAAACAACGCAGAAAGGTTACTATAAAGCATGACAGTCAGATGTCTGGGTTGCTGAAACGGTTTCCGCACATTCTAATGTTTCTCCTGGAATGTAGAATAGTGAATGTGGAAGCCGCTTCCACTACTAGTGGCCCTGCTATTCAAGCTCAGGGTGGTCTGACTCGAAGCCCCGCTGATGTTAAGAAAAATGTGGTTCGTCGTCTGCGCCATGCTTATGCAGCGCATCCTCCTCGAAGGAGTGCCCTTTTTGCCGTGGTGCAAGACCCTGTTGTGGATGCATGTCGTGCTTCCGTTGCCAGAACTGCTGCTGTTGTGCAAACTAAGGCTTCGGGAGGCTCCTCCGCTGTTGTGGAATCTGCTGGTGTGTTGCTCAGCCTGCTACTGAACCAATCCCTGTTGCTGTTGTGCAAACTAAGGCTTCGGGAGCCCGCCCCGCTGTTGCCAGAACTACTGGTGTTGTTGCTCATCCTGCTACTGACCCAATCCCTGCTGCTGTTGTGCAAACTAAGGCTTCGGGAGGCTGCCCCGCTGTTGTGGAATCTGTTGGTGTTGTTGCTCAGGCTGCTACTAAACCAATCCCTGCTACTGTTGTGCAAACTAAGGCTTCGGGAGCCCGCCCTGCTGTTGTGGAATCTGCTGGTGTTGTTGCTTAGCCTGCTAATGATCAAATCCCTGCTGCTGTTGTGCAAACTAAGGCTTCGGGAGGCTGCCCCGTTGTTGCCAAAACTGATGGTGTTGTTGCTCAGCTTGTTACTGACCCAATCCCTGCAGCTCTTGTGCAAACTAAGGCTTCGGGAGGCCCCGCTATTGCGGAATATGCTGGTGTTGTTTCTTAGCCTGCTACGGAACCAATTTCTGCTTCTGTTCTGCAAACTAAGCCTTCAAGAGGCCGCCCCGTTGTTGCCAGAACTACTGGTGTTGTTGCTCAGCCTGCTACTGAACTGATCCCTGCTTCTATTGTGCAAACTAAGGCTTTGGGAGGCCGCCCCGTTGTTGCTAGAACTGCTGGTGTTGTTTGTTAGCCTGCTACTGATCCAATCCCTGCTGTTGTTTCCAGAACTACTATCTTGGGCGATGGTCCTCCTCGAACCCATGGTGAAGTTCAGCGTGCTGCTGCTACTGCCGCCGTCGAGGCTAGTCGAAGACCAGTTGTTGCGGAACAAGCCCATGGTCTGGACTCTGATACTGTCATCAAACCTCTCGGTGGTCTTGGTCCTGAGGAAACTAGTGATAGCAAGGTACACTTTCGTATCGGTGTCGAGAAGTTCACTGCAAAATTAGACGATGGCACAGAAAAAATCGTCGACGACATTGATGTATCCGTTGGCACATACGATCCTGAAGTGGTATAGATATTTGAACTGATAGCAGCGTTACATGAGAAGGTGGAGGGGGGGTCCTCCCAGGAAGCACATTTGGCATTTTTTTGCTTAAAACAGCAAAAAGGCTATAGAATTAAAATTTGACAATGATTTGGCCATACCGATAAGTAGGATGAGTCGAACTAGACGGGAAGTGTACCTGTTCGCGCGCCTGCTAACGGTTGGACAGGAATTTGAGGTCGGCAATGATAAATACAAACTTGTCGAAAACATGATTGACCTGATGGAGGACCTCGCTTGACATGGTTTGAGTGATAGTAGCTTTGAACAGAGGAGAGACTTGCAGGGGAGCAACATAAAGAGGAGCAGGAAGAGCATCCCCAGAAAGATCACCCTGAAGAATGGTATCACCAAGCAGACCATGCTAGATAAGAGGACACCCAAGAGTTGCATGAAAAAAGGCACCACGCCGCAGAGTACACCCCTGAGATCCGGTCATAATGCAACACCGAGCAGTAGCAGCAAAAAAGATAAGAGGGCCATACTGGTGGTGAACGAGGTGGTGAACACACCCAGGAGGAGCTGCAAAAAGTCTAAGGTGGCTCACATGGAGGATACCACACCCAATAGTAGCGGCAAAAATGCTAGCTTGAAGAGGAACACGCCGCAGAGGTCCGACAATAATGCCGACGCGAAGGAGAACACACCCAATACTGGCAGCAAAAATTCTAGATTAATGGGGAAGATGCCACAGAGGTCCGGTAATAATGCCGAAGGGAAGGAGAAAACACGCAATAGTGGCAGCAAAAGGGGTAATTCGAAGGGAACACGCCGCAGGGGTCAGGCAATGATGCCGGCACACAGGAGCCAACACCCGTGAGGGGAAAAAGGAAGGAGATCACACCGAGGAATAGAGGCAAAAAGGTTAGTTCGGTGAGGAACACAATGCAGAGGTCAAGCCCTAATGGGGTACCATCACGAATGATACCATCGGGAAGGAGGATGTACACAAGAAGAGCAAGAGGGTTCTATACAGTCGAGATGAAATGGAATCTGATTACTATTTGTCTGCCTATGAACATGTGATGCATGACAGTGTAAGACTGCCCCCTGTGGTTGCAGCAGCTCCAACAGAGCGTCTGGGAGAAAACGGGGTTGATGGGGAGGTAGATTGGGCCAACGGTCCGGTCCATGTAGGTGAAAATGATGGTGCAGCCGCACCCTTGGGAGTCAATACGATATGTGCAGTGCTAGGCATTGGTGAGGATGGTGAAGATTCTGAATCAGATATAGAAGATGGAACTGTGGAGCATCAAGAATCCGGTGATGATGAGATCGACAAGACACTTATGGATGGGGCTGGCATTACAGTTGATGACTTGGGTCTCGACGTAGACGAGGTGATACATGACCACGAGGATCCTATAATTTCGGTTGGCACCGAGTTCAGCAGCATGCATGAGTTCAGGATGTTGTTCTGGCATTTTTGTATCAAGGGGGAGTTCGATGTTCATAGACTGAAGAACACTGCCCAGAGGTATGAGGCGGTTTGCAGGTTAAATTGGAAGAATGGACAGGTGATGATACCTTGTCTGTGGAGGATCGCAGCCAGAGCCCTACCCGCGTCAAAGGCAATTAGGGTATTCGGGCAATGAATGGAGCAAACCATTTAAAATTTATCATTTTTTACTCTATAATATAATTAAATTTGATGTGCAAGATCTATCTGGCAACTCCGCTTATGCTGTAAATTAATTTGTGTTGCAGGTGAACAAATTGGGCCCTCCCCACATGTGTGCGACAGGGAGCATGCTGAAATCCTCGATGGCTGATACGGAGTGGGTGGATTTACAAGCTATGTCCATACTAAAGCATAACCCTAGGGAGACCGCAAAGAATATTCAGAATAAACTCATTGCTCAGTACAACATTGTCCTACCGTATTACACAGTTTGGAAAGGTAAAGACAAAGCTCTGAAAATCTTGCATGGGGATTGGACTAATAGCTTCAGGATGATGTACAACTCCAAGGCTAAGGTATAGGCTAGGTGTCCAAGGAGTGTTGTGGAGATCGACACTAAATCGGAAGGTGGTAAAATTTATTTCAATAGATTTTGAATGGCGCTTGAACCTTGCATCTAGGGATTCAAGGACGGGTGTAGGCCATATCTGAGCATTGACAGTACTGTCTTAATTGGAAAATGGAAAGGCTGCCTGGCATCTGCTACATCATTGGATGGTCACAACTGGATGTTCCTAGTGGCATTCGGGCTGTTCGATACAGAGACAGAGGAAAACTGGGTCTGGTTTATGAGGCAGCTTAGGAGATCCATAGGACAAATGGATCCATTGGCTATATCCACAGATGCATGCAAAGGGCTGACGAATGCAGTGAAGGAGGTGTTCCCGCGAGCTGAGGGTAGATAATGCCATGCCCACCTGATGCTCAACCTATACAGACACTATGCAGGCAGCATATTTGGTTACATGTTTGTTGCTGCTAGATCTTACAGAGTTGGGCGCTTCGAATATTTCATGAGCAAGATTTTTGCGGAAGACCGAGATCTTCCCCAGTACTTGGTCGCACATCATTCGCAGCTATGGAAGAGGAGTCAGTTCAACCCTGACATCAAAGTTGATTACATAAACAACAACCTAGCTGAATGCCTGAATAACTGGGTGAAGGACATAAAAGTCCGTCATGTTCATATGTTGATCGATGGCATACGGGGTATGATCATGAAGCTGTTAAATATAAGGAGAGTGATTGGTCGGAGACTTAGAGGCCATATGCTACTGCCTTTTGTACAACAACTGCATAAGAGAAGCCAAGGGCTTGGTCATCTTAGGGTTCTCCTGTCAAACAACAGCAGATGTGAGGTGGTTTATATGTCCAGAAACGGCCACAGGGATGTTGTGAACATCGAGCGGCGGGAATGCACCTGCTTAGAGTGGAAGCATACCGGGAAACCATGCGACCATGCATTGGTCTTCTTGGTGAAGAAAAGAACTCTACCACATTTGGATCAATATTTGTCTGACTACTTCTCTCTGGAAAAGTTCAGAGCTGTGTACGCTGGTTCCGTCGAGCCCTCTATTGACCGATCTTAGTGGCCTCAAGTCCAACTTAGTTTTGATCTGTGCCAACAAGTAAGTAAAAGGGGCAGAGGTAGATCACATGTGAAGAGGTTGAAGAATTTTCTGGAGAGGGCTGGTTCAGCTTTTAGTGGTAGCAAGAAGGGCAAAAAGCGATGCAAGACCTGCCATCTCATAGGCCATAGAGCAGCGGGGTGTCCTCTTAATGCACCCAAACCTAGGTATGAGATGGTACCTATACAAAAAAATCGGTCGTACTTTGTAGATATTAGGTGCTTAACCATGTCTTGTTTTTTTTTTGACAGGAAGTGCAAGTTAAGAAACATGACTACGGACTTAGTGATTTTGCTGCGGGAAGAAAATCAAAACGAGTGGAGTGATGAGGCTGAACACGATTCTGATGCTGATTGGCCTGACTTCCCTCAACCCGAAGATGCAGAGTATGTGAAGGTAAGAAAGCTGGCACCCAGGAAGAGGAGGAAGGCGGGCAATGAAGAAGACATAGGACACCGAGGCAAAGAAGTGACACCTAGGAAGGGTAAGAAGGCTGGCACCAAAGAAGCACAGTAATGTGTTGATGTCAAACCTGTCTATATATTATGTAAAATTCTGGAGCTGTGTTCGTGGGAATTGTCAGGCGAAACAAGCGTGTAGCGGTGTCTTCAGACAATATGAGTTATTTCACGTTCTCGTACTTATCCGTTCATTGACTATGTAATCCCGCTCTCGTAGCGACTTGAGATTTGGTAATGCCTGAAGACACTTGTTGAAGCCGAAATTGTGAATGTGCCACTACTATCTATACAGTCGTAGCACCGGAGCTGATGGGGATTGCTTCTCCAGTTCGATGTATGGTAGTGGCACAGACATAACTTACATGAGAGCTTACTGGTTGCGCCAGTCAGATTAAATACCTGTTTTTAGCATTACACTTATTAAAAGGTTCTGAGCTGAAAAACAAGTTCTAAGCTGCTACAATCCCATGAAGCAGCAATTTATTTCAGCTGCTGGAAAACGCCATGGAAACATAAACAACAAAGGAAACAAAGAATGCCCAGATAATGAGGAAATTGTTTCCACTTTTCGGCCTAGTCTTTAGATCGTCTATCTCACCATCTTGCTTCTGCAACTTAGCTTGAACGCCTCATCCCTGCTCTTGCCTCCCCTCCATCTGGCGAAGCTCCTAGATCTCTCGCTCCAGCGCACGAATCTCCTCCTTCTTGTCCCACACAGCATCATGAAGATCCTGAACAAGCTCCTTGTGAAAACCTATAAGGGGCTTTTCGATCCACAGAAACTTGTCACATCCCGGTCCCCTCCCTTCCTGCAAACAATTGAAGCAAACAAACACAAAATTACATAACGGTTCCCGAATAGGGGTTACCAACTGCGCATAGCATACGAGGTTACCGCTCTGATGCTGCAGTTGCTGAATTTTCCTGCAGTATTTTCATTGGTCCAAGAAATCGATCTCGTCATCTTCTCACCGCACAAACACAACATCTCGGGGTAGTAATCATAGGGCGTCTTCCATTACCTGATGGGGGCACCCGCCTGGCAACGTTGAGCCGACCTTGATTCCACCTGAGACGAACTGCATGAGCTGTGAGCCATGGGCTAGGGGAGACTTTTGATGTCAGAGCAGGGGAATGGTGAAGCGTGATTTATCCGGGGGTACAGGGCAATTTCTAGGGTACCTAAAGTTAGAAACCACAATTGCCGGGGCATAACTCGGGAAAAAATACGGTATACGCTTGCAACACGAGATGAGGACCAACCTCCCGGGGATGGCGGTCCGCCACGATGTAGCATGCGTGTAAATCGAGCCCTAGGGGGCGCTCAATTCTCGCACCTCCTTTGTAGAATCGCCGGTTTTCCGGAGTCGGTAAAAGGAAACTCTGGATTTCTCCATGGAACCCTGGACTCTCTAGAGGGAGAAGTTACTTAGAATGCCGAGAGGGAGCTAGGTGCTCGGTTTGGGCTCAATTCGCACAGTTGATTGACGTTCTGGGCAGTGAGGGGGAAGTCTAGGGTTGAAAGCCTTGTTAACTCCTACTCGATAGCCATCCGGGGGTGCTTCGTGTGCCAAAAGTCCTGGTTTGTCATGCTTATGATTTTATGTTGGTAGTGGGTGACACGCAGGGGCTACTCGAGCTGGTTTCGTACTTTTCTTGATTTTGATGAATTTCCCATTGCCGGGGTTCGGGGGTGGGAAAAATAGGCAAACCCGCCGGCGTGCGCAGGCACGCGAGGTTCATTGCAACCTTGAACCTAGGCACTTTCCCAGCCTAGGTACCCCACAGGGCACCCCAAAACATTTTTTCCAGAAAATACAGGGCAATTTCTAGGATACCTGCAGTTAGAAACCGCAATTGCCGGTGCGTGACTCAGGGAAAATGCGGTATACACTTGCACCACGAGATGAGCACCAACGTCCCGGGGATGGCGGTCCGCCACAACATAGCATGCATGTAAATTTCCTCGGTACCTAGGGAGCGCTCAATTCTCGCACCTCCTTTGCAGAATCGTTGATTTTCTGGAGTCGGTAAAAGGAAACTCTGGATTTCTCCATGGAACCCTGGAATCTCTGGCTGGAGAAGTTCCTTAGAATGCCGAGAGGGAGCTAGGTGCTAGGATTGGGCTCAATCCGCACAGTGGATCCATGTTCTGGGCAGTGAGGGGGAGGTCTAGGGTTGAAAGCCATGCTAACTCCTACTTGATAGCCATCCGGGGGTGCGCTGTGTGCCAAAACTCCCGGTTTGTCCTGCTTATGATTTTATGATTGTAGTGGGTGACACATAGGGGCTACTCAAGCAGGTTTAGTATTATTCTTGATTTTTGATGAATTTCCCATCGTCGGGGTTCAGGTGGTTGGCAAAATCGGCAAACCCACCGGCGCATGTAGGCACGCGAGGTCCATTTCAACCTTGAACCTAGGAACTTTCCCAGCCTAGGTACCCCACGGGGCACCCCAAAATATTTTTTCCAAAAAATACAGGGAAATTTCTAGGGTACCTATAGTTAGAAACAGCAATTTCTGGGGCGTGACTCAGGGAAAAATACGGCATACGCTTGCAACGCGAGATGAGCACCAACCTCCCGGGGATGGCGGTCCGCCACGACATAGCATGCGTGTAAATTGCCTCGGTCCCTAGGGCGTGCTCAATTCTCGCACCTCCTTTGCAGAATCACCGGTTTTTTGGAGTCGGTAAAAGGAAACTCTGGATTTCTCCATGGAACCCTGGAATCTCTAGTTGGAGAAGTTGCTTAGAATGCCGAGAGGGAGCTAGGTGTCGGGTTTGGGCTCATTCCGCATAGTGGATCCATGTTTTGGGCAGTGAGGGGGAGGTCTAGGGTTGAAAGCCATGTTAGCTCCTACTCGATAGCCATCCGGGGTTGCGTCGTGTGCCAAAAGTCCCGGTTTGTCCTTCTTATGATTTTATGTTTGTAGTGGGTGACACGTAGGGGCTACTCGAGCAGGTTTAGTATTATTCTTGATTTTTGATGAATTTCCCATCGTCGGGGTTCAGGTGGTTGGCAAAATTGGCAAACCCACCGGCGCATGTAGGCACGCGAGGTCCATTTCAACCTTGAACCTAGGAACTTTCCCAGCCTAGGTACCCCACGGGGCACCCCAAAATATTTTTTCCGAAAAATACAGGGCAATTTCTAGGGTACCTATAGTTAGAAACAGCAATTTCCGGGGCGTGACTCAGGGAAAAATACGGTATACGCTTGCAACGCGAGATGAGCACCAACCTCCTGGGGATGGCGGTCCGCCACGACATAGCATGCGTGTAAATTGCCTCGGGACCTAGGGCGTGCTCAATTCTCGCACCTCCTTTGCAGAATCACCGGTTTTTTGGAGTCGGTAAAAGGAAACTCTGGATTTCTCCATGGAACCCTAGAATCTCTAGTTGGAGAAGTTGCTTACAATGCCGAGAGGGAGCTAGGTGTCGGGTTTGGGCTCATTCCGCATAGTGGATCCATGTTCTGGGAAGTGAGGGGGAGGTCTAGGGTTGAAAGCCATGTTAGCTCCTACTCGATAGCCATCCGGGGGTGCGTCGTGTGCCAAAAGTCCCGGTTTGTCCTGCTTATGATTTTATGTTGGTAGCGGGTGACACGCAGGGGCTACTCGAGTTGGTTTCGTATTTTTCTTGATTTTGATGAATTTCCCATTGTCGGGGTTTGGGGGTGGGCAAAATCGGCAAACCCTCTAGCGCGCGCAGGCACGCGAGGTCCATTGCAAACTTGAACCTAGGCACTTTCCCAGCCTAGGTACCCCACGGGGCACCCCAAAACATTTTTTCCAAAAAATACAGGGCAATTTATAGGGTACCTACAGTTAGAAACCGCAATTGCCGGGGCGTGACTCGAGGAAAATACGGTATACGCTTGCACCATGAGATGAGCACCAACGTCCCGGGGATGGCGGTCCGCAACGACGTAGCATGCATGTAAATTGCCTCGGTCCCTAGGGAGCGCTCAATTCTGGCACCTCCTTTGCAGAATCGTCGATTTTCTGGAGTCGGTAAAAGGAAACTCTGGATTTCTCCATGGAACCATGGAATCTCTAGCTGGAGAAGTTTCTTAGAATGCCGAGAGGGAGCTAGGTGTTGGGTTTGGGCTCAATCCGCACAGTGGATCCACGTTCTAGGTAGTGAGGAGGGAGGTCTAGGGATGAAAGCCATGCTAACTCCTACTCGATAGCCATCCGGGGGGTGCGCCATGTGCCAAAAGTTCCGGTTTGTCCTGCTTATGATTTTATGTTTGTAGTGGGTGACACGCAGGGGCTACTTGAGCTGGTTTCGTATTTTTATTGATTTGTGATGAATTTCCCATTGCCGGGGTTCGGGTGGTTGGCAAAATCGGCAAACCCGCTGGCGCGCGCAGGCACGCGAGGTCCATTGCACTCTTGAACCTAGGCACTTTCCCAGCCTAGGTACCCCATGGGGCACCCCAAACATTTTTTCCGAAAAATACAAGGCAATTTCGAGGACCTACAGTTAGAAACAGCAATTGTCGAGGCGTGACTCGAGGAAAAATATGGTATACGCTTGCAACGCGAGATGAGCACCAACCTCCCGGGGATGGCGGTTCACCAATACATAGCATGCGTGTAAATTGCCTCGGGCCCTAGGGTGTGCTCAATTCTCGCACCTCCTTAGCAGAATCTCTAGATGGAGAAGTTGTTTAGAATGCCGAGAGGGAGCTAGGTGCCGGGATTGTGTCGTGGTATTGCCGACGAGTACGCCATGGAGGGTTTCTCACAGTGCGTGTTTAGAGACGTGGGGTAAGGCGGACGGTTGACGGGTACGAGGTAACACAGCTTACCCAGGTTCAGATCCCACAACGGTGGCAGAATCGTACTCCTGCTATAAATCACTATAATGGCAATACGCCGAGTTACGGAGATTAGGTTCGCTGTGCGAGGTGACTAGAAAGTATAAGTTATCGTTGCCCTAAAGGCTCCCATAGGCCCGACTTATATAGTCGTCAGATCCTAGGGTTACAGGGAAAAGTCCTAGCCGGACAGGTTACAGAGTTCTACACCGTCTATTACTAGTCTTGTGTATCTTGCACTCCAAGGCTCCGGGTACGCTGGTGACTTCACTGTAGTCTTCCTTTATCCGGCATGGGCCTCCCTTGTGGATCCACCTAACTGGGCCGCCCAGCAGGCCATAGGCCATGCTACCGACTATGGTCCACCCGGGTTAGTCGGATAAGAGACATGCTATGAGGATACCCATATATCATATCCCCAATAGTAGCCCCCGGAGAACTCCGAGATCTTGCGCCGTCTTGCCTCTTCCCGTGGAATGATCTGTCTAAATGGATGTCGGCAAATCGTCAAGCAACATCTTGTAGTCCTCCCAAAGAACCCTGCAAAGGTTTTCTCCGTCTTCTATGAGTAAGTAGGAGAAATGCTGAATCTTCCATCGTACGCTCCCGTTGTTGGATTAAATCCGTCCATGTCGGAATCTTCGATGGGACGGCTCATCTACCATGTCAGTTAAGGCGACGTAGGCTGTAGGTCAGCGACGCCTCGTAACTCACACATGCAGAGAACGTAATCATATCCGCTTTTCCCGCGCGAGCGATACAAACCGTTGTCGGCGACGGTTGGAGATGTGGCGAAATTACCGCGCATGTTCATGAACACGTCGTCTACGCAGCAACCGTCCAATTAGTTGCACGAATCTTGACGTAGAGTAAGATAAATAGCGACCGTGGGACACTTGCCACTTTTTCACCCCCATTCTCCTGCGTCATCGTCTTCTTCCTCCAGCCGCGCGCCTCCTCGATCTCTCCGCGAAAACCTCGAGAAACCCTAGCCTCTCTCTCTGCACCAGTCGCGTCCTTTCCCTCCTTCATGGCTAGCAGCAGCTCATCCCCATCAATGGCGGCATCGAGCGAAGTCGCGGCGAAGCCGGCGAGCTCCATCATCGTGCCCCTAGAGGGCCTGGTCATCCCCGCATCAGCGGTGATAGAAACCACCGGCGGCGACCATAACCTGGCGGCGCTGGAGCCCCTGGAAGAGGAGCCAGACTCGCACAAAGGCGACTGGCGCGACTCGGACATCACCGGCCGTGACATCCAAGAGATGGTCGCTGAGGGTTACCTCCCTGCGACGGAGGGGCTCTCCTGGCGGGCGGCGCCGGCCGGCGAGGTGACCCCCTCTCCCCAAGCCGGAGAGAAAGTATACCTCAAGGCGCAATTGGTACGTGGCATTTCTCTGCCCATCTCCCACTTCTTCCTCTCCGTCTTGAATCACTTCAAGGTCAAACCCCACAACCTCTCCCCGAATAGCATCTTAGTGCTTAGCAACTTCGCGGCACTTTGCGAGGGTTACCTGGGGATTAGGCCTAGGTTAGATTTGTTTGTGTACTTCTTCACCGTCAAACGTGAAGCCGGAGACAGTAGGGAAGAGCTTAGAAACTGCGGCACCATAAGCTTCAAGATCCGTGCTGGCCGGCGGTTCCCCGACATCGTTGGCCACGAGTCATGCAAAAATTGGTAGCGGACGTACTTCTACGGCCCCGACATTCCTTTGGCGGTCCGAGAAGTAACGTACCCGGACTTTGTGGACGGAGCCGCTGCCGAAGTCCCCACATGGCGGTCCCATGCCTCCCTTCCCTCCGACCTCAACGCTTCTCGCGCAATAAGGTGGATAGAGTGGTTTGTAGAGACGGGTCTAACCGGCTTGGACCTCGCCATGTGTTGGTTCATCAGGCGGATCCAACCTCTGCAGCACCGTACGAAGCTTATGCACGAGTACACCGGCGACCGAAGGGATACCCTCCGGATCTCCGAGGACAAATTCTCGAGCGACTCCGTCAAGTTCCGCCTTAAGGACATCGTCAAGGTGAAGGACAAGAAGCGTGGCTTCACCCTCACCTACGACATGTTCGTAGACGGCAAGTGCCCAAAGGTAGGTATTTATTTTCTGTGTATGACATTGCTCCAGTTTTTCCGTCTTGCCAATATCATGTTGTCTAACACGATGATTTCTCACTTAACAGCTTAGCGATCTAGTGGAGGGCAACCTGGCCGCCAAAATCTACGATCCCAAGATGAAGGAAGTCACGGTTGTGTCCGACGATGATGCCCCGTTGGCGCGAAAGCGGAAGAGCTCCACCTCTGACGCTGCCGACGGAGGCCAGAAGAAGAAGACGGAGGGTGGAGCCTCCAAAAAGAGTACTACCGCCCTGGAGGCGGAAAATAAGAAAGCCACCGGGATGTTTTCCAAAGCGCCCCCCCTAGTGTAAGCTTCTTATTCTCCGACATTGTCTTATTTATCTGTCTTATTCCTGTACTTATGCATTTTGCACGTTTCAGGAAGAAAGCCACAACCAGCCTCAAGAAGTCCTCCAAGACTCTTGGGGCTTCTAGAAATATTAAAGATATGCTGCATCGCGACTCTTCCCCCGCCATCGCCCCTGCTACTCCTGTCGTCAAGCCCTCCTCCGCTCCGACAAGCTCCCAAGCCCAGGAGGCACCAGGCCCTTCCGGCATGGAAGTGGATTCTGGCGCTTCTACCGAACTCACAATTGTCGGCGAGCAGGTGACGCGGGAGAGCGCTGCTCTTCAAATGGCTGAAGCTCCGTCTAAGGATGCCATCGGTAGCGGCAAGGCGGTGGTGGGTGCTGGTACATTTGCCGAAGGCGGCGCCTCTACTCCCTAGAAACCCTTCGAGTTGCCAAAGATTATTTTCCCAGTGCTTACGCCGGGTAGCACAACTGTGGTTCCTGGAGGAGTGTCGTCATCTCCGACGTGCGGTCTTGAGGAGCTACTCCGTCAAGCAGACATCTTGCAAAGTAACAGTGTTTCCTTTGGCAAGCTGCTGGCTGAGAGTGCTACAAACCTCAAGATCATCGCACTTGTAAGTTTTTCTTTACCTTTTGCATTTCATATGAGTATCCCACTGTAGCCCCCGAGGATGTAGTCGGAAAACCATTGGTTTTGCATCTATATGCTCTAAGAGTGACTAAGCTAGAATAAACTCTCACTGTAGCCCCCAAGCATTTAGATGGAATGAATTATTACGACTAGATGCTTTAAGAATAGCATACACAGTGTTCATAATTTTAAGTATTGTAGCCCCCAAGCCTCTAGTTGTAACTGAATTAGTTCCGACTAGATACTTAAAGAAAAGCTAATCATTTTCCGAGTTAAAGCTTTATACTGTAGCCCCCAAGCTTCTAGTTGAGAACTAAATTAGCTCCGACTAGATGCTTAAAGAAAAGCTAAGCATATTGCTAAGTTAAAAAACTCTCGCTGTAGCCCCCAAGCATCTAAGTGGAAAATTTCCGACTAGAGGCTCTAAGTGGACTAAACAACGACTTGACTTTGTGTTTGTTTCCACAGAATTAGAGTGCTCGGAGGGGCATGGCCAACGATAAGTACCAGAAGATGCACGCGGATCTTGAAGCTGAAAAGGGTAAAACCGCCATCTTGAAGGAACAGATCATCAAAAACAAGAGTCTGTTTTCTTTTTGCGCACTTTCATCTTACTTTTGTGCCTTCCTTCTTCGAGTACTCACAGTGTACTTTGTTTTCTCCGACTTGCAGAGCATGTCTCCAAGGCCAAGGATATTATCGAACAGTCCAAGCACATTCAGCAGCTGGACAGCGAGAACAAGATCCTTAAGAAGGAGAGGGAAGAAATGTTGAAGATGCACGAGGATTCCATGAAAGCCCTGAAGGACTCCGCCTCCGCTGAGATCAATCGCTTGAAGGAGGAGCTTGCGATCCTAAAGGATCAGAAGCAAGCTGCCGATGAGCAAAACCTTCACCATAGCGAGGCGTTTAAGCTCCTCCAACAAGAGAAGGAATCCCTGGCGGACGTCGTCTGGCAGGCTAAGGCCAGCATCTTCAGTAAGTGTTCTCCGCCTTGTAGTTCTGTAGTCTGGATACTTAGAATTTTACTGAACTCATGCGCTCCTTGTCGGAATTTTTAGCGCCTATGGGTTTAACCCGCTCGCCTCCTTCGGACAAGGAATGCATGATTCTTGCCGGCAACTTCATCAATACCGCCATCACCCAAGCCAAGGAGATTTCCAAGCCCCTCCAAATTTATATCAAGGCCTCCGACTCCGTGGTGAAGTACTCGGAGATTCTACGTTGAGCCCCCGAGCTTGTCGCGAGCTGGAAAGCTTCATGTGCACGGGCTGGCGCAAGGATGGCGTTTTCCATGGTGAAGGCGCACTATGAAGGTGCCGACATCGACACGGTGACATCTGGTATCCCCGACGTAGATGATGATGGCAAAGAGATCGATCACGAAGCCATCCTGCCATCACTCGCGGGTTATGACACAACGGTTGCCGAGTTGGTGGACGTCGACGTCTTCGTGCCCAGGAACTTTCTTTACAATGCCGACCCTCCTCCGAGTCTCCTCACAGTGGCGACGTTGAGGGTGAATCTCCGGCTGGTGATGATGCGGCCTCCAAGTCCCCTGCACCCAAGGAGTGAAAAACACTTTGTAATTCTTGTTTCACCTCTGGAGTGTGCATTGAAAAAACTTGGTGATGTAATCTTAAGGAGGAAAACAATGCTTGTCGTATCCTGCAACTTAAGAATTAATGCCCAGTATGTATATATTTTTAAGCAAGTGCTGGCTTATCCATTACTTTGGTTTTTATTCTTGACTTTTCGTGACTCGTTGTCGGAACCATGCGCTTAGGTGATGATGCCCAATGGCACCGTCAATAACCTGATCCCAAAATCGCCGACAATAAGTGCCAAAAGTCACTACTCCAGAATCCACATAAAAACAACAAAGAACGTGTAGACCAGAAAACTTAACCTAACGCCCGTAGGCGGAATTTTCACAAGTGCAATCACAAAGCGTGTGCATAAAGGTTTATATGATCCAAAAATGAACGCTAAAGGAGGTAAAAGACTCAGCATATGAGTGAACCAAAGAGCTTTATTTCATTGATCATATAAGAGGTACACGATTAGATAAAAGATGCTAAGTGTAGAAAGGACGTAGCTGTGCTATGTTCCATGGCCGATCAAGCTCCGGGTAGTCATCATCCGGGTCACGTCGCTTATGCTTATGATCCTCGTTGGGTCTATCCTTGAGCTCACGATTGTCGACAAGGTAGTAAGACCCATTGAGCAGCGCCTTGCTTATGATGAACGGTCCTTCCCATGGCGGGGATAATTTGTGTGACTTCTTCTGCTTAAGTCGGAGTACTAAATCCCCCTCTTTAAACGAGTGATGTTGAACACAGCGACTATGGTAGCTACGTAGCTTCTACTGGTAGATGGCGGATCTTTGGCATGTCAAAACGCGCTCCTCCTCGAGAAGGTCCACATCTAGGCGTCTAGATTCTTCAGCGTCATCTTCGTCGTAGGCGGCAACTCTTGGTGCATCGTGGAGGATGTCGGGAGGTAGGATGGCTTCTGCTCCATATACCATGAAATAGGGGGTGTAGCTAGTGGATCTATTGGGTGTAGTTCGTAAACTCCACAGCACAGATGGCAATTCTTCCGCCCAGGCTCCAGCTTCTCTATGTAGCGGTGCCTCAAGACGTGGCTTGATTCCCTGCAGAATTAATCCGTTGGCTCACTCAACCTGACCGTTGGATTGTGGGTGTGCCACAGATGCAAGGTTAAGTCGGATGCCTTTGTCCCAACAATAGGCCTCCACTTCTCCGAGTGACAAGTTGCTACCGTTGTCAGTGATGATGCTATGCGGGAGACCAAATCTCACCACTAGATCCCGGACAAACCTGAGGGCAGTTGCCCCATCAAGCTTTCTAATGGGTTTAGCTTCTATCCATTTGGTGAATTTGTCAACTGCTACAAGCAGATGCGTAAACCCACACGGTGCCGTTCGTAATGGACCTACCATTTCTAGCCCCCAGACTGCAAACGGCCAAATTATTGGTATTGTTCGCAATTCTTCAGCAGGAACATGTGGTTGTCGGGCATAATACCGGCATCCTGTGCATGTTTCAACCAGCTTGTCGGCGTCCGCCTTCGCGGTCAGCCAGTAGAATCCTTGCCGGAAGTCTTTCGCGACCAATGATCGAGGAGCGGCGTGATGCCCGCAATCTCCGAGATGGATTTCGCGTAGGATTTCCATACCTTCTAGCTGGGAAACACACTTTAGGTATACACCAGTAGTGCTCCTTTTGTAGATTTGTCCATTGATTATGGTATAACCCTTTGCTCGTCGTACTATCTGCCGTCTTTCGACCTCGTCGTCGGGCAAAGTTCCGTGTTCGAGATATTCCATGAACGGTTTTGTCCAAGCCGGAGGGATCTTTGTCACCATGTTGACGAAACAATCAGCTCTATCCGGGTTGTCGATATCGGCACCCTTCACGGATCGTGCGCGTAGATGATCTAGGAAAACTCCTGGCGGAATTTGCTTTCGCCCTGATCCAATTTTAGACAATAGATCAGCCGCCTCATTTTTCTCCCTAGGCACATACTTGACTTTGTATCCCAAGAAGCTCTTGGCTATCTCGTCCACTTCGTCGCGATATGCCGCCATCATAGGAGTCCGCGCATTCTAGGTGCCAGCCACCTGCTGGGCAACCAAGTCGGAATCTCAACAGCAAACTATGCGCTTGATGCCAATATCCTTGGCTACACGTAATCCGTGAATGAGTGCTTCATACTCCGCCATGTTGTTTGTAGCCTCGAAGTGGATCTGCAGAACATAGTGTAGCTTGTCTCCTTTTGGTGACTGTAGCAATACACCAGCCCCCGAGCCATTGAGCAGCTTTGATCCATCAAAGTGCATCACCCAGTACTCTGGTTCGGGCAACGGAGTGGCATCCGGCATCTCCGTCCAATCTGCAATAAAATCTGCCAAGGCTTGTGACTTGATAGCGTTGCATCTTTTGTAAGTGATCTCGAAGGCGGCAAGTTCAATGCCCCACTTCGTGCCCCTTCCTATAGTGTCGTTGTTGTTGATAATGTCGGACAGTGGAGTCTTGCTCACTACTGTGATTGGGTGCTCCTAAAAGTAATGCCTCAACTTCCGAGAAGCAAGGAATACTCCATAAGCTATCTTTTGGTAGTGCGGGTAATGCTGCTTGGACTCCGTCAAGACCTCGCTTACATAGTAAACTGGTCGTTGAACTCCGTGCTCATGGCCTGGTTCCTTCCACTCTACCACGACGATGATGCTGACAACTCGGTTGGTTGCCGCCATGTAAATTAACAGGGGCTCACCAGGCTCGGGTGCTGCAAGGATGGGCGTTGAGGAAAGAATCTCCTTGAGCTGCTTCAATGTTGCATCTGCCTCGTCCGTCCATGTGAATTTTTCCGCCTTCTTCAGCAACTTGTACAGCAGCAGAGCCTTCTCTCCAAGTCGGCTGATGAACCGACTAACTGCTGCAACACAACCTGTTAGTCGTTGGATGTCCTTTAGGCCTGTCGGACGGTTTATGTTTAAGATGGCCTTGATTTTCTCTGGGTTGACCTCGATTCCGTGCTAGGAAACGATGAAGCCCAACAGTTTGCCGGCTGGAACCCCGAAGACGCACTTCTTAGGGTTGAGCATCATGTTGTATTTCCGGAGATTATCAAAGGTTTCTTTTAAGTCAGAGATTAAGTCGTTTGACTTTTTAGACATCACCGCGATATCGTCCACATAGGCGTGAACATTCCGACCAATTTGGTCGTGAAGGCAATGTTGCATTGTCCGCTGGTAGGTAGCACCTGCGTTTTTCAACCCAAAGGGCATCGTGACATAGCAAAACGTGTCGTACGGGGTAGTGAACAAAGTGGCCAATTGGTCCGACTTCCTCATCTTCATCTGGTGGTATCCTGAGTATGCATCGAGAAAACACAAAAGTTCCGAGCCAGCCGTCGAGTCAATGACTTGGTCAATGCGAGGCAAAGCGAACGGATCTTTGGGACATGCTTTGTTCAAGCCGGTGTAATCAACGCACATTCTTAATTCATTGGTTCCCTTTTTGGGGACAAGTACAGGATTGGCCACCCATCGGGTGTGAAGGACTTCTCGGATAAACTCAGCCTTAAGTAACCTAGCTATCTCTTTGCCAATGGAACGTCTCTTCTCATCTCCGAAGCGTCGTAGAGGTTGTTTCACTGGTTTACATTTTGGATCTATGTTTAAGCTGTGCTCGGCAAGTTCCCTAGGTACAGCTTTCATGTCGGCAGGTTTCTAGGCAAATATGTCCCTATTCTCGCGGAGGAACTCGACAAGCGCGTTTTCCTATTTGGGATCCAGATTTGTCCCAATAGCGACGGTCTTGGAGGCATCGCCTACCACAAGTTCCACCGGCTTGGTCTCGATGGCGGCCTTGAACGCAGGAGCGGAGTCGGAGATCTGCTTCTTCGACACGGGCATCTCTGAGTCATTGACCTTGCTATGGATCTCCTTGAATTCTTCGCTGTAGAGGATAGCTTCTGCAATGGTTGCTTCATTGATCTCGCAGTCCCTTGCCTTGGTAAAGCTTCCGGAGACGGTGATGACACTGTTTGGTCCGGGTATCTTGAGCTTGTTGTAGACGAAGCATGGCTTGGCCATGAACGTGTGGAATATGTCGTGGCCGAATATGACGTGGTACACGCTCTTGAAGGGGACCACCTCAAAGGTCATGCGCTCTTGGCGGTAATTAGTAACGTCGCCAAAGGCTACCTGAAGTGTAATGCACCCAAGGGACCGAGCCTCCCGTCCAGGAACTACGCCATGGAACACGGTGTTGGTCCGCCTTAGGTTTGCCTCCGTCAAGTTCATCTTCTGCAGTGTATCCAGGTACATGATGTTGATGCTTCTTCCACTGTCCACCATGCACTTGGTGAACTCCACGCCGTCAATCAATGCGTTAATGACCATGGCGTATTGGTTCTCCGTGGGCACAAGGTCTGGGTGGTCCGTCCTGTCCCAAGTGATTGGAACCTCCGACCAGCGCAGGTATTGGGGGACTGGGGGGAGAGTGGCCATCAGGATACTTAGAGAGGTCTTCTGTTGTCGGACGGTGGGGGTGCCAAGGAAAGTGTGGTAGACTGGGGCCTTCTTGGCGAAGCAGTTCTTGCCCCTGTCGTCGCTCTGGCGGCGTGCTTGGGGTCAACGTCCTCGTCCATGTCACTTGAATCCTTGGACTCCTCCTCCTTCTTCTTCCCCTTGCCCTTGCCTCGCGGTCTGTTCTTCCGACTTCGCTTATAGCCGGACTCCGGGTCTTCCTTGAGGTCGCTGACGAACTTGCAGTGTCGATTGGTATGGGTGGCCTTGCCGTTGGCGTCGAGGTGTACGAGGCACGGCATATCACGGTACTCTTTGTAGGTTTGGGGAACGCGGAGCGGCGCCGAGTTGTTTTCACTTCCTCGCTGCTGCCCACGGCCTGCTCCCCTTCCTCGGCCACGTTGTCCGCCTTCGCCTCGTCCTGCAAAAGTCATGGCGACCATGTCGGTAGATTGCTTTTCTTCTGGAGCGGTTTTCCGCTTTGTACTGCTGTTCCTCCGAGCTTGAGTTGGGAAGGCCGTTGCCGGCAAAGAGCCACGAGCATCGTCGTCGGCAGCTGTGAACTCACTAGCTAACTGAATCATCTGATTCAAGTCAAGCTGATGATTGTCCTGCAAGCGCTTCAGCTTATGTCAGAGCAACGTGCCCCTTTCCAACCCATCGATGAAGGCGGCCATGGCGGTCTGGGCGTGCACTCCTGTGCAGGAATTCTTCATATCCAGCCAGCGGGAGAGGTAGGCGCGAGATGTCTCGTCTTTCTCTTGCACGCACCGCTGTAGATCGCCCACCGTGCAGGGACGCTTGTATGTACCGTCAAAGTTCTTGGTGAATGCTTCTTGCATGTCCAGCCAGTTGTAGATAGATTTTTCCGGCAAGTCGTCGATCCATTGACGGGCCGACCCGCCAACATTAATGGGAGGTACTTGACGGCGACGTTGGGGTTGCCTCCGGCAATCTCCAGCACGTTACCGTAGTCCTGCAACCATGTGGCAGGCTTGGCGGTGCCGTCATAGGGCTTGATGGTCTTGTCAATCCGGAAGCCTTTGGGGTAAGTTGCGGACCGTATTGCAGGTCCAAAGCAACGTGGTCCCAGGTATGGTCCTTCCCAGGCCTCATGAATCTTATCGATCCGCTAACGTGCATCGTATGGCTCCGGGTTCTTCTTCTTTTTGTCAATAGGGGATGGGCTGCGCGAACGCCGTGGGCCTCTTCCGTCATGGTGACTGCTTGGCGGTGACGGAGGCGGAGGTCGCGGTGGGTTAGCCTTCTTGCTGTTACCCTCCTGCGACGCTTCACGTCTGTCACGGTTGCTTGTCGGACGCGGAGGGTCATTGTGTGACCTACTCTTATGTCCTTGGTGGCGCTCTCCATCATGACGGGTCTGTGCCACGTTGTCGCGGATGACGATACCCCACTACTTTGGAGGGGGCATATCCGTACGATGGTGAGTCTTGTAATCTTCCTGACGTCGAGGGATCGGGGCGGTGGCGTTGGGCGGCGAGGTTGGGCTCTTTCTCCGTGGTCGGAGGATATGGGGATAGCATCCTTCCTGTTGCGCGCATCCCTCCGTCTTTGTTCTGATGAACCCATCCGTGATCCGACATCTTGAGGAGATCTATCTGTTGGCGGTTTGTACTGGCTAGATCGGCAGAGCGCTGGGTCAGTCTCAAGCCTCTAAGTGGTGGCCTTTTCCTGCTGCTTTACCGCCTTGGCCACTAGGTCATAGACCTGCTCGACTGCCTCAGGCGATCTATCCTGCTCCAGAAGGGTCTTGGTGACGGCGAGGTTAAGGAGTGGGGTGGGCATCACCTGCTTGCCTTCACTATCAATGTATGGCTTGGCCTGTGCCGGCTTTGAGGGAGCCCATCCTAGGTTGCGCCATACACCAGGATCGTTGATGACGCGAGCCGGAGCTTTCTTGGCCTTCTGCTGTTGCAGCAGAGTCTTGTACTCGGCCTCCATTGCTCTTGCTTTCTCTATGGACTTCTGCGCGTTGACCAGATCTCGATCTAGTTTAGCGCCTTGCTCCGCGATGGCCTACGCCTCCTCCAGCAGCTGCTGGCGCTTCTCGTCAAGCTGAGTCACGTTCCGGCAATGATCAATGGTTAGAGGCTCAACGAGGAGATTGCCATACATCACTCTATCAGCTGGAGTAACATGGGCTGCAGCCGACGTGGATGCTGGGGGAGGCCAGTTCACAGTGTTGTTGTTGCTCGGACCGGTGCCGAGTTCCTGCGGCTGCTGCACTGGGTTAGGCGGAGGCGGCATGACCTTTGCGCGATCAATGTCATCAGCAATTAGTGGCCCCTTCCCCATATCCAGTTCCGTAGGCGGAGCTTGCCCGGGATGGTCTTCGTCCATCGCTGTACCAATGGTGACGAACACCCCTCGAGACATGACGGTGTTATTAGCTTGCTCGTCGCGCGAGTACTCCTCTTCCATCTCCTGCATGGCGGAGTCTAGCTCTTCTGGACTGAAGTCTATTTCCTCTGAATCTGCAATGAAATCAGCATAAAGCGCGTCAATGACAGAGTCGGAGGGTTCCAGGACTTCCTCGATGACGGGCGGTGGAGGTTCAACGGCCTCGACGATGACTGGAGGCGATGGCGCTTCTGCGACGATGGCGGCCGGAGGCGGTGGTGGTGGCTGAATCGTAGGGGCTCCGTCCGTGAGAGCAAGCGCTGTCTGAGCTGCCTCTTCGGCCTCCGCGTAGTTGTTGACGGTGTTCACCATGCCTTCGAAGGTAAGGCGTCCTAACGCCTGTTGTCGTCTAAGAGAGTGGCGGAGAAGCATGCCATGGTCCAGTCCTTCCACAAAGTGATAGATGGCATCATCATCGGGTAGTGAGCCAGATCGGCTCGTATACGAAGCCACCTGGCCAGGTAATCACGGGGGTTTTCGCCCTCTCTCTGAACACAGCGCGCCAGATCGAAGATGGTAACCACGCCGACGAACTTGGATCTCTGCTGTCCAAACGCACGGTCAAAACCGGCGGATTTGCAGTGATCTTCCACCTTTATATACTACACAGGGGCGGTTTGGGTGGGTCTTGAATTTTTCTGATCTTTGCCGGCAAACTCCAAGGAGAGATCTGACATCGATCCTTCCGCGAACGTATCATGCCCGTAGGCGGTCCGTGTGGGTCTTGAATTTTTCCGATCTTTGTCGGCAAACTCCGAGGAGAGATCCGACATCGATCCTTCGGCGAACGTATCCTGCCCGTAGGCGGTCCGTGCTGGTCTTGATGCTCCTCCGACTCCCAGGGGACTAGTGCCTGAGTCGGTTTTGCCGATGAAGAGGTGGATGTCTCCGATAGGAATGATCGAACACCGCGTAGGGTTCATCTTCACCGGGATCCAGAACTCGTCGGGGGGACGATCGGAATGTTGCCGGAGAAGAGAATGCGACCAATGGCTACGGTTTCGCCGATTCCCGCGAAGATCTTGGTCCTCGCCCGCTGAAGAGCCTGAAGCGCCTCTTGCCCCACGGTGGGTTCCAACTGTCGTGGTATTGCCGACGAGTACGCCATGGAGGGGTCCTCACAGTGCGTGTTTAGAGATGTGGGGTAAGGCGGACGGTTGACGGGTACAAGGTAACACAGCTTACCCAGGTTCAGATCCCACAACGGTGGCGGAATCCTACTCCTGCTATAAATCACTATAATGGCAATACGCCGAGTTACAGAGATTAGGTTCGCTGTGCGAGGTGACTAGAAAGTCTAAGTTATCGTTGCACTAAAGGCTCCCATAGGCCCGACTTATATAGTCGTCAGATCCTAGGGTTACAGGGAAAAGTCCTAGCCGGACAGTTTACAGAGTTCTACACCGTCTATTACTAGTCTTGTGTATCTTGCACTCCAAGGCTCTGGGTACGCTGGTGACTCCACCGTAGTCTTCCTTTATCCGGCATGGGCCTCCCTTCTGGATCCACCTAACTGGGCCGCCCAGCAGGCCATAGGCCATGCTTCCGACAATGGGCCACCCGGGTTAGTCGGATAAGAGACATGCTATGAGGATACCTATATAGCATATCCCCAACAGATTGGGCTCAATCCGCACAGTGGATCCACGTTCTGGGCAGTGAGGGGGACGTCTAGGTTTGAAATCCATGTTAACTCCTACCCAATAGCCATACGGGGGTTGCGCTGTGTTCCAAAAGTCCCGGTTGTCCTGCTCATGATTTTATGTTGGTAGTGGGTGACACGCAGGGGCTACTCAAGTTGGTTTCGTATTTTCTTGATTTTTGATGAATTTCCTATTGCCAGGGTTCAGGGGTGGGAAAATCGACAAACCCGCCGGCGCGCGCAAGAACGCGAGGTCCATTGCAACCTTGAACCTAGGCACTTTCCTAGCCTAGGTACCCCACGGGTACCCCAAAACATTTTTTCCGGAAAATACAGGGCAATTTATAGGGTACCTACAGTTAGAAACCGCAATTTCCGGGGCGTGACTCGGGGAAAATACGGTATATGCTTGCACCATGAGATGAGCACCAACGTCCCAAGGATGGCGGTCCGCCACGACGTAGCATGCATCTAAATTGCCTTGGGCTCTAGGGAGCGCTCAATTCTCGCACCTCCTTTGCAGAATCGTCGATTTTCTGGAGTCGGTAAAAGGAAACTCTAGATTTCTCCATGGAACCCTAGAATCTCTGGCTGGAGAAGTTGCTTAGAATGCCGAGAGGGAGCTAGGTGCTAGGATTGGGCTCAATCCGCACAGTGGATCCATGTTCTGGGCAGTGAGGGGGAGGTCTAGGGTTGAAAGCCATGTTAACTCCTACTCGATAGCCATCCGGGGGTGCGTCGTGTGCCAAAACTCCCGGTTTGTCCTGCTTATGATTTTATGTTTGTAGTGGGTGACACGCAGGGGATACTCGAGCAGGTTTTGTATTTTTCTTGATTTTTGATGAATTTCCTACTGCCGGGGTTCAGGTGGTTGGCAAAATTGGCAAAACCGCCGGCGCGCGTAGGAACGCGAGGTCCATTTCAACCTTGAACCTAGGCACTTTCCTAGCCTAGGTACACCACGGGGCACCCCAAAACATTTTTCCAAAAAATACAGGGCAATTTAGAGGGTAACTATAGTTAGAAACAGCAATTTCCGGGGCGTGACTCAGGGAAAAATACGGTATACGCTTGCAATGCGAGATGAGCACCAACCTCCCGGGGATGGCGGTCCGCCACGACATAGAATGCGTGTAAATTTCCTCTGGCCCTAGGGCATGCTCAATTCTCACACCTCCTTTGCAGAATCACCGGTTTTTTGGAGTCGGTAAAAGGAAACACTGGATTTCTCCATGGAACCCTGGAATCTCTAGCTGGAGAAGTTGGTTAGAATGCCGAGAGGGAGCTAGGTGTCGGATTTGGGCTCATTCCGCACAATGGATCCATGTTCTGGGCAGTGAGGGGGAGGTCTAGGGTTGAAAGCCATGTTAGCTCCTACTCGATAGCCATCCGGGGGTGAGTCGTGTGCCAAAAGTCCCGGTTTGTCCTGCTTATGATTTTATGTTGGTAGTGGGTCACACGCAGGGGCTGCTCGAGCTGGTTTCGTGTTTTCTTGATTTTTGATGAATTTCCTACTGTCGGGGTCGGAGTGGGCAAAATCGGCAAACCCGCCGGCGTGCGCAGGCACGCGAGGTCCATTGCAACCTTGAACCTAGGCACTTTCCCAGCCTAGGTACCCCACGGGGCACCCAAAACATTTTTTTCTAGAAAATACAGGGTAATTTCTAGGGTACCTATAGTTAGAAACCGCAATTGCCGGGGCGTGACTCGGGAAAAATAAGGTATACGCTTGCACCACGAGATGAGCACCAACCTCCTGGGGATGGCGGTCCGCCACGACGTAGCATGCGTGTAAATTTCCTCGGGCCCTAGGACGCGCTCAATTCTCGCACCTCCTTTGCAGAATCGCCGGTTTTCCGGAGTCGGTAAAAGGAAACACTGGATTTCTCCAACTCACCGCACCACCACTCTCTACCTCAACACCGTTGTTTCCCGAAGATTTCGACCGAGGCACCCAGTTCGCCGTGGTCATCCACCACGGTATGCTGCGTGACACGCTGCTCCTGCCCCGCGGGTTCGTGACGCTGATCGGTGATAAGATGCCACCGCTCGCCATGCTGCGGGCAAACGGCTTTAGGACAGGCAGGTACCCAGTCGACCTGCAGTCCGACCATCTCGGCCAGATGTACCTCGGAAATGGCTGGGAGCGCTTCGCCCGCTCGCACCAGATAGAAGCGGGCAACGTTGTCGTCTTCAAGTAGTACGGCGAAGGAAAGTTTGGCGTCAGCGTCTGTGACCACACCATGTGCCACCGCTGCTACCACTCTGACTCCTCCGACTCCGACGAGTAGGCTAGGCTGTGCGCGCTTCATGTATGATATATCAATGTAGGAATTGGCCATTTGAAATGAAAATCTTTATTCAAGCCCTAAAACATCGTTACACTCATGCCGCCCTAAAACATCGTTATAACCTAAGACTACTCGCGGCCGCCGGCGCTGGGGGAGGCGGCTACGGCGGGTCAGATACACGATTCTTCATTAAGAGAATTGATGAGCGCTCATTGCGTCTGCACCTCCTCTTCAGCTCGGTCGAGATGGGCACACAGGGAAGCATCATCAGGATTGGCTCGCATCGCTTCCCGGAGGTCGCCACGCACCAATCCGAGATGCTCCAATCGCCGGTATTCTGGTAGAAAGACGCGTTCTGTCACTGCCGTCATGAAAGGCTCGCCGGTGGTCTCATGACGGCTGTAGAAAGGGAGAATCAGCAGTGTGCCCATCCTGTAAATCCGTGAGCGCCCCGGAATCGGAGGAGGCAGCACATTCGACAACTCCGGTGGATTTGGCCACCACAACGGCAGCGGCCCCTCGGGCACCTCTTATCTGCTGGCATCGGGGTTTCCACGGAGCTCGTTGTGTTGACGCCAGCGGCCAGCCATGGTGGTTTTTTGTGTTGTGGGCTACGCGGGTATGGTCGAAGATCGCTCGGCGACCTCCCACTTTTATGGCCATGCCTGGACGCGGCGGGAAACGCCGAGAACTCGCGGGAAGCGGCGGGAAAGAAAGGCGGGAGTGCTGGATGAAATTGGTTCCGCGCCACCTGCATGCAATGGAATCAAGGTCCGCCATGCATGATCCAAGTCAAATGTACTCACGTTTGCGCGTGCATTCACTCGCTGACAGGTGGGTCTCCATGTTCCCCTCAAGATTAATTTTGTCACTTCCTTGCATGAAATTGGTTCTGCGCCACTTGCATGCAGTCTAATGTACTCATGTTAGACGGTCCCCGTTCCCACCCTCACTAATTACGGCCCCCTTCCTTGCCTTTCACGTGTACGAGACCTATGTATGCGTAATTAAATTGAATGCTAGGATTTGACACGTGATAAGTAGTGATGCAGAGCACATGAGCTATAGGTGATGCAATGGACAGGACTAAATGACCGATAGCTAGAATTGACGTGACAGCACAAGACGCATATATCCGCGTTATTATTCTTTTTAATGAGGCCTCCTTTTAAATATTTGTTTACTCAGAAGATGGAACGGCCGCCGTCACGCGTCTCCACAAGTTCATCTGAATCGCAGTGACGGTTCCAGCCTAACCCCTGTTTTGAAGAAAGCCCTCTTCCTCTTCCTCATGTCCTTTGTCTTCTCCTTCCCATCTGTTGTTCTTTCTGTGTTCTCTTTGCCGATGCCACGCTTCTCCACAAGGACGTCTAAACCGCAGCGATGGTTCTAGCCTTCCCTTTGTTTTGCTGAAAGCCTTCTTCTTACTCCTGTCCTCTATCTTCTGCATCTCATCCGTTGTTCTTTCTGTCTACTCCTTGCCGCCATGGAAGGTTACACTCAAGATACAAAATTCACTGCCCATGGCAATACAAAGATACATGTCGTCTACACCAACGAGGAGGATACAGTTGTGTGAGTCCTGGGGATGTACGAGGAATGGCTTGAGAAGGACGAGGACAAGTTTGCGGATTGGACCTCGAGTACACCAAGGAGGAGGAATACGATGAAAAACAGGTCATTGTCGTTCAACTGGCAATGAGGCAACACGTCCTCGTCTACCACTATTCCTGGTTTGTAGATCTGATCTCTCTAGTTTACCACTTTCAGGGTTTTTTACTTTTAATGGTCACTTGTATGATTTTAATCAGTTGATCTCGCCTTTACTAAACAGGCTTAGTCCTAAATTTGCTCAAATGTTGTTCTCGCAAATACTGCAATCTTTCCAAATGCTCATATTGCATTTACTGAATTATGTTAGTACCGAATGAATTATGACTATATAACTTTCAGAGTGTTCACCTTGGATTTACTAAATTTTTGTAGTTTCAAGACCAAAAACAATTATGACAAGCCATACTTGAGAGTCTTGATTTTGCATTTACTAAACTTTTGTACCTTTAAAATATATTCAAAGATGATGATCTTGCATGGACAACATTTGTACTTACTCATTTTGTCATTGTTGTGCATAAAGGAATTGTTTTCTGCACTGTCGACAAAAGATCTGATTTTGTCAAGTTTTATCATGCGGGAATCATAATTCCTGAGCACAAGTGGATCGATATTCAATATTGTCAAGATCAAAGGGGGCTGGAAGAGGGATGGAATGGCTAGTCTTGTGGCTAGAATCATCGATCCGTCGTACACCAAAATGAAGGAAGTTTTACCTGAAGATAGGCACGTTTTTTGGGAGGAGACGTCGTTGTCTAAAATAAACCTGAAGTATGCTGCCATAGATGCTTACGTGACCTACCGGCTGTATGCTCAGATCCATTTCTTTCAAACTTTCCTCGTGTTTTCCCTAGTTGCAAGAGGGAAGACAAGCAAAGGGGGGCTCTATCGGAAATGCAGAATAGCTGAGCGTGATGCTGAAACGGCAAAGAGAGAGGCTGCAGCTGAAGCTGCAAACAGAGAGGCTGCAGCTAAAGATAGGGAAGCCAAGGCCCCTTCCAGGTGGGATGGACTTTTATCTCGTCAGCGGTGGGAGGCCAATAACACAAGCGACAGATGGAATGATGCACGTTGACCTCCTAGGAAAGATGGCAAGTGCATAAAGTGGTCTAATGAGGAGTGAATTAAATTTTACTACTTTCAGTTATGTTTATGTATATGTCTGGTAGCTTGTCAAGAACTTATGTTGGTCATGTGTAATTATTAGTGTACAAACTTATGTTGGTCATGTAGTATGGGAATCGTCGTGACTTATTGTGTAATTATATGCCTGTGTTTGCACCATGGTACGTAATGATGATAGCCTGCATTCTATCTTGCCATGTTGTTTTGAAAATTTTAAAAAATTTACCCTCAAACTGAAAAACATGATTTAATTTGTGAAGCAAGTACAGACACTACAATTCGAATCCTTCTAGATGCATGCTTATGTGGTCATACATCACATTTGGACCCTATTTTGACCAAACCTTGTAAATTTCATAATAAAATTAGAAATTTTCACATTCTTGTGAAACCTTGAAATTTGGTCATTGTGTGGCAAATACTTTGCAAGAAAAATGTCAAACATGAAAAAAATGCCCCCTAGCGGTCCACTATCAAATGTGGGCTAGTTAGCTCAACAAGCATGTCCGACTACTCGATACAACCACTTGTGTACCATTTTTTCATCTACCTTTCTTCAAATGGATCCAAATTTGGCACAGGGATGTATCACCATGTCCCTAATGATCCTAACATTCTATCTAGCCATTATGGTTTCAAAATTTTAAAAAATCACCCTCAAACTCATAAACATGGTTTCATTTGTCAAGCAAGTACCAAAACTAAAATTTGTAACCTTCAGATGCTTGTGTGGTTGTACATCACATTGGGATCACATAACATCACTTGTACTTTTCAGAAGCTTTCACAATCTCTCGAAGGACTCTGGTTAACCCTGGGTTGACCAAGCCTTGTAAATTTCATATTAAATTGATAAATTATCCTTGAAACCTTCAAATTTGTTCATTTGTGTGGCAAATACATTGAATAAAAATGACAAACTTTTGAAAAAAAATGCCCCCCTCGCAGTCCACTCTGTATTGTGGGGGTAGTTAGGTCAATGATCATGTCCGACTAATCGAAAGAGCAACTTGCGTACCATGTTTTCATCTACCGTTCTTCAAATGGACTCAAATTTGGAACAAGGGGGTATCACCACATTCTTAATGATGGTATCATTGTATCTAGCCATTTTGGTTTGAAAATTTCACCCTCAAACTCAAAAAGGGCTTTCATTTGTGAAGCAAGTACCAAAACTACAATTTGAAACCTTCTAGTTGCATGCTTGTGTGGTTTTACATCACATTGGGATCCCAGAAGATCAAATATACCTTTCAGATGCTTTTACCATACCAAAATGATCCACATGACCACACACACTCAAGTGGATGTTGTGATGCATCTTATGTCCCACTAGTGCATCATTCCATATGTGGTAGCTGCATCACAGTGGCTTTCTGGCGATTTATGACCATGGTTTGACACATGGAGTCCCCAGAGCCATTTGCATATGTTCTTTTCAAACCACAATGATCCACACGACCACGCACACTACAATGGATGTGGTGATGCAACTTCTGGGGATTTATGACCATGGTTTGACACATGGACTCCATAGATTCATTGCATGTATTTTTTTACCAAACCACAATGATCAACACGACAACGCACACTCAAGTGGATGTGGTGATGCAACTTCTATCACACCGGTGCATCATTCCATATTTCCATGTGGCAGCTGCATTGCTAGTGATGTTCTTTACATAGCGACCCAAGAGCTGGATAAAATTGGTTCCGCGCCACTTGCATGCAGTGGAATCGAGGTCCGCCATGCATAATCCAAGTCAAAGCGTACTCACGTTTGTGTGTGCCGGCCTTCCCTCGCTAACATGTGGGACCATACATTTCCCCTCATGATTTATTTTTGAACCCCCTTTAGACGGTCCACATGCACACCCTCACTAATTACACCCACCACACTTCCCCTCATTTTATTCCATGCGGATGATACCGGTGGCGGTGGTTCCTCACTCCCTACTCGAACAACTGATTCCCTCCTTGATTCCATCCCCTCACGAATCCATCTGCCTCCGGATCACACCGCATCCATTAATCTGTCTGATTCCAGCCTCCATTTGCCGCCATGGGTAAACCGTGGGGCTGGCACCACCGCAGGCTGAAGCATAAGGCAGACGACGACGGTGACACGGCTGGCCATGGCGACCACCACCGCGAGTATTGGGTATGGCCGAACCTCAGCCCTGCGAACGTGTACAAGGTCACCAAGGAGTTGGATATCGTCACCATCGGTCGCCTCGTCGCTGCATCCCTGGTTTCCGCCCGCCGATCTGGGAAATGGAAGAACAACCGTTCGTCACGCCAGGCCTTCTTTACCCCGATACCAGCATATGGCCAAATGACCGTGATATCCATGTAAGTTCCAGTATCTTGCTTGTTGACTCGGTAATATCGTTGATTCATATGTGCTGAACTTTCATCAGAATCCTATGTTCCTTCCATCGAACGTGTTGTGTGCACGCGCAGTTTGAACAAAATGAATCATTTAAGACTATTTTGTATAGAGGAAGCTCTGCTTGCACTTGATATTCTGGTATTTTTATAGTGATACAATCTTAATTTAGGTGATAGCTGAGGTGTCAATTTGGATTTGCAATGGAATGCCTGCTAAGTGATATTCTGTTTTCTAAAAAAATAAACAAACTAGACGATTTAAGACTATTATGTCCCTAGTTGTTTATGATCACCTTCAGGAGTTTGTTCGGGGGAAGCTATGCTCCTACTTGATATATTGGGTATTTTCGTAGTGACACATGCACAATTTAGGCGAGAGCTGAGGAGGCAGTCGTATATAATACTTTAATCTGAGCGCAGTGGTG
Organism: Avena atlantica; assembly: GCA_910589765.1. NCBI lineage: Eukaryota > Viridiplantae > Streptophyta > Magnoliopsida > Poales > Poaceae > Avena > Avena atlantica. The sequence continues at coordinate 161,681,818 of OU342739.1, read as the reverse complement.
TGAAATTGTATTTGCAATGGAACCCATGTTAGGTGATTCTACCAACTGACAACAAACTTTTGTAGAATGTTCATGCAAAACTAATGCTGCTGGATAAGTGGTCGCAATCAGTAGTTATGAATATTAAGGAGACAGAGGAGGTGGAAATTGATGATGAGTGATGATGCTCGATGTGGCACTTCGTTGGTAACCCCAAGCGCAGGGTGTGAAGAGCAAGCATCAAGTTTTCCCTCAGTTGAGACCGAGGTTATCGAACCAGAAGGAGGAAGGAAACATCACAAAGGTGTTGCAAGCAACGCGGAGACCTGCACAACACAAACTCAAGACTTTGTCCCAACGAATCAGTGAGGTTGTCAAGCTCACCGGTTTGCTGTAACAAAAGGATTAAACATATGGTGTGGAAGGTAATGATTTGCAGCAAGTAAAAAAGTAATAGTGGAAGATGTATCAATGGTAAAGAATGAACCGGGGTCCATAGTTCACTAGAGGTGCTCTCCTTAGATAAACAACATGGCATGAAGGGTAAACAAATTATAGCAGGGCAATTTACAGGAACAGATCAAGGCATAACAATGCAATTACTAGTCAGAAAGATCCTATGAGATTCGATTGGGCAATACAACAAGATACATAGACCGCCATCCAACTACATCTATGACTAGAAGTCCACCTTCAGGTTATCATCCGAACCCCCTCCAGTATTAAATTGCAAGCAACAGACAACTGCTTTAAGCAAAGTGTGTAAGGTAAACAGTCCACATGTTCCATGAACAAGAGACCAGTGTTTTCTCCCTAGTAGCAACAGCACATCTACAACCGAAGATATTATTGTCACTTCCCTTGGAAACTAGAGGCATGAACCCACTATCGAGCATAAATACCCCCTCTTGGAGTCACTAGCATCTACTTGGCCAAGATAGCTACTAACAACGGAGAGCATGCAAGATCACAAACAACACAAACATGATAGAATCATAAATACAAAACCATTAATCAAACCAAATAATAATCTCAATATCCATCGGATCCCCGCAAACACAACATGCATGATTACAAATAGATTAGATCTTGATCATGAACGGAGCTCACAAGATCTATACATGAAAGCACAAAGGAGGAGTTACAACCATCTAGCTACTACATGGACCCATAGTCCAAGGTGGAACTACTCACGCATCATACCGGAGAGAAGGCCTCCAGGATGATCTCCCCTCCGGCAGGGTGCCGGGAAGAACCCTAGATCCCCCCCTCCCGATCTAGGGACGATGGTGACGGCGGCTATAGACGGTTTCGTGGATATTTGATCGGGTGCTTAGGGTTTCTGCATCGGGGGCTTCTTATAGGCAAAGGCGGAGGCCGAGGCAGCATCCAGGGGCCCCACACCCCTCCCAGGCGCGGGGCAGGGCCCACCCACGCCTAGGGTGGGTCTGACCGCCCTTGCTTGCCTCCCCGGCTCTCCTCTGGACTTCTTGTTCCCCACGGAAAGTAATTGACTTTGACGTTTGTCTCGTCCAATTCCGAGAATATTTCTTTACTAACTTTTCTGAAACCAAAAATAGCAGAAAACAGGCATCTGTCACTGTTGCAACTTGTTAATAGGTTAGTACTAGAAAACATGTAAAAAGCACCTCAAAGTGTAGACAAGTAAAGCAAAGTATATACTAAACAAGCATGGAGCATAAAAAATTATAGATACGTTTCCGACTTATCAACATCCCTAAGCTTAACTCATGCTCGTCCTCGAGTAGGTAAGTGATAAAAGAATAATTTTTCAGGTGACATGCACCCTCACAATAAAGATCCAACCATTTGCAAGTAATGAAAGCTGGGATCAAAGGACTCTAAACATGTGCATGAAAGATGGATTTCTAACAATAGGACAAAGTAACTATGCATGCAACATGACAAGCTACAAACAAAGATCATCAATAATATGCATTGAATAACATTTGTTTGTTTTACATACAGAAAACATAGCATAGTGGCAATTAGCTTGTCCCTCATAGAGTAGCAAATAGATGCATAGGACACCTTCAAAGTTCACAAGGGTGACTAGAAATAAATAGCACAAGAACAAGTAATATCACAATATGCATCAATTAATAAGCTTTGGAACACTGCACACAGAATGACAACTATGCTCTCTTAATGGTGCCTAAAGGTAGAAGGTGGAGACTCAATAATGGTGGAAGAAAGACCTTTTTGTAAAGGAAGCAGGGATTACAAGTTTCAAAAAGAGCTTCCAAAAATTATGGTACTTGTTAGCTTTCAGCCCTCATTGCCCCTATCATAAGCATCTTGAAGTGATTAAGGTTAAAGTGGCAAATATGGAGTATATGCTTGATGAAGTATAAGTTGGCAATCTCAAGTCCCTTGAATACAAGGGTCACACCTCATACATACTCAACTTTGGGCCCAGGTAAGTTCTTGTCATTGTAAGTATTTGCATATCATTGAGAACCTCCAACGGGGTACCCCTTGCACATGGTACAGGAGCTTTCTCATAACCAAAATGACAAGGCGAGAAGACAATAAGCATCTCAGCAATCTTTTTATTTACCATATGCATAGCTTTTTATTGAGGATGCTTCATAGATAGCTCACTTTGGTGATGCTGCAAGTTTCCACCATGATTAGGCATGGCTTAGGCTAGCATCCTAAGCATTTCTCTAACACAGAATACAAACTCCATGGACTTACAAGTTCCCTCTTTATTTCACACCGGTGACATCCATAGACAAAAGAGCATGATATCAATTGAGTACAAAGTACAAGTGCAATGTTGAAAGCGTTCCCCGTGATAGCACGGTTCTGCTAATTCCAACGTATAAGTGCAAGCATATACAACAAAGTTGTCACAATGGTTTAAGTTTATTAGGGGAAAAGAATATAAAGTGTGCCATCAAGTTCGTGAGGGATTTAATCACTAAGTTTTCACATAACAAAATAGTTTTTAATTGGAAGATAGTTGAAAACAAGAATATACTTGGAATGGTGTAACAAACCATGCATAGTGGACACTTTGGAATAACTTGGTTTCTTAGGAGTTAGAAGCATGAGTAGAACTTACTCATACAAGTGGAGGCTAGCAAAAGACTGGGAGCAACCAACTAAGAGAGCATAATGGCCATAATCATGTAGTGCAACAAAGCATACTAATCAAAGCAAAGAGTGGTACTACAAGTTACGGACTAAATGATCATAGAGGCTAATGGTGACTTGTCATAGTTATAACATGGTGTGAGCATGTGCCAAGTCACCCCAAGCAAAACATCAAAGGAGAATACCACAATACTATGCTTTTGCATGCTAAAACAACGCATAATTTCTTCAAGGCACACTAAGCAATCCCAATTGTTTGTAACAAGACATGGTACAGCAATAATCACTAAGCATAAGGTCAAAACAACACCTATCATGTCATGCTAAAGTCTAAGTCACAGTCAATGCAAGCTCATCTTGCACTTACAAGCAAGAACTTACTATTCCTTTCCAACACCAAGCAAATTATTTGCAAAAAAACACAGCGAGAACGGGGGTCCAAACTACTTTATTCAAGCAAACTAAAAAAACTAAGCAAAGCAAACAAAAACTAAGACGCTCCAAGAACAACACAATTGTTTATGAAACAATAAAAACGAAGTGTCTAGACAGACCTGAGCTTTTTATTGATGAAGAAGGGGATGCCTTGGGCATCCCCAAGCTTTGACGCTTGTATCTCTTGGATATTTCTTGGGGTGACACCATGGTGGCATCTCCAAGCTTGAGCTTTTGTCCATTCTTCATCTCATTGCATCATTCTCTCTCTACACCTGAAATTTTTTTCTTCATACAAAACTTCACACAATCTTCATTAGCAACATTAGCTTATTCAAAAGATATTAGACATCTGGCAAATCTTTGGAACAGCAAGGCTTTTAACTAAAAACACAAGCTACTATAGTAACTCCTTCAAAAATCTCAATTCACCTAAAGAGAACTCAAAAAAGGAATCAATAAGAAGCAAATGCAAATAATGGCAGAAATCTGTCAAAACAGACCAGCAGGTAGAAACCAATTTTTTCAAACATCTTTTGTTGCTCAAATAAAAAATTGTTGAACTAACAAAAGTTATCTAACATACTGGGGGATTTATTCGTAAATTTTGAGCTCAATCCGAGTTACAGAGACTCCTCACGAATTTTTTTGGTAGAGGACAGAAATCTTTTTCGGGACAGCAACTCCCCAAATCTTACTTCCCTCTCATTAGAGGTCATTCTTGGCACAAAAAGCAAACAAAAAGGATAAGGAGAGGTCATTAATGAAGTAATAACTTCCAAGACTCAAGGAAACTTTTGGGTTATCTCCCAACAAGTACTTTTCTTTAATGTCTTTAAGTTAGGCACAAGAAGCAAGAAGAATCAAGTATTTTCAAATGATGAAGCATTAACATCAAACTTTGCTTTCAAAGGAGGAGCAAAAAGCAACTTCTCTCTCCTCATAGGGAAATGTTCAATACCTTTCTTGAATCTAAATTCATATTTAATGGTGCCTTCTTTCATATCAATGATGGCACCAACTATTCTAAGAAAAGGTCTTCCCAAAGTAATGGGACAAGAACATTGTATTCAACATCCAAAACATAGAAATCAACAGGGACATAAGCATTGTTAACCATAATGAGAACATTATTAATACTCCCCATGAGTTTCTTCTTAGCATTATCATTGAGTGGGACATCCAAATAACAGTCTTCCAATGGTGGCAAATCAAGCATTTCATAAATCTTCCTAGGCATAATAGCGACACTAGAACCAAGATCACATGAATATTTGAGATCAAAGTCATTCACTTGCATATTAATAATGGGTTCCCAACTATTTTTTACTTTCCTAGGAATTGAAGCTTTGTGTTTTAGCTTCTCTTCCTTAATCTTAACAAGAGCATATGTAATGTGTTTGGTAATGGCAACATGCATATCACTAGCATCAAGACTTCTAGCAAGCTTTTGTAGGAATATAATCACTTTAGAAATATTGCAACCATCAATATCAAAATCAAACTTAGTATCACTAGTAGTAGGCTCAATAGGCTTAGGCATAGTAGGAGGAGGAATAGGGACTACTTGTGGATTAGTGGTGATGGTGCACACACTATTGTTTCTATCAATTTCAGCTTTCCTTTCCCACCTAGCATGGAGTTGAGCTAACAGCCTAACATTTTCATCAATAGTAACTTGTATGGCATGAGCAGTAGCAAAGGTGTTTTCCATAGTTTCAGGTTTAGCAGCCATTTTATTAATCAAGGAAGACTGAGCTTCAGACAAAGAGGATATATTTTTCGCAATAGTTAAAAGTGTTTCCTTTATAGTCTTATTGAAAGTGGTTTGTTTACTAATAAAGTCCTTGAGTATGACTTCAAGTTCAGAAGGGGCACTTCTAGCATTATTGTAAGAGCTTCCATAGGAATTGCCATTATTAGGAGGATAAGGCCTATAATTGTTGTTGCTACCAAAATTATTCCTATAGGCATTGTTGTTGAAATTGTTGTTTCTAATGAAATTCACATTAACTTGTTCTTCTTGAGCAACCAAAGAGGCGAAGGGAACACTATTAGGATCTAGAGGAGCTTTCCCATTAACAAGCATAGCCATAATAACATCAATCTTTTCACTCAAAGAGGAAGTTTCCTCAATAGAATTTACCTTCTTACCATGTGGAGCTCTCTCAACATGCCATTCAGAGTAGTTAACCATCATATTATCAAGGAGCCTTGTTGCAGCACCCAAGGTGAGGCCCATAAAAGTACCTCCAGCAGCTGAATCCAACATATTTCTTGAGGAGAAGTTCAAACCTGCATAAAAAGTCTAGATAATCATCCAAGCAGTGAGTCCATGAGTGGGACAATTCTTAACCAAAGACTTCATTCTTTCCCAAGCTAGAGCAACATGTTCACTATGAAGTTGTTTATATTTCATAATGTCACTTTTCATAGATATAATCTTAGCAGGAGGATAGTATTTTCCAATAAAAGCATCTTTGCACTTAGTCCAAGAATCAATACTATTTTTAGGCAAAGAAAGAAACCATTTTTTAGATTTTCCTCTCAAGGAGAAAGGAAAAGGCTTGAGCTTAATAATATCTCCATCTACATCCTTATACTTTTGCATCTCACAAAGTTCTATTGAGATGGGCAGCAGGATCATCAGAACCAGCACCAGAAAATTGCTCTCTCGTCACAAGATTCAACAAAGCATGCTTAATTTCATAAAAGGTAGCATCAGGAGCAGGTGGAGCAATAGGAGTGCTTAGGAAATCATTGTTGTTGGTGCTAGTTAAGTCACACAACTTGGTGTTCTCAGCAGAGTTCATTTTGGCGAAGGTGGGCAAGCCAAAAACAGCAGCAGCAACTAGAGCAGGAACTAATTTTTTTTGTGTTTTTGAATAAAGAAAGCAAACCAAACTAGACTAAACAATTTTGGGGGGTGTTGGGAAGAGGCAAACAAAACCAAGCAAAAGAAACAAATAAAAACAAAAAAGAAAGTAAAGAGAAAGGAAGTGAAGGACTCCCCTTGTGAAGACGTCCTTAGCCTCCCAGGCAACGGCGCCAGAAAAGCCTTGATGATGCTTGACGTGGAACTTCATTGGTAACCCCAAGCGAGGGTGTGAAGAGCAAGCAACAAGTTTTCCCTCAGTTGAGACCGAGGTTATCGAACAAGAAGGAGGAAGGAAACGTCACACATGTGTTGCAAGCAACGCGGAGACCTGCACAACACAAACTCAAGACTTTGTCCCAACGAATCAGTGAGGTTGTCAAGCTTACCGGTTTGCTATAACAAAGGATTAAACATATGGTGTGGAAGGTAATGGTTTGCAGCAAGTAAACAGGTAATAGTGGAAGATGTATCAATGGTAAAGATTGGACCGGGGTCCATAGTTCACTAGAGGTGCTCTCCTTAGATAAACAACATGGCATGAAGGGTAAACAAATTACAGCAGGGCAATTGACGGGAACAGATCAAGGCATAACAATGCAATTACTAGTCAGAAAGATCCTATGAGATTCGATTGGGCAATACAACAAGATACATAGACCGCCATCCAACTGCATCTATGACTAGAAGTCCACCTTCAGGTTATCATCCGAACCCCCTCCAGTATTAAGTTGCAAGAAACAGACAACTACTTTAAGCAAAGTGTGTAAGGTAAACAGTCCACATGTTCCATGAACAAGAGACCGTTGTTTTCTCCCTAGTAGCAACAGCACATCTACAACCAAAGAGATTATTGTCACTTCCCTTGGAAACTAGAGGCATGAACCCACTATCGAGCATAAATAACCCCTCTTGGAGTCACTAGCAACTACTTGGCCAAGATAGCTACTAACAACGGAGAGCATGCAAGATCACAAACAACACAGACATGATAGAATCATAAAGACAAAACCATTAATAAAACCGACATAATAATCTTAATATCCATCGGATCCCCGCAAACACAACATGCATGATTACAAATAGATTAGATCTTGATCATGAACTGAGCTCACAAGATCAATACATGAAAGCACAAAGGAGGAGATACAACCATCTAGCTACTACATGGACCCATAGTCCAAGGTGGAACTACTCACGCATCATACCGGAGAGAAGGCCTCCGGGATGATCTCCCCTCCGGCAGGGTGCCGGAAGAATTTCTGATCCCCCCGATCTAGGGACGATGGTGGCCACGGCTATAGAGGGTTTCGTGGATATTTGATCTCGTGCTTGGGGTTTCTGCATCGGGGGCTTCTTATAGGCGAAGGGGGAGGCCAAGGCGGCGGCCAGGGGCCCCACACCCCTCCCAGGCACGGGGCAGGGCCCACCCGCGCCTAGGGTGGCTCTGGGCCCCTGGATTGCCTCTCCGGCCCCCCTCTAGGCTTCTTGTTCCCCACGGAAAGTAATTGACTTTGACGTTTGTCCCGTCCAATTCCGAGAATATTTCTTTACTAACTTTTCTGAAACCAAAAACACCAGAAAACAGGCATCTGGCACTGTTGCAACTTGTTAATAGGTTAGTACTAGAAAACATGTAAAAGGCACCTCAAAGTATAGACAAGTAAAGCAAAGTAGATACTAAACAAGCATGGAGCATCAAAAATTATAGATACGTTTCCGATGTATCAACATGATTCTCGACGTGGCACTTCGTTGGTAACCCCAAGCGGAGGGTGTGAAGAGCATGCAGCAAGTATTCCCCCAGTTGAGACCGAGGTTATCGAACCATAAGGAGGAAGGAAACATCACACAGGTGTTGCAAGCAATGCGGAGACCTGCACAACACAACTCAAGACTTTGTCCCAACGAATCATTGAGGTTGTCAAGCTCACCGGTTTGCTGTAACAAAAGGATTAAACGTATGGTGTGGAAGGTAATGGTTTGCAGCAAGTAAACAAGTAACAGTGGAAGATGTATCAATGGTAAAGATTAGACCAGGGTCCATAGTTCACTAGAGGTGCTCTCCTTAGATAAACAACATGTCATGAAGGGTAAACAAATTACAACTGGCAATTGACAGGAATTGAGCGAGGCATAACAATGCAATTACTAGTCAGAAAGATCCTATGAGATTCGATTGGGCAATACAAAAAGATACATAGACCGCCATCCAACTGCATCTATGACTAGAAGTCCACCTTCAGGTTATCATCCGAACCCCCTCCAGTATTAAGTTGCAAGCAAGAGACAACTGCTTTAAGAAAAATGTGTAAGGTAAATAGTCCACATGTTCCATGAACAAGAGACCGTTGTTTTCTCCCTAGTAGCAACAGCACATCAGAGCAGAACTGGGTGGGTGGAAATGGCGAGTGGCTGGTCCTTTTATCCCAGGACAGGAGTTCTTGGACTCTAAAAAATGTCTACAAATTGTTGAGACTTACACCACCATCTGTAGTGGGTGTCGGCATTACTGCATTCAATAATGGGTGGCTGCTGCCAAAATCTGAATTCGCTTACAGGTTCAACATGGCAGAACTTGAGCTCCTGAAGGTACAGCTCCCACAGAAGCCTCTCCTAATATGGAAGACTTGGCACTACAACCTCTTAGCGGTGTTCGACAAGGCAATCGCATTCATTAGATGCACAGATGACAATGAATGGACAGTCTTGTGCAACGACCATCTGCGGCCGGAGAAGTACGCCGATGTCGTCTTCACCTCCAGTGTGTATGACGACACATAGCAACGCATTTATGCGGTCACTGAACCTAGCGGCGACGTGCGTGTTTGGGGGCCGTTCTCCTGGGCGAGTCATGGTGTCATATAGCATGTAAATTCCTATTCAAGATTCTGCTTATTGACTGAAGGTAACATGCAGGTACACACGCAGCCCCACGCGTCATTCCAGCTCCGGTGATCGAAGATGCAGTAGTAGATGTTGATCCTGTATCACGGTGCTGGTTCCTTACACCTCTGAGAGGCAATGTCAACCAGGGTGCTGAACTCATGTGGATTCATATCAGGGGAGCACTAAATAGCGTTGGTGATACAATAGAACATATGGGGACATAACTTTCTTCATACCGATCGTTGCGGTGTCACGTTTTCTCGAGGTCCGCGTGTCCATCAAAAGACCCAGTAAACTAGGTCTTGAGCAGAGTCCACAATCTGAAGGATCAATCTTTGTTTCTTGGGATCAACCACCCTTTCTTCCTTGGATCCCCTGAAGCTGTTGAACCTGTAATTGCCCAGGCAGCCCTAGCTCCCGATGATGCTGTTGTTGGTGGTGGAGCTGACGAAGAACTAGTTGCTGCTGCGCCTGGTGAAGCTGACACAATACTCGCTAATGGTGCTGCTGGTGAAGCTGACGAAATACTTGATGATGCTGCTACTGGTGAAGCTAACGAGATGCCAGATGAGGGTGCTTCTGTAGTCTAGGGAGAACATGGTGATGTTGTTGCTGAGGTGCCAGCACTTCCAGTGTTGATAGCATACTGTGTGTTTTCTGCGCACTCACGCGTTTATTATGTTGACACTCCAGATTCAACCTGGAGCCGAATCCATGTTGGGGGAGGGGGCCTGCCATTGGCTCATTAGTAGGGTCGTAAAATTTGATAGAGAATGAGAGACGGCCAAACGCAGCACTCTGGTTCGTTCCGATGATGCCACCAGCTCTAGAGGCCGGTTCGTCGGTTGGCTCGCCGGAAGTTCCGGCGGTGTAAGACTGCATTGCTTATTTGTGTAAGAATAAGTTCAGACTATGTGTGTAAGACTAAGTTATTCCTAACTGTGTAATATTCAGTGAAGCCCATATTTTCTTTCCCTGCCCACAACAGCCGAATTGCAGCATAGAACATACAAGGGTCATGTGTATAATTTTTCTCGGGATAACAACCACTTCAAGTTAATTGCAGTTTCAAATTGGCAATACTGCCGATAGTGTTATTGTTATGAATGTGTACATATTGAATGCATCACTAGAATGTGCGATCTATTGATGATTGATGACATGGATCTAGCTTTTTCGCGTATTTGCATTCAATTGCTCATGTATCAGAATTACTACATGTACATAGAAAAACAGTGAAATTGAAAGAGGTACAACACATGATCTTTTTGAAACATAGAGCATCCATTGTATTATAGGCACACCATACAACTTGCACTTGCATATAATTCATGAGATTTCTATTTCCGTGCCCTTGGTTCGTTAGTTGTACTCACTTTTCCCCAGCCGATTAGTTTTTCCTCACTTTTTTCCAGCTCTTATTATTGAAGTCTCACATCGGTCTAAAACTCACTCTCCGTCGGGTCCCGTTTGTGGACCCTCGCCGTTACGTGCTGACAAGTAGGACCCACCCCCGTTACGTGATGGCAGGTGGGGCCATGTTCAGTCGGTCATGTAGTAGGACCCCCCCATGTTGTGGGGTCGGCTTTTTGGGAACGCGTTTTGGGGGATGTGGTGTGGGACCATGTGGGGCGCGTATGGTAGTTACGTGCGCCCTGTCGCCTAAATTAGAAGATTTATTTTTTGTTATTTTTATGTTTGGCCTTTTTAAGAGCGCCTTTTCCCCTTTATGTCGCTAATAGTTGTTATTTTTTCCCAAAAGGCAGCGAATCTAGAGTAGCTTATCTCTTCATTCATGGTTCTTTTTGGCCCTCGTATTTTCCCAATCTGGCAGCAAATCTAACCAGCATATTAAATATGTAGATAAACAGAGCAGATATAGATAAAGCAGCTAATAAAGGATTATATAGTATGATACTTAAACCATGTTCGACAATTAGACTACTCAGCAGCAGCAGCTTATACAAGTTCAACACAGACAACAAAACAAAAGAAGCTGCTTTACAGCAGCAGCACAAGATCGTGGCCCCTCCTGGCCTCCGCTAGGAGGGCCTCCGCCTCCTCCCTCTGGCGCTTCCTCCGCTTCCTTCTGCCCAGTCCCTTGACCTTGGGTGCCTTGGGATTGATCGGGGGCATGCGACCCTCCTCGATGTCCACCTTCTAGAGGTTGCGGAGGTGAAAACCGAGCGCCTTGTGCTGGCCTCTGAAGGCGTTGACGTTCTTTGACGGGCCACAGGTCTTCACGTCCTCGGCATGCATCACGAGGGAGTTGAAGTTGGTGGCGAGGCTCCTAGTGCAGAAGGGGCACCTACAGACGTCGCCGACAAAGAAGCCATTGAACTGGCCGGACTTCAGCTTCCTCCGCACCTGATGATTCTTGGTGTCCATGGACTCGTCGTCGCTACAGACGTTGCTCCTATCCACCTATTACAAAAAAAACAGTAGCGTGAAATAAGGGCATGATTGAGATACCGTGATTATCGGGATTGGTTACTTGCATAAATTAACCAATTGAGATCCCCTGATTATTCCCCAATCCCCAAATCTCAAACCAAATCGAATACGGATCCCAACTATATATCGGTCCTAGTTCTGATCCCAACTACAGATCGGTGCTAGTACTGATCCCAACTATAGATCGGTGCTAGTACCTCCGACCATGGGTCTGCTAAGCTGGTGCGGGGGTCCCAGCCGTGCGGGATCTACTGGAGAACGGCGAGGGCCTATACGGGGACGGGGGCCTCCCCGCCGGCGGCTACGGCGGAAGCGGGGATGGGAGTCTGGACGGGGATGGTGGTTGCCTTCAATGCCTCGAAGGGGGCCTGTACAGGGACGGGGCCCTCCTCGTCGGCCGCCTTGGAGGCGACGATGGCAGCCAACGAGGAGGCCCCCATCACCGGCGTGGTTGGGGTTTTCTTGGGGGTTTGCAAAAGGTTATGGGACAGTGGAGATGGTTGCGTGAGTGAGCGAGTGAGTGAGTGATGAGTGAGAGTGAGGAGGCCTCTATAAAGGTGAAGGGAGGAGACGTTTCGTTGCACCACCGTGCACCGCATAACTGCGTGCACTACTGCACCGTGCACGGCCACACGCGTCCGCTACTGCCCCGTGCACCACGACACGTGTACCGTGCGCCACGTTTTCCCCCTCGTGTCTAACCTTGGACACTTAGTTGTGCTCAGTTATACCCTTGAGTGTAGCATTCAATTGCTCATGTATCATAATTACTACATGTACATAGAAAAATAGCGAAATTGAAAGAGGTACAACACATGATCTTTTTAAAACATAGAGCATCCATTGTATTACAGGCACACCATACAACTTGCACTTTCATATAATTCATAGACAGAGAATACAATAGGACCAGACCAACATGATCCATCAATCTAATCTAACGGGTAGCCGTCATAGTAATCATAGTGGGTGGTACCACATTCGCCATAAGGCGGCAACATCTGCAGTTCAAAATGCTCAATGATTCTGCAATACTCCGCCAGGAATCGATCGAGTTCAAAAGGACGGTCATTTATCCATAATCCTTCTACTCCATACCCATGGTCAACCCTTGGCTCCTCTTCCCACGCAAGAGCCTCAAAGTTGTAAGATCTAATCTGGGATAGGTCCGGATAGTAGATGCTACCGGCCTGCACCATGGGTACCCTGGCGCTGTCAACGCAGATGCACCGATTGTTAGCAAGGAAGAGAGCACGACTGCCGAAGCCATTCGGTATGTACCCGTATCTGTCTGCGATGAAAACATCACCAGCATAAGAAGTCATTCTCCGGAGTTCCGCAAAGTCATTCGGTATGTACCGCCCTTCACCAAAGACCGGGCGACTGCCTTTCTCCGTGCCCTCATCCGCCCACCGAATGATGGTGTTCTGAAGATTTGATGTAAACACCATCAACAACGGGAACATCGTCATAGCGACAGAAGCCACCTGCTCGGTCGGTATCTCCACCCTTAGGCGCTTGCTAGCGCCCGAGAAGGGGTTGTACAACCATGTCTTGTATGGCTGCACCCTCTATACAATCACAAGGAGGCCGCCGGTTGTGCTACCACGTAAAAGTACCTTCCAGAGACACGGAGAGAGAGAGAGAGAGAGAGAGAGAGAGAGAGAGAGAGAGAGAGAGAGAGAGAGAGAGAGAGAGAGAGAGATATGAGAAGCAGAGATTCAGTCAAGGTAAACAGACAGAGATTCAATCAAGGTAAAACAAGTAGATGGAGAAACAAAACTTGAAAACATATTGTATAGGAGGTGAACGCAAAAAAAGGATCGCACATATACAAATGAATATCACGAAAGCACCTGCGAATAACTCGACTAATATTCTTATCAAGGTAGTGGTCGGTTCTCATGTTCAGCAACATGATGGCGGCGTCGTCTACCCCATACTCCGGCGACAACTGGTGCTCTAGAACAATCCATTTGCCTGGTATAAAGCGCTCCTCCATGAAGCTGCACCAGGCACTGCAGACTGCCCGGAAGACGGCGTAGTAGTCAAATTCGTCCGTCGACAGGAAGATCTCACCTATCTTCTCCATGACTCCCTCAGGGAGATCATCCCACGGTGAATCCTGCTTCTTGTTGCCGACCATGGATGATGGTGTTTTTGTGGTGTCAGTCCCGTCGAATGGCAGAGGAAGCAGTTCCAGAGACAGAGATTTATTAAAGAAGGCATGGGAATGCCAAGGGAAGCGTGTGGCAACAAGACGACCGCATCCACACACCAACCGCAAGCCCAACCTCCAACGATCCCGCATGCATTCTCTCTCGTCAATTCGGTTCCTGTCAAGTAAATGCGGGGGGGTTGCTACATGGGCAAGTTAATGCGGGGGGTTGTAGTTTCAAGTTTACTAGTATCAAGGAAAGTAAGGTGCCACGATCATATAAAATGAATAGCTCATACAAACAGCTATAAGTTATTGTTATGAATGTATACATATTTGAACACATCACTATAATGTGCCACCTATTGATGATTGATGACATGGATCTAGCTTCTCTTTGCGTATTTGCATTCAATCGCTCATGGATTTGTTCCCATATTTTTGGCAATGGCTGATGAACTCCACTCTCTTTGTAACATGCTTCGTCAACGAGCCCTTGTTGATGCAATGCAAAGTATAGACTATGGTCTTCATTGTTATCCCATTTAGGTTCTCTGTTTTTCTTCATCATGGAGCTACTAATTTCAAATGAAAGTCTAGTAAACAACATATCGGTACATGTTTCTACTACCACAATCACAAGAAGAAAACTGGATGGAATTTCACCTTGTTGGCATTGTGCCGAACAGATTGGATGTGGCCTTGGGGTACGGAGAGTAAGGCGCCCTGGCTGGTGCGGGTGCGACAAACGGCGACGGCAAGCTCGGATTTTGGAGAAGGACCTCGAGGCAGAAATCCCGTCACGGTGTCGTGCCATGGGTCGAGCTCTGGTTTGGGAGGAGGAGGGCGAGACCGATCAGGTTCAGTCGGGTGCCGGATCTCATCGCTGAAGGAATTCCCTCCCAGCTTCGTGCCATGGCGGTGATCACAGATCGCCCCTTTGGGGAAGAAGAAGGCCGGGTCAAAAAGACCGTTTGAACACGAGGGTGGCAGCGCTGCAAGTCTACATGGCAGCCAAGATGGCAGCGACTTAACGGTCAAAAGTGACAGTCGAGGCCCAATTTGATGGGCATTAGCGAGTTTTCCCGTGTTCAAACGGTTTGTTGAATTCGTGCTGAAAAAGACCCTCTGAGAATTTGGCACGCCAACTCGGGGTATCGTGATCCAATACTGACGAAGTCGGACCCCGGTTGCCTTGGCGCTTCAACTTTCGGGCCGCAAGTTAAAAATCTTTGTTTTGCAGTGGACAGTGATGGCCCAAGCGGTGGTTTGGCTATTTACTGGTCTAATGAGGTAGATGTTATTATGCAATCTAAGTCTGGGTCACATCTAGATGTTCATGTGCAAAATCTAGAGGGGGCAAGGCTTTGTGGCATTTTATGGGCTTCTATGGAAAGTCGCGTAGGGAGTAAAGGAAAGATAGTTGGTACATGCTAAACTAGTTTTTTCATCAGAGTGATCTTCCTTGGGTGTGTGGAGGTGACTTTAATGAGATCCTTGATAATTCAGAATAATTCGGACGAATGGAGAGACCGGAATGGAAAATGCAGGGCTTCAGGGAGGCAATGGATAACTGTGATCTACAAGACCTGGGGTTTGTCGGTATTCCGTACACATGGGATAACAAACAGCAGGGTGACTCGAATGTCAAAGTCAGATTGGACAGGATCTTGATATCACCTAGTATGCTTGTTTTGTGGCCAGAATCAGTTGTCCGGCATCTATCGTCTTTGAAGTCGGATCACTGCTTGCTGGTAATGAATATGCGGAGTATGTTGACTCATCGGAGCACCCCCAACGAATATTTCGCTATGAGAATACATGGTGTCGTGATGAATCGTATATGAGAATGGTTGAGGACGGATGGGCTCAATCTCACAATGATTGCGAGGTCGGCCTGCTGGCGTGGTGGAGCAATTGGGCCGAATGCAGTCCACTCTCCAAGTATGGAGAAATCTGTTTTCGATGACATCAGGAGGAAACTGTGGAAGTCTTGGGCTAACTTTAAAAAAGATCACCATGGCGCGCTCAACCGAGAGTTGTCGAACCGTGAGAAGCAAATAGGGGCAAATATTGTTGAACTTCTTCGCAGGGAAGAGGTGATGGTGAAACAAAGGTCCCATGTGGACTATTTGAAGGAAGGCGATAGAAATACGTCTTTTTCAGGCACGTGCAACTATCCGCAAGCATCGGAATAAAATTCGGTCACTAAAAAACTCCATAAGGGTGGTGTGCATGGAAAAAAGAAGAGATTCATGACATTGTACAATCTTTTTTATATTGATCTATTTAAAGGCCAAGAGCTCATTGAGGTACAATGAGTCCTATATTATGTGCTGGCCAAGGTAATAGATATGAATGCGACACTTGGTCAGCTTTTTGATGCCAAGGAAATTGAACAAGCATTGTTCACAATGGGGCCTACAAAGTCGCCTGGGATCGACAGTTTCAATGCATAATTTTACCAGAAACATTGGACCCTGACAAAGGAGATAACTGGGGTGGTGCTGGGCTTCTTAAATGGAGGCCATCTACCAGAAGTTATAAATAAAACGGTAATAGACTTAATCCCTAAAGTTAAATCCCCATAGGATATTACCCAATATCGTCCAATTGCTTTATGCAATGTGATCTATAAGATTTGCTCGAATATACTAGCTAACCATCTTCGTGTGGTGCTTGATGATATCATATCCAAAGAGCAAAGTGCTTTTTTACCTGGTCGATTGATAATAGATAATGTAATATGTGCTTATGAATCCATCACTCGATGAAGAGGAAGAAGGGAAAGGCGGCATTTTGTGCGGCCAAACTTGATATGATGAAGGCCTATGATCGAGTGGAGTGGCCCTACCTTCAGGGAATAATGCAAAAGCTGGGCTTCGGTGAAGCTTGGATTTCCCTAATTATGAAGTGTGTGACGACAGTGATCCTGGAAGTGAAGGTGAATGGGGAGCTTATGCCACCCTTTTGACCATCTTGTGGGCTTTGACAGGGAGATGTTATGTCCCCTATTTATTTCTTATATGTGGAGAGGGGATCTCGTGCCTTCTGAAGAATTATGATGGCGGATGGATAGATCGGGGTATCAGGGTAAGCTTCCAAGCACCTTGGATCTTTCATTTACTATGCGCTGATGATTGTCTAGTCTTTTCGAAAGCTGGCGTTCGTAGTGCCCATCGTTTGGACGATATCCTAGAGATCTATAGCATGGGTTCGGGACAATGTGTAAACAAACAAAAGAGCTCAACTTTTTTAACCCAAATTTTCCAGAACCTCTGAGAATCAGTATGAAGGAGGTGATGCAAATTGACAGACAATCTCTGTCTGATAAATACCTTGGCCTCCCAACAGCTTCGGGTAGGCTTACTGATAAACAATTTGAGCATCTAGTGGAAGTCTCAAGATCACGTGCGCAAGGATGGTGTGAGAAGATGGCATCCTTTGCATCTAGGGAAGTGCTTATTAAGTCTATGCTCCAAGCTTTACCAACCTTTGCTATTAGTTGTTTCAAACTCACAAAAGGTTTATGCTCCAAATTAATGGCGATTGCGTCCAAGTGCTGGTGGAGTGGATCACTTGACAAAAGAGGCATGCATTGGCAGGCATGGGAGAAAATGTCTTTTGATAAAGGAAGTCTTGGCTTTAGAGACCTGCAGAAATTCAATGATGCAATGTTAGGGAAGCAAGCTTGGCGACTGCTTGTTAAACCTAACAGTCTATGTACAAGAGTTATAAAAGGGTGGTACTATCCGAATGGTGACATCTTGTCAGCCGGTTGCCCACATAGTGCCTCTAAAGTGTGGAGGGCGATTATCTGTGGAAGAGAGGTGCTGAAACAGGGTATGGTTTATCGGGTTGGAGATGGTGCTGATACTTTAATTTGGAAGGATCAGCGGTTGTCGGGTGTTCTAGGTCATAGACCTCTTGTCCAAAATACAGAGTTAAATATGACTTTTGTGGCTAACCTTATTGATTAGTCCACGGGGCTCTGGAACGAGGAGTTAGTGCATCAGACTCCTGGTCCTATGGAAGCGGAAGAAGCTCTACGCTTGACGCGATCTCGGCGAGGTGGCGAGGATTTTTGTGCCTGGAATGAGAAGACAGGTATCTACACGATGCGCTCGTTGTACCACTTATTGGCCCAGGATGTGATCGATGTCCCTGAAACGTCAAATTCTACATCTCTTTGGAAGAAACTTTGGCAGTTTAGAGTGGTACCAAAAGTCCGGGTCTTTTGTTGGCGAGCCATCAAGGGTTTCCTACCATGTTTTGCGGATCTGTCCAGAAGACACATGATGAAAAATAGTACATGCAAGCTATGTGGGCATAGGGAGTAGACGTTATTTCATGATCTGGTGCACTATACTCATGCAAAGCAGTTTTGGGCTACTGCATTTGACCATTTCGGATTATATTTCCCAAGTTTGCATCCAGCCTCTTGGTTGCAAGATCTGTTGATGTGTTCTTTTGTCTTAGTGGAACAGATACCAATAGCTATGTCAATTTTGTGGTGCATTTGGACTAGCAGAAATAAATTTGTTCATGGGGAGGAGAAGTACCAGCCACTAGGTTTCATAAAGTTGGTTGAAGAACATATGTCCATGCTGGAGCTCCTACCGAAGAGAGTAGCACAGCTGAAGCCTGTGATCAGATGGCAGCGACCAACACTTGCACTAGTAGAAAACGTCCCTTTTGTCTGGGCCATTAGTCTTGGTTGTGGCTAGGGCCAGGACTAATGGCCCGCACCGGATGGCCTGAGCCACCCCAAACCATAGGTCCCGTCCCGTTAGACACCATTAGTCCCGGTTTGAGATCCAAACCGAGACTAAAGGGTCTAGGACCTGGCGCTTGCTGCGGGCACCCCCTTTAGTCCTGGTTTGTATCTCAAACCGGGACTAGTGGTTTGTCCCTATATATATTGCACAGCCTCTCCCCCTCTCAACTGTTTTTTCCTGGTGGGAGAGGTGGTGGGTTTGTGCTATTTTTTTTCTTGTTCATATGCACTAGAGGTGTTCGGTGAAATGCCCATTAGAGTGATGCAACTTTAGGTCACACAAGACAGACATGACATGAGATGCCCGAGCCACGCTTAAGTTTTCTCATATTTGTTTTGAAGTGTCCTAAAAGGTTAGCAACTATTTTCTTGTTTAGACCGCGTGGTACTAATTTTAGCATCGTGATTGCGTTTGATATATATTTGTATGATATAGATGAGCCATCTATGGATGTATGGTGACCGACGCTCTGCCGCTTTCAGAGAAGGCATGTGTTCTTTTCGTCTTGTGGCCGAGGAGAACAAGCGGTGGGATGGTTTTATGTGTTGTCCATGTGTTGACTGTAGGAATGAGAAGGCTCACACTTCTGCAAGAGTCATTCAGAGCCACCTGCTTTGGTCTAGTTTTATGTCCGGCTATAATGTTTGGACCAAGAACAGAGAAAGAGGGGTTGCGATGAAAGACGGCGATGAAGAAGAGAACGATGATGACAACTATTGATCTATATTCCCTGAATACACTGATACCGCAATTGAAGACAATGAAGAAGAAGGAGGTGAAGAACGGGAACCAGATAAGCCCGCTGATGATCTTGGTCGGGTCATTTCTGATGCAAAGCAAGACTGCGACACAGAAAATGAGAGGTTGCAGTTCGAGCAGATGTTACAGGACCACAACAAATTGTTGTACCCAACTTGTGAAGATGGCCAGAAGAAGCTGGGTAGCACACTGGAATTGCTGAAGTGGAAGGCAGAGACCGGTGTGACTGACTCGGGATTTGAGAAGTTACTCGTACTCATGAAGAAGTTGCTTCCAAGAAATAACGAATTACCCGCCAGTACATAGAAGCAAAGAAGCTCGTCTGCCCTCTAGGATTAGTTGTGCAGAAGATACATGCGTGCCCTAATGACTGCATCCTCTACCACGGTGAGAAGTACGAGAATATGGATAAATGCCCGGTATGCACTACATTGCGATATAAGATCAGAAAAGATGACCTTGATGATGTTGATGGCGACCCACCCAGGAAGAGGGTTCCTGCCAAGGTGATGTGGTATGCTCCTATAATACCACGGTTGAAATGTTTGTTCAGAAACAAAGAGCATGCCAAGTAGTTGCGATGGCACATGGAAGAATGTAAGAAATACGGGATGTTGAGGCACCCCGCTGATGGTCGGTAGTGGAGAAAAATCGAGAGAGACTTCCCGGACTTTGTTGGTGATGCAAGGAACTTATGGTTTGGTATAAGTATAGATGGAATGAATCCTTTTGGGGAGCAGAGCTGCAGTCACAACACCTGGCCCGTGACTCTATGTATCTACAACTTTCCTCCTTGGTTGTGCATGAAGCGGAAGTTCATTATGATGTCAGTGCTCATCCAAGGCCCAAAGCAACCCGGCAACGACATTGATGTGTACCTAAGGCCATTAGTTGATGAACTTTTACAGTTGTGGGCCGAACCAGGTTTACATGTGTGGGATGAGCACAAACAGGAGCCATTCGACCTATGAGTGTTGTTCGTAACCATCAATGATTGGCCTGCTCTTAGTAACATCTCAGGACAAACAAACAAGGGATACAATGCATGAACACAATGTTTAGATGAGATTGAAAGTATATATCTGGATAAATCTAGGAAGAATGTGTACCCATACAATCATCATTTTCTTCCGCCCAAGCATCCCTTAAGGAAAAAAAGGCAAGCATTTCGACGGCGAGGCGGATCACCGAAAGAAGCCTGACCCCCGTACTGGTGCTGATGTATTTGGTATGGTCAAGAATTTAAATGTAATATTTGGAAAGGGTCCTGGAGGACAACCTGTTCTGAAAGACGCCGAAAGACATCACCCATGTCGAAGAATAAATCTATATTTTTGGAGCTACCCTATTGGGAAGTCCATGAGGTACGCTCTGCAATCGACGTGATGCCGTTGGAGATATGCCCTAGAGGCAATAATAAATGTAGTTATTATTATATCTTTGTGTTTATGATAAATGTTTACATTCATGCTATAACAGTATTAACCAGGAAACATTAATACTTGTGTGATTTGTAAACTAAATTAGAGAACCTAGTAAAGCCTCTTCATAATACTAGCTTGTTGGTTAATAGATGATTGTGGTTTCCCTATCATGAACATTGAGATGTTATTAACAACAAGATCATATCATTAGGAGAATGGTATGATGGACATACTCCTATAGATAAGCGTAGCATAAAGATCAAGTCATTTTAATAGTTCAATTGCTATAAGCTTTCTGATACATAGTAACCTAATTCCTTCGACCATGAGATCATGCTTATCGCCATCACTGGAAGGATTCTTTGATGACATCAAACACCACACCATAACTGGGTGGCTATAAAGGTGGCATTGAGTGTTCGGAAAGTATGGGTTGAGACACATGGATCAAGATTGGGATTTGTCCATCCATATGACGGATAGATATACTCTGGGCCCTCTCGGTGGAATGTCATACAATTATCTTGCAAGCATGTGACTGGCTCACAATGGATCACATACCACGGGAACGAGAAAAGAGTACTTATCAGTAACGAGGTTGAACTAGGTATGCAGAGATACCGACGATCAAAACCTCGGATAAGTAAACTATCATGAGACAAAGGGAAATTGGTATCGTATGTAAGTGGTTCATTCGATCGCAAAGTAATCGTAGAAATATGTGGGAGCCATATGAATTTCCAGATTCCTCTATTGGTTATTGATCGGAGCCATATGAATAAGATTCATATAAGGAAATTCTTGTTTCGGAGTTGGGGAATGAGTCCGGTGTTTTCATCGGGAATGTTCTAGAAGGGTCCGGAAGGTCCGGCACTCCGGAGGGGAAGGGTACATGAATGTGTCATGACAATGTGGAATGGTTGCATCATGTACTAGGTCACTTGGCTGGGCAAAATAAAGGAAGAAATCAAATCCTAGTTTGAAATTCAAACGCCAATTTGAAAAGTCAAACGACAAGTTTGCTTGGTGGAGGGAGAGTAGTAAACCTACTTAGGGAGGAAGTCCTCCTCCCTCCACCCGCCGGCCAAGGAGGCCGAGTTGGGGGAGGACTCCCTCCTCCCAACCGGCCACCCTCCACATATATAAGGAGGGGTAGGGCTCCCCTACCCCTCACACCCAAAAACCCTAGCCCTCTCCTCCAAGTCGTCGGCGCCACCACCTCCTTGCGCCGCCGCCTAGGGCACCACCAACTCGGCGAGTTGGGGTGTTACCCAAACCCTAGCGGCCGGCTACACCCTCCCCTTAGTGCCCTCTAAACCCTAGATCACCAAGGCTCTCTCATAGTCCACCATACTCGCTCCGGCTTAAGGCGAAGCCCTACGAGATATCCCCTCTACTTCCGGTACCACGCCGTCGTGCTGCCGGAATCACGAGGAGAGTGCTACAACCTCTGCTGCCTGCTGGAACAAGGGAGAGGAAGGTCTTCATCGAGTACCGAACGTGTGACCGACTGCGGAAGCGCTGCCGGAACGTAGCGCCGGAAGGATAATCTACGCGATCTTGAGATCAGCAAGAGTACGACTACATCACCCACGAGAATCTGCTCTCATTAACCGCTTTGTAATCTTCGAGGGTGAGTTCCTCTATCGACTCGTTGCTACAATCTAGTAGATAGATCTTGGCTTGTTTGTTTGCATGCGGTAGAATTTTTTTGTTTTCCATGCTACAAACCCCTAAAGTGGTATCAGAGCCGTGTCTATATGTAGATCTATTGCACGAGTAGAACACAATGGTCATTGTGGGCAGTGGTGCTTTTATTATCAATTGCTTCTTTTGTACTTTGCATCTTGCGGTATGATGGGATGAAGCGGCCCGGGCTAACCTTACATGACATCGTTCATGAGACTTGCTCCATGCTCAACATGCAACTTGTATTGCATAAGTGGCTTTGCGGGTGCCTGTCTCTCCCATCATAGTATAGATCCAATTTACAATGGGCACTTGGTAGTTCAAACATCAACGTTGTAGTTCTTGTTCGTAAGTTAGAACGACACTTATTGAAAGCCCCAAACCACATAAAATATGCAAAGAAAATTAGAGGCATCTAACTTTGTTTTGCAGGGGTGTGCTGTGATGTGATATGGCCATGATTGTGATTATATTTGATGTATGCAATGTTCCTTATTTTAAGTTGGCAACCGGCAGGAGCCATATGGTTGTCTTTAAATTCTGTTAAGACCCGCGTGTCTATTGAAAGTAGTTGCAATAGTTGAAGCTGGTGGACGACAACCATGGAACGGCGCCATTGACCTTGATGCAATGCCGGCGATAATGGAGATCATGTTCGTGCTTGAAGATGGAGATTGGAAGCACAAGAAGAAAGGCCATATCATATCACATATTATGAATTGCATGTGACGTTAATCCTTTATGCATCTTGTATTGCTTAGTTAACGACAGTAGCATTATAAGATGATCCCTCAAGCACACAAAATTTCAAGTTTTAAAGTGTTCATCCTTAGTAAGCGTCGTTGCTAAAGCTCGTTGTTTCGAAGCACCACGTGATGATTGGGTGTGTTAGATTCTGCGATTGTATACAACGTGAGCAATCCAGATTTGCTCATGCAGAAGCTAAGGTTTGATCTTGATGAGCCTAGCATGTACATACATGGTCTCGGAACACGGATCACCGAAAGGTAAAGCATGAGTCATATAGTAGATATGATGAACATGTTGATTGTTCGCCATTGAAACTACATCAACTCTCGTGATGATCAGTTTTGATGTGGTGGATTTGGTTCGTGTGATCACTAAAACAATGTGAGGGATATTGTTTTGAGTGGAAGTTCACCAAGATTAATTTAACTATTAACTAAAACTCAATTTGTCATAAACTTAGTCTAAACTATTGCAAATATGTTGTAGATCAATGGCGGCCCCTACCATAAATTTTAATGCGTTCCTAGAGAAAGAAAAGTTGAAAAACAATGGAAGCAACTTCGCGGATTGGTTCCACAATTTGAGGATTATCCTCAATGCTGGTAATTTGACCTATGTGCTGGATGCACCGCTGGGTGACCTGCCTGCAGCTACTGCTACCGATGAAGTAAAGAATGTTTACCTCACTCGGAAGAATCAGTACTCCACAGTTCAGTGTGCTATCTTGTATGGTTTGGAATCGGAGCTTCAGAAAAGGTTTGAGAACCATGACCCACATGATATTGTCCGTGAACTCAAAATTATATTTGAGGCTCACGCGGCAGTTGAGAGTTATGAGGCTTCTAAAAATTTCTTTAACTGCAAGATGGAAGAGGGCAGCTCCGTCAGTGAGCATGTGCTTAAGATGTCTGGGCACGCAAACAAACTCCAAAGTTTGCGTATAGTGATTCCTAATTATTTTGGGATTCACCATGTCCTCCAATCACTACCACCAAGTTACAAGAACTTTGTGATGAACTAAAATATGCAAAAACTGGACAAGACGTTGCCAGAACTCTTCTCCATATTGAAATATGTAGAAGTGGAGATCAAGAAACAGCACCAAGTGTTGATGGTCAATAAGACCACCAAATTGAAGAAAGGCAAGTCTAAGCAAAAGGGAAACTTCAAGAAGGGCGGTAAGAAAGTTGCCGCACCGGCGAAGAAGACCAAGGCTGGGCCTAAGCCTGATACTGAGTGCTTTTACTGCAAGGGAGAAGGTCACTGGAAGCGGAATTTCCCAAAGTACTTGGCGGATTTGAAGAACGGCAACATCAAGAAGAAAGGTATATCCAATATTCATGTTATTGATGTGTATCTCACTAGTACTCGTAGTAGTGCCTGGGTATTTGATACTGGTTCGGTTGCTCATATTTGTAACTCGAAACAGGTGCTGTAGAATAAACGGAAGCTAGCGAAGAACGAGGTGACGATGCGCGTTGGAAATGGATCAAAGGTTGATGTGATCGTGGTCGGCACGCTACCTCTTCATCTACCATTGGGATTAGTTTTATACTTAAATAATTGTTATTTGGTGCCTGCGTTAAGCATGAACATTATATCTAGATCTTGTTTATTGCGAGACGGTTACTTGTTTAAGTCCGAGAATAATGGTTGTTCGATTTATATGAGTAACATGTTTTATGCACATGCACCTTTGATAGATGGTCTATTCTTATTGAATCTCGATTGTAGTAATACACACATAAATAACATTGAGGCTAAACGTTTGAAATTGAGCGATAACTCGACCTATATGTGGCACTGTCGTCTTGGTCACATTGGATTGAAGCGTATGAAGAAACTCCATTCCGATGGACTTCTTGAATCACTTGATTTCGGATCACTTGAAAGATGTGAAGCATGTCTGATGGGTAAAATGACTAAGACTCCATTTTCTGGTATGATGGAGCGAGCTACGGACTTGTTGGAAATCATACATACCGATGTGTGTGGTCCAATGAGTGTAGCATCGCGCGGTGGTTATCGTTATGTTCTTACCTTCACGGATGACTTGAGTAGATATTGGTATATCTATTTCATGAAACATAAGTCCGAAACTTTCAAGAAGTTTAAGGAATTTCAAAGTGAGGTAGAGAATCAACGTAACAAGAAGATTAAATTTCTACGTTCTGATCGTGGAGGTGAATATCTAAGTTACGAGTTTGGCGAGCATTTGAAGAAATGCGTAATACTTCCACAATTTACACCGCCGGGAACACCACAGCGTAATGGTGTGTCCGAACGTCGTAATCGAACTCTCTTAGATATGGTTCGTTCTATGATGTCACTTACAGATTTACCGCTATCGTTTTGGGGTTATTCATTAGAAACAGCCGCATTCACTTTAAATAGGGCACCATCTAAATCCGTTGAAACGATACCGTATGAATTATGGTTTGGGAAGAAACCTAAATTGGCGTTCCTTAAAGTTTGGGGTTGCGAAGCCTATGTAAAGAAGTTACAGCCGGATAAGCTTGAACCCAAAGCGGAAAAATGCGTCTTCATAGGATACCTGAAGGAAACTATTGGGTATACCTTCTATCATAGATCCGAAGGCAAAATCTTCGTTGCTAAGAATGGATCCTTTCTAGAGAAGGAATTTCTCTCGAAAGAAGTGACTGGAAGGAAAGTAGAACTCGAAGAGGTTGTTGAACCTTCTCTCTAACTTGCGAGTAGCGCAGCACCGGAAGTAGTTCCTGTGGCGCCTACACCAATAAGAGAGGAAGCTAATGATGATGATCATGAAACTTTGGTTGAAGTTGCTACAGAGCCTCGCAGGTCAACGAGAACTCGTACCACTCCTAATTGGTATGATCCCGTTATGAGTGTCATGTTGGTGGACAACACCGATGACCCTGCGACATATGAGGAAGCGATGATGAGCCCAGATTCCAATAAATGGCAAGACGCCATGAAATCCGAAATTGGATCCATGTACGAAAACCAAGTATGGACTTTGGTGGACTTACCAGATGGCCGGAAGGCTGTCAAGAAAAAATGGATTTTCAAGAAGAAAAAAGATGTTGATGGTAATGTTACTGTCTATAAAGCTCGACTTGTCGCAAAAGGGTTTCGACAAATTCAAGGAGTTGACTACGATGAGACTTTCTCACCAGTAGAAAAGCTAAAGTCTGTGAGGATTATGTTAGCAATCGCTGCATAATATGATTATGAGATATGGCAGATGGATGTCAAAACGGCGTTCCTCAATGGAGACATTGATGAAGAGTTGTATAAGATGCAACCCAAAGGTTTTGTCGATCCTAAAGATACTAACAAGGTATGCAAACTTCAACGGTCCATATATGGATTGAAGCAAGCATCCCGAAGTTGGAATCAACGTTTTGATAAGGTAATCAAAAGCTTTGGTTTTATACAAACTTATGGAGAAGCTTGTATTTACAAGAAAGTGAGTGGGAGCTCTGTAGCATTATTAATACTATATGTAGATGGCATATTGTTGATTGGGAATGATTTATACCTTCTTAATAGTGTCAAGGAATATTTGAATAATAGTTTTTCAATGGAAAATCTTGGCAAATCAGCTTACATATTAGGCATAAAGATTTCTAGAGATAGATCGAGACGCCTAATATTATTGTCACAAAGTACATATTTGGACAAAATTCCAAAGAGGTTTGGAATGGAAGATAGCAAGAAAGGGTTCTTGCCCATGTTGCCCAATACGACCTTGAGTAAAACTCAAAGTCCAGCAACGGCAGAACATAGAGAAAGGATGAGTAAGACTCCCTATGCCTCATCCATATGATCTCTAATGTATGCCATGCTATGTACTAGACCCGACATTGCATATGCTGTTAGTTTAACTAGCAGATATCAAAGTGATCCAGGAGTGGATCATTGGACAGCGGTCAAAAACATCCTTAAGTACTTGAGAAGAACTAAGGATATGGTTCTTTCTTATGGAGGTGATGAACAGCTCGTTGTTAATGGTTACACCGATGCTAGTTGGAACACCGATCCGGATGATTCTAAATCTCAATCTAGATACGTATTTACTGTTAATGGTGCAGCAGTTAGCTGGAGGAGTGCAAAGCAAAGCGTTGTGGTGAGATCTTCAACTGAATCGGAATACATAGCTGCTTCGGAGGCTTCACAAGAAGCGATATGGATGAAGGAGTTCATTACAGAGCTCGGTGTGGTTCCAAGTGCGCTGGACCCAATGTCTATCTACTGTGATAACATGGGCGCGATAGCCAATGCGTAAGAACCAAGGTCACACAAGAAGCTGAAGCACATCCAGCTACGTTTTCACGCTATTCGAGAACATGTCCAAGATGGTGACATAAAGATTTGCAAAGTACACACAGATCTGAATGTGGCGGATCCGTTGACTAAACCTCTCCCGAGGGCAAAACATGACCAACACCAAACTGCCATGGGCGTTCGGTATATTACCATGTAATCTAGATTAGTTGACTCTAGTGCAAGTGGGAGACTGTTGGAGATATGCCCTAGAGGCAATAATAAATGTAGTTATTATTAGATCTTTGTGTTTATCATAAATGTTTACATTCATGCTACAACAGTATTAACCAGGAAACATTAATACTTGTGTGATTTGTAAACTAAATTAGAGTCCCTAGTAAAGCCTCTTCATAATACTAGCTTGTTGGTTAATAGATGATTGTGGTTTCCCTATCATGAACATTGAGATGTTATTAACAAAAAGATCATATCATTAGGAGAATGGTATGATGGACATACTCCTATAGATAAGCGTAGCATAAAGATCAAGTCATTTTAATAGTTCAATTGCTATAAGCTTTCTGATACATAGTAACCTAATTCCTTCGACCATGAGATCATTCTTATCACCATCACCGGAAGGATGCTTTGATGACATCAAACACCACACCGTAACTGGGTGGCTATAAAGGTGGCATTGAGTGTTTGGAAAGTATGGGTTGAGACACATGGATCAAGATTGGGATTTGTCCATCCATATGACGGATAGATATACGTTGGGCCCTCTCGGTGGAATGTCCTCCAATTAGCTTGCAAACATGTGACTGGATCACAAGGAATCACATACCACGGGAACGAGAAAAGAGTACTTATCACTAACGAGGTTGAACTAGGTATGCAGAGATACCGACGATCAAAGCCTCGGATAAGTAAACTATCGTGAGATAAAGGGAAATTGGTATCGTATGTAAGTGGTTCATTCGATCACAAAGTAATTGTAGAAATATGTGGGAGCCATATGAATTTCCAGATTCCTCTAATGGTTATTGATCGGAGAAGTGTCTCGATCATGTCCGCATAATTCACGAACCGTAGGGAGACACACTTAAGGATTCGATGTTGTTGAGTAGTTATGGAATGATGAGTAAGAGACCGAATGTTGTTCGGAGTCTCGGATGGGATCCGGGATATCATGAGGAGATCCGGAATGGTCCGGAGAATAAGGTTCATATAAGGAAAGTCCTTTTTCAGAGTTGGGGAATGATTCCGGTGTTTTCATCGGGGATGTTCTAGAAGGGTCTGGAAGGTCCGGCACTCCAGAGGAGAAAGGTACATGAATGTGTCATGACAATGTGGAATGGTTGCATCATGTACTAGGTCACTTGGCTGGGCAAAATAAAGGAAGAAATCAAATCCTAGTTTGAAAGTCAAACGCCAATTTGAAAAGTCAAATGGCAAGTTTGCTTAGTGGAGGGAGAGTAGGAAACCTACTTAGGGAGGAAGTCCTCCTCCCTCCACCCGCCGGCCAAGGAGGCCGAGTTGGGGGAGGACTCCCTCCTCCCAACCGTCCACCCTCCACCTATATAAGGAGGGGTAGGGCTCCCCTACCCCTCACACCCAAAAACCCTATCCCTCTCCTCCAAGTCGCTGGCGCCACCACCTCCTTGCGCCGCCGCCTAGGGCACCACCAACTCGACGAGTTGGGGTGTTCCCCAAACCCTAGCCGCCGGCTACACCCTCCTCTTGGTGCCCTCTAAACCCTAGATCACCAAGGCTCTCTCATAGTCCACCATACTCGCTCCGGCTTAAGGCGAAGCCCTGCGAGATCTCCCCTCTACTTCCGGTACCATGTCGTCGTGCTGCCGGAATCGTGAGGAGAGTGCTACAACCTCCGCTTCCTGCTGGAACAAGGGAGAGGAAGGTCTTCATCGAGTACCGAACGTGTGACCCACTATGGAAGCGCTGGCGAAACGCAACGCCGGAAGGATCATCTACGCGATCTTGAGATCGGCAAGAGTACGACTACATCACCCACGAGAATCTGCTCTCGTTAACTGCTTTGGAATCTTCGAGGGTGAGTTCCTCTATCGACTCGTTGCTACAATCTAGTAGATAGATCTTGGCTTGTTTGTTTGCATGCGGTAGAAAAATTTTGTTTTCCATGCTACGAACCCCTACAGATGCACCTGACGAAGAATCTTTGCATGAATATTCTAGGCTTCCTGGGCTTGTATGGGAAGTCAAAAGATACACCGGAAGCATGGGAGGACCAGCAACGTCATAAACGACGAGACGGCAAGCATCCAGGGCAGTTCCAAGGGCCTGCCAGCTATGCTCTTACCAAGGAAGAGAAGGACATATTTTTTGAAGTCCTTTTCAGAATCAAGGTCCTGTCTGGCTTCTCGTCTAAAATAATGGGAATCGTAAATATGAAAGATAAAAAATTCCAAAACCTAAAGTCTCATGACTGCCACGTGCTTATGACGCAATTACTTCCGGTTGGATTGAGGGGAATTCTACCAGAAAATGTTCGACTGGCCATTGTGAAGGTATGTGCATTCCTCAATGCAATTTCTCAGAAGGTAATCGATCCAGAAAGTCTATCAGGGTTACAGATTGATGTGGTCCAATGTCTGGTCAGCTTCGAGTTGTTGTACCCTCCATCTTTCTTCAATATTATGATGCACCTCCTAGTTCACCTAGTCTAAGATATTAGAATTCTCGGTCCTTTGTTTCTACACAATATGTTCCCCTTCGAGAGGTTCATGGGAGTCTTAAAGAAATATGTTCATAACCGTGCTAGTCCAGAAGGAAGCATCTCTAAGGGCTATGGAATAGAGGAGGTCATTGAGTTTTGTGTTGACTTTCTTCCTGACCTTAAGCCGATTGGTGTTCCTGAATCTCGGTATGAGGGGAGGCTGACTGGAAAAGGCACACTAGGAAGGAAAGCAATAGTATATGTATGGACGGGGATTATTTCAGTAAAGCACACTACACAGTTCTACACAATTCCACCTTGGTGGCTCCGTATATCGAGAAATACAAGATTATTCTACGCTCAGAAAACCCAGGGAAGCCTGACTCCTGGATTAAAGTGGAACACGAGTCCACTTTTGGCAGTTGGTTGCAAACACATCTCATGAATAACAACACTGTTGGAGATCATATGTACTTGTTGGCACAGTTACCATCTTCGACTATATGTACTTTCTAAGGGTACGAGATAAATGGTAATATATTTTACACGATCGCCCAAGATAAAAAGAGCACCAACCAAAACAGTGGTGTCCGCTTTGATGCAACAGATGGCAATGAGCAGAAAGACACATATTATGGGTACATAGAGGAGATATGGGAACTTGAGTATGGACCTACTTTTAAGGTCCCTTTGTTTCGGTGCAAATGGGTCAAGATGATAGCATGCGGGGTATATGTAGACGAAAAGTATGGCATGACAAGAATGGATCTCAACAATCTTACGTATATGGACGAACTATTCGTCCTAGCCAACGATGTGTCTCAGGTTTTCTATGTGAAGGACATGTCTATGAAACCAATAAAAATAAATCAGCAAAAGAATACATAACATTGTGGGAGTGGATGACAAGACAGATATGTGGGAAGATTATAATAAGTTTCATGCAATCCCGCCCTTCAAAGTGAAAGCTGACCCAAGCCTCCTATTAAATGATGATGATTATCCATGGCTACGGGCTACGGCGGCGCAGAAGAAAACCACAATAGTAGATAGGGATGTTGGTGATCTATGTAATATATTAAACCTTTTATGTAATATCATATTGTGAATCATATTGTGAGTCAAACATTTTACCCAGATCCACATGCATGCAACATTGGTCATTTTGAAACTAATACATCTTTCTCAATCAAAATGGATGATGACTCCCGGTGCCTAAGCCGCGGTAGGTGAAAACCCAAAGAGACGGAACCATCACATGAGCATAGCTCGGGTGAGATCCTTAAAGAATCTGCTAGGTATCATCGGCCCTGGTGTCCAACATAGCCATATAGCGAAGGACGTGCTCGTACTCCATCATTGCCGTTGAGTCGACTATGAGGATGCGGGATGGGCATCCTAAAGTAGTCGGCGAGGAATGTGTGTATGTGTGGGTGGCCATGACGGTCGCCCTATAAATAGAGGGAAAGGGCGGGTAGGCTGGGTCGGGCAGCCTATAAATAGAGGGAAATGCCTATAAATAGAGGGAAAGGGTTCATCTTTAGTCCCGGTTAGAGACACCGACCGCGACTGAAGGTATTTGGATTACTTATTCAAATTTAAGCACTTTTCATTTTGAAAGTTTAGTGAGATTCAAAAATATGCAAAATATAGTTAATGCATTTTTGAATTAATAATGGCAAAATGGTTAATATTGGACTAGTTAAAATAATTATTTTATAAAACAGAACATGGATTTGGATTACTTATTCAAATTTAAGCACTTTTCATTTTGAAAGTTTAGTGAGATTCAAAAATATGCAAAATATAATAGTTAATGCATTTTTAAATTGATAATGGCAAAATGGTTAATAATTTGACTATTTAAATTAATTATTTTATAAAATAGAAAATGGATTTAGATTACTTATTCAAATTCAAGCACTTTTCATGTTGAAAGTTTTCTCAAATTCATAAGTATGCAAAAAATGTATAATTTAAATGTTTTAAATAATATATTAAAAAATTGAAAAAAAATGCACAGGGTGCGCTGGCTTTGGCCATGCGCGCTCGAATTTGGGCCTTTCGTCCCGGCCCAAATAACCAGCCGGGACTAAAGTTTTTGTCCCAGCGTGCGCAGCCGAAAAGCCCCCCTCCCTCCCTCTAGTCCTGGTGCATGGCACCAGCCGGGACTAGAGGCACCCCTTTAGTCCCGGTCGGTGCCACGCACCGGGACTAGAGGGGGGGTCGTATAAAAGAAGGCCTCCTCTCCTAGTGCGTTCCACGCACCGGGACTTGGAGGCCAATCGAAGAAGATGATGCTGCCAGGCTACCCGATTCTTCGACGAGCAGCACCGCCGCGCCTGTGCCGACCCACAGGCCCTCCGCCGGCGCACCTCCGCGCCCCGCGCTGACCCGATCTCCTCCACCAGCGCACCTCCGGCCACCGCCTGCCGCCGGCGCCACCGCCTGCCGCTGGTAGGACTTATTAGTGTATTAGTTTAGGATTTTGTTAGTGTAGGATTTTGTTAATTATATAGTTTAGGATTAGGGATTATGTAGGATTATGAAATTATTTAGGATTATGTAGGATTAGGAATTATGTAGGATTATTATATTATGATTATGTAGGATTTATTAGTGTATTACTATAGGATTAGTGTAGGTTTATGATATAGTGTAGGATTATTAGTTTAGTGTAAGATTATGATATAGTGTAGGATTATGATATAGTGTAGGATTATTATTAGTGTATTAGTGTAAGATTTTTTTAGTGTAGGATTTTTTATATAGTGTAGGATTATTATTAGTTTAGTGTAGGATTATGATATAGTGTAGGATTATTATTAGTGTAGGATTATGATATAGTGTAGGATTTTTTATATTGTGTAGGATTATTATTTTTATATAGTGTATGATTATTATTAGTGTATTAGTGTAATATTGTAAGACCCTCTTTGTAACCGGAGTTAGGGTTAAGGTTAGGGTGTTGGTGCTCGGTGGTGACCGGAGTTAGGGTTAGGGTGGTGGTTCTCGCGGGAAGCCGTAGTCGCCAGCCTCTCCCACGGCCACCATCACCGGCACCAGCCACCACCACCGCACCTCCGGGTTTAGGGTTTAGGGTTTATTTATATTATTTTGTATAGAAATATCTGTGTATAGTAATATTGTGTATGAGAATATTTTTTGTTATGTTCAAATAAATATTGTGTGCATCTCGCATTTTGCAGAAACTATGGATACACCTAGTCCAATCCGCAGAGACCTAGATTCAGAACACTTTCTCGAGGATATGATTCACGATGCCGATCCTTCCGATGAGGGATCTCCCTCGAGATATCTGAACTCATCCGATGAGGGAGCGGAGATCAACCAACGAGAGGAACAAGTCGACAACTCCAATGATGGAGAATCCCATGGACACGTAACGAAGACCGACGAGGTATATATATATGATGTCCGATGATCACTAGATGTCTGGGAGTAGCTGTATGTACCGAGTTGTATATATATATTATATTGACGAATGTTTCTTCTCTTAGGCCTCCACATCGAGCAAAAAATCCAAGCGTGGCCCAGCCAAAAAGTTGCATGCCCATACTGTTTTTGAAATTACGGAGGTCTCAGCACAGGGCGAACCATTGGAACCAAAAAAAGCAAAAGAATTATTTATACAACAATGCAGAGTTGTTGCTAGAGATCGCGTCCTGATCACCGTTCGAGAGTGGCATAAGCCCAAAGAGTCGGAATGGAGGAGAGGAACTTTTTAATGACCTCATGGCACATTTCAAGCTGCCAGAATGTGAGACTGATACCGAAACGACTGCATTGAGGAAGGCAGTCAAGCAGTTTGATTTTAAGAAGATGGTCGAACTATTCAAGAACTGGAAGAAATCATTATGGCTAAATTATTAGAAGGACAAGAAAACTCCAAAATTCGAAGGCTATCTAGCGAAGCAGCAGCATTACTAGGATGCATTTGTGGAGTATAGGAAGTCAGGAGTTGTAGAGGAGAAGTCAGAAAAAAACAAGATAAATGTTGCGAAGAAGAAATATCACCATAACATGGGGCCAGGGGGCTATGCGACTGCCATGCCTAAGTGGGATGCAAAAGAGAAAGAGCTTAATGATAAAGGGATCATTCCAGAACCAATTCGTGAAGAATAGGATTTGAGGGCAAGAAATTGGTTCCTTGGGCATGGCAGTAAGTATGAAAAACTTACAGGGGACCTTGTTTTCAGTGACGGGATTATGGTACCTAGGAATGCATGGCTAAAAGTGGTGCAAGAGATTAAAGATGGGATAAAAAAGTTCCATCCCGATAGAGAGAAAGACTTGCTGACCTTGGTCCTCGGGAATCCCGAACACGGAGGACGAGTCCGAGGCCTTGACTCTAGTTTCACGTGGGAGGCTGGGTTTCCTAAGGACCAAGGTACTTATATAAGTCGGGAAAGAGCAAAGAAGCGACAGGAGGTGGAGGAGGAGGGAGACAAGTTCAACCAGCTGCTAGCAAGACTTGATAAGTAGCAGCAACAGATCGAAGAACTTAGAGGAGTAGCGCGCTTGCAATATCCTCCACTCGATATTACCGCTAACCCATCTCAGCGGAGAAGCAGCATGGCTGAATCGGAGGTCTCGTCTAACGATGCACTCTATACAGATGGCGGTCCCGGCTACCCCGTGGATGGAAACAAGGAGCAGATATCTTGTGAGCTCCATTAGAAGTTGAAGAACATATCCGTGAAGGTGGCGGTCGGATCTGCTTTACCTTGTCCGTCTGACGCACGTTGGCATGGCCGTGAGATTCCACCTGGCTATGCTAAAGTCGGGGTAGATGAAATCGTAAAGGAGTGGGAGTCAATAGAGCTAGACATCCCTGGACCTGAAGGTGAGAGCACACTCGGAGAAGTACTGGGTGGTATCATTCTAGGGAACAAGAACAACATCAAGTTCCCAGGCTTGGCCCCAAGACCAACACCACCTCCGAGTTGTTGCGGGTCACCATCACCTCCATCACCTCCAATAAGCCCACCCCATGATGACTACGACCACCACATCGCGAGTCCATCTCGATCTCCGCCGCAGGTTCAACAGTCTTTGTCGTCCGCTAAGGACAATAAGCGGAAGCGTGCTCCGTCAGTGAGTACTAAACGACGCGGCAGCCCAAAGCGGAACATGTCGCCCCTCCCAACAGTGCCTCATAATAATCTTCCCATCAGACCTAACGATCGTACTGATGCAGAAACTGTAGCAATAAAAAAGGCCTAAGTTGCGGCACATTTTGAGAAGAAGAAACCCGAGCCTTCTCTGGTATACACCGAGAAGGAAAAGGCTTATGCAACTGAGTTTCTGAACACAAAATCGCAATATGATTTGCACCATAAGTCAGATGACTATCTACGCACACTTCAGAAAGAAGTGTCGAAGAACAAATTAAGCAAATCAAGTGCAAGCGGTAAAAAATTGGCAAGTACAGGTGCAAGCGGGAGCAAGACAACAATCAGTAAAAAATCAGACGTTCCTCTTCTCGGACAACAGGCCAAAAAAATGATCGCACCCCTCAAGGTGTTTTCAGAAAACATTCAACAACCACTAGATATGGAAGCAGCTGCGGAGTTGGCGGCCAGTATGAAAATTAGTATTGCTGAACTGTTAGGCCCCCAACTCGACCTTCTACCAAAGGATGTTGTAGTCCGTAGATATATCGAAGGTGAGGATTTGGTCTGCAAATAGAGGCTGAAAGAACTGCCAACACAAATGCGGAATCTTCATCAATGGTACTCGCCGGTCATAAAGCAAGGGAGAACAATGATCATAGCCAAAGTTCCACGTGAGTACTACTTTAGACCCGAAAAGGTCCATATTGAGTTTCCAGAACTATTTCAGTTATACTATCTCGACGCCCTGGACAAATTCATCCTCGGCTGCTATTGTCTGTAAGTTGTTGAATTCATTGTCTACATGTTCAGTTTTTTAGTTGTTCAGTTTAGTACATGTAATTATCCTTATTATGCAGAATGAAGATCCTGGAATGTAAAAGAAGAAGAATCTATAATGTTGGGTTCATTGACCTAGATAAAGTGCATATAACCACGTAATGTCAAAACTCGAGCAGACGGAGGAAAACATTCTAAGGTTTCTAATGGAGCAAAATTCCTCTGACCACATATTGTTTCCTTATAATTTCAAGTGAGGGTCTTACTATGTTGTACACATTCACTTTTTATTAGTCGATGCTAAGTGTAATTGATGAGTTACTAATATATATATATATATATATATATATATATATATATATATATAAATGTTTGCATCTTTCACTGGGTTCTGCTAGACATTCAACTTGATAAGGGAAGAGTTGATGTCATGGACTCATCAAAGAGAAAACTGGAAGATTTCCGCAGCATGCAAGACATGCTCTAGAAGTAAGTTTCGCGCTATATCGATCTCTTTCGTTGATTTCCTGAGATATCAGGTAATGAATAACTCATTCATTAATTTTCTTCGTCGGACAGGGTTTGGATCAGTTTCAAGCGCGAGGTTATGGGTGTATTTAGTCAGAAGCTGACGTTTAAGGCGGTCTCGATAAGTAGCACGTGATATGTCCGTGCATATCTTTACTTCTAGTTTCAATACAATAATGATGCTAGATTATTATTTTGATTAAATTATATTCTCGTAAAGTGCGCGAGGCAGCCACAGAGGTCAAATCTATGTGGATTCTATGTTTGCGAGTTCATTCACATGTTTACCACCAAGAACAAAGATTATAGAGTCGACGTAAGCAATACATTCACATCATCATTTTATTATCGTTACTTTTTGTTATCATGATTGATATTCATATTGATCTCCTTTTTCTTATATAGTTCGAGAGAATGCAGGATCAACTCCTACCAGCGCAACGCGTAAATTGCGGAGGAGCTGGCAGGATTTATTTTCAAAGAGATCATAGACGATGCCAACGAATTTAGTGTGAATAGGCGCTACTGATCTCCATGTAATCGAACTGACGGGATCTAGTCCCGGTAATTATGATCTCCATATAACTATCAAAATTGTATATATTTGTATGCTCGATATCGTAATACAAGTTATCTTATATATGCACGAACGTGTACGATATGTTGTGGCATAGAAATATTTAAAAACTATGTTGAAATAAAAAATAAATAAATAAAACAATACAAAAGAATGCACTGCCGCGGCAGAGAAAGGGCACAAAATGCTGCCACGACAAAGAACCACTGGTCTCTGCCGCGGCAGAGAAAGGACACAAAATGCTGCCGCGGTATAGAACCACTAGTCTCGAGCCTGAACACCAACCGGGACTAGTGGAGGTGCACTCGCAGCGCGCCGCGGCGGCCACGTGGACAACCATTAGTCCCGGCTGGTGACTGGATCGGGACTAGTGGTTGGGCCTCTAGTCCTGCTTGGTTAGTCTCGGTTCTGAAACCGGAACTAGAGGCCCTTACGGCTCGGGACTGGAGGCTCTGTTTTCACTAGTGTTGGATGGTGTGACACTGACGGATCTTTCAATAGCTGCTTATCTGAAGCATGGTTGGGATAATGTGATACGTGATGATTCGGCCACCTTCTTGGAGGCAGGCTGTCGGAAACACAGGCACGTAGATGATCCTTTCATCAGCGAGTTGTTGACTTGTTGCAGCGACATTGAGACAGCGTCGAGACTGGGAATCACGAAGCTTCTGGTCCAAACTGACTGCAATACGTTGGTCGATAGTTGGAAGATGGAGAAGGAACAAAGATTCATAGGTGCTCACATAGTGATGGAGATGAAGGATTTATGCAAATCTTTCCAGGAGGTTGAGCTTCTTCATATAGGTAGAGATGCTAATAAAGTGGCGCATTTGTGTGTCAAGGAAGCTCTAAGCGTAGTTAGTTTTAATCGTTTTGATGTAATACCTGGATTTCTGGCGGATGTAATTCAGTCCAAGTGTAACCGCTATCTCGTTTAATAAAGCATTGGATTATAATAAAAAGAGGCATTAATAGAAAAAAACCTATAAGTAGAATTCCTACAAAAATATAGTGGGGAAATCCTTTAACCAAAATAGGTAGAAGTTAGAAGTACGCTGTGCTGGTTACCGCTTGAACAAGAAACGATCGAGCACTCTCTTCTGCTCTGTTAGTATGCTAGGGAGGTTTGGAGGGAAGTTAAATCTGTGTATGGTGTACAACTGAAGAGAAAATTGTTCACCGGTCCGAAAACTTGGCTCCATGATTTCTTATCAAGGGCAACGGACAGGTAGCACATGATTCTTACCTTGGTCTTTTGGCATTTGTGGGTTGATCGCAACAGCACAAGAAATGGTGAAATCAGGAAGAGACCACATGCGGTTGCCGAAAAGATCAAAGCTTATGCGGAAATGATGGAACTGCATTTTTTCAAACCAGCTCCTTCCTCTAGGCGTGAGACTAATTTTTCTACCGCTGGTTGGTCTCCGCCGCGAGAAGGAATGTTTCATATTAGTGTTGATGTAGCAATATTCGTCCCTTTTCGTCGAATGGGGATCGGCGTCGTGATT
This sequence comes from Avena atlantica, assembly GCA_910589765.1. Classification (NCBI taxonomy): domain Eukaryota; kingdom Viridiplantae; phylum Streptophyta; class Magnoliopsida; order Poales; family Poaceae; genus Avena; species Avena atlantica. Next base: position 161,643,028 of record OU342739.1, on the reverse strand, counting down.
CGAAAAAACATTGATGAATGTTTTGCTGCGTGCAGCGAGCTTCGAGAGGAAGTCACGGCGCCTGAAATGGCCGAAGCGCTGGTTGTGCGCCATGCTTTTTTCCCTTGCTGATCAAGATGGTTTCCGCAAATTTATGGTGGTCTCGGACTACCTTTCAGTGATCCATCGCATCAATTATAGGATGGAAGATCAAAGTCCAGTTGGAATCGTGATTCAAGACATCAAGACTCTTGCAAATAATTTCAATGACATCTCGTTAGCCACGATTTATCATCAATCGTAATGAGGCTGTACATATTTTAGCTCGCGGAGCGTTTTTCTTACTGTTTTTACAAATTTTGCCCCAAATTGCATCATATTTTTTCTAGAAAACTATGTAACGGTTTATTATGATCAATAAAATGCCGTATTCTCTCAAACAAAATGAAGCAGGCCGGCCGGGTCAAGGAGGACGAGTTATTCTGGTTTAGCCCATTGCATGCATCAACCTAAAAAACGGCGGGCTTATAGCTCTCATACGACGTCTTTACGCGGAATTGGAAGGAACATGACATCGTTGAAAAGAATAGCTCGCATGCACACTTCTGAAGCGGGAAATAGCTCCCGTGCGACACTTCCACTTAACCTCACGAGACCGTCAACGAATTCGAATCAGCTGAGCAGAGCAGGACCCACAGCCTCTCCACGTCACGGCGAAACCCACCTGATGTCCACCTCATATCGTGGGACCCACGCTGTGGTAGAAGAGAGTCATTGGCCCAATCCGTCCCCGCACCCGAGCCCTCCCGCCACCGTTCCAGCATCTCATCCCCTTCTATTTTCTTCTCCGACGAGCAAGTGCGGCAATGCCGGCGAGGGATGTCGAGGTCTGCTTTAGCCTCCCTTCGCTCATGGCCTCGGTATGGTGCGGTGCCGATGAGGAGATGCCCCGATTGCCCCCGTACCGCGCCCATGAAGCGGCTTGTCGCATCCACCGATAATAACGGCAACATTGGCCGGGAATTTGTGAAGTGTGAGAGAAAGCCCGAGCCAGGAAAGATGAGATCTGAGTGTTCCGAGCGCCAATTTCTCGCTTCTCTTTCGAAATTTCATGCATTTCATCGAATTTGGGATTTAGGGTTCATCTCTGCGATTTTAGGAACTGCCAAAATGTGGGCATTTTGAGTGGCTTGATGAGTACATCGAGCGAATTGGGGTGGAGGTAGCATCCCGGGAGCTCGAAAACCCGTCTGTAGTGGAGCAATTGGGATCTGGCAACCCCTTTTCCGCTGGTACTACGGTGTATGCGGAAGTGAAGGCCGAGCTAAAAAAGATGAACAAGCAGCTAAGGAAAATCATCAAATTGAAGAAGCAGGACAATCTGATGGCCGGTTTTTTTATTTTTGTGTAATTTCTCTCGGATGTGTTTATCTCCTGATCATTAATCATTAGACAGTGCAATCAGTGTTCGAGTGATGCTTTGTTATTCTAGAACCTGCGGAGATGGATGTAATGGTCTATGTCTTTGGCTTGAATAAAATGCAACACAAATTCGGGCAAATTTTTGAGCTGCTCTATTTTCGAAATCAGTGTTCTTTCAGTTTCATCGGTGTTTCTTCAGTAGAGGGAGAGGGGTTAAAAAGTTAAAAAAAAATTGATGAGGAGTGATTGAAAAAGTCAGACCCAAATAGAACTGAGCCAGGCCAAAATGGTCGTATCCAGGCCTAATAGTCACTACTTATAGATTGGGCAAAAAAAATAGTACTCACGTTACAATCTAACTAGGGACGTATGGATCTGCAGATACTCGTGCTCAGGTTGCAATCTTTTATTTTTTCGAAAGTAAATATATAAATAAAGGCCAAGGGCATCCATTTAACTAACGAGCCGAGCACTTTAACTTGGGCGCCCCTTTAACTTATGTAAATATATAAATGTGTTGTTTGAAAATGAACCATGTGCTGCATGTGTTGTTTGAAAATAATCAACCATCATAACATTAACTTATTCTTCCTTTTGAGCTTTTCTAATTTCACTTATTTTATAAATATTGCACGAGTATTATATGAGAACTTTTTTGTGTGTCTTTTGTTTTATGCACTTGTTGTTTTGGGTGTTTTGACAAATTATAATAAAATAAAACACAAGTCGATCACATAGATAATATATTAGATAACATAAGGGGTAAAATATAGAGAGGGGTACAATATAGAGAGGAGCCCCACATTACATAAAGGGCCCCACATTACATACACCCTAAGGGAAACTAATCCTAAGGGCCCGGCGCCTAAACCATGGGCTAAACCCTAACCCTAGCTACTACGTGGGTTTAGGGCTGCCGGCCAACCTTGCCGCCGGGAGGCTGCCATACTCCATCGGCGGTGGGGGCGGTGCAGTCGCCCTCCAAGGCGCCACCCTCTCCCGTGCCTCCCGCCGTCTCTGCTCCTCCTGGAAGGCCCAGCGAGCTGCCTCCCGTTGGTCCTCCTCCTCCCGTTTCCGCCTTTTCTTCGGGGCGCGCGCGGCCTTCTTCTCCTCTCACTTCGCGGCAGCAGCCAGCTCCTTCGCCTCCTACTCCTTCGACGCCTTCCAATACTCGTCAGAGGGGCCGGAGTCGGGGAGGTTGCCACCGCCGGTGAGGAGGGGGTTGTCGACGAAGTGGCCTTGGGCCCAGGGGTAGGCTAGGGCTTTGCGTCCCCCCCTTGTTGCCACGTCTCAGGCGCGTGGGCGCCTCCATCTCCGAGACCTTCCTATGGTCCAGGTGGTTGTCCTCGTCGCTGACCTCGGATTCCGAAGGGAAGCGGGGGGAGGTCGCCATGGTCGCCGGAGAGGTGTTTTTTTGGGGCTGGGAGGAGGCAAAGGGACTCGGGCTCGAGGTTGAAGATGAGGAGGCAAAGGCGTTTTGCCTATTTATTGAGGGCTCAGCGTGAAGGGCGGCGTGGGAATCCTGCATTGGCGCAGCCGCATGCGCTGCGTTGCGTGTAGGCAGCGGGAGTAGCCGTGTGTGTGATCAATGCGGTCAGTGCAAAAAAAATTCTAGTATGCGACGTGACCCTGCCCTGCACCGTCGTCCCTACATGCATGCATGCATTAATGGGAAAGAGAGAAAAAACGTCCAAGGTAGTTTTTCATTTGTAGTAAAAAATAAAAGAGAAAATAGAATTTGGCATTGATTTACTCGGTAATAAATGTAGGAATCTAGGACCAAGGTAGTTGTCACATGACATACAGCAAACTCGTTCGTTTTTACACACCGCATGCAACAAACTCACACATGGAAACTCAATGGGTGAAAAGAAAAATCGGTGGGAGTAATCAGAGGGATGTCAATTGGAGCAATCAATGCATATATAAGCCTATAATCCGGAATACAGGGAGTATGAAACTTAAGTTTAAAAACAAAATACTAGCATTTAGAATATCAATTTTATATAATATAAAAGTATGTGTTATGGTGAATCTAATTATATTATTACATATTTTAGATTTTGATATTTTTTCTTATATACGTAGTCAAAGTTTATAAATATTGATTTTTACTAAAATCAAAACGCAGAGTAATTTCGGACAGACGGAGTAGAATGGAGGCAATTAATGCATAAATCAGGGAGTAATTTTTTGGAATTGCATGTTTTTCTATGGCGCATGAACCGGAGGGGAGTAAGTTTGACTGAAGAATATTGTTAGACGTACACTTATTTAATGCGACGGGGGGAGTAAATACGCTGCAGAGCTGCTTCGTCGGTTGGCTGCACGCAAAATAGTAGACTTCGACGCGAGAGGCAGCTGCATGGCATGCATGCATGGTGCAGCCCACCCCGCCAAGCGCCCTCGCATGCCACGCTCGGTCCAACGGTCAATGGAGTGTGCAACGATGTGCCTTATCTGTTTATGAAAAACTATGCGAGCCAATCAGATTCCAGAATCATCCATCCCACGGATCGCCAAGAGTTAGCCGCGAAATCCTTCTAAGAGACGTCAACCAATCAGGTTGCAGAACAAGCCCTCCCACGGATCGCCCAGAGCCACCCGCGGAATCCTTCTAGAAGACGTGATCGGACGGTCACAGTGTCGCGTTAGGGTTAGATCTACGTTCCTCATTCGGCCTTAGGATTAGCTGGGTTTATGATGCAGTCAACGGAGTTTTCACAAGTTTGACCAGACATTCAAATGTGCATAACTAATTTAAAAAAAAAATCAAAAAAATACAAAACCTTCGTATGGTGTCATATTATGTGACATAGTTGTGAGGAAAAATATCAAACTTGGTATATTTATCATATTTCAAAAAATCCTTCACAAAATGACCTATCTCCTCCGAGGTTTTCTGGCTTTTGGGTCAAATGACCAATGATATGGCTAGAATCAAGGCATAGTTTGTGATAATATGCCCATATTAGGCATGTATGTGTATAATGGGATGACTAACAATGTTGTAGTACAAAGTTTTCCTTTTCGACGCACAGAAAATCCATTTTCTATTTTCTGAGTGCCGAAAGAGGGGGGATTTGTGAAGCAACCACCAAACTGAAGTTTCAAAATGGTAACATCCTATTTTTCAAAAATACTAGACCACATAGCATTCACAATGTCCCAACTTGAGTATCTCAAACCTTTTATTCCATCCCTGGTGAAAAAGACAAATCCTGTCGAATCGGTTGGAAGTGGGTAAGATATGAACTATAGGTACATGATTTCATGCTGATGATTTTTTGTAAAAATAATTTTTAGATTCACAAAATGCTATTTCATCAGAGATCCAATGCTAGTTTTGTGAGCCTCAGCCCCTAGCTAAGAATATTTATGAAAACCCTTCAAAAAGTTTAACCACACATTCAAATGTGCATAACTAATTTAAAAAAATAAAAAAAATACAAAAACTTCGCATGGTGTCATGTTATGTGACATAGTTGTGAGGAAAAATATCAAACTTGGTATATTGATCATATTTTAAAAAACCCTTCACAAAATGACCTATCTCCTCCGAGGTTTTCTGGCTTTCGGGTCAAATGACCAATGATATGGTTAGAATAAAGGCATAGTTTGTGATAATGTGCCCATACTGGGCATGCATGTGTATAATGGGATGAATAACAATGTTGTAGTACAAAGTTTTCCTTTTCGACGCACAGAAAACCCATTTTCTATTTTCTGAGTGCCAAAAGAGGAGGGATTTGTGAAGCAACCACAAAATTGAAGTTTAAAAATGGTAACATACTATTTTTAAAAAATACTAGACCACCTATCATGTACAAAGTCCCAACTTGAGTATCTCAAACCTTTTATTCCATCCCTGGTGAAAAAGACAAATCCTGCCGAATCGGCTGGAAGTGGGTAAGATATGAACTACAGGTACATGATTTCATGCTGATGATTTTTTGTAAAAATCATTTTTAGGTTCACAACATGCTATTTCATCAGAGATCCAATGCTAGTTTTGTGAGCCTTAGCCCCTAGCTAAGAATATTTATGAAAACCCTTCAAAATGTTTGACGAGACATTCAAATGTGCATAACTAATTCAAAAAAACAAAAAAATACAAAACCTTCACATAGTGTCATGTTATGTGACATAGTTGTGAGGAAAAATATCAAACTTGGTTTTAGAAATGGTCAAAAAAAACTTGCTTAGAAATGGGGTGGTTTATCATAGCTTTGGAGCCCATTTCTACCATATTTTGGGTGAGGGTGAGTTGTACTTCACAAAAGGGATCAGGGTGAGTATGAGTTGTACTCTACATATGATAAAAACATTGGAATCTCATACAAACATAGAAAAGTACACATAGCTACATTGGTTGAAATTCAAATTTACCATCATATTTGAATTTCGGCCAAATTATCAACAACAAGTGCCAAATTATTACAATAACAAATGTTTACAACAACAACAATAAGTGCCAAATTATTACAACAACAAGTGCCAAATTGTTACAATAACAAATTTTTACAACAACAACAACAAGTGCCAAATTCAAAGTATATTTCTTTTGGCTCTTCTTACCCCTCGTTTTCTTCTCCTTCACAAGTTTCACACCACACAACAGGTTTATGCTCTTATTTTTACCATAACCATCTGGACTCCCCACATCACATCCAAGAGTCCCCTTCACCTCCTGCACCTCCTCAACAACACAATCTGGTACCAGAGCCTCATCAACATGGTCACCTTGCACCAGAGCCTCATCAACATGGTCTGTTTGCACCACAGCCTCATTAACATGCTCATTTTGCACCAGAGCCTCAACAACATGCTCATTTTGCACCAGAGCCTCAACAACATGCTCATTTTGTACTAGAGCCTCAACAACATGCTCATTTTGCACTAGAGACTCAACAACATGCTCATTTTGCCCCTCATTTTGCACCAGAGCTTCCAAATCAAAAACGGTGTGCCCTAAAGCCTCAACAGTTTGCACATCATCCTCCAAAACAAGTTCAGATTGCACCGCAGCAGCACCAAACATGATCTGGTTAGTTCTCTTCTTTCTTTGTCCCTTGATTCTTGCCCTTTTCACTAGCCAGCATTCTTCAACAACAAGTGGTGGGCCTTTTTCTCCACGCTTCCTCCTGAAAACAAGCAAGTTAGCTAGGGGAGAAAAATCATCAACAGGAAATACATAGATTTTGGATGAACATACTTTAGCTTTTCAGCAGTGTATCTGCACTTGGTAGAGCCAGCTCGGTGTCCAAGTTCTTCACAGAGTTTGCATTTATTCTTGTTACCTTTTTGGGCCCTTTTTGGCTTGGCATCTTTCTTTTCATCTTCCTTTCCCTTCTTGCTGCTCCCACATTTCTCAAACCAAGCCTTGAATCTACTCTGCTGGGGCCTGCCAGCCTTTCTTTTCATCAAAGTAGGACACAAGGAGAACTGAATATCCACTTCAGGCCACTGAGACTGATCTATAAGTGATGGAATTGGTGTTCCATATGCAGCCTTGAATTTTGCTATAGAATAATACTCATGCAAATATGGGTGCATATTTAGCTTGTGTTTGGATGCCAAGAAAAGTATGGCATGCTCACAAGGCTTCCCAGTGTGTTGCCACTCAAGGCATGTGCATTCATGCAATTGAGTGTCAACAACATGCCTCCTGCCAGTCTTTGTATCTCTGACTTTAGCACCCCACAATGAGGATTTCTCAACACACAAATGTGCAAGATTTCTGTTCCTGTTGACCACCTGCTGCACAACATTAGGAAGCTTATCTCCTTGAACAACATCACCAAGCCTTCTTCTCAATTCCCACAACCTCATGATCATGATCCTGATCTGGTCAACCATGTCATGGACAGGCAAGTCTTTTAACTCCTTCACTTTGTTGTTGAAACTTTCTGCCAAATTATTGTTTATATGATCACATTTGATGGCAGTGTTAAAACCCGACCTTTACCATAAAAGATAATGGTAGGTTTCCAACCATGTAAAAAACTTGACCCTATCCTCCTCAGAGCATGCCGCCTTAATCTTCTCAAGGTGATATGAATGTGTTTGTCTGGTGTAAGATCTTGCTACTGGCCACATGCGTCCAAAATCATCTCCTCTGAATTTTTTGATCAAATTCATCCACATATGGCCGAAGCACTCCCTCTGCTCAGCATGAGGGGAAACAATCTTCACTGCATTTTCTAAACCTTTACATGCATCTATGTGCACTGCCAATGGAGAGACTGGCCCTATGCATATTTTCAACTGCATCATGAACCATGTCCATGATGCCTCTGTCTCAGACTGAAACATGCCAATAGCTACAGGGAACATCCAATTGTGTCCATCTAAAGCATTGCATGCTGCCAGTTGACCATTCCACTTTCCAATCAAGAAAGATGAGTCTATACTCAAATATGGACGGCACCCTGCTTTGAAGCCATCGATGCAATTTTAAAGCCATGAAGAATTTAGAGAAGAAGACTTTCCCATCAGCTGTTACCTTGGTATCTATCTCGACAACACTTCCAGTTGACCTCTTCTCTACTTCTGCTTTGAAGTTATAAAGCATTCGAAAAGGTATTTGCCGAATCACCATATATCTCTTTCATTGCACTTTGCTTTGCTTTCCACACTGCAGTATAATTCAGCTTAATGGGGTACTGCTTTTCCAAGTATATTTTCAGTCTCTTTGCAGTGTTATTTGGTGTTGTGGCTAAAATAGGCTTGATCTTTTCTGCAACCCATAATTGTGATGTCATATTTGTAACTGTTTGAGAACTTGTAATGCAAGTATGAGGTTTTGGAATTTGATTCACTCTTACTGTCCTTCCATCAGGTTGGCGTCTAGCAGATATATACCACTTGCAAGGCTTGGCACCATCATCATAACCTATGCATTTTGCATAGAACTTCTTTTTATCAGTCCACATAGTCTTGGTAGCAAACTCATGTTTGACTGCATATGTCCTGAAACACATCCTAAATTCATCCATGCTTGAAAACAATCTCCCAACTTCAATAACTGGGTCCTCTTTGTCATAAACTGTTACTAGCTCATCATCATGTGCATCATCTACATGAACTGCAGCATTTTCCAACAACTCTAGATCTATATCTCCCTCTTCATCTCTTAAATGGTTGTCACCATCATTTGCAGCTTCATCCCTCTTCTTCTCCTTGTCTCTATCATCTATAGGAATGCCAAAAAAGCTTTGCCATTTCAATGTCATCTATTGGTGCAATGACCAAATCAGTTCGGTCATGTATCTCAACTGAATTCCAATCAACAGTTACAATCCTTTGTGCATTAGCATCTGCAGCCTCCCCTTGTGCATTAGCATCATCCTCCATTGTTAACACTTCCAACTCAGTAAGTATAGGCATTACTTGCCTTTGTGCAGCCCAATCATCCTCAACCATCTGAGCAGCCAGCTTCGAGGCCACATATCCAACCCTCGAATCAGGTTACAGATCAATGAGCTCTGCTAAAAACAGAACAGTTTTGCTTGTCCAACCGTTTCGCTCATCGATTTCATCAACTATATGTTCCCATGTCTCAACTCTAACATAGTCACATTTGCAATCATCAAATCGTAACAAAGAAACTTCTTGCTCTAGCCCCCAAACCACACTATCCCCATTTTTTTCCACCATTTTCCTCACCGCTTCCTCTCCCATGTTTATTAGCTCTTGGGGATCAACATGTTCTAATTCCACCTCCTATTTAACAACCGTGTCTCTCTCAATGATCTACGTGCTGCCATCAACTAAAACAACCCTAGAGGGAAAGAAATTGATGCGAAATTCAAAGGTTTGGCGCGCAACATCGTCTCCCCTGTTTTTGGCGGGCACTGTGAGCTAGCGGAAGCGAGCAAAGAGCTCAACCTTAGAGAAATTAAGTGCAGAGATGCGGGATATACCGATTAGAAGTCCCCTCTCCATGCTCGATCTTGTTTCCCCTCGCCCCGTTCAGCACACCCCGGCCTCCACAATCTATCATCAATGAGCACGCTCAGATCTCGAATCGAGAAGAATGGAAGAGGAATTAGCTTTCGAATGACACTCACCACCTTCGTCGTCGAACGGAAAGCGCTGCCGCCTAAAAAAAATTGCCCTGCCGCCGCCGGCACCGAGAACGATGGGTGAGGTCCGCCGCCGCCGTCGGGGAAGCTACCGTCAGTGTGACGCGTGCTCTCGATCGGAAGCGGTTGGTTTGACTGGCTTGACCGGCTCTCCCAACTGACCGGTTTGGCTTAACCCTAATCTTGGAACAAAGTTAAATGTGTCCTTAACGACCGTTTTATGGCCCGTGTGGCCCTGAGCTATTAGCTGTCTCACAAGCGTCGCATGCGAGCTATTCTTTGCAACGATGTCGTGTTCCTTCCAATTCCGAGTAAAGACGTCGCATGGGAGCTATAAGCCCAAAAAAAGGCAATATGAATTCTAAAAAAAAGCAATATACAAATAAGAAAAATCAGATTCTGTTACTAAAAGAGAGGTATATACACTTTTAGTCCCACACTTGCATCGAGGGAGCGTTTTAGTCTCGTATCTTGCAAAGTGAGCAATATTAGTCCCATAACTTGCATCCTTAGAGCATTTTAGTTCAATTTGATTGAATTTTAGCAAGTTTGACTAAATTCGTATAGCTATGGCGTCGATTTTTTTCAAAATAACCCTATGTGTTTTTATCTAATATTTATGTTCTTGGTGCGGACTAAAAAGACAAACCCACCTGTGAGTAGTCTACAAATTAAATTAGTTAAAACTATAGGCAGTGATGGGATTTGATCCTGATACCTTCCTATGCATACATAAACGGACAAGCCACTATGCCAACAGTTGCTATATGGTGCATTTGAGAACGCATTATTTATACAATATAAAAGCACACACACGTACGTAAAAATAACTATGTTTGCGGTCAGCATAATCTTGCGTGTCATGTATATCCAATGTCTTGTTACGTGGAGGCCTATATTTTAAACATTTAAAAAATAAAATTTAAAATTATCAGAAACACCTTCAAAAAATATATACATGTGGGTGGGCAATGATGTAAGCTTTTTCTATGTAGTCTAGAACATAAATTATTTTGGATTGAAAATTTGTATTATTTTAAAAAAATCAAAACTATAGAACACGTATTTTTGAATGTTTAAAATAAAGGCTTATATGTATCTAGGTGTATACACTCAATCAATCGAGCTTTCCTATGTGTGTGCTATTCTTTCTGCGTTTCACGTCCGTGTGAGCCATTTAGATTTAGCTAGCCTGCGTGACTTAAAGCTAACTTTTCCTTTATGTGCTTCATGTCTATGATGGTGAGCTAAGGCTAATCAGCTTTAAAATAATGTATAATAGATGATGGCTCTTCAATTTATCATAATGTAGTGTATACTCTAGTGGTAAGCCTTTTTCTCTAGAAGCTTAGGTCGTGAGTTCAACTCCCTCCACTCTACAAATAGGTTTTTCTTATTTATTTTTATGTTTATACAACACAGTCAGATGGGGCTTTTCTGTCAGGCCGTAGGTTGTAAGCTGTAGAGAAAAATACACAAGGGTGATTTGCGAAAACTGTGATGCCACATGTTAGCTTTATGGATGAATTTGGTCAAAATCATAGAAATTCAATTAAAATGGTCTTGGGTGCAAGTTGTGGGACTAATCTGTCCACTTTGCAAGATGTGGTAAACCGCTCCCATGATGTAAGTTGTGGGACTAAAAATGTATATACCTTCTATAAAAGAAACCAGATTTGTTTTCCCGGAGGACGAAGATAAGATCCCGTTTAATTTCCATTGGCATGCATGGCTCAATCAAAATCTGGCCAATTCAGTCTTCAGATCTTTATGATCCAACTTAATCAATTCCATCTCCTTGGAAACAAAAGAATGGCATGTACAGCGTTAATTAAGGTTTCTCGGGAAATAATACTCCTACTAAAAAGGCCTTAGACAAATCCCACTCTAAACCCCACCAACCAGCTGATCGACTTCCATCGAAAATCCCCAATCCCCCCTCCAAAGCTCGCGATACGCGAGGCAATGGCGGAAGCCGCGGTACAGGCGCCACACCCCTGCAGCATCTGCCTGGAACCCATGGCTTCATCGGAGGCCCACCGCGGTGGCACCAGCTGCGCGCACGCCTTCTGCAGATCGTGCATTGAGGGCCACGTCCGCACCAAGGTCGAGTCCGGCCAGGCCGACACCGTGAGATGCCTCGACGCGACATGCGGCAGCAAGCTGGACCCAGATCTTTGCCGCGCCGCCCTCCCCGGCGACGTGTTTGAGCGGTGGTGCGCCGCTCTGTGCGAGTCCATGTTCGTCGGCGCGCGCCGAACATACTGCCCTTTCCCCGACTGCTCCGAGATGATGGTGGTCGACGACGAGGACGGCGAGCGCGTGACGCAGTCGGAGTGCCAGGTGTGCAGGCGGCTGTTCTGCGCCCAGTGCGCCGTGCCGTGGCACGCCGGCGCGGACTGCGCCGCGTACAGGCATCTCGGCAAGGTGGACACGGCCAGGGAGGACGAGATGGTGCTGGACATGGCCAAGGGGAAGAAGTGGAAGAGGTGCTCCAGGTGCCAGTTCTTGGTGGAGAAAACCGATGGCTGCTTGCACATTACCTGCAGGTAAATTTATTTCTTGATGGTAGTTTTTTGCTGTTTCGTGCAGGCCTTTAATTTTGTGAAAAGTTGAGTATACAGCTGCATCCACAATTGATAGTGGTGAAATTGGCAGGTGCGGCCATCAGTTCTGCTACGGATGTGGATTGCAGTGGGCTGGTAATGGTCATTTTTGGTGCACCATATAGCACGTGTGACATCGATGCTCACATGCAGGACATAAAGCTATTCTCTATTCTCCGTACTACTCCCTCCGTTTAGAAATATAAGATGTTTTAGATTTATAAAATAAATGTATTTAAACATTTTTTAACGTAAACCTAATGAAACATCTTATATTTCTAAACGGAGGGAATACTGTTTACTAGTACGTATTACTATTATTTTTTCTAAGGATGATGGCACCAAGTTAGATGTGGTTTACGTCGACTGCTAAAACGATCGAAAATCTGGATGTTTTTGCTAGTTTGGCATTTAAGAATTTCGTGTGTTTGATGACATACAACTGTTCGTCAGTCGTTGCTGCTATAGTGTAGTGATTGTTTGCTGAACGCATGGGCGGACCTAGCGTCTTGACAAGGACGGAACGCCCTTCTTGAAGTGATTTTGACGCATTTTAACTGAAATAGTACTACTCCCTTCGTCTTAAAATAAATGTCGCAAGTTTTCAAAATTTAGATGAATCTATATACTAAATAGATTCATTCAAAATTAAACAATCTACGACATCTATTTTGAGACGGAGGAAGTACTTTTTTTCGGGGTTCCAAAATAGTTGTCATGATTGTAGCTTAGATTGGAAATGAAACCACAACAAGAATTATGAAACGGTGGGAGTAGCATTGTATGCGCTTTGATTTGAAGTTTGCCTATGTTTTGATAAGATACAAGATTCGCCATTAGCTGGAAGCATTCTGAAAGTGTATTTGCCTTGTGAGTTCAAGAGCTCCCTTTGTTTAAAAAAAATCAAAAAACATATTTATAATACACAATGTTGCATCTACAAGCATGCAAAATCGCAATCCGCAATTCTTTATAATACACAAAAAATAATAAAATTTAGAGATTGGAAACTATGCATACTCAAATCCACACATTTGCCATTTTTGTTTACTCGTAATGCAAAGTATGTGAAATTGATATTTTGCATATTTGTGGAATACATTGTTGGCTACATCCGGAGTTTTTACAGAATTGTTTTGAACTCGGAATATTATTTAAAACAGGATCAATCGTGTCCATACTTTCTTAATTCTGAATATGGTATTCTGGTCTTTGACTGATCGGAAGTACTTTGCACAGTACCCGCAAAAAAAAAGGAAGTACTTTGCACAGGACGATTGCATGTACTATTTCCATACGATGCAATATCAAGCGGACTCCTTTGAGTTGACCTGATACATGAAGGGCTCATAGGCATTGTCGTGCAAAAGTCGTGCATATTCTCTCATGTGCATATCAGCACTCTAGAATGATTACCCTCCCCCAACAGGCCTTTTCTTTTCAATGTTGTATTATTAGAATAAGAGAAACGTCAATGGTCTCATCCACGTATGATCTTACACAGCTCTTGGATGCAGAGACTGGAGTGATCTTTTCCCATTTCGAAAAAAAAGACATATGATCTTACACAGGCACACAGCTCAATATTACACTGTGATTTAACCAGTAGTATGTAAAAATTCTGTTTGCATAGAAACCGTACAGCCCGGTTGAGAGAAGGTTGGTACTGCAAATGGCGTGAATTGCAAGGATGACGTTATCTTAATTATCATCGTTGCCAAGTTAACAAATTGCCAGTTGCTTGGTATCCTTTCCAGCATGCTTAAGGTAATGGTAATCACTGAATTTGCATTATTGAATTTATTACTGCTTAGTCAGTTTGTAGGTTTTTTTCGCAGTTCTTGCGAGTAGTTTTGGCAAATCATAAAAAGGAGAATGGCTTAAGGTATGATAAAATAATTGAAGAAGGCGAATAGCAGCTAGCGAGTTAGCATGGGCAGCCAAGGTTGATCTTTGTTTCAACCCTTTGTGATTCTTGAATGTAATAAGATAACTTCTAAGACTTTGCAATAAACCATGTTACGTGTATTGATGCAGATGCCAGGGCTTTGAGTCTCCATTTTGAAAAAATAGAACATGGACAGCCGCCGAGAGTTCCACTGTATTCGGCAAGAATTTCAGTAGGTAGGAACTATTGGATATATAAGTGATCTGCAGTTTTCTATAGTGAAATAAGTCAAGATTATGGCTTTTAGGGTTGTTTAATTACAGTCATTGGATGCCCTGATCCTGACCATCCATCATTTCTGTGTGGTTCTCCTGGTGCAGGTCCTATATAAAGGGGCTCTAGGGTTTGAAAAGAAGACTAAGGCAGTTGCGCTCTCTCTCTCTCACTCTCTCCCCAGCTTACTGATCAAGCAAGGACTGAAAGCACCAGGAAGAACCACTCACTGCTGAAGATCAAGAACAAGAGTGGATGCACATCAAGAGGAGACCAAGGCTGGACCTCCAGATCAAGGTACACACCTCTAATCTTATCTTTTGTGGCTTAATCTTGAGCTAGATGATCCAAAGGATCTAACAGTGGTATCAGAGCAACTAGCTCTAAGATTGAGTCCTCTTATGTTTTGGATTTATGTTCCTACAAGCATGTTCTTCCTGTTTGGATCTTGTTTTTGTTGCTAGAACTATGTTTTATTTAAGTTCTTGCTCATAACTGAATAAGGTTGATGATTTATCCCTAAAATTTTCTAATTTTAAGCCCTAACTGATCAAGAACATGTGCTAGAGTTTTTATTATGTAACTCTGATGAGGGGATTTCAATTCTTATGCAGTTCCCAAGTGAAATCCCTAATTTGACTGAAGAACCCTAACCCTAGTTCATCGAATCGATGAACCCTAACCCTAATTTCCCCAATTACTCAAGAACCCTAACCCTAATTCCCAAATCAGACAAACTCTAACCCTAATATATTGATAAAAAGGTGGTGGACGTGTACCTTAAGGGTCTCGTCGCCGTCGCTGGCCACGGCGGCGCCGGAGCCGACCTTCTAAGCCGGCAGAAACGCTCGAGCTCGTGCCCGCGCAGCCTCACCGTCCACCACACCAGTCCGTAGTGATGTCTCCTCGCACTCTTGACGATGTAGGAGCCCACTGCGGTGCCAGACTTGGCGTTGCGTCGTTGATATCATTGCGGGGATGCCCGTGCGCTCGCCATTGTAACACAAATGGGCACCGGCAAGCATCACTCGACGGAGCCGCGCGCTGCTGCACGCGAATCCGGCGAGAGGCGCCCACCGGCGCTGTCCACCTTCTCCACTGCGGCCGCCGCCTCCATCGCTTGCTCTCTCTCTCGCTTGCAAATCGGGAGGCAGAGAGGAAAAGGAGGGAGGGGGAAATGAGGGCTAGGGTTCGGGGGGCAGCCGTCGCTGGTCGGTTTTGATCCGGCCGGGCGCGCTCTCCACTGTTGTGTCATATCCAATGGCCCGCAGCGTTGGCTGCCTAACGGGCCGAGCATGCCACTAAGGGGAGACGAGCTGGGCTATTTTTGGCCCAGTCCAAAAGTTTTGTTTTAGTTTTCCCTTATTAATAAAGAAAAGGGGACTGGGCCAAATCGTTTATGGGCTCAGTTTGATTGTTTGAAACTAATGTTTCTTCCTTCTATTTAAAATATAAGATATAAGTGTTAGGGTTTGTTTATATATAAATAAGTTTTAGGGCTTATTATTTGGCATATTTTATTATGTCAATTATGGAACATAATTATGTGACAAATTATTCTTTGGTCATGCAATTATGTACCTTACTTAAGTAAGTTTAATGTGTTTTATAATGATTAGTTAATTATTTCTAATGTATTTATTATATTTAGTTGGTTCTTTGTGATTGTTTTCCAAATAAATTGTGATAATAATGTTTTGCTGCAAAATAAAGTTTGTGAATCCTCAAATTAAACATGGATTATGTCTATCATTCTGGCCAAAGTTGATTGATGGACATTTTGACCATGAAATCTTTTATTGGTCTGGTTCTCTTCTGGCCAAAGCTGATGTGTTCTAGATTGATGAAAGAATTCTATATGATTAGAGGATCTAATTAAGTGTGGCTTATATCTGTCATCCTGGACAAAGCTGATTGGCAGATATTTTGATCACAAAATTTTATTGATCATGTCTATTTATGGCCAAAGCTGATGTAGACTAGATTGATGAAAGAAGTATAAAATTGTGATGCTTATTCAAAGAATTTGTTTTATTTTGTCGCATCTAATGCATCTCAAATTGCCGGTATTATTAATGGCATAGAACAGTTAACTGGTAGCAATTTTGGTACTTGGAAGGAGAAGCTTGAGATCACTTTAGTTTTGCTAAATATAGATTATGCCCTCCTTAAGGATCCTCCTATATCACCTACTGAAGGTGATGAGAATTATGATGCCCTGAAAAGGGCTTATGATGATGAGAAAACTAAGTGGGAGGATTCAAATCGTAAGTGCCTCATAATTATTAAGGGCTCCATTACTCAAAGTATGAGGGGAGCTGTTCCAGACTCTCAGACTGCCAAGGTTACCTTGGAAAGATTGAGGACCAGTTTAAGGTATCATCCAAAATTTATGCAACAAGCCTCATTATAATACTTATTGATGAAAGGTATGATCCAACTGGGAGTCTGAGAGAACATATCATGAGGAAAATTAACATGGCCACTAAACTTAAGACAATGGAAATGGAAATCTCTGAAGGTTTCCTTGTCCATTTTATTATGTCATCCTTGCCCACGGAGTTCTCTCCGTTCACCATCAATTATAATGCGATGGATTCTAAATGGGGCATGGATGAAATGATGGATAGATGTGTACAAGAGGAGGAAAGGCTTAAAGCTGGACGGGTTGATCATGTCAATCAGTTCAAGCATTCTCAGAAGAAGAAAAGGTTTATAAAGCCTAAGCCTGCACAGTTTAAAGATAAAGGGCAATCTTCTAAGTTCTTTCAGCAAAAGAACCCTAACAGAGCTCCTAATGTAGATGCACCCCCTAATGCTGATGGTAAAGATCCTAATGGATGTCGCTTTTGTCAAAAAAGCGGACATGTCCAGAGAGATTGTATTGGGTTCATGAAATGGCTCAATAAGAAAGGTACTAATGTTATAACCTTTGTTGACGAATCCATTTATGTTGATTATGCCACCAATACATGGTGGGTTGACTCAGGTGCAACAATTCATGTTGCAAACTCCTTACAGGGATTCGATACGAAGAGGATCCTAAGAAGAGGACAAAGAACCATTAGAGTTGCTAATGGTATTAAGGATGAGGTTGAGGCTATTGGAGAGTTCTCACTTATGCTCCATAGCGGCTTTACGCTTCGTTTACGTAATGTACTTTATGTACCCTCTATGAGACAAAACCTTGTGTCCGTTGATGGCGCCCAACACTTGTCGTGGGACGCTTCGTTGGAAACCCCAAGAGCAAGGTATGAAGCAACACAACAGCAAGTTTCCCTCGGTAAGAAACCGAGGTTATCGAACCAGTAGGAGGAAGAAAACGTCACACAGGTGTTGCAAGCAACACGGAGACCTGCACAACACAAACTCAAGACTTTGTCCCAATGAATCAGTGAGATTGTCAAGCTCACCGGTTTGCTGTAACAAAGGATTAAACGTATGGTGTGAAAGGTAATGATTTGCAACAAGTAAACAAGTAACAGTGGAAGATGTATCAATGGTAAAAATTGAACCGGGGTCCATAGTTCACTAGAGGTGCTCTCCTTAATAAACAACATGGCATGAAGGATAAACAAATTACAGCAGGGCAATTGACAAGAACTAAGCAAGACATAACAATGCAACTATTAGTCAGAAAGATCCTATGAGATCCGATTGGGCAATACAACAAGATACATAGACCGTCATCCAACTGCATCTATGACTAGAAGTCCACCTTCAGGTTATCATCCGAACCCCCTCCAGTATTAAGATGTAAGCAACAGACAACTGCTTTAAGCAAAGTGTGTAAGGTAAATAGTCCACATGTTCCATGAACAAGAGACCATTGTTTTCTCCCTAGTAGCAACAGCACATCTACAAACGGAGAGATTATTGTCACTTCCCTTGGAAACTAGAGGCATGAACCCACTATCGAGCATAAATACTCCCTCTTGGAGTCACTAGCAACTACTTGGCCAAGATAGCTACTAACAACGGAGAGCATGCAAGATCACAAAAAACACAGATATGATAGAATCATAAAGACAAAACCATTAATCAAACCAACATAATAATCTTAATATCCATCGGATCCCCGCAAACACAACATGCATGATTACAAATAGATTAGATCTTGATCATGAACGGAGCTCACAAGATCTATACATGAAAGCACAAAGGAGGAGATACAACCATCTAGCTACTACATGGACCCATAGTCCAAGGTGGAACTACTCACGCATCATACCGGAGAGAAGGCCTCCGGAATGATATCCCCTCTGGCAGGGTGACGGGAAGAACTTCAGATCCCCCGATCTAGGGACGATGGTGGCGGCGGCTACAGACGGTTTTGTGGAGATTTGATAGGGTGCTTAGGGTTTCTATATTGGGGGCTTCTTATAGGCAAAGGGGGAGGCCGAGAAGGCGGCCAGAGGGGCCACACCCCTCCCAGGCGCGGGCCCACCCCTGGCCGCGCCTAGGGGGGGTCTAGCTTCCCTGGCCCGCTTCTCCGTCTCCCCTCTGGACTTCTTGTTCCCCATGGAAAGTAATTGACTTTGACGTTTGTCTCGTCCAATTCCGAGAATATTTCTTTACTAACTTTTTTGAAACCAAAAACAGCAGAAAACAGGCAACTGACACTGTGGCAACTTGTTAATAGGTTAGTACCAGAAAACATGTAAAAAACACCTCAAAGTGTACACAAGCAAAGCAAAGTAGATACTAAACAAGCATGGAGCATGAAAAATTATAGATACGTTTCCGACGTATCATCCGTCTCATGCTTGGATGATGATGGTTTTCATTATGACTTTGGGAACAAGAGATGTATAATTATGTTTGACAATAATGATGTTGGTCTTCCTTCTGACAAGACAAACTTTATCTTGTTTCCTTAAGTGATTCTATAAGTGAAGTTAATGCTTCCTCTAATGTGAATGTTAGTACCAAGCGTAAGCGCGATGATGATGAGACTTCTTTGAAACTATGGCACTATCGTCTAGGCCATATTTCGAGGGGGAGAATCGAGCGTCTCATTAAAGAGCAAGTTCTTCATCCTTTGAATTTCTCAGATGCGGATCTGGATCATTGTATTGATTGCATCAAAGGGAAATATGCTAAGAGAATCAAGAAGGTGCAAATCAAAGCATGGGAGTCTTAGAAATTGTTCATACAGATATCTATGGTTCGTTTAATGTGAAATCAGTGGATGGTTTTGATTCCTTCATAACATTCACTAATGACTTCTCCCGCTTTGGATACATCTATCCTATCAAAGAAAGATCTAGGGCATTAGATAAGTTCAAGATATTTAAAGCTGAAGTTGAGAATCAAGCTGGTCAAAAGATCAAAGTTGTAAGGTCTGACCGTGGTGGTGAGTACTACGGAAGACACACTTCTTATGGCCAAATTCCTAGACCTTTTGCTAAGTTCCTACAGGAAATGTATTGTTTCTCAGTATTCAGCATCGGGCGAACCTCAGCAAAATGGAGTCGCTGAAAGGCCGAATCGTACCCTTATGGATATGGCAAGGAGTATGTTAAGTCACTCCACTTTGTCGCATGGTTTATGGATAGAAGCTCTAAAGACGGCTTCATATATTCTTAATAAGGTCCCTAGTAAATCAGTGCCAAAAACACCGTATGAATTATGGACCGGGAGAAAACCTACCCTAAGTTATTTGCATGTGTGGGGCTGCCCTACCGAGGCAAGAGTTTTCAATCCAATTATGGAAAAGTTAGACCCCAAGACTGTCAGCTGCCATTTTATTGGTTACCCTGACAAATATAAGGCATATCGTTTCTATTGTCCAAAACAATTCACTAAGTTTGTTGAAACAAGACACGTTGTATTCTTGGGAAGTGATATGTTGAGGGGGAGTATGACTCCCAGGGAAATAACTTTAGAGGAGAAACGGGAATATGTCCCGGTACCTATGATCAAAGAACCAGTTTTTCCTGTTCATTCTGAGTTTTGAACTCCAGTTGTGAGGACTGCTAATCCTACCTCTGCTGAGATACATGTGACTCCGGCAGAGTCCATATCTAATGATACTTCTACGGAAGATGCTCAACGGCCTGAATTTGTGATTGAGGTACCAAATAATGCACCTCTTAGAAGGTCAAAGCGGGCTAGAAAGTCTGCTATTCCTGATGATTATGTGACTTATATGAGTGAGGATATAAATGATGCGATGTTGGATGATGATCCTGCATCATTTAATAAAGCCATACAAAGTGATCATTCATCAGAATGTCTTGATGCTATGAAAGATGAAATGAAGTCCATGAGCATTAATGATGTACTCCCTCTATTCGGGATTATAGGTCCTACACGTATACCTAGGTTGTTAATTTAATCAATAAAATATAACTTATATATCATAAAAGTTATGTCATTATAAAATATAACATCTAGAGTTTCTAATGGTATAATTTTTATAATATAATATTTATATTTTGTTGTTCAAATTAGCAACCTAGTTATCCGCGCGGGACTTATAATCCCAAACGGAGGGAGTATGAGACTTAGTAGAAATTCCTGAAGGAGCCAAAACTATGGGCAGTAGATGGGCCTATAAGACCAAACGTGACTCCAAAGGTGATATCGAAAAGTTCAAAGCAAGGCTTGTGGCCAAGGGCTTCACTCAAAGAGAAGGTATTAATTATAATGATACTTTTTCACGTGTCTCTTCTAAGGACTCATTCAGAATTATTATGGCACTTGTGGCTCATTATGATCTAGAGTTGCATCAGATGGATGTCAAAACGACATTTCTGAATGGTGACTTACATGAGGATGTTTACAATGATCACCCGGAAGGTTTTGTTATGGAAGGAAAAGCACATTTAGGATGTCGTCTTAAGAAATCCATTTATGGATTAAAGCAAGCCTCAAGGCAATGGTACTTCAAGTTTGATCAAGTCATAAATAATTTTGGTTTCAAGGAAAATGAAGTGGACAATTGCATTTATGTGAAGTTCAGAGGGAGCAATTTTGTCTTCCTAATACTGTATATTGATGACATACTGTTAGCCAGTAGCGATAAGAATATGCTGCTAGAAACTAAAAGGTTTCTCTCTTCAAAGTTTGACATGAAAGATCTTGGTGAAGCCACTTATGTCTTAGGCATTCAAATTCACCGAGATAGATCTAGAGGAATCTTGGGGCTATCACAAAGAGCGTATATTGAGAAGATACTCAAAAAGTTCAATATGCATAAGTGCTCAGCCTCGCCTGCTCCTATTGTCAAGGGCGATAAGTTTGGGACTTTCCAGTGCCCAAGTAATGATTATAAATCTATGCAGATGAAGTCAGTTCCTTATGCTTCAATCATTGGAAGTATGATATATGCAAAAGTGTGCACTCGCCCTGACTTAGCATTTATAACCGGGATGCTTGGCAGATATCAGTCTAATCCAGGGTTGGATCACTAGAAGGCTGCTAAGAAAGCTTTGCGTTATTTGCAAGGCACTAAAGGCCTCATGTTCACATATAAGAGAACTGATAACCTCAAGGTGGTGGGTTATTCAGATGCTGATTTTGCGGGGTGTGTTGACACTAAGAAATCCACATCGGATTATATATTCACCCTTGCAGAAGGTGCCATTTCTTGGAAAAGCACCAAGCAAAGTGTTACTGCATCGTCAACAATGCAGGCAAAGTTTGTGGCATGTTATGAGGCAACCGGGCAGGCAGTATGGCTGAAGATTTCATTCTGAGTTTAAGAGTGATTAACAGTATATCTGAGCCACTCACTCTTTTCTATGATAATCAACCCGCAGTGATCTATTCGAGTAACAACAAGTTAAGTGGTGCTTCCAAACACATTGACATTAAGTATCTTGTTATGAAAGATAGAATCCAGGATCAAACAATAAGTATTAATCAAATAAGGACTAACGCAATGTTAGCGGATCCACTTACGAAAGGCTTGCCTCCAGTGTGTTTAAAGAGCATGTTGCTAACATGGGATTGGCAGAAAGCTTTTGGTCCTGGAAATTGGAATCGTTATGACACCATCTCCCCATAAGTCTAAGAAGGGTTCTTATCTTCGATGGAATGATGTACTATAGTCAATTAGTTCAATGGTACTTAACTGATCATTGCAATTTATTGTCTCTCTATAAGTTTCAACAAAGAGCTGAGCTCATAAGTTTGTAATAAATATAAATTCATGGAGCTCCTAAGTTAAGGAAGCTTTGTTTTGAAATAAAGCGGTATATTGTAGTAACTGGGTTCTACGGTATTCTATATGACCGTTGTAATTTTGTTGTCTCATATACTGTTTTGTTGAGAAATGGGCTTATAAGTTTATCCTTATGATCAAGGGGGAGAATGTTGGATATATAAGTGATCTGTAGTTTTCTGTAGTCAAATAAGTTAAGATTATGGATTTTAGGGATTGTTTAATTACAACCATTGGATGCCCTGATCAGGGGCATCCTGACAATCCATCATTTGTGTGTGGTTCCCCTGGTGCAGGTCCTATATAAAGGGGTCATAGGCAGGGCCGGTTCTTAGGGGGGACTAGAGGGGCAGCCGCCCCGGGCCCAAAATAATTAGGGGCCCAAAAAATTATAAACCTAGTATATATTGTAAAAAAAGAAATTTTTTATGGGCTGGTGACCAACCGAAGGATAGGCGCATCGCTTTCAGGCATGAGGCATCGATCTCTTCCAAGCATCGATCGCTCACCTGGTGTCTGCAAGCCTCGACGATTGACTCCTTGACTCACGCAAACGACTCCCAGGCTAGGGATTGAGGGATCACTCGACCTCGACTCACGCGACGACTCCTAGGCATCGGCATATCGCTCGACGCCTCAACCACGACCAGGCCCTGCGCTCGAAGCCTCGACTCGATGACTCCCAACCAGACATCGCTTATTCGCTTCGGCTTCCCAGGTATCGGTTGTCCGTCCCTGCTTCCCAAGTCGTCCCATCGCCTGATCGCCTCCCCTGGACCGGATCGCCCTCTATGATCATACACCAGGCACGTCGCACGCAGGAAGGCCAACGGCGATCTTCAAATCTTCCTGCTGATCTTCCCCCGCGGCCCTGCCTAGCCCTAATTTTTTACTTCTTAATTCTAGTTAGTAATTGACTAATTGTTGTTATTGATTTCTTGTTTATCAGCTGAAAGAACCTTTTCAGAGTTGAAATTATTGAAGAACTATTGAGATCTTCAATGTCTTCGAAGAGGTTAAATGGTTTGGCAAGTCTATGCATCGAGAAGAGTTAGTGGACGAAATTGATATTGATTTCATCGTCACAGACTTTGCTTTTAGGAATTTTCGGAGGAAATTTTAAGGTATCATGTAAACATTATTATTTTATATAAATATTATAGTTGGAACTGTACTTAAAATATTTATTTTTCATCATCTCATATATGCATAAAAAATTATACTAAGAGGCCTAAAAATTTAGTTTCGTCCTGGGCCCCGAAATCTCAAGACCGGCCCTGGACATAGGGTTTGAGAAGAAGACTAAGGCAGTTGTTCTCTCTCTCACTCTCTCCCCAGCTCACTGATCAAGCAAGGACTAAAAGCACCAGGAAAAACCACTCACTGTTGAAGATCAAGAACAGGAGTGGAAGCACATCAAGAGGAGGCCATGGCTGGACCTCCGGATCAAGATACACACCTCTGATCTCATCTTTTGTGGATTAATTATGAGCTAGATGACCCAAAGGATCTAACAGGAACCTCATATACAATATACGATGATGATTTTCTTATAAAAGTTCTTGTTAGAGATCCTAAAAAGTCCCTGTAGATTGAGTCATTTGATAGGAATACAGTGGGATTCTTTAATTCTTATAACCATGTTGTTGGAATCCAGAGAAGGTCTATGGCTTCTTCGATTCGAATGATTCCTAAAAACAGGAATAAGAAAGCTACATATGATTCCTGAAATCCACTTTATGAAAATTCAGTCAATTCTGCACGGGCACGAAATGCTTGCTTATCGGGAAAGGATCAACAACAAAGACAATACAATAACCAAGCACTGGAATGGGACATGTGCGTTACACTGGATCCATCCATCATACCCTGCTGCTGCACTGCAACAAGTTCGGCGGGTTTAGAGTTTAGCGCAGCTTCCAACAATTGGCACTACGAGACGACAACATAATCAGCTTTGTCGAGCAAACCCAGCATATAACTATGTCTATACTTCCAAAACTTGGGCTTTTTTTGCTGCATCCGTGCTCTAGTCGTTTGGCGAGCCAAAAACGTCAGAACCTCAACTCCAAACCATCAACACGCCGCTACCCGCTCCAAGCAATTTGCCCAAAAACTTCTCCTTTGGACAGCACGCACATTCTTCATATAACTTTTACAAATGTATATACTTTGTGTTAGTAATACCTAAAGCGACCTTTCATGCTTACACATGCTTTTAATTAAAATTTAAAAAACTGCCATTGAACTCTTTTTTTAGATCGCCATCGAACTCTTAGTCGAAGTATAAGGTACATAAATCATCTGAATTCTTACCTATAAAAACAACGTCAAGCACACTTGGCTCCTTCAGGGTTGTTTTTACGGCAAAGATTCTTTCACTAAACCACAAGAGATGATGTAAATTTTTCTATAATTCTCTTACGAAAAATATCATTCCACGGGCAATCGTATAAATCAATAAATCAAACAATGGTCAAGAGTATGATAGAGCCGAACTGTCTCCTCGCGTCGCCCTCCTCCAGGCGACAGGGGGGGGGGGGGGGGGGGGAGGGGGAGAGCCGTGCGCCGCCGGTGAAGGGGGCGGCGGGGCCCTAGTGCTTCTCGGCCCCGCGTGGCGGTTAGGAGGCGGACCACCATGTCGGCGGCCGGAGGCGGCGGCTTCGGTGGAGCTGGCGAGCTTGCGGGCCGGCGGTGCTCGACGCGGTGTGGGGGCGGCTTCGTCGCTGGCCGCGGCGGTGGCGCGGGCCCGATCTGGGCCCTGGAAGCCGCGGTCATCGTCTGCTGCTCTCACGCTTCTCCAGATGATGTGGTTACTCCCGCGGCCATGGCCCCTTCCGGCGGCGCCCGTGCAGGTGCGGGCCAGATGGACCTTGGCGGGCCCTGCGGACACGCCGGCTGGGCCTTGTGGCTGCGCAGGTGGAGGTCGCGCGTGGTGGCTGTGTGGGCGATGGGAGCGTTGCGGCATCTGGTTTGAGGCTGGGCGGAGGATGGCTGTGGTCTTTGATCCCGCTCGCGGTGGTGGCTGCTCGGCTCTCTTCTTTCTCTCGGGCAGCGGTGATGATCTGGATGGCGGCTTTCGTCGCGGCGATGGGGAGCCTAGGCGTGGCGGCGTGTGAGATGCTGGATCTGGCTGCTCCTTTCTGAGGCTTCAACGTCGGGTACCGTGACGTGGTTTGGTGTGGTGGTTTGGCCGGTCCTTGCGAGGTGGGCGCGTGGTTTGTGACTCATTGCTGGGCGAAAGCCTTGTCCTGGCGGCTGGCTAGGACCGACGACGGCGACGCCTTTGGGCGCCGTGTGCTTCTTGAAGTCGTCGTCGAAGCGGTGTGTTCGCTCCTCCGCCCGGGTTCTCCGAGGAAAACCCTTGATCCCTTGCGGGTTTGGGCGAGTGCGGCGCTCTTGCGTCGTTTTGCCTTTTGAGGCCTCGCTTTGGATGTTCCGCCGCCCAGAGGGACCTGTGGAGCGTGTTGGGTTGTTGGCGTTGACGTTTCATCTTCGGCTAGAAGGAGCGTGGCCCCAGGGTCGGCGTGGATGTCGGAGCGGTGGCTCCGGTCTTTGCCTCCGCCTTGTTGCGTTGAGGTGTTTGTGTTTAGGTGTTGACCTTGTTCGCTTGGGCGTCTTGGTCGTCGACCTGTGTGGAGCGTGACCTCGGGGCCGGCGTGTTGTGTCGAGTTGTATCGGTTTTTGGCCAGTTTTTCTCATAAACTGTCCTTTTCTCTTCTACTATATCAGTAAAAAGGCAACTCTTTTGCCTCGTTTCAAAAAAATGATAGAGATGGTCATATATAAAAGCGTTCCTATGAACTGAAATCCTTTAAAGACATTATTATGAAAAATCCTTAGCTCTTTGACTAGAAGCTTATCGAGGGTTAGATTGTTCGGACGACACCATATTAATGAGAGGTACTCCATCCATTTGACGGATATCAAAATCTACGATATCAAACTTATATTACGAGGGCCACGATGCAGTATACTTTCATGTTGTATGCATTAGATATTATGAATATTATTATGTTTTTCTTTATATAAATGGTCAAACTGACTTTGACTAAAAATTATATACAACATATTTTGGGACGGAGGAAGTACGAGAAGTACATGTGCATGAACAAAAAATAGATTCTATTAATATTTTTGTGATGGATCTATACGTATGATTTTAAAATTCCCAATGTGTATATTTAGATAAAAAAATGGAACCAACACAAGGAGGAAACCCCCAACTTATTTAATTAAGGTAGTGATGAGTTTCGAAATCTAGATGCCTAGTATAGCATTGCATGCACTAGCCAACAAGCCCAGAAGTCATTTTCAATATTAAGAAACAGTAAAACTCAGCTAGTTAGAAGCCACCACAGCGATTTTGTTTCTTAAATCGTTCGATCTGCTCATTCAACGGTCTATGTCTACTCTGTAGTACCGAACCGTCGTAACCTCGTTTCTTACTTTGTTCGATCGCTCGAATTAGCCAGCCTTTGTTACCGGGCTGCTATTCCATAGGATGAGTTAGACCACACCTTAGTTACCGGGCCGCGAAACACTTGTGCGGGCCTTGTGGCTCGGCCTTTATATAGTTTATTTATCCCCACAACCGTCATAAGTATATACTCACTCCGTTTCAAAATATAAGATGTTTTAGGTTTGTGAATAAAATGAATTTAGACTTTTTTTAATATGTAGATTCATCCCAAAGTTAGGTGAACCTATATATTAAAACAAGTCTAGATTCATCTTTTTCACAAACCTAAAACATCTTATATTTTGAAGCGAAGGGAGTAGAAGTTAAGAAAAAGAACGAACAACGCTCATTATTCCCTTTCTTTTCCTTTCCGTTCTGGTTGCGCCGCCGTTACTCGCAGGCCAGCACCGCCGAGGGGTACTACGGCACATAACGAACAAAATTTAGCGACTCGATTCGCACCATGGAAGGTGAGGCTACCAACATCCGTGGATTCTCCCTCTGTTTCACATTAATTCATTCGCTTCTTCTCCGGCGCCCGGCGATGGCGCCGCCGAGGTTCGGATGCCGCGTTGCAGAGTGGGCTCCCTTCATGTGAGCCTGTGCTTTTTTCATTCGCATGTGGACCCGGCCGACCATACGAGCGACGCCTCCCCTTTCATCAGTGTAGGCGGCGTCGTAATTATGGTCTGCAAAATGAAACCGCCGGCAGCGGCCTAATCATGGTGGTAAAAATTTCGTCTCTCGCACTCTTGTAATTATGGTCATTGATTTCAACGCTATTGTCAGTTTCTTTCTGCCCTTTATTTACATATGCGGAGTGAGCAATTTCTTTACGCCTTCACTCTCGTCTTCGGCCTTCCGCTGTTCATCAGCAATGTTCTGTTAGTCAACAATGTTCCTTGCATAGGATTGCTTTTGTTTTTGCCGGCCATCTTTCTTCTCTGTAATTTCATGGACACCAACATTATTAGGTAGCCACATGACTTACTGTTCTTTGTTTAACGGATGTTCTTGTTCGTTTGGGATTTTATTCAGGAACTGCTCACTGAAATTTCTTGCCTTCATTTGCAACCATGGCTACTGAACAGGTACACTCATTCATACAATTTTACCACTGTTATATTGCTAACCTCATTGTTTTCTTTCAATTTGATTTCTACTGTCCTCAAGTTGTTCAATTTTTAATCGGAGACAAACATGTTAATAGTACAACCAACCATGTTGTTTTGTTTGTACTATTTGAGTGAATAGCTTATGGAACAGTTTATAAACTTTATTGTAACTTCATATGACTTCTCTGATATTTTTCTGAAATAATATTTGCTAATATTGTTATACTGTTGTGGTGGTGCTTGCAGTGAAATGAAGTGTGTGTCTTCTTTTCAATATACTGTATTTTTGTATTTCCTTCATGATATGATTTCATGATATGGCTTCTTCTCAAATCACATGTCGATGACTGTTTAGAAATTGTGGCCTGTGGAAAGGTAGGGGCATGTGGCATCAAGGCTGATCAATGGATACCAGTTGCCAACTTGCATCAAGGCTGATCATTGAGAAAGTGTTGTATGCCAACATTGTTTTCAACTCTTCTCAGAATTACAGATTCTTATTTCCTTTTTAGAGAGGAATTGCGTCTTGCTATATTACTAAGTTCATATGCAATACATCTTCTATATTGAGATTTATACAGGGTTCACAAAGTTGGTGGAATTTTAGAGCTTTCCAAAGATTCTCAAGGAACCCAAAATTCACCATATGCAATCCTCTTGCCCCAAGCAGATTTAGGATACTACATATAGTAATAAGGCAGAATAAATAGCCACCCATTGAACCAGAAGTTTCTTCAGTTTGCCGATATACAACAGTCGTAACAGACATCATAACAAGCCATTAATTATCCACTAACCCATGAGATCCTTTTTTTAACCCTTCAGCTAACAATTCTTAAAGAGGCCCAGTACCGTAAGACGCATGTAGCCCACCTGCAAGACCGTTCTAGCACATCATGCCCACACTAAAAAAACTAACTATTTCCAAATAAGATGAAAAAAATTTAAAAGTATCTAATCGATATAAACCATTTCTTCAAAAATATAGGCGGGCGCGGCAACGCGCGCTTTTCTGGTCTAGTGTATATTTACAAGGGAGCAACTAACACTTAGTTGAGATGATAGCGCTCAATCTTAGTTGTAACCCATGTGCAACTCTTAGGCCAGTAATAGGGTATTCTTCCTCAATTGCAACTCACATGCAGTTGGAAAATTTTCAGATGAAACTCTTGTGCAATTAAAAAAATCTCAGTTGCAATCCATGTCAACTTAACTCTAAGTGGACTAAGATCTAACTTTATTCTCATGATCAAGATTAACAAAAATTGTATCTACAATGATATATGTTGTCGATGTCTTAAAAGTGTCTGACTGAAGACAAGTCCAAAGCATCTCTTATTTGCCATACTATGAACCAAGTATATATGCAAGAGATCACCTTGTTCCGGCTTGAACATGTGCACCTGACTATATTAAATCTTCAACATCCTAACTAGTAAAAAAATGAATTCTAGCATGGTTTTGATTAGTGTAAAGAACTATATATGTGCTTTGAAATGACAACTTTCATACAGTTATCGTGATATATCAATATTAATTTGTGTTATTTAATTTGAAAAAGTAAGCAAGATAGTCATTCAACTGTTGTCTATTTAGTATGGAATAGAAAAGGTCATAATGGTTTCATGCATTTTTGTTGCTTGTCGCTCTATGACATTCTCCAAAAATGTGAATTGTTGCATTTTCATTCAAGAACCTTGGAAACATTGTTATTTATGGTGGTTTGGTACCATTATTCTTTTAGTAAAACTTTGTGAAAGCAAGTGATATCCACTTTAGAAACCTAAAAGAGTATCCAAAAAAACATGACAATTTGTCTCATATAGAAAAGGACGAGACATCCATCAACCTCTTGTGTTTTTTGACATATGACACGACTATTTACAGATTTTTATGAATTGTTGCAACTCATATCCCCATGGCATTGTGTACATTTGGCATTGTTGCAGAATCGGTATCCAAAGCCATTATAGTTACAATCGCATATTTTATGTAATATGTACATCTATAGCGGGATTTTTCTTTTTTATAATTCTTCTTTTTTTTTTGTGTGTGCATCCGTATGGCCGCTAGGGCAATACTTTGTTGCATAGGCCGGGTGTAATTGGTATTTTTGATATTAATATATGCTCTTTTTCAAAAAAAAGGACATGGCGTTTTGGTTCATAGGTCTATATGAAAATATATAAGCAAAACGCATTTCAAATGCATTTCAAAATTTCAAGAAAATCTAGAAATAAAATTCTAGGTGTACATCCGTACATTTTATGTTCGCTCACAAAGTTCTGCAAAAAAAAGGACATTTGGTGCCCTGTGAAAATAAACAAAAACAATGTCCCATGAATAGCCATTTCGGAGCCAAGAATTGTCTTTTCCATACATGTCGGGAAATATGTCTTTTTTTGCGAAACTTTATATACGAACATAGAACATTTGGAAGAACACTAGGATATTTATTTATTCATTGGAATTTTTAGAAATTTTATTAGGCAATAGGTGCATCTACACCTATGAGACAAAGTGGATTTTCGATAATTCGGTTAATTACATTATTTTATAATAGAATGTAGCTTGTTTTGTAGCAAGTACAATAGTTGATTATAATTCTGCTTACATAACACTTTTGCCTACGTAAAAGAGAGACAAAAAAACAGAGGAGTAGGCTCTAATGCAAGAGCCAGTTCTACACGTGCTCTAGATAAAAGTAGTATTAAACAAGGAAAGAGAAAATGAGAGTGTAAAATAAAAAAACTAACCTTATAGCCAATATTACTCTATTGTATAAAGCTGGTTTTTAATGATATGGCATTTCATATAGCCAGTCGTTGGTTTTTCTATTGCTCTTGCTCCATGTTTTATCCATTGTTTTGTGCCTCCGAAAACATGGTTTTAACGCTTTTTTTTTAACGGTGGTTTTAACGCTTAAACCAGTCTGTGTGATCTACCACGGTCCAATCATAATTTTGCAGCGCTCACCCAATCACCTTGGGCACAGGAGACTATGGACACTAGCAGGCCCTTCCTGTTCCCAAGTTGCACTTAACCTACAGCGTTATGAAACAGAGGCCCTTTACATTCCGCCGTGAAGAAAATGGGCCCTTTAAATCCCAACTAAGCTAAAGAAAACCATAAGATCGCACCGGCAGTTACCAATATAATCTCTCTCTCCAAAACTAGAAGATCGCATACCATTCTCAATCCGGAGAAGGAGGAGATTGTTACTGGTTCGGCCAAACTCATCCGAAATTTCCCACTTTCCAACCAGAGCTGGCGCCCACAGCAATGGCGGAACTCGGGGGGATGGCGCCGCACGCTCCCTGCAGCATCTGCATGGAGCCGATGCCGCCCTCGGAGGCTCACCGCGGCGGCAGCGGGTGCGCGCACGCCTTCTGCCGGGCGTGCCTGGCGGGCCACGTCCGCGCCAAGGTCGAGGCCGGCGCCGCCGCCGTGCGGTGCCCCGACGCGTCCTGCGCCGGCGCGCTCGACCCGGAGCTGTGCCGCGGCGCCCTCCCGGGCTACCTGTTCGTGCGGTGGTGCGACGCGCTGTGCGAGTCCATGTTCGTGGGAGCGCGGCGGACCTACTGCCCTTTCCCCGACTGCTCCGAGATGATGGTGGCCGACGACGACTCTGTGTCGGACGGGTGCGTGACGCAGTCGGAGTGCCAGGTGTGCAGGCGGCTGTTCTGCGCCAACTGCCTGGTGCCGTGGCACGCCGGCGTGAGCTGCGTGGAGTACGCGCAGCTTGGCGCGGGGGAGCGCGGCAAGGAGGATCTGCTGCTCGTGGAGGCCGCCAGGGAGTCCAAGTGGAAGCGCTGCCCGCGGTGCCGGTTCTACGTCGAGAAGTCCCATGGCTGCCTTCACATCACTTGCCGGTACGTGTAGACATGAATTTGCCACGCGTTGATATGCTTCTTTAGTTTAGGGGGCAGTAGGTCGATTAACTATCTGTATTTACAGTGCAGAAGAACTCTAGTTTCCTGCACTCATTTTCGAGAGAAAAAAAGAACACTTGGTTTCTGCGGTGATTAACTATCTGTATTTGTGTCGTTGATCCAATGGCAGGTGTGGTTTCCAATTCTGCTATGGATGCCAGAAGCCATGGGAACTCATACACGACGGCTGTCCAGGAGAATGAACATAATTGTCCCTCTTGTCTCTTGTTGCAGAACTCATGTGCCGTATGTCCGTCCCAAGTTAATTAGAACTTCAAAATGAAGCAGGTAATGCAACCCTTAAATTCATGGCAGGAGATTCCAGTGAATTGACATGACAGAGCTTTTTATTTTTATTTTGGTGTGGTAAATCCGTTTTATAAGTTTAATTATTTCCATCCTCATGTTATAATGCAATCAGAGGACTGATGTTCTGTATGCGAAACACTACCATTGGCAGATAAAAACAACACTTTGCGAAGCCCTGTCAGCCTTACTTGCTCAGTATGTACATTCCACGATGATTCTAAGCACAAAACATATTCAGTCACATTTGCATAAAATCTGGAGCGATGAATTTTTCATAGATAACTCGTGTGATGGACACATGTTAATCCTTGACAGCCAATGCTCGTTGTGGCCTTAAATTGTTAGTTTGATTTCCCGAATCGTCAAGCAGTATGGTTCATAGGGAAAAACAAAGGGAAATGACAGTGATGCCTTGGTCACTGGGCTGGTGGCTTGGGCCGTTTGGTGGTGGTCTAGGCCTGTTTTATCTACGATGTCAGTCTTTTGGTTGTGGTTTTACATGGTTTTCCTGCAATTAACGCATCCTTGAATGTGTTTCTTCATGTAGTGCAATTAACATAGCTCTTGCCCTACTTGCTGGTTTGTGTGAGATAAATATTGCACGTAGACCTCGAGTATCTAAGATGATCTCTAGAGATAATACTACAAGTCATGACTCAATACCTATGATGTTAGTCTTCAAGATAAATTTGATATATGCACTACAAGGTTTCAAGTCTTGAGAAATGCCATATTCTGCTACAATAAAAATGGTGTTTCACTGTAAGTTGGGAAGAATCCAAGTAAGTGGAAGAATGTAAGCTTTCGTTATTACTAGACACTCGCTAGATTCTAGACTCGTAGCCACAACAATACAATCATAGTTGCACACAATTGTATATTTCCCCAATTGCTCACATAGGGTATGATAGGAACACATGGCATTATCATAATTCTATACAAATTACATTAACAAGGAGAATTGACTTTGGATCATCAATATGTAGAAGTGACACATATTAACAAGGAGAATCGACATGCGCTCGATGTACCAAGCAAAACAAATTGGTGACCTATTTTAACGATTCTAGCAAGACATCAACCACATAAAATTTCCATTTCAAACATCAAGAGATAAACCGTAAAATTGAGTATGTATAGGGGTTCGGCACGAGATTCAACATCGAGATGTTCCATTTACAAACTTCAAGATTATATGGCCAAAAGGTTATAACCTTTCTCACTCGTGTCGCTCCAGGGGCAGCTCGGGTGATTTGACCTAGCCCCCACAGCCGCCCCTGTTGTCGCAGGAGGAAGCCCCTGGGGAAAGCCAGCGCGACTAACGGCGGCGACATGCCTTCATATCCTTGCACGAAGGGTGGCGGCGCGGCTATTTCATCCCATGTGGCGGGATCTCCGGCTTAATGCAGATCGGCAACCCTGGACGATGAGATGCACGTGATAGAGATGGACCATGGCCCCGGGCTTCTCTGGTACATGTTGTGGATGCGCGAGCGGCATGGCACTGGTTTCGGGGATTTGGCGTGGCTATGCTCCTCATCTCCGTGTTGTGCGGGTGGTGGTGGCGGTGTTCCCTAATATCTCCTAGCCTGCTGTTCGGAGACGGCGGGCGGTAGCGTGTGGGTCATCGTTTTGCACCAAGATGTTGGTCTGCTAGGGGCCTGGCTTCATGGATCTGGCCGGTGATGAGTTTCGAAAAGCTTTCGTCGGCATCTCCCTTGGGCGCCTCATGCCTAGAATTTGCTGGATTGGATGAATCTGGACGTGCGCAACCTTATTTTTCTGATCGTTCGGTTTTAGGAGGGAGAATCATGAAGCTTTGTTGTATGTTGCCATCATGGGGCATGTCTTTTGAATTTCATGGTGAAGTCAGAGATGGAGAATGTAATGGAGGATGAGATATGAGGACTAGCAATGGTGGTTAGAGTCTTTGTAGCGATTGGGAACTTTCTTGGTGAAATGTGACTCATAGCAACGGTATCGGCAAGTAGGGACGAAAGCATAGGAGAACTACAGAGTCTTATCTTTCAGGATGAAAATCTAAGGCGTGGCCTTAATTGGCTTTGCATGGGGAAAGCACTGTCTTGAGAGCGTGAAATTTCTCGGGGTGAAAACATGTGATTATGATCTGGCGACGATGGTGCTTGTTCCCTATTTCCTTATTGGAGATGTCGCGTTTGGAGAATTTGGACTTGGGTGTTGTCTTGGTGATGTTTGTACTTCTGCTACAAGGAATATATCACTATAGCAGAACTTTACTTTTTTTCTTCCTTTTGTTTTTAGGGATGTTTGCATATGTAGTGCCTTTAGGGCATTGTGTTGTTGTTGATGCTGAGTGTAATTGGTATATTCGCGATACTAATATATTCCCTTTATCAAAAAGGACGATGTTCCATTTACCAAGCACATAAATTGTCGCTGGTTATGTTGCAACCGTGTAATGTTACGTGTTATGTATGTGATGGAGATACAATCGACACATCTTTGTCTACTAGACATGACTTTTTCCTAGGTCCAACATTTGTGTGGTTAATAATGTACTCCTTGAAACAGGCTTCCGCTCTGTTTTATAAATAAAGCCAAATCCGAGTATAGAGTTCACAGCCAAAATCGATGCCGATGCACCAAAGAGAGAAAGAAAATAAGTCTGTTAGGGCTACATCACAACATCGCCCAAAGAAATAAAACAAAAAAGGTGGTAAAGATCGAGCCCTAGACAGGTCCCTTAGAGATGATACGCTCAGATGTCGTGAAGCATTTTGCAAACGCTCTTGGTTCCTGGAGGATACCGTCCAAGCGCTCCCAGTCCTATTGTTTAGATAGCGGGTACCACTGCTGAAGGTAGGCAAGAAAAGCAAAAACAGAGTTAGAAGCATGACTCGGTAAGATCCTCTCTATCATTCCATAGCGTTCAAGTAAGGGCCACAAACACTAACCAGAAGAGATGCTACTTTCTTTTAGTACGGTTTGCCTTCGTCTCAAGGAACTTGCCGAGATCCTAGGCCTGCCGGCCCGACCCGAGAACTTCTCATATAAAGATCCAAAGAAACTGAGCGGCAGGGTACATGAACAGAATATCGACACAAGTCTCTGGTGTCCCACATAATGGACGCAGCCCATTGCCAGGACTATTACGTTTTGACACCTCTACCCCTAAGAGGAAGTGGTCCTGCAGCAGCTGCCATAGGAAGATACTCAAGCTAAGGGGTATGGGTGTCTTCTAAAGGCGGGTCGTTCACATGATCTCTGGTCCCTAAAAAAGTGTCCTATATATCGCACTAACCGAAAAGGCTCCCAAAGGAGATTGGCACCAAAACACCCCATCCCTATCCTCCTAGAGGGACAGAGACAAGGCGCCCTGCCGACTCAGGAAATCAGCAGCCTCGGCATCGCTGAAGGTCCTCCGGAACGGGAATTTCCAGTTGCCTACCTGTCCCACCTTATCCACTAACATCGTGGGCTCTACGCAGATGGTGAATAATGTCTAGAACTCTTGGCACCGGGGGTGGTCGCTAGCCAAGTGCGGTGACCCAACATACCACTGCATGATGTAGTATACTATAGTCGTTGACATAACACCAATGAAACACCGTTCACTAGTATTACATCCCTCAGAATGGCACAACAAAAACACAGCGGGTCCAATACATGGCTTAAAGGTTACAACTCACTCTTTTACATAAGATCCAGAGAACACTCTAGGTTAAAGAGAGAGAAAGAACTTCTTACGGAGAAGAATCAAAGATAAACAACGCAAGAATGATTATACTATTAAGTCTAATATTTTGACTAAGAGGTTGGCATTGCTGCTATTGCAACGCACTACAGAAATAGGTTCTTTGGCTAGAGATAATATTCCTATTTAATCAATAACTTTCGTCTTCACTTGAGTTGAGGTATATGTTGACTTCCTTGTCTTCATTGAAGAGCTTTAGCTGGTCTTGATAAGTCCTGGAGCATATCTTGATGTAGATATTGTTTAATGGCTTCAGAATCTAGCAAGGGTTAAGACGATACTTTGAGTACGAGCGTACTCAGCAATTCACTAGAAAAGGAGTGTTTGATGCACTATAACTACAACCACAGACCGTAGATCGTAGGCAATGCAAGTTTTCATAAACATTTCTTTAAAGGTTGCTTTTATTCTGAAAAGCTATGTCCGTCAGCTTTCATGGGTTTACCAGAACTTTCATGGAGTTCCTTTTCCGCCGTGTTCGCAGCTCCTTCCCGGAACAAGGAGTAACAAGTTACAGTTTTTACACACTGCAGAGGTGCGTTACTTTACCCATGAGAGATCAACTCTTTGTTGCACAACCGGCCAGCTTATTCCCGTCCACAATTCCATGATGTGGGGCCCAGAAGATGATCCAAGCCAATCACTGCCCCCTTCGCGACCTCGCATGCCTCTTTGGTGTACACCATGCCCACATAAAGAATTACGGCAATGGTTTGTACAAACCGTTAGATGTCAGAACTATCGTGGGACATTGAGGGTTCCCACCCATATGCTGCATATCCTCTACGAATTACCAATTAATATGCACTCTACGAGGATAACAACCACGACCTGCACATCCGGCTTCATGCGAGAGGAAGAAGATACAACTGACTTCTCCGTCCCATTCCAAATCTCATGGTCAACGCGTAATATACAGCGCAAGAATCACTGGCGACATTGGTTGTTAAGTCCTAGGTGATATAGTTCTAAACAGTGGTATTCCAACTGTCAGATTTAATAGATTAGCTGATCACCCTGGATCAGTAACCAATAGTTCACATTATTACCGAAAATAGTGTTTTTAGACCTTTTTCAAATGCAGGTGATAACAACACTGGATTTGTAAAATACTTACAGAAAATAAACAAAGGACATGAGCAAGTGTGAACTTGCCTTTTGTGATTGCAAGATTATGCACTCACGGTCTTCGAGTCAGTGTATAAGATCCAAAATCTGAAATCAGCATCATTGGTCCGGTAAGGACTAATGTTTAAAGAAGCAATATGCTTTTATGCATAAGTAATGGGATGCACGTTCTAAGCGCAAATCCCGGGAATAACGTTGTCCTAGGTTTTGGATTCCGGAAAATGGTTATTTTGGAATGTGTAGTCTTTTTAGATAAGTTTCATAGTTGTACTTTTATTAGAGTTTATGAGTGGTTGTAAACGACACATATGTAGGAGTAAAGTATACATACTTATGACATACTAGTTAAGATTACTTATACAAGAGTTCTTATTTAAAGTGGCAAAAAGGATAACCTTCGAAGAAAAGGTTTATCTTCTAAGGTCTAAACAAACTTTGTGGGTAGTTAGTGGTGGTTGATGTTATTTGTTTGCTCAAATGGTTTGGCTTGAGTTGCTTTATAATTTAACTACTTCACACCAAAGTTAACTATAAAACATATAGTAATGCTTATAGTGTTGTATTAAGATTCTATAGACTAAAGTTAACTTTGAAAAACAAAGATGATTTTGAGAGTATAATACTTATAACATTTGTATCTAGTACATCTGAAATGTTACCTTTAGGTTACTTAAGAATGGTAATTCTTTTTTACTTGGATAATGTTTTCTTGATTTTATTATGGAGTAATATCATTTACCTTTTATAGATGAGTGAGTATAGTTTATAATTCCAGATATATTTTCACTTAACTACTTTTGAACTTTCTATAGTCTTGTGGTAATTTTTGTAATTTGATAGTTAAAGCAGATAGAAAGGATCTGATTTATTCACAAGATGTTCTTTAAGGTTTTTATCATGAATTGGAATCCTTTGAGAATATAATCTTCACTTAGAGTTGAAGATAATTTAATACAAAGATGTTTATAATGTTTTCATCCATTATGGCTTCATAATATTAATATTTAAGACTAATATTATTTATTAGACTTAATTGACTTATTTTATAAATATTAATAAATTTTATTTATCCTTATATGAATTATTAATAAAGTAAATAAGTTTAAATTTGAGTTATTAAAATATTTAATTTTTATTTAACTCAAAAGTAGAATATTAGATTTTTAACATGTGGATATTATTTTTGTGATCATTTTGGCATATTACATTTATTGTTTGTGATTTATAAATAATAAGGTATGATTCTTATAATTCTTATTACTTTATAATTACTTAATAAATATTAAATATTTAATTGAGTGAAATAATAATACATGATTATAGTTTTAAATTATAATTCTATTTTCTTAAAGATTTTTGGTATTTTCTTTATATTATTAACATTTATTATTATAAAAATATGAGTTATCAAAGTTTTATTACTTATAAAACTTTTATTAAATACTATTTATTTAAATAATCATCATAATAATATTTGATAATAGTTTTAAGTTGTAGATTTTATTTTTCTGAAAATTTTCATATATTATACACATTTTTCTGAATTATAAATCAAAAGTTATTAATTAAACAAGATTTAATTATTTATTTAATTTCTGGAATATTATTAATTGAATTATAACATTTTATTTATTTCCTAACAGAAAATACTTTTTTACACCGCATCAAGAGCTAGCCCCAGTCACTGACTAGTGGGCTATGGTCCACCTCAGCTCTCAGGTTAAAGGAATTGCATTTGTTACCGATTGGTTATCTACCCGAGTCAATGACATATGGGCCCTGGGCCACGTCACTTGCCACGCAGGAAAACGACCAGTCAAACTAGCTGACGTGGTGCGATCATGATGTAACGATGGCGTCAGCACCACCACCGCCGCCAGAGGTTGGTCGCCGGCGACGATCTATTGCGCCCTAGCAAGCGAGATAAGCCAAGTTCGAATAAGTGCAACCTACTGAACCTAATAGTGGCAGCGCCGCTCGTGAAATAGTCATCGGAGCTTCAGCTCCGACGGTGGCCGATGGTGGCATATGATGAAACGGTGATATACAACGAGATCCGGCGATTGAATATTACTGGGAAGTTCAGGAACTCCCTGATGATGATTGAGTGGTCGGAGAGGACAGGCGCGGTCGGAAATGAGCTCCCCGACGAGGATTCTGACGAACTGCTGCGAAGGGGAACGACCAAATTCACCCGCTCCAGTGCTTCCCCTGATGCTAGCTTCTACCTAGACGATCTACGGAGGAAGGAACTTCTCCATGACGGCTCAGAATGGTGTGGGGATACGTGGTTCGATGGCGAGAGGTGGCTCCGGTGAGCTAGGGTTTCGGTCCCGTTCGCATCTGAGAGGATAAGGAGAAATTGGAGATAGGGATGGAGGAAATGCGTCGCGGTGGCCTTCTTATCCCCTCCTGGCAACGACGGCGAGTATCTTGGCGCAAGACTGAAGACAACAACGGCATCGAGCGGCGGCGAGCTCCGCCAACGAGCTGCCTGTGTGTGTGACGATGACGACGATGCAACTTTTGCGGATAACCCCATGGCAATTTCTTCAGCTCAACCCATGGTCCTCTCCTGACCCCACTTGTCTGTCACAGCCAGAAAAGAATCTGGGCTGGTTACTGGGCTGTTGTGGGCTTCTCAGGGGT
This sequence comes from Avena atlantica, assembly GCA_910589765.1. Lineage (NCBI taxonomy): Eukaryota > Viridiplantae > Streptophyta > Magnoliopsida > Poales > Poaceae > Avena > Avena atlantica. The sequence goes on along the minus strand of OU342739.1, from coordinate 161,603,272 downwards.
GTCAGATAGGTGTAGGGTTGTTGGGCCACAACCAGGTAGTATTTTTATTTGTTTTATCCTTTTTCTATTTTCTATTTTCTTATTCAGATTTGAATTTGCTTTATATTTTGAACCTTTCTTTGTATGATTTGTTTGCTGGATATTTACAACAATACTAAAATATACCTAGTCTCATTTGTGGATTTTTTTATTATATCATATTTTTGAATTTATTTTATTTACTTAATATGAATCCCCTTGTTAATAGTTTGTAGAAACTTTTCTTATTATTTTTCTCTCCTATTTTAGCTAGGGATTTCTTGAATGATATCTTCTTATTTGTTTATAGACTTAACTCTAATTGGCTCATAGTTTGAATATAAATTTTATATGTATAATGATCCTGGATCATTATTTGATGCATGAAAACATGAAAGGTACTGTTATGGTTATTACTATTCCCATTAATTTAGAAAATGAAATGTATATATTCTATTGTGATAAACAAAGAGGTTTAGGGTTTTGAATTATGAGTACTACCCTTGTGAAAGAACATGTGGGCCCCCATGTGTGGTTTTGGTAATTAATGACAATCTCTATGGAGTAATGCTTGTATCAAGTTGTACTTGTAGGAATTGTCCATAGGCAATGCTTGAACCATATGTTGGCTTCAAGGTTTGGAGAAGAAAGTGAAAAGGATCAAGTGGTGACCAAGGTGTTCAAAGAGTGATCCACAGATTGGTCATGTGAGAGTTAAACCTATGAAGATCTCATGCTTAAAGCTTGCCATCCTCGGTGATCATGGATCGATGAAGACAAGGTCAAAGTAAAGGTTTCCCCATGTTGTATGGGGGAGTAACTTGCAAGTCTTCATCAAGCAAGTACGTACAAGACCAATCAAGAAAGGTGTTCCATCTTGAGAAGGACAAGACCATCTAAATCATAATCAAGTGGAGTATGTGCAAGGCAAAGGTATGATCTTGATAGGGTTTCTTTCTTACCGGTCTCGTGGTGTTAGTTGGGGAGACCGGTTTATAGGATAGACAACCGTACTATCAAGAGGGGCTCCCAAGTGAGTAACTCGATCATATCGTTCAGAGAGATCTCAAACCTTTGCATACTTAGCATCATCCTTTCTTGGTTGTTATTTGGATCTTATCCATGTGAGGTTCTAGAGCTTGTGGTAATATTCATAAAAAGCCCTAGTTCATCAAAAACGGATTTCCCCTTTATATCTTATTGTGTTTTTGATCTTGGAGGTTTTACCGGTTTGTCTTTTAGAGATAGGTAAAACCTGTAGGGGTTCGTAGCATGGAAAACAAAAAAATTCTACCGCATACAAACAAACAAGCCAAGATTTATCTACTAGATTGTAGCAACGAGTTGATAGAGGAACTCACCCTCGAAGATTCCAAAGCGGTTAACGAGAGCAGATTCTCGTGGGTGATGTAGTCGTACACTTCCGATCTCAAGATCGCGTAGATGATCCTTCCGGCGCTGCGTTCCGGCAGCGCTTCCGCAGTCGGTCACACGTTCGGTACTCGATGAAGACCTTCCTCTCCCTTATTCCAGCAGGCAGCGGATGTTGTAACACTCTCCTCGTGATTCCGGCAGCACGACGGCGTGGTACCGGAAGTAGAGGGGAGATCTCGCAGGGCTTCGCCTTAAGCCAGAGCGAGTATGGTGGACTATGAGAGAGGCCTTGGCGATCTAGGGTTTAGAGGCACCAAGGGGTTTAGAGCAACCAGCAGCTAGGGATTAGCTAGACGGCGGTTTAGAGGAGATCTAGGGCAGCCGCATCTAGAAGGGGGGGCGGCGGCTGGCCTAGGGTTTAGAGGGGCGCCGGCTAAGGGACAAGGTGTAGGGAGAGGGGGCGCCCCTTCCCTTTCTTTTATAGGTGGGAGGGGCGGCTAGGGCTAGCCGAGTCCTCCCCCAACTCCCTTGCTGGCCGGCGGTTTGGAGGAGAGAAGGGAAACCTTCTCTTCCCAGGTTTCCTTCTCTCCCTCCACTTCCCAAAATAGCCGTTTGACTTTTCAAATTGGCGTTTGACTTTTCAAACTAGGATTTGATTAAACCCTTTATTTTGTTCAGCGATGACACCTAGTACATGATGCAATCATTCCAACTTGTTATGACACATTCATGTACCCTTCCCATCCGGAGTGCCGGACATTCCGGAACCTTCTAGAACATTCCCGATGAAAACACCGGAACCATTCTCCAACCCCGAAACGGGACTTTCCTTATATGAATCTTATTCTCCGGACCATTCCGGATCTCCTCGTTATATCTCGGATCCCATCCGAGACTCCGAACAACATTCGGTCTCTTACTCATCATTCCATAACTACTCAACAACATCGAATCCTTAAGTGTGTCTCCCTACGGTTCGTGAATTATGCAGACATGACCGAGACACTTCTTCGATCAATAACCAATAGAGGAATCTGGAAATTCATATGGCTCCCACATATTTCTACGATTACTTTGCGATCGAATGAACCACTTACATACGATACCAATTTCCCTTTGTCTCACGATAGTTTACTTATGCGAGGTTTTGATCGTCGGTATATCTGCATACCTAGTTCAACCTCGTTACCGATAAGTACTCTTTTCTCGTTCCCGTGGTATGTGATCCCTTGTGAGCCACTCACATGCTTGCAAGCTAATTGGGTGACATTCCACCGAGAGGGCCCAGAGTATATCTATCTGTCATATGGATGGACAAATCCCACTCTTGATCCATGTGTTTCAACCCACACTTTCCGAACACTCAATGCCACCTTTATAGCCACCCAGTTACGGTGTGGTGTTTGATGTCATCAAAGCATCCTTCCGGCGATGGTGATAAGCATGATCTCATGGTCGAAAGGTTACTATGTATCAGAAATATTATAGCAAATGAACTATATTAAATGACTTGATCTTTATGCTACGCTTAACTATAGGAGTATGTCCATCACATCATTCTCCTAATGATATGACCCTGTTGTTAATAACATCTCTATGTTCGTGATCAGGAAACCATGATCATATATTAACCAACAAGCTAGTTTAACAAGAGGCTTTACTAGGGACTCTTTTATGTTTACAAATCACACAAGTATTAATGTTTCCTGTTAATACAAGTATAGGATGGTATGTAAACATTTATCATAAGTATGAAGATATGATAATAACCAATTTATTATTGCCTCTTGGGCATATCTCCAACAGTCTCCCACTTGCACTAGAGTCAATAATCTAGTTTCAAACCTTTGTGTATTCAACACCTATGGCTTTCCGGTGTTGTATGTACACGTTTGCAAGTGGTCAACTGATCTCAGGATCTGACACTTCCAGGTCTCTGTGTAATTGCATGTCTTTGTGTCTCTACATATCACTCATTCTAATGAGATGGCTTTGTATAAATTTGGTCCTTTGGTGAGACCTTTAGTTCTTTGGGGTTAAAACATGTTGATAACATTGTCGCACAATATATCTTCATAGTATCATCCCGCTGTGAACTACACCTAGTTTGATAACAAACTACTTGACACAAATGCCCTCTTTAACTGCTACAGTAGCAGTCATATACTTAGCCTTTTGTTGTAGTATCTGTCACAATGTCTTAACTTTGGAACTCATCCAAATCCATTATGGAACTTACTTTCCATTATATTGTGCCACCCTTAGTTTATATTGAGATAAACTTAATTTGTACTTTGTGACAAAACCTAGTATCAATGTAGTACTTTTACAATGAACTAACCATCTATTTGTCACTTCTACAAATAATATACTCTTAGTTCTTCCAAAAGATCACAAGAATATCCTTACTATTGTCCAATGATCATCTTATGAATCATTCTGGTATATGCTCATAACATTTAGAGTATAGGACATATCTGGATTTGTACATATCATAGTATAATTGATATAAATACTCTTTGTGATTTCATACATCAAGTATCAATCTATACTTGAATCTTTGTTTCACTTACCAAGTGTCAATACACTTGAATATATCATCAATATTGAACTCATTCAATCCTTTCTGTGCGACAAGAACCTTTCTTGTAGTTTCTATATTGAACCCATTCAATACATCATCTATGTACTTTCGGCACAACCATATTAGCGTCTATTGATGCCAAATATTTGGGTTTTGCCTAAGTCTTTCATCGGCATGAAATTCTTAATATGTGTTAATGAAAGATACATCATTTCCAATCAACAATATGTCTTCCACATAATGTATTAGAAACATGTCTTAGCCCTCCCACTTAATTTCTTGCAAATGCAAGCATCTTCATCGTCTCCGACGAATTTAAACTCCTTTACCAGTTTCATCATGGTGAAGATTCCAACTCCGCAATGCTTACTTCAACCATTGAAGTTTGCATATGCTTTTAGCATCCTTTGAATTAACAAAACCCTATGGACCGCGTTATGCACATGTCCTAGGTAACAATTCTATTAGAAGAACTTGTTTTGTTTATTCAATTACCACATAACAAAATTATATGTAGTGGTTGCTACATTAATCCGTCTAGACTAAATATCGCTATAAAAGATCAAATCTTGTCATAGTCAACCTTTGAACATTGTTGTGAACTCTTTCCCAACATGTCGACTATTTCATAGATGTGCAACATCCATGTCTATTTATTTATAGATCCAAACACAACTGTAAGGTCTTACACCTTTCTCGAGGGTCCTTCAAGTTCAAAACTTGATTTCTCGTGTATGGAACTATCACAGATTTTATGGCTTCAAGCCATTTTACGGAGTCAGGGACCATCATCGCTTCTTTTCATGTAGTACGTTCATTATTCTCAAATAATGATTCAACCCTCAAATCTTGGTATTTGATTGTTTACTCGACCTACTTGGTTCAATAGAAATTTTGACCTTCGTAACCACAACCATTGAGGTACGTGAGCCATAAGCATTGTTGCTGCCTTCGGAAAACTTTTCGGCGCTGCGCAACTTTGCACATATAGCTAAGGTTCTTTTAACCTTATCAAAGTTCTATTGTCCTCCCACTTAACTTTTCACGGAAAATTCCTTCTTAAAGAAACTTGACGTTCTAAGTGACAAACACTTTTGTCTCCGATGTTATGGAGGAACAGTTATTCGAAATAACATACAAAGACAGGTTCATCCGACTTTGGTTGCAAACATCTTTCTTATGCATAGCATACCAATGTTTAAGAAAGGACTACTTGGGTTTTATCCCAAACCATAACTTTATATGGTGTCATTTCAACGGATTATGATGGAGCTCTTTTCAGTGGAAAAACGGTAGTCTCTAAAGCTTTTAATCTTTAAAATATAATGGCAGTTTTATGAATTACACCTTCGATCTTACCATGTCAAACAAGGTTTAATTACATATCTCGAACGCTCCATACTCTTATGGTGTTTCGGGACATGCAAATTCACGGAACGATTCCTTAAATCTTAGGTATTATGCTAAACTTGTAACTCAAATATCTTCCTTTATGATCTTATCATAAACTATTCATATTCTTGTTACAATGATTTTGCACTTCATCTTGAAAGTCTTTGAACTTTTCAAATGTTTCATACTTCATCCTTATTAAGTAAATATTCATATATTCACTCAAATTTTCAGAGAAAGCATATGAAGTTGAAATCCATCGCTCTTGACTACACATAATGGGCTTCGTACAACAATATGTACAAGTTCCAATAAGCTAGTCATTCGTTCCCTTTTGGCCTATGAACGAAGTTTTAATTATCTCTAGGAAAGTTTCACAAGCGTCATGTGATCAAAAATCAAAAGACTCCAAAATTCCATCCACATGGAGTTTCTTCATGTTTTCTTTCCAATATAATTTAAACGGTGATGTCACTTCCTAAGTGATCTTTCAATCAATTTGTCTTTCGACATTTTTAGCACTAGTTTTATGGATGTGATTTCTCCAACGAGATTTGTGAATCATCCATCTTTTATGGATTACAGCAATTATTTGAACAACCCTTTTGTTCTCATAATACCTGATAAAACAAATCTTAAAGGCAAGCTTTGATGTTTAACGAGCAACACAATAACCCTTTATTTGTTCTCGATGAACATCATCACATATTCTTTTGCTAGTTACTTAGTCCATTGTAGTTCATGAATTGTGTTGTTTCGTATGACGATTCACACCAACAAATTCAGTATCAAATACTTAAGAACCACATTGTTTAATAAGCAAAGAATATAGCCATAACATGTATATCATCTATATACTTAAACTGAACAATTCTAGTCTTTTCTTTTATGCCATATATTTATGAGATTCTCTTTCAGTATTTCCTTTTCTGTTTGAAAGAATCTATCAACATTAATAGTGGAGTCATACATATGACACATAGTCCAAAGCGTGTATAATTAAATACCAATGTCTTTGTACTTGCACTTTGAAGTAGATCACCATCATCAAATGTTTGGTGTGCTTTCAAATTCCATTCTTTAGTAATCTCTTGGTGTGGTAAATATTTTACCTACATCAAATATTCACCCTTATCATGGAATTATTCATGATCAAGCTACTTTTAGATTATAAAGATGAATCGCGAGTATAATGTTGCTCTCCAAAACCTTTTGGGGGATTAGGACAACTAGTGTCTCCAACCCTTTGCAAATTCTCATCAAATATGATAACATGACTTTTGCCATATTATACTCTATCATGTTGCAACCAAAACTTCGTTTCAGATTTCACAATATCTTCCACACATCATGGTTTCTGAAACAACTCTTTCAGATCCTAGATAACCTTGATATTAAGACAATTCTTTGAATATCAAGAATCATGGAGACAAACATGATACTCATACACTAACTCTTGGAATTTTCACTCTTGTTTTAATACCAATTATTAAACTTCATGGAGTAACCGGAACTTACTGAAAGTTTGCAATAGGACTTTTAAACTTTAGATTAACACTTCAAAACAATACGATACCAGTTCGTAAAGTAACTAACTAGAATTATATAGTTCTATCATCTCAATTATAACTAAGCGCAAGGTGGTAAACGGATGCCAATGACTACAACAACTATGCAAATTCACTTTGGTTTAATTTATGATAAATAGTGTTCAACTTTTAATCATATTGCCGGTGGACTCCCACTCAAAACAATATCCCTCACATTGTTTTAGTGATCACACGAACCAAATCCACCACATCAAAACCGATCATCATGAGACTTGATGTAGCTTCAATGGCGAACAATCAACATGTTCATCATATCTACTATATGACTCATGCTTTACCTTTCGGTGATCCGTGTTCCGAGACCATGTCTGTACATGCTAGGCTCGTCAAGATCAAACCTTAGCTTCCGCATGAGAAAATCTGGCTTGCTCACATTGTATACACTCGCAGAATCTAACACACCCGATCATCACGTGGTGCTTCGATACAACGAGCTTTAGCAATGGTGCTTACTAAGGATGAACACTTTAAAACTTGAAATTGTGTGCTTGAGGGATCATCTTATAATGCTACCGTCGTGAACTAAGCAATACAAGATGCACAAAAGTATTAACATCACATGCAATTCGTAATATGTGATGTGATATGGACTTTCTACTTGTGCTTCCGATCTCCATCTTCAAGCACGAACATGATCTCCATCATCACCGGCATTGCATCAAGGTCAATGACGCCGCTCCATGGTTGTCGTCCACCAGCTTCAACTATTACAACTACTTTGAATAGACACGCGGGTCTTAACAGAATTTAAAGACGACCATATGGCTCCTGCCGGTTGCCAACTTACAATAAGGAACATTGCGTACATCAAATATAATCACAATCATCGCCATATCACATCACAGCACACCCCTGCAAAACAAAGTTAGACGACTCTAATTTTCTTTGCATATTTTACGTGGTTTGGGGCTTTCAATAAGTGTCGCTCTAACTTACGAACAAGAACCACAACATTGATACTAGTATTGTCAATCACCCGTTGTAAATTGAATCTTAACTATGTTGGGAGAAACAGGCACCCGCAAATCCACTTATGCAATAGAAGTTGCATGTCAAGCGTGGAGCAAGTCTCATGAACGATGTCATGTAAGGTTAGCCCGGGCCGCTTCATCCCACCATCCCGCAAGATGCAAAGTACACAAGAAGCAATCGAAAACAAAAGCATCAACGCCCACAATGACCATTGTGTTCTACTCGTGCAACAGATCTACATATAGACACGGCTCTGATACCACTGTAGTGGTTCGTAGCATGGAAAACAAAAAATTTCTACCACATACAAACAAACAAGCCAAGATCTATCTACTAGATTGTAGCAACGAGTTGATAGAGGAACTCACCCTCGAAGATTCCAAAGCGGCTAACTAGAGCAGATTCTCGTGGGTGATGTAGTCGTACACTTGCGATCTCAAGATCGCGTAGACGATCCTTCCAGCGCTGCGTTCCGGCAGCGCTTCCGCAGTCGGTCACATGTTCGGTACTCGATGAAGACCTTCCTCTCCCTTGTTCCAGTAGGCAGCGGAGGTTGTAACACTCTCCTCGCGATTCCGGCAGCACGACGGCGTGGTACCGGAAGTAGAGGGGAGATCTCGCAGGGCTTCGCCTTAAGCCGGAGCGAGTATGGTGGACTATGAGAGAGGCCTTGGCGATCTAGGGTTTAGAGGCACCAAGGGGTTTAGAGCAACCAACAGCTAGGGATTAGCTAGACGGCGGTTTAGAGGAGATCTAGGGCAGCCGCATCTAGAAGGGGGGGGGGCGGCGGCTGGCCTGGGGTTTAGAGGGGCGCCGGCTAAGGGACAAGGTGTAGGGAGAGGGGGCGCCCCTTCCATTTATTTTATAGGTGGGAGGGGCGGCTAGGGCTAGCCGAGTCCTCCCCCAACTCCCTTGCTGGCCGGCGGTTTGGAGGAGAGAAGGGAAACCTTCTTTTCCCAGGTTTCCTTCTCTCCCTCCACTTCCCAAAATAGCCGTTTGACTTTTCAAATTGGCGTTTGACTTTTCAAACTAGGATTTGATTAAACCCTTTATTTTGTTCAGCGATGACACCTCGTACATGATGTAATTATTCCAACTTGTTATCACACATTCATGTACCCTTCCCCTCCGGAGTGCCGGACATTCCGGAACCTTCTAGAACATTCCCGATGAAAACACCGGAACCATTCTCCAACCCCGAAACAGGACTTTCCTTATATGAATCTTATTCTCCGGACCATTCCGAATCTCCTCCTGATATCCCGGATCCCATCCGAGACTCCGAACAACATTCGGTCTCTTACTCATCATTCCATAACTACTCAACAACATCGAATCCTTAAGTGTGTCTCCCTACGGTTCGTGAATTATGCAGACATGACCGAGACACTTCTCCGATCAATAACCAATAGAGGAATCTGGAAATTCATATGGCTCCCACATATTTCTACGATTACTTTGCGATTGAATGAACCACTTACATACGATACCAATTTCCCTTTGTCTCACGATAGTTTACTTATCCGAGGTTTTGATCGTCGGTATCTCTGCATACCTAGTTCAACCTCGTTACCGATAAGTACTCTTTTCTCGTTCCCGTGGTATGTGATCCCTTGTGAGCCAGTCACATGCTTGCGAGCTAATTGGATGACATTCCACCGAGAGGGCCCAGAGTATATCTATCCGTCATATGGAAGGACAAATCCCACTCTTGATCCATGTGTTTCAACCCACACTTTCCGAACACTCAATGCCACCTTTATAGCCACCCAGTTACGGTGTGGTGTTTGATGTCATCAAAGCATCCTTCCGGCGATGGTGATAAGCATGATCTCATGGTCGAAGGAATTAGGTTACTATGTATCAGAAAGCTTATAGCAAATGAACTATATTAAATGACTTGATCTTTATGCTATGCTTAACTATAGGAGTATGTCCATCACATCATTCTCCTAATGATATGACCCTGTTGTTAATAACATCTCTATGTTCATGATCAGGAAACCATGATCATATATTAACCAACAAGCTAGTTTAACAAGAGGCTTTACTAGGGACTCTTTTATGTTTACAAATCACACAAGTATTAATGTTTCCTGTTAATACAAGTATAGCATGGTATGTAAACATTTATCATAAGTATGAAGATATGATAATAACCAATTTATTATTGCCTCTTGGGCATATCTCCAACAAAACCTTCCATTATTTGGTTCTTACTCATGTGAAGATTTAGAGCTTGTTTTAATCTCCATGACAAGCTCTAGTTCATCTAAAACGGATTTCATATGCATTCTCTACTACGTTTTCGATGTTGGAGGTTTTACTGGTTTGTGTTTTTGAGAGAGGTTAAACCTTTCGTCATTTTGTTCTATACTCCCTTTCTGGACTATTATGTTTTTCTGTATGATCTTGTAGAGCTTATTGTCCTCTTTAAAACGAGCCCAAGATCATCAAAATCGGAGTCCGGATGCAAAAGTTATGGATGTTTTCGTATTGGTCTTTCTTCCAGTTTTTGTAAGACCAGAGACTCCGGACTAATCTCCGGTCTAATCTCCGGACCGCGTCCAGTACGTCCTCCAGATTGTCCCCGTTTGGCCTGGGTACACCGGAGACTCCGGACCGGGCGATTCCTGGGCCTAACGGTTGGATTTCTAGGGACCTATTTAAGGTGCCCTTCTTCCCCAATGGTTCCCTAGCTCTCTTGCAAGTTTTCCACCACCATTGTTGACCTTTTGAAGCTTGCTACCCCCTTCAATCCCTCCCTTGATTCTTGCATATACTTTAGGGATTTGAAAGAGGAGATCTAGATCTACAATCCTACCAATCCATCTCTCCTCTAAGTGAGGGGAACATCTTGGGATCTAGATCTTGGAGTCTTTTGTGGATTTCCTCCTTTGTTCTTCCTCTCTTATTCCCCCACAAGCTTTTGTAGCTTTGGGTGTAATTTGGGAGAGAAGGATTTGAGCACTACTTGTGTTCTTGCCATTGCATTTGGTGCATCGGTTTGAGTTCTCCCCGGAGGATTTGGTGAGTGAAAGTTGAGAAGCTTTTTACTCTTGGGTTCTTGGAACCCTAGACGGTTTGTTGGTGTTGTAGGTTGTGGCCTTGGTGGCGTTTGTTCGGAGCCTCCAATTAAGTTGTCCCCGCGTGCCTCGGTTATCTCTATACCCGAGCTCTTTACTTATGCACTTTACATTGTGATAGCCTTCGTGCTTGAAGTAATATATATCTTGCTATCACTTTGTTGCTTGTATTGCTTAGCATAAGTTGTTGGTGCACATAGGTGAACCTTAGTTGTTCTAGGTTGTTCATTACAAAGTAAACACTAGTTTTATTCCGCCTTTGTTGATCCACTCTAGGAAAAAAATTAATCGCCTATTAACCCCTCCTCTAGGCGACATCTGTATCCTTTCACCTTGGCTTTAGGGTTTTGTATAAGCTTAGATTCCTTTTAAGAGTCAAGATTTAATGACTACGCATATTTCTTTATGTATATAGTATTTGATGAAATTAATAGAAAGTTATAATTAGAGTGTTTTATAGAAGTGAATTGATAAAAATATACTTAAGCACATATAGTTATGATGATTGAAATTAATAGAAATGTGCTTATGTAATTTGCTATAGGGAAATATTTCTATAAAGTGATATGGACATAAGATGATAGATCAACAACATAAGATGGATATTATGTTGATCTGGGATTTAGAGTTGGTTGCTTACCAAGATTAAATAGGAAAATGATTTATAACATATAATTTTCACAATCTGGGATTTCTAATTAAGGTATTCCTTTCCTAGATATAGTACTTCTTCCTATCCATCATCATAGTTAGTATGATGAGCTTTACTCATTTAAATCTTCTTATTCATATATCATTCTTCTAAACTTATGGATGAATCCTATGAGTTTGATACAAGGATATTTCATAATTTTCTCATATCCTTGCTTAGTTGTATTTAGTGTTCTATTGTTGATAAACTTCCATCCAACCAGTAGTTCCTTCAATTTCAGTCGCAATCTTCCTTAATATTCCATCACTAATCTTTCTCTAAGGTTGATTATCTTTTAAGATGAATAACACTACTTATAAACTCTATGCTATACTAGCTTTAATTGAATAATATCAGCCTATATTTACTTAACTCTCATGACTTACACTTCAATCCCTGAATTATATTTATGTGGTTTGCAAAGACTACTCTAGGATCACTTATCTCTACTAAGGTTCCAATCATGTTCTACCACCAGTATTATGTATACTACCTATAAGCATTCCATATAGGTGGCTAAGGCATTACCATTATAATCCTTCAATCATTTATTGCGTAAGTTCTTAGTTGGCTAAGCAGGGCTTTATCAATCCTACCTTTTATTGCCTGGAAATTATCTTATTAGTATCTTATATTGGATTAAGGTTATTAATGGACTATGCCCCCATTAGAAGATTTAAGTAGATGTTCTGATAAGATCAAATAATAGATCAAAGACTAATAGTTAAAGAATTTGTGAATCAATGGGGAATTATCCAACATTGATGAACAACAGATATCGAAATAAGTTTTATAAAGATTCTATAGAAAGAAAGATATATATATATATAGTGGATGATCTTGACTTAATCTCTTTCCAACTCCAACTCATCAAAGGAGTTTTTAAGGTTAGGTGTTACTATGATACTCAGGATGTATGCAGATGGGATTAAGATATGGTGGTTACATTCTTATTATTTGTTTTATATCCTTAACTTGGTACTTATGAGTGATTATAATGAATACTATAACATGATCACCTAATGACCAAATATAATTCACATTATATTAAGGTTTAACTTATAGTACATTTGATCTACCCTTAGATCAAATATCTCTTACCCAAAATGAGATTTTAACAAAGGTCTTATTGAAACTTATCACAGTTAACTTGATGATCTACTTCAATTCCATCAATCTAAGAGAAGCTTCAATCACTTTGACAAGTTTTGTTTAAAAGCGCGAAAATTATTCGGATTTTCTATGCATGAATGCAATGCACACATCTGATTTAAGCTTATTTCTAGGCTCTAATGCTGGGATGTTACAGACTCCCCCCTTAAAATAAACTTTGTCCTCGAAGTTCGCAAACTCTCATGTTTCAGAGTAAGTGGTGTATTCCAAAACCTGATTAGATATCCTAATCTAATTCTTTTTATATAAACATCAAACTTTATTACTAATTTAAGTACAGTTTAGGGGTATCCTTAAAAATAAGTTTTAAGTTTCTATATACCCGTGTTAGTAATCAAAATACTACCCTTCTATTACTGTCATAGCATAGTTGATACTGGTATTCCTTCCAAAATTGGATTTGAACTCATTTAGTCCATACCCATTTGAATTCTTATTCTCTTCCTATGTCTAATTGGAAGTTCTCTATTATTTCTTAAGATTACTTAAGAGTTGTTTCTTTTTGGATTAGTCGGTTAAATGTATACTTTATCACCTTCAAGTTTAAACCTTCTCATGATTTTTCACTAATCTTCCATTATTACCTATAGTACTTTCTTCATCCTTCTTTCATAACGTCTACTCTCCCCCCTGAGATTTTACTAATAGTCTTTAAATTACATACATACAGACCATTGATTGTTAAACTCGAATATTGATCTCGGTTCAGCTTAAATTCTACCAGTTTAGGGTCTGATGAAAGATTATACGGTGTATCCACACAATTATGGATCTCCGAAGTAAATCTTCCAACACTATATCGCGTACTCCCTATTGGATATTTTTGCTGGGATAAATCTAACTTTGCGAAGCCTCTTGAGAGACGATCACCTTAAAAAAATTATACTTCCTGAGGTTTTACTTAACTTAGGCCAAAATTAATGCTCTTTATGCAACCTTTATGATAATTTGATTAACTATGTCAACCAAATACCAGCCGCAGACAGAATACCGACTGCGGATTAGAATGCCGGCAAGGGATTAGGTACCTAAGGCGGAGCATTCTGAGTGGTAGGTATTATCTTACAGTTTCCGACCTACGAGTTACATTCTCTCTGAATTGTCAGATCTTGAATACCCTTTTGGTTCTAAGGCATATTCTTCGTACCTTTTCATGATACTTCCATGAACTTGATACGACTCTCCATTGACTTCTTAGCATCTTACCTACTTTGAATGAACTTTCAATTTATCATATCTTGTTACTCCTTACATCTCCTCCACCATGCTTTCTTCCTAAACTGGCCAAGAATGTGACTTATGTTCTATCTATTCCCCAAATGGTGTAAATACCCCTTCTATCATGCTACATCATTCAAGTTAATCTTCCTTATGATCTTTGAAACTCGTCACTCCCTTACACGAATTCCCGTTTCTATCTAGGTCTATAACATCAAGTAATAACTGGGTGTTACATCATTCATTTGCACACCTAATTAAACTTCATGTACAAATCTAGTCAATCAAGAAGAATCAAAAAGATCCAAAAGTCGATAAACAACAAAGCATATACCCTGTATTATACATAGTTTTTAAATAATTTACAAATGTAACATGTGTTCCAACTATTTGCCTCAAACCTATTTACACAACTATCTTACAAGAATCTCTTGATCTTGTGTATATATCCTCACGTATTTCGGCAAACTCTTCAAACTATAATACGCATTACCCTCTATATACATTATTCAATCCCGCATCCGTTGGGATGTTGTTTCTCTCTCACTTTCATCTTCCTCTAGTGCTTCCTGGAGTTCCGTCCATGATGACGTGAAGTCCTACGACTGCCTTCTGGAGTATAGGAGCATCCAGGAGGTGCGTATTCTTGATTAGAAGTACCGAGACTGAGATTAGTCATTGAAAAATGACTAGCATAATCTTCCACCGAATAATCCGGGTTTTCTGGCAACGCTTCCTCATAGTAAGTTGGTTCCTTAGATTTTTCTTGGATCCAGTCATATATATTGGTGTAGTAGCTATTGGAATACTCTTCTAAGTTGATTAGATTAGTATTACCCCCGTATGGTCCATAAGGCTCTCTATGGTTATAATTGGTCTCTTCTTCAACACATGTATCACAAGATATAGGATTCCCTATGGTTTTACCTTGAGATTCTATTTCCCATCCATACTGGTTAGGCTCAGGTTTGTTTGGAATAACTTTATTCCATTCCTGTTGTTCGGAATTGTACTTGGTCCATAGTTCTTTAGGTGGCTTGAAGTCATTTTGGTAATAGGCATAATTTTCTGAGTTTGGGTCATAAAACTCAGTTTCCTCGAACACTTCTCCTGAAGGTATGTATTTGGGATGCCTAGCTTATTTATCTAGCTTCTTCCTATGAGCCATTGCTTTATCAGGATTAGTAAAATCCCCAATGACCTTATCCAGCTCCTGAACTAAAACTTGGTGAGTGTTATGATAAGTGTTTAGCAAAGACCGATAACGATCCATATACTCTACAACTAGAGTAGGTTCAGCTTGGACTAAGGTAGAGTGATCTAACTCATGCTCTGAGTTTGAGGTTTCATGTGGTATAATGGTGTGAGTACTACCTTCTAGATCTTGGGATTTATGTTCTCGGATCATGGTTATGGCTGCTGCTACGGCAATCTGATATGCAGATGCCATGCACCTTGCCTCTGCTGCTGGCATTTCTCCCTTAAGTCCTAACTTCTTGGGTAACATGATCATAACACGGTATTTTAGCTAATACCTGCCCATCATAGTAAGTGTAAATCTTGACCAAAAGTCTTGATTCACATTGCAAACTCCATAGAAGTTGCCGGAGATTGTCTGTCCAATCCCCTCCATAGTCATCCAACTGCTGTGACCCTTCATACCACTGCATGATGTAGTATACTATAGTCGTTGACATAACACCAATGAAACACCGTTCACTAGTATTACATCCCTCAGAATGGCACAACAGAAACACAACGGGTCCAATACATGGCTTAAAGGTTACAACTCACTCTTTTACATAAGATCCAGAGAACACTCTAGGTTAAAGAGAGATAAAGAACTTCTTACGGATAAGAATCAAAGATAAATAACGCAAGAATGATTATACTATTAAGTCTAATATTTTGACTAAGAAGTTGGCATTGCTACTATTGCAACGCACTACAGAAATAGGTTCTTTGGTTAGAGATAATATTCTTATTTAATCAGTAACTTTCGTCTTCACTTGAGTTGAGGTATATGTTGACTTCCTTGTCTTCATTGAAGAGCTTTAGCTGGTCTTGATAAGTCCTGGAGCATATCTTGATGTAGACATCGTTTAATGGCTTCAGAATCTAGCAAGGGTTAAGAAGATACTTTGAGTACGAGCGTACTCAGCAATTCACTAGAAAAGGAGTGTTTGATGCATTATAACTACAGCCACAGACTGTAGGTCGTAGGCAATGTAAGTTTTCATAAACACTTCTTCAAAGGTTGCTTTTATTCTGAAAAGCTATGTCCGTCAGCCTTCACGGGTTTACCAGAACTTTCATGGAGTTCCTTTCCCGCCGCGTTTGCAGCTCCTTCCCGGAACAAGGAGTAATAAGTTACAGTTTTTACACTCTGCAGAGGTGCGTTACTTTACCCATGAGAGATCAACTCTTTGTTGCACAACCGGGTAGCTTATTCCCGTCCACAATTCCATGATGTGGGGCCCAGAAGATGATCCAAGCCAATCACTGTCGCCTTCACGACCTCGCATGCCTCCTTGGTGTACACCATGCCCACATAAAGAATTACGGCAATGGTTTGTACAAACCGTTAGATGTCAGAAATATCGTGGGACGTTGAGGGTTCCCACCCATATGCTGCATGTCCT
The DNA here is from genome assembly GCA_910589765.1 of Avena atlantica. NCBI lineage: Eukaryota > Viridiplantae > Streptophyta > Magnoliopsida > Poales > Poaceae > Avena > Avena atlantica. The sequence goes on along the minus strand of OU342739.1, from coordinate 161,586,512 downwards.
CTATGAATTACCAATTAATATGCACGCTACGAGGATAACAGCCACGACCTGCACATCCGGCTTCATGCGAGAGGAAGAAGATACAGCTGACTTCTCCGTTCTGTTCCAAATCTCATGGTCAACGCGTAATATATGGCGCAAGAATCACTGGCAACATTGGTTGTTAATGTTGGAGATATGCCCTAGAGGCAATAATAAATGTAGTTATTATTATATCTTTGTGTTTATGATAAATGTTTACATTCATGCTATAATAGTATTAACAAGGAAACATTGATACTTGTGTGATTTGTAAACTTAATTTGAAGTCCCTAGTATAGCCTCTATACTTCACTAGCTTGTTGGTTGATTAATGATTGTGGTTTCCCTATCATGAACATTGAGATGTTATCAACAACAAGATCATATCGTTAGGAGAATGATATGGTGGACATACTCCTATAGATAAGCGTAGCATAAAGATCAAGTCATTTCAATAGTTCAATTGCTATATGCTTTCTGATACATAGTAACCTAATTCCTTCGACCATGAGATCATGCATATCACCTTTACCGTATGGATGCTTTGATGACATCAAACACCACACCGTAACTGGGTGGTTATAAAGGTGGCATTGAGTGTTCGGAAAGTATTGGTTGAGACACATGGATCAAGAGTGGGATTTGTCCATCCATATGACAGATAGATATACTTTGGGACCTCTCGGTGGAATGTCATCCAATTAGCTTGCAAGCATGTGACTGGCTCACAAGGGATCACATATCACGGGAACGAGAAAAGAGTACTTATCGGTAACGAGGTTGAACTAGGTATGCAGAGATACCGACGATCATAACCTCGGATGAGTAAACTATCGTGAGACAATGGGAAATTGGTATCGTATGTAAGTGGTTCATTCGATCGCAATGTAATCGTAGAAATATGTGGGAGCCATATGAATTTCCAGATTCCTCTATTGGTTATTGTTCGGAGAAGTGTCTCGATCATGTCCGCATAATTCACGAACCGTAGGGAGACACACTTAAGGATTCGACGTTGTTTTGAGTAGTTATGGTATTATGAGAAAGAGACCGAATGTTGTTCGGAGTCTCGGATGGGATCCGGGATATCACGAGGTGATCCGGAATGGTCCGGAGAATAAGATTCATATAAGGAAAGTCCCGTTTCGGAGTTCGGGAATGGTTCCGGTGTTTTCATCGGGAATGTTCTAGAAGGTTCCGGATTGTCCGGCACTCCGGGGGGGGGGGGAGGGGTACATGAATGTGTCATTACATATTGGAATGATTGCATCATGTACTAAGTGTTATTTCTGTCCCAAATAAAGGATTAAATTGAATCCTAAAACAGAAAAGTCAAATGTCCAGTTTGAAAGTCAAACGGCTAAAACAAGAAACTGTGGGAAACAAGCAAGAGGTGGTTGGAACCGACTTGGGGGAGGAGTCCCTCCAAGCCGGCGCGCCAACCAAGGCCGACTTGGGGAGGGACTCCCCTCCCCTTGGCCGGCGCCCTCCACCCATAAAAGGAGGGGCAGAGCCTCCTCCTCTAGACACACAAGTTCCTATCCTCTAATCTCCGGTTTAGAGCCGTTTTGGTTTAGAGCTTCTAATTGCCCTAGCCTTCGGTTTAGAGCCTTCTAATTGGTGTGTCTAATCCCTAGACCACTAATAGTACTCTCTCATACTCCACCATACTCGCTCCGACTTAAGGCGAAGCCCTGCGGGATCTCCCCTCTACTTCCGGTACCACGCCGTTGTGCTGCCAGAATCGCGAGGAGAGTGCTACAACCTCCGCTGCCTGCTGGAACAAGGGAGAGGAAGGTCTTCGTCGAGTACCGAACGTGTGACCGACTGCGGGAGCGCTGCCGGAACGCAGCGCCGGAAGGATCGTCTACGCGATCTTGAGATCGGAAAGAGTACGACTACATCACCCACGAGAATCCGCTCTCGTTAAACACTTTGGAATCTTCGAGGGTAAGTTATTCCATCGACTCGTTGCTACAATCTAGTAGATAGATCTTGGCTTGTTTGTTTGTATGCGATAGAAATTTTTTGTTTTCCATGCTACGAACCCCTACAGTGGTATCAGAGCCGTGTCTATATGTAGATCTGTTGCACGAGTAGAACACAATGGTCATTGTGGGCGTTGATGCTTTTATTGTCGATTGCTTCTTGTGTACTTTGCATCTTGCGGTATGTTGGGATGAAGCGGCTCGGGCTAACCTTACATGACATCGTTCATGAGACTTGCTCCACGCTTGACATGCAACTTGTATTGCATAAGTGGCTTTGCGGGTGCCTGTTTCTCCTAGCATAGTTAAGATCCAATTTACAACGGGTGATTAACAATACTAGTATCAATATTGTGGTTCTTGTTCGTAAGTTAGAACGACACTTATTGAAAGCCCCAAACCACGTAAAATATGCAAAGAAAGTAGAAGCGTCTAACTTTGTTTTGCAGGGGTGTGCAGTGATGTGATATGGCCATGATTGTGATTATATTTGATGTATGCAATGTTCCTTATTGTAAGTTGGCAACCGGCAGGAGCCATATGGTTTTCTTTAATTTATGTTAAGACCCGCGTGTCTATTCAAAGTAGTTGTAATAGTTGAATCCGGTGGACGACAACCATGGAGAGGCGTCATTGACCTTGATGCAATGCCGGTGATGATGGAGATCATGTTCGTGGTTGAAGATAGAGATCAGAAGCACGAAGAAGAAAGGCCATATCATATCACATATATATATTGAATTGCATGTGATGTTAATCCTTTATGCATCTTGTATTGCTTAGTAGACGACGGTAGCATTATAAGATGATCCCTCATGCACATGAATTTCAAGTCATAAAGTGTTCACCCTTAGTTAGCACCGTTGCTAAAGCTTGTTGTTTCGAAGCACCACGTGATGATCGGGTGTGTTAGATTCCGCAAGTGTATACAACGTGAGCAAGCCAGATTTGCTCATGCGGAAACTAAGGTTTGATCTTGACGAGCCTAGCATGTACAGACATGGTCTCGGAACACGGATCACCGAAAGGTAAAGCATGAATCATATAGTAGATATGATGAACATGACGATTGTTCGCCATTGAAACTATATCAACTCTCGTGATGATCGGTGTTGATGTAGTGGATTTGGTTCGTGTGATCACTAAAACAATGTGAGGGATGTTGTTTTGAGTGGGAGTTCACCTAGATTAACTTATTAATTAATTTGAACTCAATTTGTCATAAACTTAGTCTAAACTATTGCAAATATGTTGTAGATCAATGGCAGCCCCTACCATCAATTTTAATGCGTTCCTAGAGAAAGAAAAGTTGAAAAACAATGGAAGCAACTTCGCGGATTGGTTCCGCAATTTGAGGATTGTCCTCACAGCTGGTAATTTGACCTATGTGCTGGATGCACCGCTGGGTGACCCACCTGCAGATGATTCTCCCGATGAAGTAAAGAATGTTTACCTCGCTCGGAAGAATCAGTACTCCATAGTTCAGTGTGCTATCTTGTATGGTTTGGAATCGGAGCTTCAGAAAAGGTTTGAGGATTCAGACCCATATGATATTGTCGAGGATCTCAAATTGATTTTTGAGACTCATGCGGCAATTGAAAGCTATGAGGCTTCTGAAAAGTTCTTTAACTGCAAGATGGAAGAAGGCAGCTCCGTCAGTGAGCATGTGCTTAAGATGTCTGGGCACGCAAACAAACTTCAAAGCTTGGGTATAGTGATTCCTAATGCTTTGGGGATTTACCGTGTCCTCCAATCACTACCACCAAGTTACAAGAACTTTGTGATGAACTACAACATGCAGAACATGAATAAGACGTTGCCAGAATTCTTTGCCATGTTGAAATCTGCAGAAGTGGAGATCAAGAAAGAGCACCAAGTGTTGTTGGTCAATAAGACCACCAAATTCAAGAAAGGCAAGTCTAAGCAAAAGGGACACTTCAGGAAGGGTGGTAAGAAAGTTACCACGCCAGCCACGAAGACCAAGGCTGGACCTAAGCCTGATACTGAGTGCTTTTACTGCAAAGGAGAAGGTCACTGGAAGCGGAATTGCCCAAAGTACTTGGCGGATTTGAAGAACGGCAACATCAAGAAGAAAGGTATATCTGATATACATGTTATTGATGTGTATCTCACTAGTACTCGTAGTAGTGCCTGGGTATTTGATACTGGTTCGGTTGCTCATATTTGTAACTCGAAACAGGTGCTGCAGAATAAACGGAAGCTAGCGAAGAACAAGGTGACGATGCGCGTAGGAAATGGATCAAAGGTTGATGTGATCGCGGTCGGCACGCTACCTCTTCATCTACCATCGGGATTAGTTTTATACTTAAATAATTGTTATTTGGTGCCTGCGTTGAGCATGAACATTATATCGGGATCTTGTTTATTGCGAGACGGTTACTTGTTTAAGTCCGAGAATAATGGTTGTTCGATTTATATGAGTAATATGTTTTATGCACATGCACCTTTGATAGATGGTATATTCTTATTGAATCTCGATAGTGGAAATACACATATCAACAACATTGAGGCTAAACGTTTGAAATCAAGCGATAATTCGACCTATATGTGGCACTGTCGTCTTGGTCACATTGGAGTGAAACGTATGAAGAAACTCCATTCCGATGGACTTCTTGAATCACTTTATTTTGAATCACTTGAAAGATGCGAAGCATGTCTGATGGGAAAAATGACTAAGACTCCATTTTCTGGTATGATGGAGCGAGCTACGGACTTATTGGAAATCATACATACCGATGTATGTGGTCCAATGAGTGTAGCATCGCGCGGTGGTTATCGTTATGTTCTTACCTTCACGGATGACTTGAGTAGATATGGGTATATCTATTTCATGAAACATAAGTCCGAAACTTTCGAGAAGTTTAAGGAGTTTCAAAGTGAGGTAGAGAATCAACGTAACAAGAAGATTAAATTTCTACGTTCTGATCGTGGAGGTGAATATCTAAGTTACGAGTTTGGCGAGCATTTGAAGAAATGCGGAATACTTTCACAATTGACACTGCCAGGAACACCACAGCGTAATGGTGTGTCCGAATGTCGTAATCGAACTCTTTTAGATATGGTTCGTTCTATGATGTCACTTACAGATTTACCGCTATCATTTTGGGGTTATGCATTAGAAACAGCCGCATTCACTTTAAATAGGGCACCGTCTAAATCCGATGAAACGACACCGTATGAATTATGGTTTGGGAAGAAACCTAAATTGTCGTTCCTTAAAGTTTGGGAATGCGAAGCCTATGTAAAGAAGTTACAGCCGGACAAGCTTGAACCCAAAGCGGAAAAATGCGTCTTCATAGGATACCCGAAGGAAACTATTGGGTATACCTTCTATCATAGATCCGAAGGCAAAATATTCGTTGCCAAGAATGGATCCTTTCTAGAGAAGGAATTTCTCTCGAAAGAAGTGACTGGAAGGAAAGTAGAACTCGACGAGGTTGTCGAACCTTCTCTCGAAATTGCGAGTAGCGCAGCACCGGAAGAAGTTCCTGTGGTGCCTGCACCAATAAGAGAGGAAGCTAATGATGGTGATCATGAAACTTCGGTTGAAGTTGCTACGGAGCCTCGGAGGTCAACGAGAACTCGTACCACTCCAGATTGGTATGATTCCGTTATGAATGTCATGTTGGTGGACAACACCGATGACCCCGAGACATATGAGGAAGCGATGATGAGCCCAGATTCCAATAAATGGCAAGAAGCCATGAAATCCGAGATTGGATCCATGTATGAAAACCAAGTATGGACTTTTGTGGACTTACCGGATGGCCGGAAGGCTGTCGAGAACAAATGAATTTTCAAGAAGAAAACAGATGCTGATGGTAATGTTACTGTCTATAAAGCTCGACTTGTCGCAAAAGGGTTTCGACAAATTCAAGGAGTTGACTACGATGAGACTTTCTCACCAGTAGCGAAGCTAAAGTCTGTGAGGATTATGTTAGCAATCGCTGCATATTATGATTATGAGATATGGCAGATGGATGTAAAAACAGCATTCCTCAATGAGACATTGATGAAGAGTTGTATATGATGCAACCCAAAGGTTTTGTCGATCCTAAAGATGCTAACAAGGTATGCAAACTTCAACGGTCCATCTATGGATTGAAGCAAGCATCCCGAAGTTGGAATCAACGTTTTGATAAGGTAATCAAAAGTTTTGGTTTTATACAAACTTATGGAGAAGCTTGTATTTACAAGAAAGTGAGTGGGAGCTCTGTAGCATTCTTAATACTATATGTGGATGACATATTGTTGATTGGGAATGATGTAGACCTTCTTAATAGTGTCAAGGAATATTTGAATAATAGTTTTTCAGAGAAGGATCTTGGCGAAGCAGCTTACATATTAGGCATAAAGATTTACAGAGATAGATCGAAATGCCTAATATCATTGTCACAGAGTACATATTTGGACAAAGTTCTAAAGAGGTTTGGAATGGAAGATAGCAAGAAAGGGTTCTTGCCCATGTTGCCCAATACGACCTTGAGTAAAATTCAAAGTCCTACATCGGCAGAAGATAGAGAAAGGATGAGTAAGACTCCCTATGCCTCAGCCATAGGATCTCTAATGTATGCCATGCTATGTACTAGACCCGACATTGCATATGTTGTTAGTTTAACTAGCAGATATCAAAGTGATCCAGGAGTGGATCATTGGACATCGGTCAAAAACATCCTTAAGTACTTGAGAAGAACTAAGGATATGGTTCTTTCTTATGGAGGTGATGAACAGCTCGTTGTTAACGGTTACACCGATGCTAGTTGGAACACCGATCCGGATGATTCTAAATCACAATCCGGATACGTATTTATTTTGAATGGTGCAGCAGTTAGCTGGAGGAGTGCAAAGCAAAGCGTTGTGGCGAGATCTTCAACTGAATCAGAATACATGGCTGCTTCGGAGGCTTCGCAAGAAGCGATATGGATGAAAGAGTTCATTACAGAGCTGGGTGTGGTTCCTAGTGCGCTGGACCCAATGTCTATCTACTGTGATAACATGGGCGCCATAGCCAATGCGCAAGAACCAAGGTCACACAAGAAGCTGAAGCACATCAAGCTACGTTTTCACGCTATTCGAGAACATATCCAGGATGGGGATATAAAGATTTGCAAAGTACACACAGATCTGAATGTGGCAGATCCGTTGACTAAACCTCTCCCGAGGGCAAAACATGACCAACACCAAACTGCCATGGGTGTTCGGTATATTACCATGTAATCTAGATTAGATGACTCTAGTGCAAGTGGGAGACTGTTGGAGATATGCCCTAGAGGCAATAATAAATGTAGTTATTATTATATCTTTGTGTTTATGATAAATGTTTACATTCATGCTATAATAGTATTAACAAGGAAACATTGATACTTGTGTGATTTGTAAACTTAATTTGAAGTCCCTAGTATAGCCTCTATACTTCACTAGCTTGTTGGTTGATTAATGATTGTGGTTTCCCTATCATGAACATTGAGATGTTATCAACAACAAGATCATATCGTTAGGAGAATGATATGGTGGACATACTCCTATAGATAAGCGTAGCATAAAGATCAAGTCATTTCAATAGTTCAATTGCTATATGCTTTCTGATACATAGTAACCTAATTCCTTCGACCATGAGATCATGCATATCACCTTTACCGGATGGATGCTTTGATGACATCAAACACCACACCGTAACTGGGTGGTTATAAAGGTGGCATTGAGTGTTCAGAAAGTATTGGTTGAGACACATGGATCAAGAGTGGGATTTGTCCATCCATATGACGGATAGATATACTCTGGGCCCTCTCGGTGGAATGTCATCCAATTAGCTTGCAAGGATGTGACTGGCTCACAAGGGATCACATATCATGGGAACGAGAAAAGATTACTTATCGGTAACGAGGTTGAACTAGGTATGCAGAGATACCGATGATCATAACCTCGGATGAGTAAACTATCGTGAGACAAAGGGAAATTGGTATCGTATGTAAGTGGTTCATTCGATCGCAATGTAATCGTAGAAATATGTGGGAGCCATATGAATTTCCAGATTCCTCTATTGGTTATTGTTCGGAGAAGTGTCTCGATCATGTCCGCATAATTCACGAACCGTAGGGAGACACACTTAAGGATTCGACGTTGTTTTGAGTAGTTATGGTATTATGAGAAAGAGACCGAATGTTGTTCGGAGTCTCGGATGGGATCCGGGATATCACGAGGTGATCCGGAATGGTCCGGAGAATAAGATTCATATAAGGAAAGTCCCGTTTCGAAGTTCGGGAATGGTTCCGGTGTTTTCATCGGGAATGTTCTAGAAGGTTCCGGATTGTCCGGCACTCCGGGGGGGGGGGGGGAGGGAGGGGTACATGAATGTGTCATTACATATTGGAATGATTGCATCATGTACTAAGTGTTATTTCTGTCCCAAATAAAGGATTAAATTGAATCCTAAAACAGAAAAGTCAAATGTCCAGTTTGAAAGTCAAACGGCTAAAACAAGAAACTGTGGGAAACAAGCAAGAGGTGGTTGGAACCGACTTGGGGGAGGAGTCCCTCCAAGCCGGCGCGCCAACCAAGGCCGACTTGGGGAGGGACTCCCCTCCCCTTGGCCGGCGCCCTCCACCCATAAAAGGAGGGGCAGGGCCTCCTCCTCTAGACACACAAGTTCCTATCCTCTTATCTCCGGTTTAGAGCCGTTTTGGTTTAGAGCTTCTAATTGCCCTAGCCTTCGGTTTAGAGCCTTCTAATTGGTGTGTCTAATCCCTAGACCACTAATAGTACTCTCTCATACTCCACCATACTCGCTCCGGCTTAAGGCAAAGCCCTGCGGGATCTCCCCTCTACTTCCGGTACCACGCCGTTGTGCTGCCGGAATCGCGAGGAGAGTGCTACAACCTCCGCTGCCTGCTGGAACAAGGGAGAGGAAGGTCTTCGTCGAGTACCGAACGTGTGACCGACTGCGGGAGCGCTGCCGGAACGCAGCGCCGGAAGGATCGTCTACGCGATCTTGAGATCGGAAAGAGTACGACTACATCACCCACAAGAATCCGCTCTCGTTAAACACTTTGGAATCTTCGAGGGTAAGTTATTCCATCGACTCGTTGCTACAATCTAGTAGATAGATCTTGGCTTGTTTGTTTGTATGCGATAGAAATTTTTTCTTTTCCATGCTACGAACCCCTACAGTTAAGTCCTAGGTGATATAGTTCTGAACAGTGGTATTCCAACTATCAGATTTAATAGATTAGCTGATCACCCTGGATCAGTAACCAATAGTTCACATTATTACCGAAAATAGTGTTTTTAGACCTTTTTCAAATGCAGGTGATAACAACATTGGATTTGTAAAATACTTTACAAAAAATAAACAAAGGACATGAGCAAGTGTGAACTTGCCTTTTGTGATTGCAAGATTATGCACTCACGGTCTTCGAGTCAGTGTATAAGATCCAAAATCTAAAATCATCATCATTGGTCCGGTAAGGACTAATGTTTAAAGAAGAAATATGCTTTTATGCATAAGTAATGGGATGCACATTCTAAGCACAAATCCTGGGAATAATGTTGTCCTAGGTTTTGGATTCCGGAAATGGTTATTTTGGAATGTGTAGTCTTTTTAGATAAGTTTCATAGTTGTACTTTTATTAGAGTTTATGAGTGGTTGTAAACAACACATATGTAGGAGTAAAGTATACATACTGATGACATACTAGTTAGGATTACTTATACAAGAGTTCTTATTTAAAGTGGCAAAAAGGATAACCTTCGAAGAAAAGGTTTCTCTTCTAAGGTCTAAACAAACTTTGTGGGTAGTTAGTGGTGGTTGATGTTATTTGTTTGCTCAAATGGTTTGGCTTTAGTTGCTTTATAATTTAACTACTTTAGACCAAAGTTAACTATAAAACATATAGTAATGCTTATAGTGTTGTATTAAGATTCTCGAGACTAAAGTTAACTTTAAAAAGCAAAGATGATTTTGAGAGTATAATACTTATAACATTTGTATCTAGTATATATGAAATGTTACCTTTAGGTTACTTAAGAATGGTCATTCTTTTTACTTGGACAATGTTTTCTTGATTTTATTATGGAGTAATATCATTTACCTTTTATAGATGAGTGAGTATAGTTTATAATTCCAGATATATTTTCACTTAACTATTTTTGAACTTTCTATAGTGTTGTGGTAATTTTTGTAATTTGATAGTTAAAGCAGATAGAAAGGATCTGATTTATTCACAAGATGTTCTTTCAGGTTTTAATCATGAATTGGAATCCTTTTGTAACATCCCTAAAATCATGTTTTCAAAGCTTTGCATATCATCCATGCATTCATGATCATTTAGGGTTCAATTTCAAAGTCATTACAAATACAGAAGCATTTTGGGTGCTTGTTATTTTATGTAAACAAGCATTGATTCAATGCTACTCTCTAATGAGAGAATATTTGTTTTAAAAACAATTTTTGTTTGTTAAAAGGTTTGTTTGATGAGTTCTAAGCTTGGACAAAATTTTCCAAAACAAATTTTGGTATTAAAACCATTTTCAAATCTTTATCAAATCATGTGCTAAAGCACTGTTTATTTTGAATATTTTCAAAAGGACCAAGCAAGTATAATGAGACAGTAAGTTTTTATGCCCAAAAATATGAAGTTTATACTTTACAAAAATCCAAAAAAGTTTGGAATTCAAATGCTTTTGAATTTGTTTGAAAAGGATTCCTGAAAATCGATTTAGAAAAAGAAAAGAGAATAGAAAATAGAACTGGGCCTGGCGCCACGTTTTCGGCCCAACAGACAAAGCAGCCCACCCGGGCCACTCCTATCTCTACCTTTCTCCACCCGCACAGAACCTACCCCCCAGCCACTGACCGATGGGCCCCGTCCACGTCACCGTCGTCTTCCCCAAATCTCGCGCAAGAACACGTTGCCGCTGCCATTGCTGCCGTTGATAGCGCGGCGTAATTGCCATTTATTCAGCAGGCGTTTCCTGCCGAGCCTCTGCCTACTTAAACCCCTCGGCACCGCGAGTCTTTCCCCTCACTCAGCACCCCCACTCCGCCACCAGGTTGCCGACAGTTGGAGCTGCAACGCCGCCACCCGACGCACTCCGGCAACCTATTTCGGTGAACCCCGTGCTCCCCTTCACCTCTCATTCATATGAGCTTTCTTGTCATGCCCGTGCGCATCTTCTCACACCTTTGGTTTGCTCTATAACTCCCCAGGTCGTCGTCTCCATCGAAGCCCGCGAACGACCGAAGCACCGTCCAACTCCGGAGAACTATCACGGTAAATCCAGACCGCCCCTTGACCCCTAGTTCTTACGACTGTGTTCGCAGTGACCTTGCGCACGTCCTAATGCATCCGGTTCGTGCTAGGGTGGTTCAAATCTTCGGCAACGTCCATGACTGCAAGCACCCGACGCCGTGCACAACTCCGGCGAGCCCCAGCGACCCCCACAGTGCGCCCCTGTTCCTTCCTCGACCACCTCGAGCACCGCAGCAACCACGCGGACCCAGTAAGCATATCCACTCCTCCCCGCGCGACCTAAATCACCAGCAACGTCTCTGACAGAGCCGCCGCCGTCACTCGCCGCCGCTGGTGCCGCCAGACTTTGGTCGCTTGGTCCACAGCCGTTAGATCCAGATCCAACGCGTACGATAGATCACTTAACGAAACGTTTTCTTTAGATCTGAGCCGCACAACGTCACTTAAATCCTACGGCCCGCATCGATCGATCCGTGCGAACCAATATCAGCCAATCAGAACACGCCGCGTGGCTAGGGTTTAGATTTAAAAACAGAATTTAGATCTATTAGTGATTCAAACTTGTAAAATTCATAACTTTTGATCCCCATGTTCAAATTTTGCAAATTTTATAACATTGGAATCAGGAGAGAAAATCCTATCTGTTTATGCAATGTGTTTAATGTTTTGCCTCTGTAAAAATGGTTGTTTTTGCAGAAACTTGTGTAGGCTTATTTTGGATATAGAAATGATTTGAAAAATGTTTTAAAAATCAAATAAAGTCTATTTTGAGTATCTTGGACTTGTTTATGTTTTAGTACTGTTTACTTGTCTTGTTTGGTGTAGAAAAATCATCACATGGCTTTTGCATGCATTCATATATTTTTGTTTGTATATTTTGATATGTGATTTTGGTGCGATTATTTTATGTGTAGATTTTGGTGCAAATAGTGATTGTGATTGTGAAGATTTTTGCTACTCCCCAAACTACCAAGGAAAGTGGTGCTTCATGCTTTTATTCCTATATTTTTCACCTATGCACTAGAAATATTTTGTACAGGACTTGCATGAATATTTTGATAAGTATCTATATGCTATGCTTGGGAAATCCTAGTAGTTATAGAATTGTTAGAAATTTCTCTAAGTTAAGATGCTTACCATTGCCATGCTTAGCCTAGCTAGTAGCAACCATGTTATATGAAATATTTCTAAGTCTGTTGACTTGTCTTTTTGCTTAATAAAACAACTAAGTGAATGAAACACCTAGGTGGAATGGAAAGAATGGTTTGTGTTGAGTGGTTATACAAGGCCCATTTCTATGGTTTACCTTGTGTATCTCACTTGTGGAAAGCCACCCAGGAACAAAGGGATTTGATATGCCAAATGTTAAGAAGCTTCTAGTGCAGCCACATGGCATTATGGGCTCTGCCTGGATCATACATGTTGCAATAACTTAGCCATTTGGACAGTTAGTGGTAGTGGGATGATAGGTTTGGAACGCGTCCATTTGGTATAAGGGAAGGCTTCTGAAAGGTCCTGTCTTGGTGAAAATCAAGTCTTGTGGGGAAAGTGCACAACCTCTGCAGATGGAAGAATCTAAGTACTTAGCCATGTCCCTGGTATTGGACAACTTGAGCATCAAGACATGGAAGCTATCAAGAATCTCCTCATCCCAATTTCTAAGTTAAAACTTGTGGTTGAACAAGGGTGAAGGATCACCAATGTCTATTGATGATTCCTTGGGAAAATTTTGTCAAAGGAAAACTTAGTGTTTTCAACTAATAGGAAAAACATATTTAAGCAAAGCAAGCCTAAGCTACACTTAGCCAAATGCATGTAGTATCTAGATGCTAATATTCTACTAAGGTATCACTTGCCAATACTATTCCAATGTATTGACCCACTGTGGCTGTAACTTGTGATGTTGCAGGTTATTCTGATGATGATTAGGGGTTACGAGTATACACTCAACATGCTTGCCTGTGGCACATGAAGATGAAGAGTTATTTATCTTATTATATATTTGAACTCTTGTATTAGGCCTGTGGCCATGGAGTTGTAAAAGACTATGTTTGTCTCTGGAATGATATGTAATAATGACCTTTGTTTTTGTGTACTTCATCTTAAACTGTGGATGCTAGCATTGATCCAGGGACTAGCATTGCAATCACAGGGATCCTTACCTTTATAAATGGAGGGATCTTACACCTTTGAGAATATAATCTTCACTTAGAGTTAAAGATAATTTAATACAAAGATGTTTATAATGTTTTAATCCATTATGGCTTCATATTATAAATATTTAAGACTAATATTATTTATTAGACTTAATTGAATTATTTTAGAAATATTAATAAATTATCCTTATATGAATTATTAATAAAGTAAATAAGTTTAAATTTGAGTTATTAAAATATTTAATTTTTATTTAACTCAAAAGTAGAATATTAGATTTTTTAACATGTAGATATTATTTTTGTGATCATTTTGGTATATTACATTTTTTTTGTGATTTATAAATAATAAGATATGATTCTTATAATTCTTATTACTTTATAATTACTTAATAATATTTAATTGAGTGAAATAATAATACATGATTATAGTTTTAAATTAGAATTCTATTTTTTTAATATTTTTGGTATTTTATTTATATTATTAACATTATTACTTATAAAACTTTTATTAAATACTATTTATTTAAATAATCATAATAATAATATTTGATAATAGTTTTAAGTTGTAGATTTTATTTTTCTGAAAATTTTCATATATTATACACATTTTTCTGAATTATAAATCAAAAGTTATTAATTAAACAAGATTTAATCATTTATTTAATTTCTAGAATATTATTAATTGAATTATAACATTTTATTTATTTCCTAACAGAAAATACTTTTTTACACCGCATCAAGTGCTAGCCCAGTCACTGACTAGTGGGCCATGGTCTACCTCAGCTCTCAGCCCTGGGCCACGTCACTTGCCACGAAGGAAAACGACCAGTCAAACTAGCTGACGTGGTGCGATCATGACGTAACGATGGTGTCAGCACCACCACCGCCGCCAGAGGTTGGTCGCCGACGACGATCTATTGCGCCCTAGCAAGCGAGATAAGCCTAGTTCGAATAAGCGCAACCTACTGAACCTAATAGTGGCAGCGCCGCTCGGAAATAGTCATCGGAGCTTCAGCTCCGACGAGCTCCGACGGTGGCTGACGGTGGCATATGATGAAACGGCGATTTACAACGAGATCCGGTGATTGAATATTACTGGGAAGTTTAGGAACTCACCCTGATGATGATTGAGTGGTCGGTGAGGACAGGCGCAGTCGGAAATGAGCTCTCCAACGAGGATTCCGATGAATTGCTGCGAAGGGGAACGACCAAATTCACCCGCTCTAGTGCTTCCCCTGTTGCAAGCTTCTACCTATAGGATCTACAGAGGAAGGAGCTTCTCCATGATGGCTCAGAATGGTGTGGGGATACGTGGTTCGACGGCGAGAGCTGGCTCCGGTGAGCTAGGGTTTCGGTCCCGTTCGCATCTGAGAGGATATGGAGAAATTGGAGATAGGGATGGAGGCAATGCATCGCGGTGACCTTCTTATCCCCTCCTGGCAACGACGGCAAGTATCTTGGCGCAAGGCTGATGACGACAACGGCATCGAGCGGCGGCGAGCTCCGCCAGCGAGCTGCCTGTGTGTGTGATGTTGACGACGATGCAACTTTTGCGGATAACCCCCTAGCAATTTCTTCAGCTCAACCCCTGGTCCTCTCCTGACCCCACTTGCCAGTCACAACCAGAAAAGAATTTGGGCTGGTTACTAGGCTGTTGTGGGCTGCTCAGGGGTGTTAGATAGGTGTAGGGTTATTGGGCCACGGCCAGGTAGTATTTTTATTTGTTTTATCCTTTTTCTATTTTCCGTTTTCTTATTCAGATTTGAATTTTCTTTATATTTTGAACCTTTCTTTTATGATTTGTTTACTGGATATTTACAAAAATACTAAAATATACCTAGTCTCATTTGTGGATTTATTTATTATATCATCTTTTTGAATTTCTTTTATTTACTTAATATGAATCCCCTTGTTAATAGTTTGTAGAAAATTTTCTTATTATTTTTCTCTCCTATTTTAGCTAGGGATTTCTTGAATGATATCTTCTTATTTGTTTATAGACTTAACTCTAATTGGCTCATAGTTTGAATATAAATTTTATATGTATAACGATCCTAGATCATTATTTGATGCATGAAAACATGAAAGGTATTGATATGGTTATTACTATTCCCATTAATTTAGAAAATGAAATGTATATATTCTATTGTGATAAACAAAGACGTTTAGGGTTTTGAATTATGAGTACTACCCTTGGCTTTAGGGTTTTGTATAAGCTTAGATTCCTTTTAAGAGTCAAGATTTAATGACTAAGCATATTGCCTTATGTATATAGTATTTGATGAAATCTCCCTTTTTAATAGAAAGTTATAATTAGAGTGTTTTATAGAAGTGAATTGATAAAAATATACTTAAGCACATATAGTTATGATGATTGAAATTAACAGAAATGTGCTTATGTAATTTGCTATAGGGAAATATTTCTATAAAGTGATATGGACATAAGATGATAGATCAACAACATAAGATGGATATTATGTTGATCTGGGATTTAGAGTTGGTTGCTTACCAAGATTAAATAGGAAAATGATTTATAACATATAATTTTCACAATCTGGGATTTCTAATTAAGGAATTCCTTTCCTAGATATAATACTTCTTCCTATCCATCATCATATTTAGTATGATGAGCTTTACTCATTTAAATCTTCTTATTCATATATCATTCTTCTAAACTTATGGATGAATCCTATGAGTTTGATACAAGGATATTTCATAATTTTATCATATCCTTGCTTGGTTGTATTTATTGTTCTACTGTTGATAAACTTCCATCCAACCAGTAGTTCCTTCAATTTCACTCACAATCTTCCTTAATATTCCATCACTGATCTTTCTCTAAGGTTGATTATCTTTTAAGATGAATAACACTACTTATAAACTCTATGCTATACTAGCTTTAATTGAATAATATCAGCCTATATTTACTTAACTCTCATGACTTAAACTTTAATCCCTGAATTATATTTATGTGGTTTGCAAAGACTACTCTAGGATCACTTATCTTATATTGGGTTAAGGTTATTAAATTCCCCCATTAGAAGATTTCAGTAGATGTTCTGATAAGATCAAATAATAGATCAAAGACTAATAGTTAAAGAATTTGTGAATCAATGGGGAATTATCCAACATTGATGAACAACATATATTGAAATAAGTTCTATAAAGATTCTATAGAAAGAAAGATATATATAGTGGATGATCTTGACTTAATCTCTTTCCAACTCCAACTCATCAAAGGAGTTTTTAAGGTTAGGTGTTACTATGATACTCAGGATGTATGTAGATGGGATTAAGATATGGTGGTTACATTCTTATTATTTGTTTTATATTCTTAACTTGGTACTTATGAGTGATTATAATGAATACTATAACATGATCACCTAATGACCAAATATAATTTACATTATATTAAGGTTTAACTTATAGTACATTTGATCTACCCTTAGATCAAATCTCTCTTACCCAAAATGAGATTTTAACAAAGGTCTTATTGAAACTTATCGCTGTCAACTTGATGATCTACTTCAATTCCATCAAGCTAAGAGAAGATTCAATCACTTTGACAAGTTTTGTTTAAAAGCGCGAAAATTATTCGGATTTTCTATGCGTGAATGCAATGCCCACATCTGGTGTCAGCTTATTTCTAGGCTCTAATGCTGCGATGTTATAGACTCTCCCCCTTAAAGTAAACTTCGTCCTCGAAGTTCGCAAACTCTCATGTTTCGTAGTAAGAAATTTTCTTGCAGTGCTTGCTATATTCTCCACTTCATGATGACCTTAAATGGAATTAAGTGGAGTATTACAAAACCTGATTAGATATCCTAATCTAATTCTTTTTATCTAAACATCAAACTTTATTACTAATTTAAGTACAGTTTAGGGGTCTCCTTAAAAATAAGTTTTAAGTTTCTATATACCCGTGTTAGTAATCAAAATACTACCCTTCTATTACTGTCATAGCATAGTTGATACTGGTATTCCTTCCAAAATTGGATTTGAACTCATTTAGTCCATACCCATTTGAATTCTTATTCTCTTCCTATGTCTAATTGGAAGTTCTCTATTATTTCTTAAGATTACTTAAGAGTTGTTTCTTTTTGGATTAGTCGGTTAAATGTATACTTTATCACCTTCAAGTTTAAACCTTCTCACGATTTTTCACTAATCTTCCATTATTACCTATAGTACTTTCTTCATCCTTCATTCATAACGTATACTCTCCCCCTTCGATTTTACTAATAGTCTTTAAATTACATACATAGAGACCATTGATTCTTAAACTCGAATATTGATATCTGTTCAGCTTAAATTCTACCAGTTTAGGGTCCGATGAAAGATTATACGGCGTATCCACACAATTGTGGATCTCCGAAGTAAATCTTCCAGCACTATATATCGTACTCCCTATTGGATATTTTCGCTGGGATAAATCTAACTTTTCGAAGCCTCTTGAGATACGATCACCTTAAAAAAGTTATACTTCCTGAGGTTTTACTTAACTTAGGCCAGATTTAATGCTCTTTATGCAACCTTTATGATAATTTGATTAACTATGTCAATCAAATACTAGTTGCGGACAGAATACCGACTGCGGATTTGAATGCCGACAAGGGATTAGGTACCCAAGGCAGAACATTCTGAGTGGTAGGTATTATCTTACAGTTTCCGACCTACGAGTTACATTCTCTCTGAATTGTCAGAGCTTGAATACCCTTTTGGTTCTAAGGCATCTTCTTGTTACCTTTTCATGATACTTCCATGAACTTGATACAACTCTCCATTGACTTCTTAGCATCTTACCTACTTTGAATGAACTTTCAATTTATCATATCTTGTTACTCCTTACATCTCCTCCACCATGCTTTCTTCCTAAACTGGCCAAGAATGTGACTTATGTTCTATCTATTCCCCAAATGGTGTAAATACCCCTTCTATCATGCTACATCATTCAAGTTAATCTTCCTTATGATCTTTGAAACTCGTAACTCCCTTACACGAATTCCTGTTTCTATCTAGGTCTATAACATCAAGTAATAACTGGGTGTTACATCATGCATTTGCACACCAAATTAAACTTCATGTCCAGATCTAGTCAATCAAGAAGAATCAAAAAGATCCAAAAGTCGATAAACAACAAAGCATATACCCTGTATTATACATAGTTTTTAAATAATTTACAAATGTACTAGGTGTTCCAACTATTTGCCTCAAACCTATTTACTATCTTACAAGAATCTCTTGCTCTTGTGGATATATCCTCACTTATTTCAGCAAACTCTTCAAACTACAATACGCATTACCCTCTATATACATTATTCAAGCCTGCATCCCTTGGGATGTTGTTTCTCTCTCACTTTCATCTTCCTCTAGTGCTTCCTGGAGTTCCGTCCATGATGACGTGAAGTCCTACGACTGACTTATGGATCATAGGAGCATCCAGGAGGTGTGTATTCTTGATTAGAAGTACCGAGACTGAGATTAGTCAATAAAAAATTACTAGAGTTGGCGCAATCTTCCACCGAATAATCCGGGTTTTCTGGCAACGCTTCCTCATAGTAAGTTGGTTCCTTAGCTTTTTCTTGGATCCAGTCATATATATTGGTGTAGTAGCTATTGGAATACTCTTCTAAATTTATTGGATTCGTATTACCCCCGTATGGTCCATAAGGATCTCTATGGTTATAATTGGTCTCTTCTTCAACACCTGTATCACAAGGTATAGGATTCCCTATGGTTTTACCTTGAGATTCTATTTCCCATCCATACTGGTTAGGCTCAGGTTTGTTTGGAATAACTTTATTCCATTCCTGTTGTTCGGAATTGTACTTGGTCCATAGGTCTTCAGGTGGCTTGAAGTCATTTTGGTAATAGGCATAATTTTCTGAGTTTGGGTCATCAAACTCAGTTTCCTCGAACACTTCTCCTGAAGGTATGTATTTGGGATGCCTAGCTTCTTTATCTAGCTTCTTCCTACGAGCCATTGCTTTATCAGGATCAGTAAAATCCTCAATGACCGTATCCAGCTCCTGAACTAAAACTTGGTGAGTGTTATGATAAGTGTTTAGCAAAGACCGATAACGATCCATATACTCTACAGCTAGAGTAGGTTCAGCTTGGACTAAGGTAGAGTGATCTAACTCAAGCTCTGAGTTTGAGGTTTCATGTGGTATAATGGTGTGAGTACTACCTTCTAGAGCTTGGGATTTATGTTCTCGGATCATGGTTATGGTTGCTGCTACGGCAATCTGATATGCAGATGCCATGCACCTTGCCTCTCCTGCTGGCATTTCTCCCTTAAGTCCTAACTTCTTGGGTAACATGATCATGACACGGTATTTTAGCTAATACCTGCCCATCATAGTAAGTGTAAATCTTGACCAAAAGTCTTGATTCACATTGCAAACTCCATAGAAGTTGTCGGAGATTGTCTGTCCAATCCCCTCCATAGTCATCCAACGTCATGTTCATCACTTGAACTTTCCGGGGTGGATATCGAGGTGCCATGTGGAACTGTGGATAAGAAATTATCATCAGTCACATAGAGTTAAAACTCTTGGGTAATGATTGGAATTGCAATCATATAAAATATTTATCGCAGTAGTAACATAACAGGATTATTCTCAAGTGAATATCCCTCATATCACTAGAGAACTCTTCATTATTGCTAGGATGTGTCCTACAGGTTCTACCCATTTACTAGGTTTCCAACCTAAGGTGAAAGCATATGCTCTGATA
The DNA here is from genome assembly GCA_910589765.1 of Avena atlantica. Classification (NCBI taxonomy): domain Eukaryota; kingdom Viridiplantae; phylum Streptophyta; class Magnoliopsida; order Poales; family Poaceae; genus Avena; species Avena atlantica. Next base: position 161,566,340 of record OU342739.1, on the reverse strand, counting down.
CCAACTGCGGTGACCCAGCATACCACTGCATGATATAGTATACTATAGTCGTTGACATAACACCAATGAAACACCGTTCACTAGTATTACATCCCTCCGAATGGCACAACAGAAACACCGCGGGTCCAATACATGGCTTAAAAGTTACAACTCACTCTTTTACATAAGATCCAGAGAACACTTTAGGTTAAAGAGAGAGAAAGAACTTCTTACGGAGAAGAATCAAAGAAAAACAACGCAAGAATGATTATACTATTAAGTCTAATATTTTGACTAAGAGGTTGGCATTGCTGCTATTGCAACGCACTACAGAAATAGGTTCTTTGGCTAGAGATAAATATTCCTATTTAATCAGTAACTTTCGTCTTCACTTGAGTTGAGGTATATGTTGACTTCCTTGTCTTCATTGAAGAGCTTTAGCTGGTCTTGATAAGTCCTGGAGCATATCTTGATGTAGACATCGTTTAATGGCTTCAGAATCTAGCAAGGGTTAAGAAGATACTTTGAGTACGAGCGTACTCAGCAATTCACTAGAAAAGGAGTGTTTGATGCACTATAACTACAACCACAGACCGTAGGTCGTAGGCAATGCAAGTTTTCATAAACATTTCTTCAAAGGTTGCTTTTATTCTGAAAAGCTATGTCCGTCAGACTTCACGGGTTTACCAGAACTTTCATGGAGTTCCTTTCCCGCCGCGTTCGCAGCTCCTTCCCGGAACAAGGAGTAACAAGTTACAGTGTTTACACTCTACAGAGGTGCGTTGTTTTACCCATGAGAGATCAACTCTTTGTTGCATAACCAGGCAGCTTATTTCCGTCCACAATTCCATGATGTCGGGCCCAGAAGATGATCCAAGCCAATCACTGCCCCCTTCGCGACCTCGCATGCCTCCTTGGTATACACCATGCCCACATATAGAATTACGGCAATGGTTTGTACAGACCATTAGATGTCAGAACTATCGTGGGACGTTGAGGGTTCCCACCCATATGCTGCATATCCTCTATGAATTACCAATTAATATGCACGCTACGAGGATAACAGCCACGACCTGCACATCCGGCTTCATGCGAGAGGAAGAAGATACAGCTGACTTCTCCGTCCCATTCCAAATCTCATGGTCAATGCGTAATATACGGCGCAAGAATCACTAGCGACATTGGTTGTTAAGTCCTAGGTGATATAGTTCTGAACAGTGGTATTCCAACTGTCAGATTTAATAGATTAGCTGATCACCCTGGATCAGTAACCAATAGTTCACATTATTACCGAAAATAGTGTTTTTAGAACTTTTTCAAATGCAGGTGATAACAACACTGGATTTGTAAAATACTTTACAGAAAATAAACAAAGGACATAAGCAAGTGTGAACTTGCCTTTTGTGATTGCAAGATTATGCACTCACGGTCTTCGAGTCAATGTATAAGATCCAAAATCTGAAATCAGCATCATTGGTCCGGTAAGGACTAATGTTTAAAGAAGCAATGTGCTTTTATGCATAAGTAATGGGATGCACGTTCTAAGCGCAAATCCCGGGAATAACGTTGTCCTAGGTTTGGATTCCGGAAATGGTTATTTTGGAATGTGTAGTCTTTTTAGATAAGTTTCATAGTTGTACTTTTATTAGAGTTTATGAGTGGTTGTAAATAACACATATGTAGGAGTAAAGTATACATACTTATGACATACTAGTTAGGATTACTTATAAAAGAGTTCTTATTTAAAGTGGAAAAAAGGATAACCTTCAAAGAAAAGGTTTCTCTTCTAAGGTCTAAACAAACTTTGTGGGTAGTTAGTGGTGGTTGATGTTATTTGTTTGCTCAAATGGTTTGGTTTGAGTTGCTTTATAATTTAACTACTTCAGACCAAAGTTAACTATAAAACATATAGTAATGCTTATAGTGTTGTATTAAGATTCTGTAGACTAAAGTTAACTTTAAAAAAACAAAGATGATTTTGAGAGTATAATACTTATAACATTTGTATCTAGTATATCTGAAATGTTACCTTTAGGTTACTTAAGAATGGTCATTCTTTTTTACTTGGACAATGTTTTCTTGATTTTATTATGGAGTAATATCATTTACCTTTTATAGATGAGTGAGTATAGTTTATAATTCCAGATATATTTTCACTTAACTACTTTTGAACTTTCTATAGTGTTGTGGTAATTTTTGTAATTTGATAGTTAAAGCAGATAGAAAGGATCTGGTTTATTCACAATATGTTCTTTAAGTTTTTTATCATGAATTGAATCCTTTGAGAATATAATCTTCACTTAGAGTTGAAGATAATTTAATACAAAGATGTTTATAATGTTTTAATCCATTATGGCTTCATATTATTAATATTTAAGACTAATATTATTTATTAGACTTAATTGACTTATTTTGGAAAATTAATAAATTTTATTTATCCTTATATGAATTATTAATAAAGTAAATAAGTTTAAATTTGATTTATTAAAATATTTAATTTTTATTTAACTCAAAAGTAGAATATTAGATTTTTAACATGTAGATATTATTTTTGTGATCATTTTGGTATATTACATTTATTTTTTTGTGATTTATAAATAATAAGATATGATTCTTATAATTCTTATTACTTTATAATTACTTAATAAATATTAAATATTTAATTGAGTGAAATAATAATACATGGTTATAGTTTTAAATTAGAATTCTATTTTTTTTAGATTTTTGGTATTTTATTTATATTATTAACATTTATTATTATAAAAATATGAGTTATCAAAGTTTTATTACTTATAAAACTTTAATTAAATACTATTTATTTAAATAACCATCATAATAATATTTGATAATAGTTTTAAGTTGTAGATTTTATTTTTGTGAAGTTTTTCATATATTATACACATTTTTCTAAATTATAAATCAAAAGTTATTAATTAAACAAGATTTAATCATTTATTGAATTTCTGGAATATTATTAATTGAATTATAACATTTTATTTATTTCCTAACAGAAAATACTTTTTTACACCGCTTCAAGAGCTAGCCCCAGTCATTGACTAGTGGGCCATGGTCCACCTTAGCTCTCAGGTTAAAGGAATTGCATTTGTTACCGATTGGTTATCTACCCCAGTCAATGATATATGGGCCCTGGGCCACGTCACTTGCCACGCAGGAAAACGACCAGTCAAACTAGCTGACGGGGTGTGATCATGATGTAACGATGGCGTCAGCACCACCACCGCCGCCAGAGGTTGGTCGCCGGCGACGATCTATTGCTCCCTAGCAAGCGAGATAAGCCTAGTTCGAATAAGCGCAACCTATTGAACCTAATAGTGGCAGCACCGCTCGGAAATAGTCATCGGAGCTTCAGCTCCGACGAGCTCCGACAGTGGCCGACGGTGGCATATGATGAAACGGCGATTTACAACGAGATCCGGCGATTGAATATTACTGGGAAGTTTAGGAACTCACCCTGATGATGATTGAGTGGTCGGCGAGGACAGGCGCAGTCGGAAATGAGCTCCCCGACGAGGATTCCGATGAACTGCTGCGAAGGGGAACGGAAAAATTGTCAACACCCAGATTTTTCAATCCTAGATGCCTGTTATGCCATACATCGCAATCCCAGGATAACCATTTTTGCGAGACATAACAGAATTGGATACCATAGTACGTCATCCATTACAAACGATACATAAGTTCTTACACAAATAGGGATCTCATGATCCAGTTCTTAGTACAACATCGAGCAGCGGAATACGTAATAATAACGGTAGCGTAGGCGAAGCTCCATCTTCGGGGTCACAGGCAATGCTGACGATGGGAGATGATCCTAGTTGTCGTAACCTTCCTAGGGTCCATCCTCCAGGTACTCCTCTTCATAGTCTGGCCATGGGAATAGCCAGGGACAAAGCCATGAGTACTCTTTAAGTACTCGCAAACTAGTACTAACAGGTAAGGGTTTTTTGGATAATAGGACACTAGGCTCTAGGGTTGTTTTGCAAAAGCCAGATTTATCTCTACTAGGTTCCAAAGCTAATCACAATTTTATATCTCCTAAGTGGGATCTTGTAACTCATGTCACAACTCTGTTGTGGTCAAGTCAAAGTCTTAATTCATTTCACGAGTCATTTTGAAAGGTCTGACGGGGGAACAGTATGGCCACTCCAACTGTCCATAACCGCGGACGCGGCTATTCGAATAGTTTGACACTCTGCAGAGATTGTACACTTTCACCACAACATTCGATACATCCGTCAGGAACAAATCCTGAATTCACCATACTCAGTATGCGGATAATCAATCCTAACCTTTCAATTACACGCCCTAGTATAAGAACCTCTCCTGTGAGTTTGGCCTCCCAACCATGACCAACTGTCATCTTGGGTACTGCACAGGTGGACAGTCTTCACAAGGTAGCCTCAGCTCAGACCTTGGCCGTGAGGGAACTAATACTAAGGAATATAAGTTTCCAGTCAAGCCCTACCCAATATTCGGGTATTGTGGTTGTACGATAAAATTGGAATGCTATCGCATCCAGACAACCATCAGTTTTATTAAGGGCTAAGGCTCATGCCTCAACATTTTTATCACCAAAATTCTCAAGTGTTTGGAAACACATGTCCAAAACATTTCAATAGAATGATCCATCATTCTAAGGTGTTCATAACCATTTTTCCATCAAGTATTCCCATCTAAAAGTTGATCAAGTTTTATGCTTAGCACTAGCATCTACAGGTGGGGGTAGTACTAATGGGGGGGTGGTAACTAGTGGAGTTTCAACTAAGTACAACCTCATGTCTCAGGATGATGTCAAGGTTTCTAACTTAGGCCAAATTTTATGCTCTTTATGCAACCTTCAGCATCTTTCCAAATCTACCGGTCACTTGAGTAAGCTTTGATAAAGAAATAAAGTAAGAAGCTTGCGAGTAAAACTAGGATTGGTTTATCAAGTGGGTATGATCACATATGCTTAAGGCATATAGTAGTCATAGAACAAGTATGGGTTTGTTGCATCAGTAGGGTATCTTGCAAGGGTTAGATTGCATATGGTATAGTATCAGCTTGCATCAATATCAGTATAAGCTTGCTAAATTGCAAGTGTTAGCTTGCAAGGTTAATAGCTTGCCTTGAGCAGAGCAGTGATTGAAGTTCTCCTCGGCTTCTTCTTCGTAGTATCCTCCTTCCTCCTCGTATCCTTGGTCGGTACTAGCGTCTATGAATAAATACGAGGTACACAATCACCAAACAATACTTAACTACTTGCAATCATCACACACAAGGGTCCTATAGATGATTTAGCCTCATCTCTAACATTACAAGGTTAAGGCTTGATTTAATTCCTTTTATTTTTAGAAAAGTAATTTCTACTCATTGAAAAACTACTTAAGATTTAATATTCTCCAAACCAAACATGGGATGTTGACACATGTCATCACCACATATTGTAGTCCATGGGAATGTGATTTAAAGTGGTGTCACAATTTAATAAGGTTTTACCCTTTTATTTTAATTAATTAAAGTGGCTAGAAATGCTTATGTAGCATTCTTTTATTACTTGAACATTATTTCTGCAAGTAAACCTATATATTTTTTATATATTCTGAAAGGTATGGTTAAATGTGATTTTTGAGAGTTGGAATCAACTCAAAGGCTATTATGGTTTAAATTTGAAAAATGTTTGAATGCAGAAAAGCTTCTGCCTTGTTATTTTTACCATGGGTGATCTATAGATCCAAATGACTTGAATCCAACGGGCTTGGATTCAGCATTCACAGACCTTTCCAAAAAAATTGGTTTCATTCAATTTGGTGCACTGAATCGATCTGGGTTGATTTTTGAAGTTGGGTACGGAAGTGTGTTTGAATTGAAATAGAAAAAGGTTTAATTTGAATAACTGGGCTGCCGGGAAAAGTTACTGGGCCGGCCTGCTAAGCGCAGTGCTCCCGCGGGCTACTTAAGTGGGTGTCCCCACTCGTCAGTGACACGGGGCTGGGCGAAGCGGTATGGGGCGACGTGGATCGTTTGATCTAGTTCTAATCTAACGGCTGGGAGTCATCGTCGACGCGAGACAACTCCGGCGAGAACGAAACCTAGCGCGGCCAGTGAGGGTTTTTGGGGGCTCACCGGGGTACTGGCGAGGGTCGGCGAGGCGGGCAAACGACGAAGTCGACGACGGTGAACTCAGGGGTGGTCGCGGCAGCTCCTGGGGCAGCTCCAATCGCTGGCTCCCTTCTTCTCCGGCAGCGGCAGGCTCCAGTGAAATTTCGGCGAGGTGGTTCTCACCTTGCTCTGAGAATGGTGTGGCACGATCAGTGAGGAGAGGGGAGTGAGATGGTGTGAAGAAATCGTGCGGGGGTGGCCTCTATTTATAGTCGAGCGAGGGGACCGTCGGGGCACACGGTGAGCTCGTCGGGGGCGATGGTACAGGCGGCTAATGGCATGGGCAAGGGTAGGGGACGGTGCGGTGTCTCCTGGCGATGCTCAATGACAGGTCTCGAGGCATGGGGCGGTGTGGTTTGGTCTAGAACAGGCGGTGCTCTGCGCGGCAGAGGCGGCGTCTTCGACGGCGGGCGGTGGTTGTGCGGCACGGGGCGGCAAACGGGGATGTCTGGTGGTCTCCTGGGTTGATGGCGATCGTGTGTGCACGCGGTGAGGGCGGCACGCGGTCTGTGGGTGATGGTCGAGGGTGGCGCTCTGGCGCATGCTCGGCATGGTCTGGGCGCGGCTTGTGCGCGTGGTCCATGGCTTGGCAACGCTCGCGGCTGGGACAGGGAGTGGCGGTGGACGGTGGGCTGCCTCCCAGACATGCTGGCTAGGCTTGCTGCTGCTCCTAGCTTCCTGTCCACAATGGGGTGACAACGGGGTGCTCGGCTGTTCACCATTGATGACAAGGGCAAGCTCACAGGGGTGCTAGTGCTGGGCTAATCTTTCTAGATGATCTACTGAGCTGTGTGTGAGCTAACTAGGGAACAAGTTAGGCAAGAATCACTGCTCACAATAGTGTTTGATGTTTGTTTGATTTGTGTCTGCAACCTGTTTGATGAAATGGCCGCATGAACTCAAGTTTTGAATTTTGAAATGATTTTTGGTGGGTTTGCTAGATTGGTGCTGGTGAGTCTGCAGATGCTTGGGTTTTGAAAGTTGAGCTTGTTTGAGTGGTTTTTGAAAAAGTGGGATCTTCCCATATGATAAAGATTCAATTTTGAATTGTCATTTAAACTATGCATTTGAAAGTTTCTGGATGATCACAAAGTGGGCCTTGATACCTTGTTATGAGTACATTCAAGGGGTGCAAAGATCCAGAAAAGTTTCTGTTAGGTTCTGAAAGTTTGAGACAGCCAAAGTAGGCATGGGAGTTAAATTGGCCAAAATGACCATTCATTTCATATATGTGTTTTGATTTACTTGTCTTTAGGAAAAGTGTGGGAAATGTTTTAGATGATGTTTATTTCACCTAAGAAACATTTTACAAGCAATGGCTCACACAAACAAGGTGGTTTAAAAGAATTTCAAAATCAATGCATACACATATGCATGCATTCATGAGTTTATTTAGAAAAGTTTTTGTTAACCCTAAGTTTGATGATTAGAAATTGATGATCCAAGCTTAGTATTTTTGGGATGTGTCACATCCCAAATTTTAGATTTGGTTCTGCATATCATTCATATCATCGCATCATGCTTTTCCACGCAAAACCATCGATTGAAGAGAATCGGCGAAACGCTATTTCCAAAACCCTATTCTATTTTACTACGAGGCTCCTGCGGGAGGCTTTAGTAGGACTTGCGTTGTCCACCCTTGTAGCCTAGTGGTTTCACTCAACCTTTGTCCCTATATTGTTCCCCTCGATTTTACAAAACCGTAGGAGCAAGAATCGCTCGATTCGGAGCTCGTGCGGAAAAGCTACGGCCGTTTTATTAAAAGATAGAAAAACGGGCCGTTTTCCGAGTCCGTTTCCAACCGCTCCCCGAATCGGACTAGGACCCGCAAGGGGGGCCCACTTAAAAAGGACCCAGCCGCCGCCGCCCTGCCTCGATTCCCGCACCCGCCGACCCCGCCTCCTCGAAGACCGCGCGCACCGCCGCCCTCGGGATATGTGCCGCCGCCCTCGGTAAGCGTGCCCGCGCCGCTGCCTCCTCTCCCCGCGCGCCTGCCCCGCCATCGAGCCGCCGCCGCCGTGCCTTTCCCCGCCGCCGCCACGCCGCTCGCCGCCCTGCTCCTCCACCCGTGCGCCGTGCTGCATGTACGCCTCCGCCGCATGCGCCTGCCCCGCCGCCGAGCCGCCGCCTGCGCCACACCCCGCCGCCTGCAACGCCACGCCGCCAACCGCGCGCGCTCGCCCGCCGCCTCGCGCCGCTGCTGCTGCCCGCCGCGCGCCGCTACTGCCGCTGCATGCCGCGCCGCTCGCTGCTGCTGCTCGCCGTCCGCGCTGTCGCGTCACCGTTGCGTGACCGCCTTGATTAATCCGCGCGATGACCAACCTTCCCCCTTCCGCGCAGGAAAAACGCCGTCGCCGGAACCGATCGCCGCACCGTCCCGAGACCGCCGCCGTTCGTTTTCGGTAAGTCCGCAGCCGCCATTAGATTTCAGATCAGCGGTCCAGATCAGCCGTTGACCGGTCAGACTCAGGCGTTGACTAGTCAGACGCCCAGTCAGCAGCTGCGTTGACCAGTCAACAGACACAGTTGACTCGTTATTTTCGTTAATCGTTTTAGTTGGTAGATTTCGGTAGAAACTTGTAAATTGCATAGAAATTAAACCGCTGGGCCCAAAATTGCAAATAAAATATGTGTAGATTCAATGAGTCGTGTAGAATCTTGCTGTACCGTTGTTTCACACTTTTGCAGCAAGGTTTAGTACAGTTTAATCAAATAGTTTAATGACCCTTTTGGAGTAATTAATTCGTAGGAAAAGATCTGTAACTCCAAAAATTGCGTATGATATGTCCCTAGATTCAGTAGGACGAGGGAAATCTCATCGTGAATTAAAAGGATAGGCTTACAGTGAAAACTTCTGCAGAAACTGTCTAGTAGCTTTCTGCAGTGTTTTAATTACTCGGGGAGTTTTATAATTCCTTTTTGAGTAATTCCAATTGGTACAGTTCCTAAATAGCCATGCCCATACTGTAGGTTTTTCCCAAGATTTTACAAACAGTATACTACCGGTAGCGAATTATTTGAGTTCTAGCTCTAGTTTTGAGCATTATATTTTGTATAATAGTTTTCCTTGCGCTAAAACTATTTTCCATGCATGCAATCAGTAGTATTATTGAATAGGATTATGTGGTGCAGCTGTAGCACCAATTCACTTTCCTTGCATACCTTCATGCATCATCTTTGTTGCATATGCTTGTGGATTGTTTGTTTATGATTGCAATTGTGTCGTGTAGATTGTGACGAGTGCAACGCTTGCTCGTGTGTGGATTGTTCTTCCGACCGCTACAACCAAGTTAAGTAGATGCTACTTTGTTCATGATATCATGCTAATATTTTCAATGCATTGTCGTGTATTTTGTAGACGCATGTGTAGGATGATACTATCGCTATGCTATGTCCTATTATGTGGTAGGGCCTTCCTTGTAGATGAAACACCATTGGTAGATGTGCTTATCCATGCTATGATGAACGAGGGTTGGGTTACATCACTGAAACTTGTTTCTAAAAGTATTGGTTTGTGAAAACTAAAACAACTTAATCAATGAATCTCCTGGGTGTGATGGTATTGATAATTTTTGGTGGTTTCATTGCGGAAAGGCACCCAGGTATCGAGAGAAATTGATTGGCTTCTTTATTGTGTAGCTTACGTGTACAACCATGTGCCAATAATGAAATGGGCGGTTGGTTGGACTTAGTAGATTGTGGTAACTCGAACCCGCGTATCCAGAGATGTAGAATTTTGGTAGGTTGGACCGGTGCGCGTCGGGATTGAGGAGCTACTTCCCGAACAGTCTCTTCTTAGACTTCTCCCTATCATCACCCAATATGAGAGTGGTGGTACGAGCTGGGCTGGCCAAGTCACATGGGTAAAGTGTACTAACCTCTGCAGGGTGTATAATCTAATCAATTAGCCGTGTCCCCGGTTATGGACAACTGAGTTGCTTGATATTGACTCCATGACATGTTTCTCGCTCATTCTAATTTCATAATTGTTTTAATATTATTGGGTTAACTTAATTGGGATCTTTTCAAAGAAAATCAAAAACTATTTATGAAAGTAGGACAAACGTATTTGCAAATGCAAGCCAGACACAGCTCCAATTGCCAAATATGCATGTAGGTGTTAGTAGTATTGTCTCCTTTACTAGCTCTACTTGCCATACATTCCATGTATTGACCCTTCGGGGCTGCTACGTTTCATGTTGCAGGTTATTCTGATTCTGAGTAATCGATATAGGACATGGTACTCCACTCGGCACTTGTTCACTTGTGGGCAATTTGAAGAATGGAGGATTTACTTTATTTATGTTGCTACCTAAATAATTTGAGCTAGCTTTGGGCTAAGCTTTTATTGTAATAATGGTACTCTGGATCTTTGTTATTTATGATACACGGATATTTTGCTATGTTATTCATCTCATTCTATTGTGGGCCAATGAACCGATCCAGGGATTGGCATGTCACATAGAAGCCTCGGTCTTTTCAGAACCGCGGTGTTACAGGATGGTATCAGAGCCCGTGTGTTGACTGTAGGATCGTGACCTAGGATTGGATTAGGAAGCCATAGAATTACTAAAGACTATATTAACTCTGTCTTTCATCTTATGCCTTTCACCCTCGTAAATTCTTACCATATGCTATTCTCACACTTTCCTCTTTTACTTGATAGATGGGAGAAGTCAGGACTGAGTATGCCACCATGGAGTCACCAAGGCCCTTTGCAAGGCAGTTAGCTCAGCTCTCGCAGTCATTGGGATTGCCACTGCCCATGTTCAAGGGAAGGAGGTTGTACACCTATGGATATGGAGAGGATGCATGGGAGATCACTACCTTCATATTCAGGGATGTCGCCTTGCCAAACCCTGTGCACCTGATCTACACCAAGACATACTGCAACTGGGGCTTGGAATCAACTTGGCCATACATGAAGCCCTGTCTCGCCAGTGCCATAATGTCCGACACCTACTGCCAGCAGATTCACCCTACCGTGACTATGGGAGGCGTGATGAAGATGGGAACATTGTGGTTACCCCGGCGACAGGAACAACATGCCGCCCCGTCGGAGGCACATAGAGGACATGGAAAGGGAGAATGGAGCTCTAGCTGAGAAGGTGATGATGATAAAGGAGATTGCAGATTTTGCTAGCAATGGTATGGTGGTCCAAGGACAGGAGATTGACACCCTGCATGAAGCTGTGGGAGTTTTGGAGAATGCCCTGATAGCCAGAGATGCAACCATAGCTCATCTTCATGGTACGGTGCAGGAGAACACCCAGAACATACAATAGTTGCAAGGGACCGTCCAGGAAAGGGATCAAACTATTGAAGCTATGACAACCCAGATTGCCGCCCTCCAAGCACAGCTGAATCCACCCTCTGATGATGACAATGGAGATGATGGCAACAATGGGGATGATGATGACGGGGATGATGATGAAGACGATGATGGTGGAGGAGATGAAGCTGTTGCAGTTGCAGCTGAGAGTGAAGAAGAGGAGGATCCAGAAGAGGTGGAGTTTGAAATCTCAAGTGATGATTCAGGAGAAGTGTACACTCCACCGCCATGGTTGAACCGTGGACCGAAGCGCCAACGCATGAGTGCAAGGACCTACCGCAACCTCTTCAAGAAGTAGATAGAAGTCCACCAATTAGTCCTCGTTAGGTAAATTCATTAGGATTAGTCTCGATCGATGTGAAACTTAGTTGCTGTTAGTTTAAGAGTGTTTAGTTGCTTATTTGTGTACTCCAATATCCCAGGAATTATTTGTGCGAATTTTATGAAAGAGTTATGGCAAGTTTGGTTACTATCTGGGTTATTTTCGCTGCAGTTTTTCTGCTGATACAGCAGTACTGCGCGATTTTTCATATTTTTCTGGTAACTGGGAAACATCTGAAAAAAATTGGGCTGATGCGAAACTCTCTGTAATATATGTGCAAAAATCAGCTAAATTTTCTGACGAGTTTATGTCAGCCGGAAAAATTCGTGAACGCTGCTGGACTGTTCTGGCAAATTGCTGTTTTTGTTGTTTAGTTGATCAACTGTTTAGTTAACCATTGCCAACTCTTGCAAAACTATTTCAGTAGGTATATACTGCTAGGATAACCCCTGGGATGTTGCTGGATCGCTTGATTGTTGATGTGTTGCTTGCTTGTGATTGTCTGCTATTGTTTGTTGTTGATTGATCATATGCATGGGTAGAATCCAATTGTCGTAGTTGATTCTTTCTAAACTTACTTGTGCTGAACCGCAGATGCCTCCCCGTCGTCAACCCACTGAGTTGGAGAAACTCATGGCAGCTCAGGCACAGCTGACCCAAGTGATGACTCAGTTCATGGCAAATCAGAACAACAACAATGGAAACAATCAGCCTCAGGGAGATGCTCTCACCAGATTTGTGAGGCTAAGGCCAGCTAAGTTCTCTACTGCAACGGAACCAATGGTTGCTCTCGACTGGTTGCGTTCAGTCAACAAGGATCTGGTAACTGTTGGATGCACTGATGCTGAGAAGGTGAGGTTTGCCGCTCACCTACTGGAGGGACCAGCCGCTTCTTCGTGGGACACTTTTCAGATCACCCACCCGCTGGATACTGTGACCTGGGCGATGTTTGAGGAAGGTTTCAGGACCAACCACGTGTCTTCAGGAGTTCTGAGCCTGAAGAGGAAGGAGTTCCGCAACTTGCGCCAAACCAATCGCACCGTGGCTGAGTACATTGAGGAGTTCAACAACCTGTCCCGTTATGCACCTGAGGATGTTGACACTGATGCAAAAAGGAGGGAGAGATTCCTGGATGGCCTCAGTGATGAGCTTTCAGTACAGCTACTGGTGGTTTACTGCCCCACTTTACAGGAGCTTATGGACAAGGCCAGGATCTTGGAAGGGAAGCACAAGCAGGAGGAAAACCACAAGAGAAAGAGCAACAATCACCACTCTGGTTCACATCACAAGTCTCGCACTTCATATGATGGATACTCCAAACATGGAGGGAGTGACCATGGGAGCCATGACCGCCACCACCATGGGGGCGATGGGCATCGTCATGACAACCATAGGAGCAGCCACCATAGCCACAAAGGAGGACACTCTCACCACTCTGGAGGACACGGTGGACATGACCGCAACCGTGATCGCAGCTTTGTGAAGAAGGATCTGAGTGAGGTGACATGCTTCAAGTGTAAACAGAAGGGACACTATGCTGACAACTGTCCGGAGAGGAAAGGATTGAAGCCAACCAACAACGAGAAGGCCACAGTGAACCACATGAATGTGGAGGAGATCCCAGATGAGCCTGACCTTGTGATTGGTAAGTTTCCAATCAACACTCACCCTGCACTTATACTTTTCGATACTGGTGCATTGCATTCATTCATATCAAGGGAATCTGTGGATAAGTATAAGCTACCTACTGAGTCTATGAAAGGGTCTATTAGAGTGAGTTCGCCTGGAGGAGATATGATAGCTAGCGCGGGATGCCGCAACTTAACTGTGAGCATTGGAACACACAACTTCAATGCATATTTGGTAGTGTTGGAATCACAGGGATTAGATGTTATTCTGGGCATGGATTGGATGTCTATGCATGAGGGACACATAGATTGTGCACAGCGAGCTATTTCACTCAAAACCCCGGATGGTAAGAGGATTAGATTCAAGTCGGCCGTACGACAAGGAAGGTGTAAGTTGAATTCTCTTAAGGGGGTTAGCATGGATACTGTGCCAGTGATTAAGGATTATCCTGACGTGTTTCCGGAAGAGCTGCCAGGGATGCCACCTGACATGGAAGTAGAGTTTCTTATCGACCTGATGCCAGGAACAGGACCTATTGCAAAGAAACCATATAAGATGGATGTGGATGAGCTGAAGGAATTGAAGAAGCAGTTGAAGGAGCAGCTAGAAAAGGGATTCATTCAGACTAGTTCGTCATCATGGGGAGCGCCTGTTCTGTTTGTGGAGAAGAAAGACAGCAGCAAGAGATTAGTGGTGGACTATCGCTCGCTGAATGAAGTAACCATCAAGAACAAGTACCCTCTACCGAACATAAATGATTTGTTTGATCAACTGGAAGGAGCAAAGGTGTTCAGCAAGATTGATCTGCGATCAGGCTACTTCCAATTGAAGATCCGGGAGGAGGACGTACCAAAAACCGCCTTCACCACTAGGTATGGTTTATATGAGTATATGGTTATGTCTTTTGGACTAACGAATGCTCCGGCATACTTCATGACCATGATGAACAAGGTATTTATGGAGTACTTGGAAAATTTCGTGGTGGTGTTCATTGATGACATACTGATATATTCCAAGGATGATGCTGAGCATGAGAAGCATCTGCGACTGATTATGGAGAAGCTGAGGGAACACAAGTTGTATGCCAAATTCGGCAAGTGTGAATTCTGGCTTAACACTGTTGGGTTTCTTGGACACGTAGTGTCAGGGGAAGGAGTCGCTGTTGATCCAAGCAAAGTGACTGCAGTAACTGAGTGGGAAGCGCCCAAGAATGCAGGAGAGATTCGAAGCTTTCTGGGACTTGCTGGATATTACAGGAGATTCATTGAAAACTTTTCCAAGATTGCAAGGCCGATGACTGAACTTCTGAAGAAGGAGAGGAAGTTTGAATGGTCAGACGTATGTGAAGCCAGCTTTCAGGAACTGAAGCATCGACTAGTGGATGCGCCTGTTCTGTGTTTACCTGATCTTCAGAAGGATTTCCAAGTGTACTGTGATGCTTCTCGACAGGGACTTGGGAGTGTGCTGATGCAAGATGGGAGAGTGGTGTCATATGCCTCGCAACAACTCAAACACCATGAGCTGAATTACCCCACACACGACTTGGAGTTAGCGTCAGTGGTTCATGCGCTCAAGGTATGGAGGAATTACTTAATGGGAAAACACTGTGATGTGTACACCGACCACAAGAGCCTGAAATACATATTTACACAGAAGGAACTGAACATGAGACAAAGGAGATGGTAGGAGCTTATCAAGGACTACGATATGAATCTACAATACCACCCAGGAAAGGCCAATGTAGTAGCAGATGCTCTGAGCCGGAAGGTGTATGCCAATGGATTGACAATTGGTGAATTGCCTGAGGATTTGTGCAAGCAATTCAAGGACCTTAGACTAGAGGTAGTATCTGAAGGATACTTGGCAACAATGGAAGTCCGACCAACACTGCAGGACAGAATTAGGAAGGCTCAAGTGGGAGAGAAAGAGATGGATGAAATAAGGGAAAAGATGAAGGAGGATCGAGCAAAGGAATTCCGCGAGGATGAGCAAGGTACCTTGTGGTATGGATATCGTTTGTGCGTCCCCAACGATCGGGAGATAAGGAAGTTGATTCTGCAGGAAGCTCATGACTCGCCGTATTCCATACATCCGGGCAATACGAAGATGTATATGGACCTAAAGGACAGATTCTGGTGGAACAACATGAAGGGAGACATCGCGGAGCATATTGCCCTATGTGATGTATGTAGCCGAGTGAAAGCGGAACACCAGAAGCCAGCAGGACTGCTACAACCATTGCCCATGTCGGATTGGAAGTGGGATAGAGTGGGAATGGATTTTATCACAGGATTTCCCAGGACCAGGTCAGGATATGACTCTATTTGGGTAGTGGTCGACTATTTGACCAAGGTAGCCCACTTTATACCGGTAAAGACGACCTATACAAGTGCAAAGTTGGCCAAGATTTACATGGACATGATTGTGTGCCTACACGGAGTTCCCAAGAGTATTGTATCTGATAGAGGCACCCAATTTACCTCACACTTCTGGCGCCAGCTGCACGAGTCACTTGGCACTAGATTAGAGTTTAGCACAGCGTTTCACCCACAGACTGATGGACAGACCGAGAGGGTGAATCAGATTTTGGAGGACATGCTGAGAGCTTGCGCTTTGTCTCATGGTTCTAGTTGGGATGAGAATTTACCATATGCGGAGTTTTCCTACAACAACAGCTATCAAACCAGCATCAAGACGTCACCGTTCGACGTACTGTATGGGAAACGGTGCGGGACACCATTGCTATGGGATGGAGTAGGAGAACGTTAGTTGTTTGGGCCTGATTTGATCAAGGATGCTGAGGAGAAGGTCGCCTTGATTAGGGACAGGCTGAAGGTAGCACAATCACGACAGAAGAGCTACGCTGACGCCAAGCACAAGGAAGTGGTGTATGAGATAGGTGATAGAGCATACCTCAGAGTGTCGCCACTTCGTGGAATCAAGAGATTTGGAACTAAGGGTAAGCTGGCACCTCGATTTATTGGACCATATCGAGTCTTAGCATGCAAAGGAGAGGTTGCCTATCAGTTGGAGTTGCGAGAGGCTCTGTCCGCTGTTCACAATGTGTTCCACGTGTCCCAGCTGAAGAAGTGCCATCCAGAGATGGTGGATACACCATTGAGAGACACTGTACCACTAGAAGAGGTTCAACTTGAGAACGACTTGACCTATGAGGAGAAACCGGTCAAGATTCTGGAGACAGCAGAGAGGATTACACGTACCAAGACGATCAGGTTTTGCAAGGTACAGTGGAGCCACCACACCGAAGAGGAAGCCACTTGGGAGCGTGAGGATGACCTCCGAGAGGACTACCCACACCTATTTGCTAGCCGCGCCGAATCTCGAGGACGAGATTCATCTTAAGGGGGTTAGTCTTGTCACATCCCAAATTTTAGATTTGGTTCTGCATATCATTCATATCATCGCATCATGCTTTTCCACGCAAAACCATCGATTGAAGAGAATCGACGAAACGCTATTTTCAAAACCCTATTCTATTTTACTACGAGGCTCCTGCGGGAGGCTTTAGTAGGACTTGCGTTGTCCACCCTTGTATCCTAGTGGTTTCACTCAACCTTTGTCCCTAGATTGTTACCCTCGATTTTACAAAATCGTAGGAGCAAGAATCGCTCGATTCGGAGCTCGTGCAGAAAAGCTACGGCCGTTTTATTAAAAGATAGAAAAACGGGCCGTTTTCCGAGTCCGTTTCCAACCGCACCCCGAATCGGACTAGGACCCTCAAGGGGGCCCCACTTAAAAAGCACCCAGCCGCCGCCGCCCTGCCTCGATTCCCGCACCCGCCGACCCCGCCTCCTCGAAGACCACGCGCGCCGCCGCCCTCAGTAAGCGTGCCCGCGCCGCCGCCTCCTCTCCCCGCGCGCCTGCCCCGCCACCGAGCCGCCGCCGCCACGCCGCTCGCCGCCCTGCGCCTCCACCCGCGCGCATAAGCTTAGATTCCTTTTAAGAGTCAAGATTTAATGACTAAGCATATTGCCTTATGTATATAGTATTTGATGAAATCTCCCTTTTTAATAGAAATTTATAATTAGAGTGTTTTATAGAAGTGAATTGATAAAATATACTTAAGCACATATAGTTATGATGATTGAAATTAACAGAAATGTTCTTATGTAATTTTATATAGGGAAATATTTCTACAAAGTGATATGGACATAAGATGATAGATCAACAACATAAGATGGATATTATGTTGATCTGGGATTTAGAGTTGGTTGCTTACCAACATTAAATAGGAAAATGATTTATAACATATAATTTTCACAATCTGGGATTTCTAATTAAGGAATTTATTTCCTAGATATTATACTTCTTCCTATCCACCATCATAGTTAGTATGATGAGCTTTACTCATTTAAATCTTCTTATTCATATATCATTCTTCTAAACTTATGGATGAATCCTATGAGTTTGATAAAAGGATATTTCATAATTTTCTCATATCCTTGCTTGGTTGTATTCACTGTTCTACTGTTGATAAACTTTCATCCAAGCAGTAGTTCCTTCAATTTCACTCATAATCTTCCTTAATATTCCATCACTGATCTTTCTCTAAGGTTGATTATCTTTTAAGATGAATAACACTACTTCTAAACTCTATGTTATACTAGCTTTAATTGAATAATATCAGCCTATATTTACTTAACTCTCATGACTTACACTTCAATCCCTAAATTATATTTATGTGGTTTGCAAAGACTACTCTAGGATCACTTATCTCTACTAAGGTTCCAATCATGTTCTACCCACCAGTATTACGTATACTACCTATAAGCATTCCATATAGGTGGCTAAAGCATTACCATTATAATCCTTTAATCATTTATTGCTTAAGTTCTTAGTTGGCTAAGCAGGGCTTTATCAATCCTACCTTTTATTGTCTCGAAATTATCTTATTAGTATCTTATATTGGATTAAGGTTATTAAATGCCCCCATTTGAAGATTTAAGTAGATGTTCTGATAAGATCAAATAATACATCAAAGACTAATAGTTAAAGAATTTATGAATCAATGGGGAATTATCCAACATTGATGAACAACACATATTGAAATAAGTTCTATAAAGATTCTATAGAAAGAAAGATATATATAGTGGATGATCTTGACTTAATCTCTTTCCAACTCCAACTCATCAAAGGAGTTTTTAAGGTTAGGTGTTACTATGATACTCAGGATGCATGTAGATGGGATTAAGATATGGTGGTTACATTCTTATTATTTGTTTTATATCCTTAACTTGGTACTTATGAGTGATTATAATGAATACTATAACATGATCACCTAGTGACCAAATATAATTCACATTATATTAAGGTTTAACTTATAGTACATTTGATCTACCCTTAGATCAAATCTCTCTTACCCAAAATGAGATTTTAACAAAGGTCTTATTGAAACTTATCGCAGTCAACTTGATGATCTACTTCAATTCCATCAAGCTAAGAGAAGCTTCAATCACTTTGACAAGTTTTGTTTAAAAGCGCGAAAATTATTCGGATTTTCTATGCATGAATGCAATGCACACATCTGGTTTCAGCTTATTTCTAGGCTCTAATGCTGGGTTGTTACACCAAGGGTCTAATCAAAAGAGGACTCCGCGCCTGTTGCCCACAGCGAAGAGTACCCCCTGTTGGATGACATGTTTAATGTCCTGGATGGCTCGCCAAAACTGGGAGCCCTCCCGACGATATCATGCTAGCAGGAGGAGTCCCTAGAGATATTTGTCTTTAATGAGTTGAATCCATAGCCCCCATCGTCCTGGAGAATGCGCCAGACCCATTTGAGCATCAGGGCTACATTGAAGCGGTGTGAATCCAGAATCCCTAAGCCCCCAAGAATCTTTGGGGTGCAAATGTCGACCCATTTCACCATATGGTATTTCTGGTGGCCATCCCTAGCTACCAAAAAGAACCTGGACAACTCTTTTGCAAAGTCCATGTAGGTCCCCTCGGGTAATAGTTATAGCCCCATCTGATATGTAGTGAGCCTGGACATGCACGAGTTATTTAGGATTGTCTTGCTCCCCTTGGACACGAGTCTAGATCACCAAGGTTCAGCCTTAGGTCGCACCCTCGCTACCAGGGGAGCCAGATCCTTGATAAATACACGTCTCTGATTGACATCCCTAGATAGGTGATAGGGAAGTCGGCCAACCTGCACTTTAGATTGTCTATGATATGTTGTTTGTCCTCATATGAGTACCCCCAAGATCATGACCACGCTCTTGTCAAAGTTAATCTTGAGACCTGGCATGGATTTAAAGCATAGGAGCAAGAATTCGAGATTAATGATATCAAGCTCCAAGCCCTGAACCATTATCATGGTATCATCCACATATTGGAGGTGGGTTATCTCGCCTCCGGGGATATGATGCCCTACCACATCCGAGATGTGGCCAATGATTTTGGCCCTATCCAAAATCTCTGCAAGGGCATCCACCACAGAGTTAAACACAAAGGGAGAGATATGATCCTCGTGTCTAACTCCCCAAGAAGGCCTAAAAGAAGGGCCAACCTCCCCATTGATATTAATTATCGTGCTACCACTCATGGCGAACTGCATAATCCAACTGATAACCATGTCATCAAACCCTCTCCTCTCGGGGACCTGTCTCGAGAAATCCTAGTCCAATCGGTAGTAAGCCTTTTGAAAGTCCAAGTTGCCCTTATGATGGTGCACCTTGACCTTGTGAATAATTTCATGGAGGGAAAGAACACCGTCATTATATCTAGGCATTCCTTGGGCCAGGACGAGCTTCGGCCTGGACCAAAAAAGCCCAACAATTGCCAGTGCGGCCCGTGGTGTGGCCTGGCTTGGCCAATTCCTTGTCATTCTCTTCCCAGGCCTGGCCCGAGGTAAAGCCCGGCGGCTCGAGGCCCATGCCGACAAAAGGAAGCAAAGCAACAGTTTTTAGTAGCAAACAACATCAGTTTTCAGCAGCAAACAACACTAACAGGGGCAGATTATAGCAACAAATGGCAGCAGTTTTACAACAAGAAACACAACAATTTTCACAGGAGTAATAACAGGAAAAGAGCACCATTTTCACAGAAGTAATAACACAGTTTTTAGCAACAAAAATAGCAGTTTTACAACAAGAAACACAACAGTTTTCACAGTAGTAATAATGGCAAAAGAGCACCATTTTCACAGCAGTAATAACACATACAACAACAGTTTTGAACAGTAGCAGTAGCTAAGAGTTTCAGCAAATACAACTAAGAGTCCAACAACAACGATTATTGTAGTCCACAAGGTTTCAACAAATACAACTAAGAGTCTAACAACAATGATTATTACAATCCACAAGGTTTCATCAAATACAACTAAGAGTCCAACAACAACGATTCATGATACCATCTCATCTTATTGGTCCAACAACAACTCTATACAAGATAATTGTCAAAATTTTAGCATACATATGAAACAATCTATTAAGTTGACATGTATAAGAATAGTGAACTAGAGATGTACATTCTTCCTCTAAAGAATCTTCTTCCGGTTCACCAAGATCAACAATCTCTTTTTTTCATGATCTACAATAGTTTGAGTAAATAAAATTAGCAAGGCAAACATAGAAATAGGAATGTAAAAAAACAAGGTAGAAGTAGTCAGGTCAAGTAGTCAAGTAGATACCTGCTTTTTCCTGCATCTTGCAACGATACCAATCCCTGCAAGCACATTAAGACGTCAACCGTCTTCGGTTTAAGTGAGCTCTGGTTTAGGGTTATAACCTTTTTACTCAAGCTAAAAGCATATTCTAAAGCAAAAATTTATACTAGAATTGCAAGTATATCATGTGCCATTTTTGCTAGTTGCGGATACCTAGCTGCAGACTTACTCCAGTAATCTATGATATCAATATTCTCATCCAGCCTCTTCACAGGTTCAGCCAAGTACAAATGCAATTCAGATTTTTCTTCTTGTGAGATTATTGTTGCCACATAATGGACATAGTGATCAAAGGCACCAAGTCTACGAGTGCTTGAGGAACTCGATGTTGCTTGAGAACCAAATGTTGCACTACCACTACCATACTCATTATATAAAGAGGATAATTCTCTTGTTAAGCTTCCAATTAGCATCTATGTAATGATAAGTAATAAAAATGTAGCTATCCTTTGATACTTCAGATTTCCAATTATCAAATGTGAAACTAACTCTACCAGGGGCAGCAAGAATAATTTCCATTGTCTTTTTTCTCCGACTAAGAAACATGGCCATTATCTCTCTTTTTATTGTGCGACGACTAACAGCCTTGAATTATGGACATCAAGTATTCATCATCTGTCTAAATCCTTCTACTATTGTAAATGGATGAGAACCAGACACAAGATAAATAGAGATTGCCATTCTAGTAGCTTGAACATCAAATTTTCCATTTTTAAATGCAGTTGTTATTCATTGTTGCATTAGTCTTATGCATACCAATATGCCTAAGGAGATGAGATGTACCATTTGAAGAATTTCCCGACAAACGTTTCTTGCATTAGTTGCATTCAGCTATGATCACATCATCATCATATTTGGAGATTCTGGTGAAATCTTTCCACACCTTTGACTTCAATCTGGAAGCACTAGAAGAGGTAGTAGGCTGTGGTTGTTCTACTTTTGTGCTATTGCGCTTGTTCGGATTCGGAAGAAGGATGTGGCTGTGTTGCTACCTTCGACCTTGCCCTTGATCTGGCACGTTTGGCATGAGTACGAGGAGGATTTGGAGGTGCAATAAACAGCTCCATCTTCTCACCCTGCTGCCCTTGTAATTATTCAGGATAAAAATTTGGTTCATCACCCTCTAGTCCTTCTTGATTCATCATGCTTAAACTGCATATGACGCATCAAATGAATGATTTTTCATCGGTATGAACTATGAAGTTACCAACTATATTAAGTTCAAAAAAAGTTACCAATAGATGCTACAGCCTATAGGAGATTCAAAAAAAATCAGATGCATTATGCACCTTATACAATCAGATGCACAATCAGTATGAACAAATACATCTACAAGTATGAACAATCAGATGCAAGCTTGTCTATATATACAAATACATCTACAACTTTACAAATATACCTAGCTGCAGACTACAAGAGAAAATATACATATAATACATACATACAATACAAGTCTTGGACTCCTGGTCATTTTGAGTATAGCAAACATAAAGTATACACGAACACGAGGCATACCTTGGACTCTCCATAGAGGAGGTCCGGCAGCCAGGGTTGAAGAAGAATTTCATAAGGGGAGGAATCCCGGGAGCCGCAGTCCTACCTACTGGGAGGGATCCTGGCCCTTCTTCGGCCAATGACGCAGAACGGCGAAAGGAGATGCGACAGTGCTGGTCGAGCAAGGAGAGGCGGCGGCGCTCAGAGAAGGTGCGGCCGGAGCTAGGCTAGGCCGTTAGTCTAGGGTCGGCGCCATGCTGCTAGAGCCTCCATATCTCAAAGCCGCTATCGCCAAGGGCATGAAGGGAGCGGGGTCATGCATGCGGTCTGGGAGACTGGGGAAGTGCAGATTAGGGCACCCTCCACGACATACCACTCTTGGGCTGCTTCCTATGCGGTTCCTGCTAGCGCTTCTGTTGTACACGGATAAAAGGTAGTCGGGCCGAGCCGGGCCACACGTCGGGCCATAATCGAAGCCCAGGCCATCCCGGGATGCTCTTCGGGCCATTTTTCAAGGCCCGGGCCTGGCCCACGAGCTTTTTTGGGCCGGGCCGGGCTGGGCCATGCGGTCCGGGAAGCCGATGCCCAAATTTGACCGTCATGGAACAAGCTCCCCTTCAAGAAGGAAAACTGAAGTTTATGGGTCTAGCGTTCCATGACCGGGGCAATCCTAATGGCGGCATAGACTTTGGCGAAGATGCGCTGGATAACATTGATCACCGTGATCGGGGTCTAATTGGTGGATATCCGTGACCCCCACTATTTTTAGGATCAAGGTAATCACGCCAAAGTTCAGCCTAGACATCACTAGGGTCCCAGTGTAA
Source organism: Avena atlantica (assembly GCA_910589765.1). Classification (NCBI taxonomy): domain Eukaryota; kingdom Viridiplantae; phylum Streptophyta; class Magnoliopsida; order Poales; family Poaceae; genus Avena; species Avena atlantica. The sequence continues at coordinate 161,542,908 of OU342739.1, read as the reverse complement.
AATTCCTGGAACATAGGCATAATGATCGACTGTAGCTGCTCCCAGAAAGTTTGGAAGAAGATCACCGCACTATAAGAACTTTGGTGATACATGACGCTCTATATTAGTCACTAAAAGGTTATAGTTTCTTTTTTGACCAAAAAATCTTGGTCAAAAGCTGAGAACACTAGTTAAACACCTTGACCTTTTCTTCGAATTAGTCATAGACATCTATGTTGGTCATACATTCTATGAACAGATGTTTTGGGAACATACTATTTTTCCTATTCATGTTAGTTTCTACGTGACCTGGGCCGAGCCCAACAACTCCGGACTTTTTATATGCGTTTATTTTCAGGCTTTGGCCTTTTTACAAACAATTTCATTTTGGGGGCTTTTGCCTTTCTATGGTCCATTTCTTCTTTTCCTAAATGTTTTTTCTGATATAATTTGGGCCATGGACTTTTTTGAGCCCAAATGGTATTTTGTCTAGTAAAATTAGCGTTTTGAGTGCTTCTTAATTCCAGACATAAGGAGAAAATCATTTAGATCTCAATTTCACATATTTCATGTATTCACGTCAGCAAGCAATGTATACTTTTAGAGAAAACATATGGAAATTTGTAGTGGCTACCAAAATAAATCTATTTCACTCTTTTCATAGATCTTGTCAATCACAATATTGCAAGCTACAAAAATATTATCTAAAATTTGCTAACAGGGGCTTGACGCTTAGAAGTTCTTCGACTTATGAGCTCTTGTAAAAGAGGGGAAGACCAATTTCATCTTCAATTAACGTGCATTAAGGTAGTACTTCCTAGGAACAAAGCAGATAAGTTAGGGACAAAATAAAATTGATAACCTAATAGTAGTTAGGATTAAACAGGGATACATGCATATAGTTTACAAACCATTAACATATAGAAGAAAGTATGCTGGGAAGAAGCATGAGTGTACTTGTTGATGGTAAAGTAGGAGAAAAACATACTGGAAAGCACGATTGAGCTTGTCATAGGAATAGCTTCTACACAAGGTTTGGCCAACATCCACTCGACTAAGCCTAACCAACATGACTATATCCAAATAGTACGTTCAGTTCGGTCCAAGCATCACACAACTTTTTAAATAAACTATGGAGAAGTAATCCAATGTGATGATTTAGAAAGATATAAATTAATCAAGTGTGTCCCAAATCCTAGTTGTGAGATAATTGTACAAACACACATGAAACAGACCTAAATCTCTCGAGTCTCGACACTCGAGGATTACACTTGGTAGCTTTCATCCTCTCCAATCCTGCATGCACCACTCCTCCAACTATAAGCAACATCCACACACTAGCAATAGCCTTCAACATACAGAGAAACAAATGTAGGGATTCGTAGCATGGAAAACAAAAAATTTCTATCGCATACAAACAAACAAGCCAAGATCTATCTACTAGATTGTAGCAACGAGTCGATGGAATAACTCACCGTCGAAGATTCCAAAGTGTTTAACGAGAGCGGATTCTCGTGGGTGATGTAGTTGTACTCTTCCCGATCTCAAGATCGCGTAGACGATCCTTCCGGCGCTGCGTTCCGGCAGCGCTCCCGCAGTCGGTCACACGTTCGGTACTCGACGAATACCTTCCTCTCCCTTGTTCCAGCAGGCAGCGGAGGTTGTAGCACTCTCCTCGCGATTCCGGCAGCACAACGGCGTGGTACCGGAAGTAGAGGGGAGATAGATCTCGCAGGGCTTCGCCTTAAGCCGGAGCGAGTATGGTGGAGTATGAGAGAGTCCCTCGACGATCTAGAGTTTAGACACGCCGAGGAGGAAGCTTGGCCGGCGGCTAGGGCTGCTAGGCGGCGGCGGCTTGACCTAGGTCGGCGGCGGCGGCAGTGGAGGTGGCGGCGCCGGCGGCTAGGGTTTAGAGGAGAGGATCTTGTGTGTCTAGGAGGGGAGCCCTGCCCCTCCTTATATAGGTGGAGGGGACCGGCCAAGGGGAGGGGAGTCCCTCCCCAACTCGGCTTGGTGGTGCGCCGGCGGTGGGAGGAGGAACTCCTCCCCCAAGTCGGTTTCCACCTTCCTCTCCACTTCCCAAAACTAGCCGTTTGACTTTCAAACTTGGCGTTTGACTTTTCAAACTAGGATTTGAATAAACCCTCTATTTTGTTCAGCGATGACACCGAGTACATGATGCAATCATATCAACTTGATATAACACATTCATGTACCCTTCCCCTCCGGAGTGCCGGACATTTCGGAACCTTCTAGAACATTCCCGATGAAAACACCGGAACCATTCTCCAACTCCGAAACGGGACTTTTCCTTATATGAATCTTATTCTCCGGACCATTCCGGATCTCCTCGTGATATCCTGAATCCCATTGAGACTCCGAACAACATTCGGACTCTTTCTCATCATTCCATAACTACTCAAACAACGTCAAATCCTTAATTGTGTCTCCCTACGGTGTGTGAATTATGCGGACATGATCGAGACACTTCTCCGATCAATAACCAATAGAGGAATCTGGAATTCATATGGCTCCCACATATTTCTACGATGACTTAGCGATCGAATGAACCACTTACATACGATATCAATTTCCCTTTGTCTCACGATATTTTACTTATCCGAGGTTATGATCGTTGGTATCTCTGCATACCTAGTTCAACCTCGTTACCTATAAGTACTCTTTTCTCGTTCCCGTGATATGTGATCCCTTGTGAGCCAGTCACATGCTTGCAAGCTAATTGGATGACATTTCACCGAGAGGGCCCAGAGTATATCTATCCGTCATATGGATGGACAAATCCCATTCTTGATCCATGTGTTTCAACCAATACTTTCCGAACACTCAATGCCACCTTTATAGCCACCCAGTTACGGTGTGGTGTTTGATGTCATCAAAGCATCCATCCGGTAAAGGTGATATGCATGATCTCATGGTCGAAGGAATTAGATTACTATGTATCAGAAAGCATATAGCAATTGAACTATTAAAATGACTTGATCTTTATGCTACGCTTATCTATAGGAGTATGTCCACCATATCATTCTCCTAACGATATGATCTTGTTGTTAATAACATCTCAATGTTCATGATAGGGAAACCACAATCATCTATTAACCAACAAGCTAGTATTACATAGAGGCTTTACTAGGGACTTCAAACTAAGTTTACAAATCACATAAGTATTAATGTTTCCTTGTTAATACTGTTATAGCATGAATGTAAACATTTATCATAAACACAAAGATATAATAATAACTACATTTATTATTGCCTCTAGGGCATATCTCCAACAGTCTCCCACTTGCACTAGATTCATCTAATCTAGATTACATGGTAATATACCGAACACCCATGGCAGTTTGGTGCTGGTCATGTTTTGCCCTCGAGAGAGGTTTAGTCAACGGATCCGCCACATTCAGATCTGTGTGTACTTTGCAAATATTTATATCCCCATCTTGGATATGTTCTCGAATAGCGTGAAAACGTAGCTTGATGTGCTTCAGCTTCTTGTGTGACCTTGGTTCTTGTGCATTGGCTATGGCACCCATGTTATCACAGTAGATAGACATTGGGTCCAGCGCACTAGGAACCACACCCAGCTCTGTAATGAACTCTTTCATCCATATCGCTTCTTGTGAAGCCTCTGAAGCAGCCATGTATTCCGATTCAGTTGAAGATCTCGCCACAACGCTTTGCTTTGCACTCCTCCAGCTAACTGCTGCACCATTCAAAATAAATACGTATCCAGATTGTGATTTAGAATCATCCGGATCGGTGTTCCAACTAGCATCGGTGTAACCATTAACAACGAGCTGTTCATCACCTCCATAAGAAAGAACCATATCCTTAGTTCTTCTCAAGTACTTAAGGATGTTTTTAACCGCTGTCCAATGATCCACTCCCGGATCACTTTGATATCTGCTAGTTAAACTAACAACATATGCAATGTCGGGTCTAGTACATAGCATAGCATACATTGGAGATCCTATGGCTGAGGCATAGGGAGTCTTACTCATCCTTTCTCTATCTTCTGCCGATGTCAGACTTTGAGTTTTACTCAAGGTCGTATTGGGCAACATGGGCAAGAACCCTTTCTTGCTATCTTCCATTCCAAACCTCTTTAGAACTTTGTCCAAATATGTACTTTATGACAATGATATTTGGCGTCTTGATCTATCTCTATAAATCTTTATGCCTAATATGTAAGCTGCTTCGCCAAGATCCTTCATTGAAAAACTATTATTAAAATATTCCTTGACACTATTAAGAAGGTCTACATCATTCCCAATCAACAATATGTCATCTACATATAGTATTAAGAATGCTACAGAGCTCCCACTCAATTTCTTGTAAATACAAGCTTCTCCATAAGTTTGTATAAAACCAAAACTTTTGATCACCTTATCAAAACATTGATTCCAACTTCGGGATGCTTGCTTCAATCCATAGATGGACCGTTGAAGTTTGCATACCTTGTTAGCATCTTTAGGATCGACAAAACCTTTGGGTTGCATCATATACAACTCTTCATCAATGTCTCCATTGAGGAATGCTGTTTTGACATCCATCTTCCATATCTCATAATCATAATATGCAGCGATTGCTAACATAATCCTCACAGACTTTAGCTTTGCTACTGGTGAGAAAGTCTCATCGTAGTCAACTCCTTGAATTTGTCGAAACCCTTTTGCGACAAGTCGAGCTTTATAGACAGTAACATTACCATCAACATCTGTTTTCTTCTTGAAGATCCATTTGTTCTCGACAGCCTTCCGGCCATCCGGTAAGTCCACCAAAGTCCATACTTGGTTTTCGTACATGGATCCAATCTCGGATTTCATGGCTTCTTGCCATTTAATGGAATCTGGGCTCATCATCGCTTCCTCATATGTCTCAGGGTCATCGGTGTTGTCCACCAACATGACACTCATAACGGGATCATACCAATCTGGAGTTGTACGAGTTCTCGTTGACCTGCGAGGCTCTGTAGCAACTTCAACCGAAGTTTCATGATCATCATCATTAGCTTCCTCTCTTATTGGTGCAGGCACCACAGGAACTTCTTCCGGTGCTGCGCTACTCGCAATTTCGAGAGAAGGTTCGACAACCTCGTCGAGTTCTACTTTCCTTCCAGTCACTTCTTTCGAGAGAAATTCCTTCTCTAGAAAGGATCCATTCTTGGCAACGAAGATTTTGCCTTCGGATCTATGATAGAAGGTATACCCAATAGTTTCCTTCGGGTATCCTACGAAGACGCATTTTTTCGCTTTGGGTTCAAGCTTGTCCGGCTGTAACTTCTTTACATAGGCTTCGCAACCCCAAACTTTAAGGAACGACAATCTAGGTTTCTTCCCAAACCATAATTCATACGGTGTCGTTTCAACGGATTTAGATGGTGCCCTATTTAAAGTGAATGCGGCTGTTTCTAATGCATAACCCCAAAATGATAGCGGTAAATCTGTAAGTGACATCATAGAACGAACCATATCAAAGAGAGTTCGATTATGACGTTCGGACACACCATTACGCTATGGTGTTCCCGGCGGTGTCAATTGTGAAAGTATTCCGCATTTCTTCAAATGCTCGCCAAACTCGTAACTGAGATATTCACCTCCACGATCAGAACGTAGAAATTTAATCTTCTTGTTACGTTGATTCTCTACCTCACTTTGAAATTCCTTAAACTTCTCGAAAGTTTCGGACTTATGTTTCATGAAATAGATATACCCATATCTACTCAAGTCATCCGTGAAGGTAAGAACATAACGATAACCACCACGTGATGCTACACTCATTGGACCACACACATCGGTATGTATGATTTCCAGTAAGTTCGTAGCTCGCTCCATCATACTAGAAAATGGAGTCTTAGTCATTTTACCCATCAGACATGCTTCGCATCTTTCAAGTGATTCGAAATCAAGTGATTCAAGAAGTCCATCGGAATGGAGTTTCTTCATACGCTTCACTCCAATGTGACCAAGACGACAGTGCCACATATAGGTCGAGTTATCGCTCGATTTCAAACGTTTAACCTCAATGTTATTAATATGTGTATTTCCACTATCGATATTCAACAAGAATAGACCATCTATCAAAGGTGCATGTGCATAAAACATATTACTCATATAAATCGAACAACCATTATTCTCGGATTTAAACAAGTAACCATCTCGCAATAAACAAGATCCCGATATAATGTTCTTGCTTAACGCAGGCACCAAATAACAATTATTTAAGTATAAAACTAATCCCGATGGTAGATGAAGGGGTAGCGTGCCGACCGCGATCACATCAACCTTTGATCCGTTTCCCACACGCATCGTCACCTCGTTCTTCGCTAGCTTCCGTTTATTCTGCAGCACCTGTTTCGAGTTACAAATGTGAGCAACCGAACCAGTATCAAATACCCAGGCACTACTACGAGTACTAGTGAGATACACATCAATAACATGTATATCAGATATACCTTTCTTCTTGATGTTGCCGTTCTTCAAATCCGCCAAGTACTTTGGGCAATTCCGCTTCCAGTGACCTTCTCCCTTGCAGTAAAAGCACTCAGTATCAGGCTTAGGTCCAGCCTTGGTCTTCTTCGTCGGTGTGGTAACTTTCTTACCACCCTTCTTGAAGTGTCCCTTCTTCTTAGACTTGCCTTTCTTGAATTTGGTGGTCTTATTGACCAACAACACTTGGTGCTCTTTCTTGATCTCCACTTCTGCAGATTTCAACATGGCAAAGAGTTCTGGCAACGTCTTGTTCATGTTTTGCATGTTGTAGTTCATCACAAAGTTCTTGTAACTTGGTGGTAGTGATTGGATGACACGGTAAATCCCCAAAGCATTAGGAATCACAATACCCAATCTTTGAAGTTTGTTTGCGTGCCCAGACATCTTAGGCACATGCTCACTGACGGAGCTGCCCTCTTCCATCTTGCAGTTAAAGAACTTTTCAGAAGCCTCATAGCTTTCAATTGCCGCATGAGTCTCAAAGATCAATTTGAGATCCTCGACAATATCATATGGGTCTGAATTCTCAAACCTTTTCTGAAGCTCCGATTCTAAACCATACAAGATAGCACACTGAACTGTGGAGTACTGAGTCTTCCGAGTGAGGTAAACGTTCTTTACTTCATCGGTAGCATCAGCTGCAGGTGGGTCACCCAGCGGTGCATCCAGCACATAGGTCAAATTACCAGCTGTGAGGACAATCCTCAAATTGCGGAACCAATCCGCGAAGTTGCTTCCATTGTTTTTCAACTTTTCTTTCTCTAGGAACGCATTAAAATTGATGGTAGGGGCTGCCATTGATCTACAACATATTTGCAATAGTTTAGACTAAGTTTATGACAAATTGAGTTCAAATTAATAATAAAATTAATCTAGGTGAACTCCCACTCAAAACAACATCCCTCACATTGTTTTAGTGATCACACGAACCAAATCCACCACATCAACACCGATCATCACGAGAGTTGATATAGTTTCAATGGCGAACAATCGACATGTTCATCATATCTACTATATGATTCATGCTTTACCTTTCGGTGATCCGTGTTCCGAGACCATGTCTGTACATGCTAGGCTCGTCAAGATCAAACCTTAGTTTCCGCATGAGAAAATCTGGCTTGCTCACGTTGTATAAACTTGCGGAATCTAACACACCCGATCATCACGTGGTGCTTCCAAACAACAAGCTTTAGCAACGGTGCTAACTAAGGGTGAACACTTTATGACTTGAAATTCATGTGCATGAGGGATCATCTTATAATGCTATCGTCGTCTACTAAGCAATACAAGATGCATAAAGGATTAACATCACATGCAATTCATAATATGTGATATGATATGGCCTTTCTTCTTTGTGCTTCCGATCTCCATCTTCTAGCACGAACATGATCTCCATCATCACCGGCATTGCATCAAGGTCAATGACGCTTCTCCATGGTTGTCGTCCACCGGCTTCAACTATTACAACTACTTTGAATAGACACGCGGGTCTTAACAAAAATTAAATACAACCATATGGCTCCTGCCGGTTGCCAACTTACAATAAGGAACATTGCATACATCAAATATAATCACAATCATGGCCATATCACATCACTGCACACCCCTGCAAAACAAAGTTAGACGCATCTACTTTCTTTGCATGTTTTACGTGGTTTGGGGCTTTCAATAAGTGTCGTTCTAACTTACGAACATGAACCACAACATTGATACTAGTATTGTTAATCACCCGTTGTAAATTGGATCTTAACTATGCTAGGAGAAACAGGCACCCGCAAAGCCACTTATGCAATACAAGTTGCATGTCAAGCGTGGAGCAAGTCTCATGAACGATGTCATGTAAGGTTAGCCCGGGCCGCTTCATCCCAACATACCGCAAGATGCAAAGTACACAAGAAGCAATCGACAATAAAAGCATCAACGCCCACAATGACCATTGTGTTCTACTCGTGCAACAGATCTACATATAGACACGGCTCTGATACCACTGTAGGGATTCGTAGCATGGAAAACAAAAAATTTCTATCGCATACAAACAAACAAGCCAAGATCTATCTACTAGATTGTAGCAACGAGTCGATGGAATAACTCACCCTCGAAGATTCCAAAGTGTTTAACGAGAGCGGATTCTCGTGGGTGATGTAGTCGTACTCTTCCCGATCTCAAGATCGCGTAGACGATCCTTCCGGCGCTGCGTTCCGGCAGCGCTCCCGCAGTCGGTCACATGTTCGGTACTCGACGAAGACCTTCCTCTCCCTTGTTCCAGCAGGCAGCGGAGGTTGTAGCACTCTCCTCGCGATTCCGGCAGCACAACGGCGTGGTACCGGAAGTAGAGGGGAGATCTCGCAGGGCTTTTCCTTAAGCCGGAGCGAGTATGGTGGAGTATGAGAGAGTCCCTCGACGATCTAGAGTTTAGACACGCCGAGGAGGAAGCTTGGCCGGCAGCTAGGGTTGCTAGGCGGCGACGGCGGCTTGACCTAGGTCGGCGGCGGAGGCAGTGGAGGTGGCGGCGCCGGCGGCTAGGGTTTAGAGGAGAGGATCTTGTGTGTCTAGGAGGGGAGCCCTGCCCCTCCTTATATAGGTGGAGGGGGCCGGCCAAGGGGAGGGGAGTCCCTCCCTAACTCGGCTTGGTGGTGCGCCGGCGGTGGGAGGAGGAACTCCTCCCCCAAGTCGGTTTCCACCTCCCTCTCCACTTCCCAAAACTAGCCGTTTGACTTTCAAACTTGGCGTTTGACTTTTCATACTAGGATTTGAATAAACCCTCTATTTTGTTCAGCGATGACACTGAGTACATGATGCAATCATATCAACTTGATATAACACATTCATGTACCCTTCCCCTCCGGAGTGCCGGACATTCCGGAACCTTCTAGAACATTCCCGATGAAAACATCGGAACCATTCTCCAACTCCGAAATGGGACTTTCCTTATATGAATCCTATTCTCCGGACAATTCCGGATCTCCTCGTGATATCCCGAATCCCATTCGAGATTCCGAACAACATTCGGACTCTTTCTCATCATTCCATAGCTACTCAAACAACGTCGAATCCTTAAGTGTGTCTCCCTACGGTTCGTGAATTATGCGGACATGATCAAAACACTTCTCTGATAAATAACCAATAGAGGAATCTGGAAATTCATATGGCTCCCACATATTTCTACGACTACTTTGCGATCGAATGAACCACTTACATACGATATCAATTTCCCTTTGTCTCACGATATTTTACTTATCCGAGGTTATGATCGTCGGTATCTCTGCATACCTAGTTCAACCTCGTTACCGATAAGTACTCTTTTCTCGTTCCCGTGATATGTGATCCCTTGTGAGCCAGTCACATGCTTGCAAGCTAATTGGATGACATTTCACCGAGAGGGCCCAGAGTATATCTATCTGTCATATGGATGGACAAATCCCATTCTTGATCCATGTGTTTCAACCAATACTTTCCGAACACTCAATGCCACCTTTATAGCCACCCAGTTACGGTGTGGTGTTTGATGTCATCAAAGCGTCCATCTGGTAAAGGTGATATGCATGATCTCATGGTCGAAGGAATTAGATTACTATGCATCAGAAAGCATATAGCAATTGAACTATTAAAATGACTTGATCTTTATGCTACGCTTATCTATAGGAGTATGTCCACCATATCATTCTCCTAACGATATGATCTTGTTGTTAATAACATCTCAGTGTTCATGATAGGGAAACCACAATCATCTATTAACCAACAAGCTAGTATTACATAGAAGCTTTACTAGGGACTTCAAATTAAATTTACAAATCACACAAGTATTAATGTTTCCTTGTAATACTGTTATAGCATGAATGTAAACATTTATCATAAACACAAAGATATAATAATAACTACATTTATTATTGCCTCTAGGGCATATGTCCAACAACAAACACGATAACAAACAAATTACAAGAGATTTTCCATAAGCCTGAAAAATCTTCCTAGTCTTCACATGCTCAACCAATAGTCACGATTGAAATAGCTTACCAAGGGTTCAACGTGAAACACTAATAGATTACTACCACACTAGAATTGTGTTTACTGATCCACCGAGTCATGTATATATTTGTTAAATTGAGATCTACTTCCTACATAGTTAAAATGAAGGCATACAAGTAGAAATAGTGCCAGGAACTCCCAGACGGAAATATGCCTATACAAGCTATGTGGAGAAAACACGAATGACCAACACGAGATAATATATTGTCAGCTCTAAAACATGAAGTAATACTAAGTTTTCTAAGACACGGACACAAAAAGAATCGAACATAGAGGGACAAACCCTCAATTTCCTTTGGAAAAGGAGCATTATTTGCTACAACTTCACCAAAAACATTTAAGTAGAACAAAGCTAACAAACATCTTGAACTTTTATGGAAAAAATGGTGCAGAAGGCTCCTAATTTTGTGCAAGCAACAAGAGAAAACCTAGAATAACTCGTTCTGGATATGAATTACCAGGAAGCTAAATAAGGAAGAGAAACAAGTTTTCCCAGACTTCATCCATCATGGCTTACCAACTACAATCATTGAAAACCATAGCAATGATGAATAACTTCACATGTATTCGATATACCATGTATACTTGCCCTTTTAATAGGTCCATAAGCTTCAAAGTCCATTTTGACCTTCTGCTCGGTGTCTCGTAGTTCTACATCATTTTTCCAAATTCAGCAAGCATTAAGTTACAACATTATCCACTATGTTGCTTCCATCAAAAAAATACACTACTATTTATGGACAAGAATTAGCAAAGTGCATAATCTTCTAGTACACAAACACCTAGACAGGAATTAACAATGTATAGCCAATTAATTCGGACACAAGAACATGTTCAAAGTCAACATGCAGGAATAGTGGCATCTATATGGTTAGCAGTTTGGACAAATACAACATGTATATTGGTTTGACATCTCACGTTTAAACAAACTTGAGATAAAGGGATAAAAGGATAAGTAAAAACGATAAGAAGAGAGGCCCACGAACCAACATTTGTGGCCTCTTTGTACGCTAACGACTGCGCCCTAATCGGGGGTGCCTAAACCAATCGATGGTTTAGGTCCCCTGTCGTGCAACGCCATATATAAAGGGAGTCCCGACTGCAAACGATCTCTACCCTAGTCGATGTTTAGCACACGAACTCCCGAAATCCAAAGCCCTTACCGATCTAAAGGGAGGCGCTAAAACGGAAAGAAAATCTGCATCCTGCCAGGCCGTTCCAGGCAGTGCATGTGGAGACCAGAGGGGATCAGGAGGATCCCCACCTCATCTACAACACCTCCATCATCTGTTCATCGTGCCTATAGTAAGAAGGTAATGGAAACTCATAAGTGATCTAGTTTTATGTCACTGATGCATATTAGGTGCAATCTTGTGTGATCAGCAATGCTTTAAGTTAATCTAATGTATAGATTAATTATAATAATGGTATCAGAGCAATTTGGTCACTCATATTGCCTTAATAAAGTCAAGCTCGATTAAGGATAGGATCTGAAATTCCTGTTTATGAAGTATGAATCATGTTTAGGCAGATATATTAATGTAAAAGCCTTTGCTAATTAGCAATTGGCATTTAAGTTTGATGTTCATGCACTATTAGTGGTCAAGATCAAATTAATTAAACTATTAAGTTTCCAATGATCCAATCTTGTCTAGGTTACTTATTTGTTTTTGATCTACTTCTACTTATCTACTTGGGTTCATGTCATGGGAACCACGTTTTGTGAATCAACAAACCCAATCCCCAAAACTGCATGAACCCTAACCCTAAATTGTGTTCCCCATTCAAAGGAAACACGAATTTTATGCACATTTCTGGCACTCACCGAATTGGCCATGTCGTCGACTTCCCCTCCAGGGCCCATGAAACACCCACCTCTACATGAGGGCGATGATGTCGTACCGTTGTCCATCCCCCAACGGAGAGGAAGAGCGGAAAGACACTCTCTACCCGGAAAGGGCATGGTGATGAGGCGCGCCTCCGAGGTGGCCACCGGCTTGCGAGCCTCTGCGCCATGACTGCAAGCACACGTCACCGGCGTCTGAACTTCTCGCCGAGCATGCCGTCATGCTTTCCTGAGCTCTGCTGAACGAATGAGCGGGCACCAGTGGCCATGCTCGGCAAAGGAGCGTGCAAGACTTAGTCCTCGCACGCTGCTCTATCAAGCGCAGCTGCCGTGATGTCTTCTCTATCATGGGAGGTGCGGTGCCCGTGCCTTAGCGCATGGAGGAGCAGGAGAGGTGGGAAATGGGGCCAGAAGGGGGCACTCTCGTAGTGGCTGGTCGCCGGACTCCCGCTCCTGCACCCGCTGTGAGCAAGCATGCAAGTGTGCATGAGCGCCACCGCCGCCTCTGCTCCATCGCTCGTGAGTGGAAGAATCAGATGGGGAGTGAGAACAATGTGGCTAGGGTTAGGGCTTGGGGCATTTTTTCCCTGTCTCCGCTTGATGACAGTTGTTGGATGCATCCAACGACTAAGAACCGAGCGGTGGAGATAGCGGGCCTAGGCCGCTTAAGAGGGCCGAAAGATAGGCTTGGTTGCGATCCAGTTCTGATTACAGAAGCAGAAATCCTTTTTGTTTTCAATTATTTTATGTACTTTGTTTTTTCAGTGCATTTCATAATTATGTTTTACACTATATGTTCTACTGTGCACCGTTTTAAATTGTCTAAATATGTTTTCAGCATGCTACTATTCTGAATAAAACTGAACCAACGAGATATTCCATTTGGAATTTGTAATATGCTTGTATGATGTTTATATTTTTAATCATAATTAATGAGATCAATTAATGGTTGAACTTGGTGTTTAAATCTTAAGCTCTAAAATTAATTCTGACCAATCGTTGTTTCAATTTTATGAGTTGTGGCATCCCGCAAAAACCACTACTAGAAAATCGCGTTGAATTTGTGCATTGCATCGTCATCATCATGCAATGTTTGCCAAAACTATTGTCGCAAACCCCGTTTTATTTTTTCCAAACGCCTCATCTTTATTCAAACGCAAAAACCCGGGTCTCCGGAGTTAATTTGTTTGTTGCTGTCGGGTTGCAAACGGCCCGATTAGAATAAATAAAAATTTAAATTATTTTAATAGGGGCAGTCGAACGGGCCGATTGACCCGATCGACCACTCCAGGAATAATAATCGGTCCAAACCTGCCCGCCCTTTTAAAACCTATTCTACCTAAAAATCTACCCACCCTCCTTGGCCACCTCACCCGGGCCAATAGCTTTGCGCCACCTCAGCTGACCCTCTTCCCTAACCCAATCCTGGCCTGCCACGTCCTCCCTTATCCCTCTCTCTCTCTCTCAGCTTTCCCCCCCCTGGCCCCACACACACGCCAACCCGCTACACGCACGCAACCCCACCCCCGGCCGAATCTCCCGCCTGGCTGCGTTCACACCGCCGCGCGCAGCCACCCTGTGGGACCCCTTCTCCCCTGGCCCGCTCCTGCCCAATCCCCAGCCACCAACCGCGGACCCCCGGCCCCACGCGGGACCAGCCTGTCTCCCTCACCACCCAGCCGCCCCCTACCCCTCTCTCCCTGCCGCTGGGGCCCTCACCGCCCCTGGCCCGCCTCCCAGTCAAACCACCCCCACCTACCCGCCTGCAGGCCCCACGCCTGGAACCTACCCCACCAGCCCCGCGGCTCTCCTCTCTCTCCGCGTTTCTTCCTCCTCCCGTGCTCCCTCTCCCCTCCTCTAGCTCGCCCCGCTCACCTCGCGCTGCCCCGCCTGCGCCCCCACGCGCCCGCCCCCGGCTTGCCTGCTCCCTCTCCCTGGCGCCGCTCCGCCTCCCCTACCCCGCGCCGGCGCGCCGGACCGCACCCCGTCGACCTCGCCCTCTCCGCGCGAGCCCGGCCACCGCCTGTCGTCCCCGAGCATCTGCCCTCCGTCGCCCGCCGCCGGCCCCGCCCTCCTGCTCGCCCTCGCCAGCGCTCGCCAACCCCCGTCGCCCCAGCTCCTCGCGCCGCCGTGCCCCTTCTCCCTCCCAGGCGCGCGCCGCCGCCACCGGGGTTCCCCACGCCGCCCCGCGACCACGCCGCCCCAGCTCGCCGTCCGTCTCCGACCCTCGCCACCGCGCGCCCGCGGCCCGCCCCGCGCCTCGTCCGCGAGCCCTGCCCCGCGCCGCCGCAGCCTCCACCGCCTCCGCGTCGCCGTTCTTCGCTCCGCCGCGCCGCCGCCAACCTCCGGCCACCGCTGCCGCGCGGCTCGTCCATCGTTAACCAACCTGCGCCGTCGCCTCCCTGGCCCGAGCCCTGCCTCGGCCGCCGCCAGTCATCTTCCACGCCTCCGTCCGGCCCCTGTTCCTTGGCACACTCGAGTCTTGTCCTGTAGCAGCGCCCAAGGGCATGTTGTCCCAGTTGCTCGGCCAAGGTGTAGGCAAGCTACCCATCACGTTTGTGTGAGCACCAACGACCATGTCAAGTATCCAGAGCAGTGCAGGTTATCGTCCCAAATTTTGGCAATCGACTCTAGTACCCGAAGAACATCGACTAGGCTTGTCAAGATCTCCATCATGGAACTCGGAGGCGATGACGCCAATTCGACAAGGTCCCGTTCCTGAAGTCCGAAGACCGATCACGGCGCGCCCGAACCCCGTCAAACACAAGACCCTCGAAACCCCACGCTCGCCTCAGGGATCCCGAAGCCGAACCCCGTGGACTGACACGATCTCCTTCACGGATACGACAAGTACTTCCCTTGGACGTCAAAAACCCGGACCTGAGGAACGCCAAGATCGCCACAAGGACGACAAGCTCGGCTTCCCGAACGCCAAGTACGACTCGATGGCGCGGGCCCGACAAGACCCTCGCAACGACAAGATCGACCCTGTGGGACTCGACAAGATCGACACGACGACAAGGATGACAGCGACCGGGAGAATCCGACGCGCCCCCGGCGCCGAACCAAGTTCTGCTCCCCGGACATCGAGGCCCCGATGCGACAAGATCTGCCCCGATACCGAGAGCGACCCCGGAGTCCGAGAACGATCCCGTCGAGGCCGAACCCGTCGAACCCTGGACCCTGAGACCGACCCCGAACCCCGGAACCCCAAGATCGTCGAGAACCCTAAAGTGTGACCCTTATCCGAGAACCCTATTTTATAACATAATAACAACTTGTTGCATATTGGATTGTCATACTCGCATGCATATCTGTGGTTTGGGGGCCTTAGGCCGATTCACCTAATAATTAAATATGGGGCCCATATGCGGGCAAATCTAGTCTCATATCGGCCTCATTTAAACTTGTGTAGCGAACCGGTGCTATCTTTTACCATGCTAAAACAACATTTAAATTGCGGGGCTTCTAAACAACTTGAACCATCTAATAATTGTCGGGACCCCGGTTCCACTTAATATTGACCTAATCGCATCGCACCTTGCCATGCCATACATCATACATGCATCATGCCGATCTTCTGCCGAGTATTAAATATTGCATCCGGTGTTCCTTCTAGTGTTCTGGTTCTTCGCGGATAAGGCCGTTGAGTTGATGTGAGCTTCGCCCCGATCTTCGGTTGAACCTTCAACAATGTTTTCAGGCGAGCATCTCCCTCTTTCTACCTATCTTACTTTTATAGTCTTTATTCCCTCCTGTTGATCTATTGCTATCTGTGTTGCGATGCTCTAGTTTTCGTACCCGTGATATCCCTTGCAGCCGTATATTGCCTTGGACACATCCTATTACCTGTTGTTTGGTAGATAGTTGGACTTGCGCATCGTAGTCGCTGGCTCAAGTGCTGTTGTGTGTCGTCATATGCCTCAGTTGCTGATGTATTGCCGCATGTTGTTGTTGGAGATGATTCTAGTTTACTTATCGTCACTTTAATTTCTGTTTAACAACTAAAAATTGAAATAAGCAGAGGCATCGGTGGGTGATAGATAATATTTGGTTTCCGAACGCCCACTTGTGTCCCGTAAGACCCCGAGTACTTGATACCTGTTCCTTGATTTATCGCGCTATCCACATATGGGGAGTATGGGCCCCCCTTAGCCAGAGCTTGATTCCGTCTTATTTCTTGGGGCCACAACTAGTTTGAGGTTTTATTACTATCCTGTACTTATGCCATGTTTTACTGCTTTATTTACGATTGTGCGAGGTACTGCACACTGTACTGTTTTGGAAGCGGAATGTTTACGCGGTATCGACAAGCCCAGCCACACTTTCGGGTTCCCAGTCGTTTACAGCCATTGTCGCAGACCTTGAGGCCGTCTCGGAGCTTGCCTACTCCGTTGCGGGATCTACTTAAGGGGTGGCCCCCTGAAATATTTCTGAATCTTGTGATTGCTCTGTCGTGAGACCTCGTTGGGTTTTTATTTGGTTTTTCCGAGGTTGATCGTGTGTGTGTTGCTATTTGTGCACCCCGGCCGGGTTAAAACTTTCTGAAAGCCGTGTCCACGGTTATGGACGACTTGGAGCACAGTATCTCGATCATAGACAAGCACAACTAAAGTTTATTGCTATAAATTGGACTTTATAATGACTAGTAATCAGCTTCACTATAATGGAATGATTAAATAATACTGCCCACAATTGCTTGTTTGCATTGTCGCTTGCGCCAATTGTATCTGACTAGTAAGTATTGCAACTACAACGAAATGGCTGAATAAAAGTACCAACAACTGCTGGGTCTTGGGATTATATCATGCTATCTGTATCTGATTAGTAATTGCTGCAACTACAACGGAATGGTCAACTAAAAGTGCCCACTGCCTACTTTATCAGGATGATTATCTACATCTGACTAGTAATCGCTGCAACGATAACTGAATAAATAAAACTGCCAACTGTGTGAGTTTCTTGGTTGACTTCCTCGTTTGGTCTCGAGGGGGAAACACCAGGATGGGTTTGTTTGGTGTTAGCTTCAGGTTGGATCCGAATAGGTCTTTCTTACCCCTCTCTGATAACCGCCAGTTGTATCGAGTCTCTATAGGTTGTTTATTGCATGCTGCCGCTGCCGCTCAGTCCACCATACCTATGTAGGCGAGGACCGCCGAATTCTAGACTCGCCGTGTACTGGCCTCAGTACTGACGCTCCTTCTTTTTCCTTCGCCCTTTGTCGGCACCCCTTTTGTTAAGCAGGTTTGGAGATCGACGCCGTTAGCAGGGTTACCCTTCCGGCTTGGCCTGGGCAGGGTTATGGACGCCATTGGTTATTCTTCAGGGCTCTTAGCCCCATTTGCATCTTGTCCGTAGCGGGACGCTATATCGTTTTCAAGGTGATTTGGATCTTGTATATTATATCTGTATTCTTGACTCTTTGAGTCGCTATTATATATCTGTTCTGTGGGTCCCATCGAGGACTGTTGTGTAATGTTATTACTTCGTTTTCCACCCGCACGAAAGTGCCTGGTGGGCATCTTTGAATCGTTTCTATGCGGGTTTGGCGAATTTTGCTCAAACTTGCATAGGTCCGATTCTGAGGGTGTTACAGAGGGGTATCAGAGCCAGGTTTCGACCCTGGGACCTGTGGGTTATGGGCCCACCACGCTTCCGCCCTCTCCGCGCGAGCCCGGCCACCGCCTTTCGTCCCCGAGCATCTGCCCTCCGTCGCCCGCCGCCGGCCCCGCCCTCCTGCTCGCCCTCGCCAGCGCTCGCCAACCCCCGTCGCCCCAGCTCCTCGCGCCGCCGTGCCCCTTCTCCCTCCCAGGCGCGCGCCGCCGCCACCGGGGTTCCCCACGCCGCCCCGCGACCACGCCGCCCCAGCTCGCCGTCCGTCTCCGACCCTCGCCACCGCGCGCCCGCGGCCCGCCCCGCGCCTCGTCCGCGAGCCCTGCCCCGCGCCGCCGCGGCCTCCACCGCCTCCGCGTCGCCGTTCTCCGCTCCGCCGCGCCGCCGCCAACCTCCGGCCACCGCTGCCGCGCGGCTCGTCCATCGTCAACCAACCTGCGCCGTCGCCGCCCTGGCCCGAGCCCTGCCTCGGCCGCCGCCAGTCATCTTCCACGCCTCCGTCCGGCCCCTGTTCCTTGGCACACTCGAGTCTTGTCCTGTAGCAGCGCCCAAGGGCATGTTGTCCCAGTTGCTCGGCCAAGGTGTAGGCAAGCTACCCATCACGTTTGTGTGAGCACCAACGACCATGTCAAGTATCCAGAGCAGTGCAGGTTATCGTCCCAAATTTTGGCAATCGACTCTAGTACCCGAAGAACATCGACTAGGCTTGTCAAGATCTCCATCATGGAACTCGGAGGCGATGACGCCAATTCGACAAGGTCCCGTTCCTGAAGTCCGAAGACCGATCACGGCGCGCCCGAACCCCGTCAAACACAAGACCCTCGAAACCCCACGCTCGCCTCAGGGATCCCGAAGCCGAACCCCGTGGACTGACACGATCTCCTTCACGGATACGACAAGTACTTCCCTTGGACGTCAAAAACCCGGACCTGAGGAACGCCAAGATCGCCACAAGGACGACAAGCTCGGCTTCCCGAACGCCAAGTACGACTCGATGGCGCGGGCCCGACAAGACCCTCGCAACGACAAGATCGACCCTGTGGGACTCGACAAGATCGACACGACGACAAGGATGACAGCGACCGGGAGAATCCGACGCGCCCCCGGCGCCGAACCAAGTTCTGCTCCCCGGACATCGAGGCCCCGATGCGACAAGATCTGCCCCGATACCGAGAGCGACCCCGGAGTCCGAGAACGATCCCGTCGAGGCCGAACCCGTCGAACCCTGGACCCTGAGACCGACCCCGAACCCCGGAACCCCAAGATCGTCGAGAACCCTAAAGTGTGACCCTTATCCGAGAACCCTATTTTATAACATAATAACAACTTGTTGCATATTGGATTGTCATACTCGCATGCATATCTGTGGTTTGGGGGCCTTAGGCCGATTCACCTAATAATTAAATATGGGGCCCATATGCGGGCAAATCTAGTCTCATATCGGCCTCATTTAAACTTGTGTAGCGAACCGGTGCTATCTTTTACCATGCTAAAACAACATTTAAATTGCGGGGCTTCTAAACAACTTGAACCATCTAATAATTGTTGGGACCCCGGTTCCACTTAATATTGACCTAATCGCATCGCACCTTGCCATGCCATACATCATACATGCATCATGCCGATCTTCTGCCGAGTATTAAATATTGCATCCGGTGTTCCTTCTAGTGTTCTGGTTCTTCGCGGATAAGGCCGTTGAGTTGATGTGAGCTTCGCCCCGATCTTCGGTTGAACCTTCAACAATGTTTTCAGGCGAGCATCTCCCTCTTTCTACCTATCTTACTTTTATAGTCTTTATTCCCTCCTGTTGATCTATTGCTATCTGTGTTGCGATGCTCTAGTTTTCGTACCCGTGATATCCCTTGCAGCCGTATATTGCCTTGGACACATCCTATTACCTGTTGTTTGGTAGATAGTTGGACTTGCGCGTCGTAGTCGCTGGCTCAAGTGCTGTTGTGTGTCGTCATATGCCTCAGTTGCTGATGTATTGCCGCATGTTGTTGTTGGAGATGATTCTAGTTTACTTATCGTCACTTTAATTTCTGTTTAACAACTAAAAATTGAAATAAGCAGAGGCATCGGTGGGTGATAGATAATATTTGGTTTCCGAACGCCCACTTGTGTCCCGTAAGACCCCGAGTACTTGATACCTGTTCCTTGATTTATCGCGCTATCCACATATGGGGAGTATGGCCCCCCTTAGCCAGAGCTTGATTCCGTCTTATTTCTTGGGGCCACAACTAGTTTGAGGTTTTATTACTATCCTGTACTTATGCCATGTTTTACTGCTTTATTTACGATTGTGCGAGGTACTGCACACTGTACTGTTTTGGAAGCGGAATGTTTACGCGGTATCGACAAGCCCAGCCACACTTTCGGGTTCCCAGTCGTTTACAGCCATTGTCGCAGACCTTGAGGCCGTCTCGGAGCTTGCCTACTCCGTTGCGGGATCTACTTAAGGGGTGGCCCCCTGAAATATTTCTGAATCTTGTGATTGCTCTGTCGTGAGACCTCGTTGGGTTTTTATTTGGTTTTTCCGAGGTTGATCGTGTGTGTGTTGCTATTTGTGCACCCCGGCCGGGTTAAAACTTTCTGAAAGCCGTGTCCGCGGTTATGGACGACTTGGAGCACAGTATCTCGATCATAGACAAGCACAACTAAAGTTTATTGCTATAAATTGGACTTTATAATGACTAGTAATCAGCTTCACTATAATGGAATGATTAAATAATACTGCCCACAATTGCTTGTTTGCTTTGTCGCTTGCGCCAATTGTATCTGACTAGTAAGTATTGCAACTACAACGAAATGGCTGAATAAAAGTACCAACAACTGCTGGGTCTTGGGATTATATCATGCTATCTGTATCTGATTAGTAATTGCTGCAACTACAACGGAATGGTCAACTAAAAGTGCCCACTGCCTACTTTATCAGGATGATTATCTACATCTGACTAGTAATCGCTGCAACGATAACTGAATAAATAAAACTGCCAACTGTGTGAGTTTCTTGGTTGACTTCCTCGTTTGGTCTCGAGGGGGAAACACCAGGATGGGTTTGTTTGGTGTTAGCTTCAGGTTGGATCCGAATAGGTCTTTCTTACCCCTCTCTGATAACCGCCAGTTGTATCGAGTCTCTATAGGTTGTTTAGTGCATGCTGCCGCTGCCGCTCAGTCCACCATACCTATGTAGGCGAGGACCGCCGAATTCTAGACTCGCCGTGTACTGGCCTCAGTACTGACGCTCCTTCTTTTTCCTTCGCCCTTTGTCGGCACCCCTTTTGTTAAGCAGGTTTGGAGATCGACGCCGTTAGCAGGGTTACCCTTCCGGCTTGGCCTGGGCAGGGTTATGGACGCCATTGGTTATTCTTCAGGGCTCTTAGCCCCATTTGCATCTTGTCCGTAGCGGGACGCTATATCGTTTTCAAGGTGATTTGGATCTTGTATATTATATCTGTATTCTTGACTCTTTGAGTCGCTATTATATATCTGTTCTGTGGGTCCCATCGAGGACTGTTGTGTAATGTTATTACTTCGTTTTCCACCCGCACGAAAGTGCCTGGTGGGCACCTTTGAATCGTTTCTATGCGGGTTTGGCGAATTTTGCTCAAACTTGCATAGGTCCGATTCTGAGGGTGTTACAGAGTGGTATCAGAGCTCAGCAGTTGCGATACCCCACAAGTCCAGCCTGTAGGATAACCTAGCTAACGGCCGAAGTAGAAGTGTCAAAACTATTTTTGAAAATCGGTTGGATAGTTCTGATTAGGTCTGATTTTACTCCTTACCCCTCTGCTATTCTCCTCTTATCTCGACGTGTTTTGAACCCGCTCTCTTCTCTCTCTTCGAGTCCAGGATTTCTCGTGGTTGGGTTTCCATCGTACCTTCAGGGTTTCGCTTCCTTCGTCGATAACGGTGTTGCTACATCTGGTCTTCATGCTATCCGAGGAAACCTTCGTCTGTGGTACCGTCCGTTGTTCTTTGTTGGTGCCTTCCGGTGTTTTCCGGCGCGACGACATCCTCTACGCCAGATCCGATGCGGATTCTGCATCACTCCTTTGTTCCGAACCTCGCTTGTCGAGATCTTCAGTCTGATTCCGAGAATGGTTGCACTCTTTTCTACTAATTGTGCGGAGTAATAGTTTGGGTGGGTGATGGATTGGCCCCCATGCCGACTACCCTTTCTATTCGCTTTTGTACATTGAAGTGGATGAGAATGCATCGGTTCCCCTTTTCCACCGGAGTTAGAGGTGGCTTTATTTGTTGATACTTCTACCTTCGACCTGTTGTTCCCGGAGTGTTCTCTCGACAATCACGGACAACGACCTCTTGTTAGTGGTGTCGCGAGGATCTACACGAAGCGCGAAGGATCAGACGCCGACCCTCCTTCCGGTACCATGAGGCGGATCTCGAGGGCGAGATCCATTGTTAGTGGTGTCGAATTGTGGCATCCCGCAAAAACCACTACTAGAAAATCGCGTTGAATTTGTGCATTGCATCGTCATCATCATGCAATGTTTGCCAAAACTATTGTCGCAAACCCCGTTTTATTTTTTCCAAACGCCTCATCTTTATTCAAACGCAAAAACCCGGGTCTCCGGAGTTAATTTGTTTGTTGCTGTCGGGTTGCAAACGGCCCGATTAGAATAAATAAAAATTTAAATTATTTTAATAGGGGCAGTCGAACGGGCCGATTGACCCGATCGACCACCCCAGGAATAATAATCGGTCCAAACCTGCCCGCCCTTTTAAAACCTATTCTACCTAAAAATCTACCCACCCTCCTTGGCCACCTCACCCGGGCCAATAGCTTTGCGCCACCTCAGCTGACCCTCTTCCCTAACCCAATCCTGGCCTGCCACGTCCTCCCTTATCCCTCTCTCTCTCTCTCAGCTTTCCCCCCCCCCTGGCCCCACACACACGCCAACCCGCTACACGCACGCAACCCCACCCCCGGCCGAATCTCCCGCCTGGCTGCGTTCACACCGCCGCGCGCAGCCACCCTGTGGGACCCCTTCTCCCTGGCCCGCTCTTGCCCAATCCCCAGCCACCAACCGCGGACCCCCGGCCCCACGCGGGACCAGCCTGTCTCCCTCACCACCCAGCCGCCCCCTACCCCTCTCTCCCTGCCGCTGGGGCCCTCACCGCCCCTGGCCCGCCTCCCAGTCAAACCACCCCCACCTACCCGCCTGCAGGCCCCACGCCTGGGACCTACCCCACCAGCCCCGCGGCTCTCCTCTCTCTCCGCGTTTCTTCCTCCTCCCGTGCTCCCTCTCCCCTCCTCTAGCTCGCCCCGCTCACCTCGCGCTGCCCCGCCTGCGCCCCCACGCGCCCGCCCCCGGCTCGCCTGCTCCCTCTCCCTGGCGCCGCTCCGCCTCCCCTACCCCGCGCCGGCGCGCCGGACCGCACCCCGTCGACCCCGCCGCCGCGTGGTTCCGGCCGCCACGTCCCTCGCCCTCTCCGCGCGAGCCCGGCCACCGCCTGTCGTCCCCGAGCATCTGCCCTCCGTCGCCCGCCGCCGGCCCCGCCCTCCTGCTCGCCCTCGCCAGCGCTCGCCAACCCCCGTCGCCCCAGCTCCTCGCGCCGCCGTGCCCCTTCTCCCTCCCAGGCGCGCGCCGCCGCCACCGGGGTTCCCCACGCCGCCCCACGACCACGCCGCCCCAGCTCGCCGTCCGTCTCCGACCCTCGCCACCGCGCGCCCGCGGCCCGCCCCGCGCCTCGTCCGCGAGCCCTGCCCCGCGCCGCCGCGGCCTCCACCGCCTCCGCGTCGCCGTTCTCCGCTCCGCCGCGCCACCGCCAACCTCCGGCCACCGCTGCCGCGCGGCTCGTCCATCGTCAACCAACCTGCGCCGTCGCCGCCCTGGCCCGAGCCCTGCCTCGGCCGCCGCCAGTCATCTTCCACGCCTCCGTCCGGCCCCTGTTCCTTGGCACACTCGAGTCTTGTACTGTAGCAGCGCCCAAGGGCATGTTGTCCCAGTTGCTCGGCCAAGGTGTAGGCAAGCTACCCATCACGTTTGTGTGAGCACCAACGACCATGTCAAGTATCCAGAGCAGTGCAGGTTATCGTCCCAAATTTTGGCAATCGACTCTAGTACCCGAAGAACATCGACTAGGCTTGTCAAGATCTCCATCATGGAACTCGGAGGCGATGACGCCAATTCGACAAGGTCCCGTTCCTGAAGTCCGAAGACCGATCACGGCGCGCCTGAACCCTGTCAAACACAAGACCCTCGAAACCCCACGCTCGCCTCAGGGATCCCGAAGCCGAACCCCGTGGACTGACACGATCTCCTTCACGGATACGACAAGTACTTCCCTTGGACGTCAAAAACCCGGACCTGAGGAACGCCAAGATCGCCACAAGGACGACAAGCTCGGCTTCCCGAACGCCAAGTACGACTCGATGGCGCGGGCCCGACAAGACCCTCGCAACGACAAGATCGACCCTGTGGGACTCGACAAGATCGACACGACGACAAGGATGACAGCGACCGGGAGAATCCGACGCGCCCCCGGCGCCGAACCAAGTTCTGCTCCCCGGACATCGAGGCCCCGATGCGACAAGATCTGCCCCGATACCGAGAGCGACCCCGGAGTCCGAGAACAATCCCGTCGAGGCCAAACCCGTCGAACCCTGGACCCTGAGACCGACCCCGAACCCCGGAACCCCAAGATCGTCGAGAACCCTAAAGTGTGACCCTTATCCGAGAACCCTATTTTATAACATAATAACAACTTGTTGCATATTGGATTGTCATACTCGCATGCATATCTGTGGTTTGGGGGCCTTAGGCCGATTCACCTAATAATTAAATATGGGGCCCATATGCGGGCAAATCTAGTCTCATATCGGCCTCATTTAAACTTGTGTAGCGAACCGGTGCTATCTTTTACCATGCTAAAACAACATTTAAATTGCGGGGCTTCTAAACAACTTGAACCATCTAATAATTGTCGGGACCCCGGTTCCACTTAATATTGACCTAATCGCATCGCACCTTGCCATGCCATACATCATACATGCATCATGCCGATCTTCTGCCGAGTATTAAATATTGCATCCGGTGTTCCTTCTAGTGTTCTGGTTCTTCGCGGATAAGGCCGTTGAGTTGATGTGAGCTTCGCCCCGATCTTCGGTTGAACCTTCAACAATGTTTTCAGGCGAGCATCTCCCTCTTTCTACCTATCTTACTTTTATAGTCTTTATTCCCTCCTGTTGATCTATTGCTATCTGTGTTGCGATGCTCTAGTTTTCGTACCCGTGATATCCCTTGCAGCCGTATATTGCCTTGGACACATCCTATTACCTGTTGTTTGGTAGATAGTTGGACTTGCGCGTCGTAGTCGCTGGCTCAAGTGCTGTTGTGTGTCGTCATATGCCTCAGTTGCTGATGTATTGCCGCATGTTGTTGTTGGAGATGATTCTAGTTTACTTATCGTCACTTTAATTTCTGTTTAACAACTAAAAATTGAAATAAGCAGAGGCATCGGTGGGTGATAGATAATATTTGGTTTCCGAACGCCCACTTGTGTCCCGTAAGACCCCGAGTACTTGATACCTGTTCCTTGATTTATCGCGCTATCCACATATGGGGAGTATGGGCCCCCCTTAGCCAGAGCTTGATTCCGTCTTATTTCTTGGGGCCACAACTAGTTTGAGGTTTTATTACTATCCTGTACTTATGCCATGTTTTACTGCTTTATTTACGATTGTGCGAGGTACTGCACACTGTACTGTTTTGGAAGCGGAATGTTTACGCGGTATCGACAAGCCCAGCCACACTTTCGGGTTCCCAGTCGTTTACAGCCATTGTCGCAGACCTTGAGGCCGTCTCGGAGCTTGCCTACTCCGTTGCGGGATCTACTTAAGGGGTGGCCCCCTGAAATATTTCTGAATCTTGTGATTGCTCTGTCGTGAGACCTCGTTGGGTTTTTATTTGGTTTTTCCGAGGTTGATCGTGTGTGTGTTGCTATTTGTGCACCCCGGCCGGGTTAAAACTTTCTGAAAGCCGTGTCCGCGGTTATGGACGACTTGGAGCACAGTATCTCGATCATAGACAAGCACAACTAAAGTTTATTGCTATAAATTGGACTTTATAATGACTAGTAATCAGCTTCACTATAATGGAATGATTAAATAATACTGCCCACAATTGCTTGTTTGCTTTGTCGCTTGCGCCAATTGTATCTGACTAGTAAGTATTGCAACTACAACGAAATGGCTGAATAAAAGTACCAACAACTGCTGGGTCTTGGGATTATATCATGCTATCTGTATCTGATTAGTAATTGCTGCAACTACAACGGAATGGTCAACTAAAAGTGCCCACTGCCTACTTTATCAGGATGATTATCTACATCTGACTAGTAATCGCTGCAACGATAACTGAATAAATAAAACTGCCAACTGTGTGAGTTTCTTGGTTGACTTCCTCGTTTGGTCTCGAGGGGGAAACACCAGGATGGGTTTGTTTGGTGTTAGCTTCAGGTTGGATCCGAATAGGTCTTTCTTACCCCTCTCTGATAACCGCCAGTTGTATCGAGTCTCTATAGGTTGTTTAGTGCATGCTGCCGCTGCCGCTCAGTCCACCATACCTATGTAGGCGAGGACCGCCGAATTCTAGACTCGCCGTGTACTGGCCTCAGTACTGACGCTCCTTCTTTTTCCTTCGCCCTTTGTCGGCACCCCTTTTGTTAAGCAGGTTTGGAGATCGACGCCGTTAGCAGGGTTACCCTTCCGGCTTGGCCTGGGCAGGGTTATGGACGCCATTGGTTATTCTTCAGGGCTCTTAGCCCCATTTGCATCTTGTCGGTAGCGGGACGCTATATCGTTTTCAAGGTGATTTGGATCTTGTATATTATATCTGTATTCTTGACTCTTTGAGTCGCTATTATATATCTGTTCTGTGGGTCCCATCGAGGACTGTTGTGTAATGTTATTACTTCGTTTTCCACCCGCACGAAAGTGCCTGGTGGGCACCTTTGAATCGTTTCTATGCGGGTTTGGCGAATTTTGCTCAAACTTGCATAGGTCTGATTCTGAGGGTGTTACATGAGTCACCACTATTGATGTTGTTTGAATTCTTTGTCATCGATAGCTGTGAGATTCTACACATTTTTTATGGCTTCTATCAATGGTTTTCATTTGGATTTGATGGTTTTCCCGCTTTACCTAATGCTAATACTTCGGTAGCAAAGAAAATTTGGTTTTTAGGGCGTGTTCGGGATCCCGCCAGCTTCTAGCTTCCGGTCACTCCATCTCGGAGCAGCACCGAACACGCCAGCTTCTCGAAGCCAGATCCACGAAGCTGACCGATTTTGCTGTGTAAATTTTGGAGCACCTCTTTCGTGGCTTCCCGAATCAGCAGATGCGGAGCAACAACTAATTACATCAAGTATACCACCGCCAAGTGAGTCAAACCAAAGCGGTACGCAACCTTTCTCTATCTCCCGTCCTGTGTCCCTCGTTCCTTACGAGTGGGTCCGCTTGTCAGCCGCCGCTGCTGGCTGGTTTGGGCTGGGCCGGATCACCGGAGCTGCGCCGAATGTTCCCAGCTTCGCTCATGACGCTGGAGTCGCTGCCGGAAGCTGGAAGCGAGGAGTTTTGGGAAGCTAGCGGGTTCCCGAACACGGCCTTAATGTGTGTTTTAGGTTCTGAACATCAACAGAAGGATTTAACAGCAAAAACACAATATTCAGGAGAAAACAAGCAAATCCCTTTTTGGAAGCAATCGAGGGGAATTTACTGCAAGTTTAACAACAAACTATACGGGCCGCCGCCGTATAGTTTCCTCCATATAGTTGCCATCTCCTTCGTCTTATTAAAAGGGACAAATTTCGTGAAGAGGCCAAGGTCGAAAACAGAACATACGGGCCGCCATACCATCCAGAAGGGAGAGAGAAGGGATTCGGAGAAGAAGGGGAAGACGTTCTTCATCTCGCCCCACGATCTTCGATCTCCTAGCCACCACACCTCCATAGCCATTACTTGTGCTTGAGAGAGAGAGAGAGATCTCCGCTTTTCAAGATTAGGGTTTGAGATTGTTCTTCTTATCTTAAATCGTGTTGGATTTGTTTCTATTTTTTATTATGGATCTCAGCGGTAATATCGAGAAGAACTCCCTTTATTTAATTATATTGAGGATGCTTTCTTCTCTCATGTGTGAGTAAGTTCCCTTGGGCATGGAAGATGTAGGGGATTCGTGAGATGTGATGTGCCTACACAATTTCCATCAAGTTTGTGGTTAATTCTAATTGCTATATTATGTGTGTTTGACTATCTATGGGATGCTTAATGCATGTTGTCCAATTAAGGGCCCAGACAACTTGATGATTTGTTCTACATAGATAGAATCTTGGTTGCTAGCAGACCGGAAACCCTCGAGTGACACAGGGATATCAATGGGAAACTAGATTTACTTGAGGATAACCGGGAACCACCGAGCTTATTGCATTAGTTCGTTCCAAGGAGCTTACTTGCTAAGAAAAATGAAGGATCTTAATCGTCTAGCGACTGACCATGGTTGTGGTAAACAGGCTAGTAGGATTATTGAAGTTGGGATGAAATCTACCAAGAGGAGTTTCGGCTAATTATGGGTTGCTCTCCTACACACGTACTTATAAGATTATAATTGTTACACTTATCACTCATTCACCGGCACATTCACTATCACCAGGAACTGAAACTCCCTGCGCCTACTTCGTCATCTACAGAAAACAACAAACAAATTGTCCTTTACTTTTTATGATTTTTATTTTTAAAGTTTACATTTTAGCTTTACTTAAGCACTTTCATTTACACCCAGATTCCATTCTTATTCTCAACACTTGCAGTCAATTCACTCGAAGACTTGTGACAACTTCGGATGTGACAGAGACTTCACCAATAAATATTTACCTTTGGGCTCCATGTGGGATCGATATCTAAACTTCGAAACTAGCTACAAACGATCTGTGCACTTGTTGTCATCAAGATATTTTCTGGCACCATTGCCAGAGAGCTAAGCGCTAAGTGTTTTGTCTCTTGACATTTCAGGTGTTACTGTTACAAGATGTTCTCCCTAGGATACAAAGGGTCTACACGGTCTGGTAGGACTTATCTACCAGATTATTTAAATGCGTGCCTACTCAAAGGCACGAGGAAATCATTGGAAAACTTTTGGGATCAAATAGAGTTGAAGTTGACAACTTAAGTGACTCCATGTAAATAATGTCCATTCATAGGACAACACCATAGAAACCTGAGAAGGCTCTCAGAGAATATAGTGCTCCAAACTCTGCATTTCTTAAACAACCTATAGAATTTTCTAATCCTGGCATTAGGGAATATCGATTTGACGGTGAAATTATTAAAATATTGCAGGAAAAGGCTTTTAGTGGAAGGGAAGATGAGGACCCAGGAAGACATCTTAGAGTGTTCGGCGATGTGATAACATCCCTTGAACCAAATGGTTTGCCAAGAGAATTCTCTCATCTGAAATTATTTCGTTGGTCTCTCAAAGGTAAAGCTCTAGACTGGTTATATTCTCTCCCTCACCATTATATTAAATGTTGGGAAAACTGCATCATCAAATTCATAAACAGGTTTAATCCTTTTGCAAAGGTAACGGAACTTAGAAAGAATATAGGCAATTTTAGTCAGAAAGTGGAAGAAAACTATCCACAAGTCTAGGAAAGATTTTTTGGAATGATCAATAGTATCCCTAATCATGGCTATTCGAGACAACTATTTCCCACTTATTTTACCATGGTCTTAATACTCAATGCAGAGAATTGCTAGATGCATCGACAGGAGGATCGATAAATACCTTAACTATTAAAGCTTGTTTGGAATTAATGGCTAGTAGGGCTAAGAATGATTCTCTATATAATCCTGATTTTGGCAAGCTGGAAAAGGGAATACTTCATATAAATCCTGATCTTATGCCTGAAGTGCGTAAAACCATGAAATAAAAAGGTATACCTTCAGATCTTGTCAAGGAAAACAAAGTAGATTTATTACAAGTTTTAACTGAAGAAGATGAAACTATAAAAGTTTTTCAAGAATTGAAACATCTATAGACAAAGTCTTATAATAACTTGCATAAGCAATTTGAAAAACATAAAAAGATTTTGGCCAAAGTTACAGAAAATTATGAGGAAATTGGCCTAGAAATAAAATTATTCAACAAGTATCTCAGTATGATTGAAACTCAATGTGAACAAATAGCGTCCAGTTATCACATTTTTCTTCCCGATGATATAAATATTCTTGTTTCTACTAATGTTGTTACAAGAATAGGTGCAGTTGTTAAAGTACCATTAGGACCACCGGAATATGAGGCTGAAAAAGATCAAAGGGAAAAAGCCTTACTTAAAGCAAGTCAGTAAGATGATACATTGGTGGATCCTCAAGACGAGACTACTCAAGACACGCAAGATCAAACCTTGGAGGAGAAGAATGATGAATAGGATGACAGTTATAATTCTGATGCAAAAACTGTTGATCCAGATGAAGAAAAGGAAACAAGCAAAGAATATGAAGTTGTTGCAATAGAGAAAAATAAAAACGATAAGCAACAGCAAAAGAAAGCTACTAAAGAGCCTGATCCTCCACAAAAGGTAAAAGACAAAGGTAAGAAACTTCCATTTCCAGATCGCAAAAAGCAAGCATCGGATGCAGTAATTTATGATTCTTTTGCAAAGGCACTTAATAAACTTCGTTTAGAAATTCTATTTGCGGATGCAATAAAGGTGCATGATTATGCTAAATTTCTTCGTGACATTCTTAATAGAAAGAAAGATATAACTGAAACTATTGCCATGGTGACTAGTTACCCTGCTAATGGGAGATTATTGTCTAAGTCGGGAGATCCCGGTATACCTACTATTTCATGTTCAATAGGCAAAACTGATATTCATAATGCCTTATGTGATTTAGGTGAAGGAGTTAGTGTAATGCCATACTCCCTCTATAAAAGGCTAGGATTAGGGGAATACTTCCCCACTTCTATCACTTTATAGATGGCTAACAAATCCACTAAACAACCTGTTGGTATGAGTGAGGATGTTCTACTTAGAATAGTTGAGCATGTTATTCCCATCGAATTTATTATTCTTGAAATGCCGGAAGATGAAATATTATCTATAATACTTGGGTGACCTTTTCTTAGCACTGTAGGAGCATCAGTTGATTATGCAACAGGGAAAATAATCTTCAATGTTTATGCTATTGAAATAACCCGGTACTTTCCAAAGAAACTATAAGCAGGAGAGAGGTATGTTCCACCAGCAAAACGAGTTCATGTGGTAAGTGCCTTTGATAAAGGGCAACCGAAGCTAAGAATTCAAGAACAGAAAAGGGGTTGAAATATTCAACCATCCTCAATAAAATCCTTAATGGGAGTCAACCCATTCCTTCAATAAAATATATTGGAATTAGATAATAAAATTGTTCATCGTGTTCCTACAACTTTTTCACGGACATTTTTGCGGAAGCGCGCCCGTAAAAATGCAGCTGTCAAGAAGTAGCAGAAATACCGACAAAACAAGCATAGATTGAGAGTAAAATAAAGTTCAAGTTTTATCTATAGAAACTAGCTCAATATTATTGTCCAAATTAAAAAATGCATCTCTAATTTTTTTGGTGAAAAAGCATGCTACAAAAGTCTTAACGACCAACTATATGGCCGGAATAAAAATTCCCACCGTATAGTTATCGACAAAATTCTCAAAACTTGGGGTTTGGATACAGAAAGGTTGACGACCAACTGGTCCGGCCGTATAGTTGTGATCTGGCGAAGGGAAACCCTAACCCTCGCCGCCGCCACAACTATACGGCGGGAGCTACTTGGCCCGGTCGTATAGTTCCCGCCGTATAGTTTGGTCCGACCACTTAAACAGGTTGGGGCAGGGCCATCTTCTTCCTCCCCTCATTATTTCTCTCAATCTCTCTCTCCAAAACTCTTAAAACCTCTCAATTCTTCGCGAATTTCGTTCGTTTGATGACACGACAACTAAATTGGAAAAATTTACCACGGTACGTGATCCACACCCCTGATTCCCCTCTCTACTCGCCACCCTTCCCTCCCAGCTTCCTCTCTCCAAGATCGCTCCGCTTGCCTCCCCGTCTCTATTCTCGCTACCGGAGTGCAATCCGTCGCTGTTGGAGATATGCCCAAGAGGCAATAATAAAGTGGTTATTATTATATCTTCATGTTTATGATGATTTTTTAAATCCCATGCTACAATTGTATTAACCGGAAACATTAATACTTGTATGTTTTGTAAACATAAAAGAGTCCCTAGTAAGCCTCTTGTTAATCTAGCTTGTTGATTAATAGATGATCATGGTTTTCTAATCATGGACATTAGATGTTAATAATAACAAGATCATGTCATTAGGAGAATTATATGATGGACATACTCCTATAATTAGCATAGCATAAGATCAAGTCATTTAAAGTTCGTTTGCTACAAGCTTTCAAATACATAGTAACCTAATCATTTGACCATGAGATCATGTTAATCACCATCACCAGATGAATGCTTTGATGACATCAAACACCACTTCCATAACTGGGTGGTTATAAAGGTGGCATTAGGTATTTTAAAAGTATGTGTTGAGGCACATGGATTAAGAGTGGAATTTGTCTTTCCATATGACAGATAGATATACTCTAGGCCCTCTCGGTGGAATGTCATCCAATTGGCTTGCAAGCATGTGACTAGGTCACAAGGGATGTCATATCACAGAACGAGTAAAGAGTACTTATCGGTAACGATGTTGAACTAGGTATAGAGATACCGACGATCAAACCTCGGATAAGTAAAGTATCACGCGACAAAGGGAATCAATATTGTATGTAAATGGTTCATTCGATCACAATGTAATCGTAGAAATATGTGGGAGCTGTAATGAATTTCCAGATTCCTCTAATGGTTATTGTTCGAAGAGGTGTCTCAATTATGTCTGTGTAACACCCTCGAAATCAGCCCTATGCAAGTTTCAGCACTTCCCGCCAAACCCGCATAGAAACGATTCAAAGGTGCCCACCAGGCACTTGCGTGCGGGTGGAAAACAAAGTAATATCATTACACAATAGTCCTCGATGGAACCCACAAAACATATATATACAACAGCGACTCAAAGAGTCAAGAATACAGATATACAATACAAAGATCCAAATCACCTTTAAAACGATATAGCGTCCGAGTACGGACAAGATGCAAATTGAGCTAAGAGCCCTGAAGAATAACCAATGGCGTCCATAACCCTGCCCAGTCCAAGCCGGAAGGGTAACCCTGCTAACGACGTCGATCTCAAAACCTGCTTAAACAAAAGGGGTGCCGACAAAGGGCAAAGGAAAAAGAGAGAGCGGTCAGTACTGAGGCCAGTACACGGCGAGGCTAGAATTCGGCGGTCCTCGCCTACATAGGTATGGTGGACTGAAGCGGCAGCGCAGCATGCACTAAACAACCTATAGAGACTCGAGATAACTGTCGGCTATCAGAGAGGGATAAGAAAGACCTATTCGGAACCATCCCGATACTACCACCAAACATACCCATCCTGGTATTTCCCCCTCGAGACCAAATGAGGAAGTCAACCGAGGAACTCACACAGTTGGCAGTTTTATTCATTCCGTTATAGTGGCGGCAATTACTAGTCAAAAAATAGATAGCATGAGTCATCCTGATATAATAAGCAGTGGCCAGTTTTAGTTAACCATTCCGTTGTAGTTGCAACACTTACTAGTCAGATACAATTAGCATGAGATATCCCAAACCCAGCAGTTGTTGGTACTTTTATTTAGCCATTCTGTTGCAGTGAAGCTGATTACTAGTCATATCGGATAGAAGTCAAATTATAACAGTAAACTTTAGTTATAGTTGTCTATGATCGAGAACTGTGCTCCAAGTCGTCCATAACCGCGGACACGGCTTTTCGAAAAGATTTAACCCTGCAGGGGTGCACCAAAGTATCCACATGCACTTCGACCCTTTTTGCCAGATCAGTTAACATACACCCATCGGTATGTCGGCGGGGCCTAAGTCATGACGTTTCCCAGACCCAAAGTAAGTACATGGTGGCCACCCCACTAAGCTACCCGCAACGAAGTCGGCCGGTCTCCGAGACGGACTCAGGGTTTGCGTCAATGGCTGTAAACGAGTGGGAACCCGAAGTGTGACTGGGCTTGTCGATACCGCGAAAACACTCTGCTTACCTAAACAGTACAGGTGCAGTACCTCGCACAATTTAAATTAAGCAGTAAAGCATGGCATAAGTACAGAATAGTAATAAAGCTCCAAACTACTTTGTGGCCCTCAGTTCAATACTTTGAAATCAGGTACTAATCGATGGGGGTGCCCATACACCCCACCTGTGGTTAGCGCGCTCGATCTCAGAACAGGTGCCAAGAACTCGGGGTCCTACGGGACACCAGTGAGCGGTTAAAATCCAAATATTGTCTATTACCCACCGGTGCCTCTGCATTTACCTACTTTCAATTTTAGTTATTAAACAATAAGTAAGGCTATGATCATCTCCAACATTAAACATGCGGAAATACTCCAACAACTGTGGTACTGGACGACACGCAACAGCACTTGAGCAAGCGACTACGATGCACAAGTCCAACTATCTACCAAACAACAGGTAATAGGATGTGTCCAAGGCAATATAAGGCTGCAAGCGATATCACGGGTACGAAAACTAGAGCAACGCAACACAGATAGCAATAGATCAACAGGAGGGAATAAATACTATAAAAGTAAGATAGGTAGAAGGGGGAGGTGCTCGCCTGAAAACATTGCCGAAGGTTCATCCGAAGATCGGGTCGACACTCGCATCAACTCATCGGCCTAATCCGTGAAGAAGCAAAGCACTAGAAGAAACACCGGATGCACTATTTAATACTACGACAGAAGATCGGGCATGATGCATGTATGATGTATGACATGGCAAAGGTGCGATGCATTTAGGCCATATTAAGCGGAACCGGGGTCCCGACAGTTAATTAGACGGTTCAAGTTATTTATCTACCCCGCAAATTAAATGTTGGATTAGCAAGACCAAACATGGCTTCGGTTCGCTATGTCAATTTAAATGAAGTCCGGAATAAGACAAAGATATCCCGCATATAGACTCCATATTTAATTATGAGATGAATTGGCATAATGCCCCCAAACCACAGACAAGTATGCATGCATGAACAATTTAATATGCATCAGTTGATAATGTTATATTATAAAAATAATGGGGTCTCGGATAGGGAATCACATTAGGGTTCGGCGAACTTGGGCTCCGAGGGGTTCGGGGTCGGTCTCAGGGTCCGGATCTGGGGTTCGGATTCAAGATGGAGAACTTGTTGTGTCGTGATGGAGAACTTGGGTCCAAGCGGTCGATCTTGCCGTCGCGAAGATCTTGTCGGGTCCGTGTATCGGGTCGGTCTTGGCGTTCGGGATGCAGAACTTGGCGTTCCGCGGCGAAGTGCTTGTTGTACCGGTGGCGATCTTGGCGGTCATCGGGTCCGGGAGCGGTTCTCGGTGAACTGGTCGGTTCCATGTCGGCGTACTCAGGGTCTTGGCATCCGGGAGGAAGAACATGGAGTTCCGTGTAGGCGATCTTCGGGTCGGAAGAGGAAGAAGAGCGCGCTAGGTTCGGTCTTGTCAGCATGAAGATCTTGGCAACACTTGGCAGTGAGCAAGACCAACGGGAGAAGGCATCTGGACTAGCATGTCCCAATTCCACACCACATAGATCAACATCTCTAGCACCAGGGGAAACAACACATAGAGCTGGACACGTGGGTGAGGTCGCGTAAGGAGCGTACAGGACGGCAAGACGAGGTGGAGCGCCATCTGTCGAGCGGGCTTCGCCTACGCAGGCGTGCACACAGGGATCTGTGGCGGGCGATGCAGGGGCCAGAGCGCCTGCTTGCAGTGGACGTGCAGCGGCGAGGTGGCTCGCGGGCCGGAACAGAGAGCAGGAGGCGATGGCCACAGAGGGGTAGGGCGGCTGCCGGCAGCACGCAAGCAGTAGCGCTGCGGGGGTCGCAGAGGCAGCCAAGGCGCCGCCTGCAGCAGAGGCCGGAGAAGGCTCGTGAGGTGGGACCTGGAGATGGGCGTTGAGCTCATAGACGGACCGGCCGGTGTCTGAGTAGAGGGCGGACGGCGAGAACGATGCCACGGGCGGGGAGGAGGACGTCTGACGACGAATGAGCGGTCATGGAGAAGGCGGCCAGATGCGTGGCTGAGGAGGGCGGCGCTGGTCATTGGGGAAGGGGCCCCTACAGGCGGTGGCGGGGTGAGGAAGCGCAGCCTGGGAGAACTCCTGCGGCAGTGGCTCACAGGACGGCTGCTGCCATGCTTGGGGAAGGCCGGAGGGGACCTGGCGGCGGGCGGTTGATTCGTGGTCAAGGGGGAGGCGGCACGAGATGGGGAGAATCGGGGAAGGGGGGAGTTGGTCGCGTGGAGAGGACGCGAGGTTGAGGGCGACACAGACGGAAGCGAAGGAGCATCGGGGTGGGGCCCAGGGACGCAGGCGGGGTGGGCGGTTGGTGGACAGGGTCGCATGGGGCCTCGCGTGGGCCACGCGGGATCGGGAGGAAACAGGGGGGGGTTGGTTTGGTGGCCTGTGGGGGTTAGGGGTGAGGTGGCAGGCACTGATTGGGTGGGGTTTTGGGCCAGGGGGATGTGGCGAGCCGTGATTAGCTGTGGTGATGTGGAGGGGGCTGGGTAGACTAGGGTTGGGTAGGAAAAGGTCTGGGTAGGCTGGTTTTTGTACTAGGGGTGGTCGACTGGGTCGGATCGGCCCGGTACGGCTGCCCCTAAAAATAAAATAAATATTTTAATATTTAAAACGGGGCTTTTGAAATCCATTGGTAGACGAAACAAAATAATCCGGAGACCCGGGTTTTGGATTTGAAATAAAGGCGGGGTATTTTGAAAACAACATATGCTTTTCGAAAATAGTTTCAGACAAACAAAATGCAAGATGACATGACGATGCTCAAATGCAATGTGGCATGATGACATGAGCATGCAGTCATGATGATGCAATGCACAAAAACAATGCGATTTTCTAGTAGTGGTTTTGCGGGGCGCCACAATTCGACACCACTAACAATGGATCTCGCACTCGAGATCCGCCTCATGGTATCGGGAAGAAGGGCGGCGATATGAATCTTCTCGCATCGTGTAGATCCTCGCGACACCACTAACAAGAGGTCATTGTCCGTGATCGTTGAGAGAACACTCCGGGAACAAAAGGTCGAAGGTAGAGGTATCAACAAATAAAGCCACCTCTAGCTTCGATGGAAAGAGGGAACCGATGCATTCTCATCCACTTCAATGTACACAAGCGAATAGAGTGAGTAGTCGGCATGGGGGCCAATCCATCACGCACCCAAACTATTACTCCGCACAATCAGTGGAAAAGCGTGCAACCATTCTCGGAATCAGACTGAAGATCTCGACAATCGAGGTTCAGAAACAAAGGAGTGATGCAGGCTCTGCATCGGATCTAGCGTATATGATGTCGTCGCGCCGGAAAACACCGGAAGGCACGAGAAGGAACAAAGAGAAGTCCACCATACGAAGGGTTCCTCGGATAGCATGAAGACCAGATGTAGCAACACCGTTGCCAAAGGAGGAAGCGAAACCCTGAAGGTATGATGGAACCCAACCATGAGAAATCCTGGACTCGAAGAGAGAGAAGAGAGCGGATTCAAAACACGCAGAGGTGAGAGGAGAGCAGCAGAGGGGTAAGGAGTAAAATCAGACCTAATCAGAACTATCCAACCGATTTTGCAAAAATAGTTTTGACACTCTACTTCGACCGTTAGCTAGGTTATCCTACAGGCTGGACTTGTGGGGTATCGCAACTGCTGAGCTCTGATACCACTCTGTAACACCCTCGAAATCGGCCCTATGCAAGTTTCAGCACTTCCCGCCAAACCCGCATAGAAACGATTCAAAGGTGCCCACCAGGCACTTGCGTGCGGGTGGAAAACGAAGTAATATCATTACACAATAGTCCTCGATGGAACCCACAAAACATATATATACAACAGCGACTCAAAGAGTCAAGAATACATATATACAATACAAAGATCCAAATCACCTTTAAAACAATATAGCGTCCGAGTACGGACAAGATGCAAATTGAGCTAAGAGCCCTGAAGAATAACCAATGGCGTCCATAACCCTGCCCAGGCCAAGCCGGAAGGGTAACCCTGCTAACGACGTCGATCTCAAAACCTGCTTAAACAAAAGGGGTGCCGACAAAGGGCAAAGGAAAAAGAGAGAGCAGTCAGTACTGAGGCCAGTACACGGCGAGGCTAGAATTCGGCGGTCCTCGCCTACATAGGTATGGTGGACTGAAGCGGCAGCGCAGCATGCACTAAACAACCTATAGAGACTCGAGATAACTGTCGGCTATCAGAGAGGGATAAGAAAGACCTATTCGGAACCATCCTGATACTACCACCAAACATACCCATCCTGGTATTTCCCCCTCGAGACCAAACGAGGAAGTCAACCGAGGAACTCACACAGTTGGCAGTTTTATTCATTCCGTTATAGTGGCGGCAATTACTAGTCAAAAAATAGATAGCATGAGTCATCCTGATATAATAAGCAGCGGCCAGTTTTAGTTAACCATTCCGTTGTAGTTGCAACACTTACTAGTCAGATACAATTAGCATGAGATATCCCAAACCCAGCAGTTGTTGGTACTTTTATTTAGCCATTCCGTTGCAGTGAAGCTGATTACTAGTCATATCGGATACAAGTCAAATTATAACAGTAAACTTTAGTTATAGTTGTCTATGATCGAGAACTGTGCTCCAAGTCGTCCATAACCGCGGACACGGCTTTTCGAAAAGATTTAACCCTGCAGGGGTGCACCAAAGTATCCACACGCACTTCGACCCTTTTTGCCAGATCAGTTAACATACACCCATCGGTATGTCGGCGGGGCCTAAGTCATGACGTTTCCCAGACCCAAAGTAAGTACATGGTGGCCACCCCACTAAGCTACCCGCAACGAAGTCGGCCGGTCTCCGAGACGGACTCAGGGTTTGCGTCAATGGCTGTAAACGACTGGGAACCCGAAAGTGTGACTGGGCTTGTCGATACCGCGAAAACACTCTGCTTACCTAAACAGTACAAGTGCAGTACCTCGCACAATTTAAATTAAGCAGTAAAGCATGGCATAAGTACAGAATAGTAATAAAGCTCCAAACTACTTTGTGGCCCCCAGTTCAATACTTTGAAATCGGGTACTAATCGGTGGGGGTGCCCATACACCCCACATGTGGTTAGCGCACTCGATCTCGGAACAAGTGTCAAGAACTCGGGGTCCTACGGGACACCAGTGAGCGGTTAAAATCCAAATATTGTCTATTACCCACCGGTGCCTCTGCATTTACCTACTTTCAATTTTAGTTATTAAACAATAAGTAAGGCTATGATCATCTCCAACATTAAACATGCGGCAATACTCCAACAACTGTGGTACTGGACGACACGCAACAGCACTTGAGCAAGCGACTACGACGCGCAAGTCCAACTATCTACCAAACAACAGGTAATAGGATGTGTCCAAGGCAATATAAGGCTGCAAGGGATATCACGGGTACGAAAACTAGAGCAACATAACACAGATAGCAATAGATCAACATGAGGGAATAAATACTATAAAAGTAAGATAGGTAGAAAGGGGGAGGTGCTCGCTTGAAAACATTGCCGAAGGTTCATCCGAAGATCGGGTCGACACTCGAATCAACTCATCGGCCTAATCCGCGAAGAAGCAAAGCACTAGAAGAAACACCGGATGCACTATTTAATACTACAGCAGAAGATCGGGCATGATGCATGTATGATGTATGACATGGCAAAGGTGCGATGCATTTAGGCCATATTAAGCGGAACCGGGGTCCCGACAGTTAATTAGACGGTTCAAGTTATTTATCTACCCCGCAAATTAAATGTTGGATTAGCAAGACCAAACATGGCTTCGGTTCGCTATGTCAATTTAAATGAAGTCCGGAATAAGACAAAGATATCCCGCATATAGACTCCATATTTAATTATGAGATGAATTGGCATAATGCCCCCAAACCACAGACAAGTATGCATGCATGAACAATTTAATATGCATCAATTGATAATGTTATATTATAAAAATAATGGGGTCTCGGATAGGGAATCACATTAGGGTTCGGCGAACTTGGGCTCCGAGGGTTCGGGGTCGGTCTCAGGGTCCGGATCTGGGGTTCGGATTCAAGATGGAGAACTTGTTGTGTCGTGACGGAGAACTTGGGTCCAAGCGGTCGATCTTGCCGTCGCGAAGATCTTGTCGGGTCCGTGTATCGGGTCGGTCTTGGCGTTCGGGATGCAGAACTTGGCATTCCGCGGCGAAGTGCTTGTCGTACCGGTGGCGATCTTGGCAGTCATCGGGTCCGGGAGCGGTTCTCGGCGAACTGGTCGGTTCCATGTCGGCGTACTCGGGGTCTTGGCATCCGGGAGGAAGAACATGGAGTTCCGTGTAGGCGATCTTCGGGTCGGAAGAGGAAGAAGAGAGCGCTAGGTTCGGTCTTGTCAGCATGAAGATCTTGGCAACACTTGGCAGTGAGCAAGACCAACGGGAGAAGGCATCTGGACTAGCATGTCCCAATTCCACACCACATAGATCAACATCTCTAGCACCAGGGGAAACAACACATAGAGCTGGACACGTGGGTGAGGTCGCGTAAGGAGCGTACAGGACGGCAAGACGAGGTGGAGCACCATCTGTCGAGCGGGCTTCGCCTACGCAGGCGTGCACACAGGGATCTGTGGCGGGCGACGCAGGGGCCAGAGCGCCTGCTTGCAGTGGACGTGCAGCGGCGAGGTGGCTCGCGGGCTAGAACAGAGAGCAGGAGGCGATGGCCACAGAGGGGTAGGGCGGCTGCCGGCAGCACGCAAGCAGCAGCGCTGCGGGGGTCGCAGAGGCAGCCGAGGCGCCGCCTGCAGCAGAGGCCAGAGAAGGCTCGTGAAGTGGGACCTGGAGATGGGCGTTGAGCTCATAGACGTACCGACCGGTGTCTGAGTAGAGGGCGGACGGCGAGAACGATGCCACGGGCGGGGAGGAGGACGTCTGACGACGAACGAGCGGTCAGGGAGAAGGCGGCCAGATGCGTGGTTGAGGAGGGCGGCGCTGGTCGTTGGGGAAGGGGCCCCTACAGGCGGTGGCGGGGTGAGGAAGCGCAGCCTGGGAGAACTCCTGCGGCAGTGGCTCGCAGGACGGCTGCTGCCATGCTTGGGGAAGGCCGGAGGGGACCTGGCGGCGGGCGGTTGATTCGTGGTCAAGGGGGAGGCGACACGAGGTGGGGAGAATCGGGGAAGGGGGAGTTGGTCGCGTGGAGAGGACGCGAGGTTGAGGGCGACACAGACGGAAGCGAGGGAGCGTCGGGGTGGGGCCCAGGGACGCAGGCGGGGTGGGCGGTTGGTGGACGGGGTCGCATGGGGCCTCGCGTGGGCCACGCGGGATCGGGAGGAAACAGGGTGGGGTTGGTTTGGTGGCCTATGGGGGTTAGGGGTGAGGTGGCAGGCACTGATTGGCTGGGGTTTTGGGCCAGGGGGATGTGGCGAGCCGTGAGTGGCTGTGGTGATGTGGAGGGGGCTGGGTAGACTAGGGTTGGGTAGGAAAAGGTCTGGGTAGGCTGGTTTTTGTACTGGGGGTGGTCGACTGGGTCGGATCGGTCCGGTACGGCTGTCCCTAAAAATAAAATAAATATTTTAATATTTAAAACGGGGCTTTTGAAATCCATTGGTAGACAAAACAAAATAATCCGGAGACCCGGGTTTTGGATTTGAAATAAAGGCGGGGTATTTAGAAAACAACATATGCTTTTCGAAAATAGTTTCAGACAAACAAAATGCAAGATGACATGACGATGCTCAAATGCAATGTGGCATGATGACATGAGCATGCGGTCATGATGATGCAATGCACAAAAACAACGCGATTTTCTAGTAGTGGTTTTGCGGGGCGCCACAGTCTGCATAGTTCACGAACCGTAGGGAGATACACTTAAGGATTCAATGTTGTTTAGTAGATAAAGAATATGAGCTGGAGACCGAATGTTGTTCGGAGTCTCAGATTGGATCCATGACATCACGAGGAGATTAGGTATGGTCCAGAGAATAAGATTCATATAAGGAAAGTCAATTTCCGGGGTTCGGAAATGTTTTCGGTGTTTTCACCAGAAGCTTCTAGAAGGT
This sequence comes from Avena atlantica, assembly GCA_910589765.1. Classification (NCBI taxonomy): domain Eukaryota; kingdom Viridiplantae; phylum Streptophyta; class Magnoliopsida; order Poales; family Poaceae; genus Avena; species Avena atlantica. The sequence goes on along the minus strand of OU342739.1, from coordinate 161,500,689 downwards.
CCACCACCCCGGAAGAGGGGCACATGGATACGCCATACCCAAGTGGGGGTGGCGGCATCATGCCCTAGGTCAAGTCGGCGAAGGCTAGGAAGTGGGAATCAAACTCTAGTTTGAATAGTCAAACTCTAATTTGAAAAGTCAAAATCATAGTGGAGGAAGGAGAGGAAACCTACATGGGAGAGGTTTTCCTCTCCCTCCCCAAGCCGCCGGCCGCAAGGGAGTTGGGAGAGGACTCGGCCTCTCCTTGCCGCCTCTCCCCCCATATAAGCAGGGATGGGGCGCCCCCTTGGCTCTCACCCCAAAACCCTAGGCCGCCGTCCTAGCCCTCTAAACCGCCTCCGCCTATACACTAGCAGACGACGTCCTCCTCTCCTTGACGCCTACGCCCTAGCCGCCGAGGCCCTCTCTCCTCCACCATACCTGCTCCGACTTAGGCGAAGCCCTGCAGGATCTACTCCTCCACCTCCACGACCACATCGTCGTGCTGCTGGAATCGTGAGGAGATCTACAACCTATGCTGCCTGCTGGAACAAGGGAGAGGAAGGTCTTCATCGACTACCGTACGTGTGACCGACTGCGCAAGCGCTGTCGGAACGTGACGCCGGAAGGATCGTCTTCACGATCTTGAGATCGGCAAGTGAACGACTACATCAACCACGAGAATTCGATCTCGTTAAACGTTTTGGATCTATGAGGGTTAGTCTTGGCTTTTGTGTGTTCCTTCGATAAGTTTTTTTGTTTTCCATGCTCCGAACCCCTACAGTCGCCTCCCGTCTTGACCTAGATGATTCCCACACCTTCAGCCTACCACGGAGGGCGGACAGCCAAGATCGGTGCAGGCTGCGAGGCCGATCAAGCCTCCATGGGGCGGCAACTGTGATAGCCAGCCGCCTCTTCTTCCACATTGCATCTTGACCTACGGCTCTAGAAGCCGGGATGCGATGCTGACAGGGGAGGGTGAGGTAGCGGTCAGCTCGAGTGGCCTCCTATCATCCCTGCGTCGTCGGTGACTAGGGGAGCACCAGGAGCCGCGCGGCGTTCCCTGCCACAGAACCTTCCTAATTTAGTTTTAGTTACTCCGGTACGTTCAGGATGGCCTACATCATGACTTGGCAAACAATCGGTGAGTGCTGAGAAAATTTATTTTACCATTGAGTATGCAGATATATAATGCCTCAAGGTATCCTAATTATTCAATTTACGTATATATGTGGATCTAATATTATAGCAAAAAATATATAGGTGCATGAAGGAAGTGTGGCTCCGGTCAAGTGATGCCTTTCCTTGAACTATAGCCTTTTGGTTTCTAATGTCCTGCCCGTTCGAGTGTTAACCTTGCCAAAACGACATTGTTCGTACTACATCATAGAGTATGTACTACCTCCGTCTGAGTATACTTCTAGATTTTATCTAAGTCAAACCTAATTAAATTTGACTAACTTTATAGAGAAATATAGAAACATATATTACATCAAATTAACATATTATGAAACTAAATTTAAAAACAAATCTAATGGTATCAATTGAGTGTCGTAAATATTGATATGTTTTTTTATAAAGTTAGTCAAATTTTACTAAGTTAAACTTAGAAAGAAATACACTTATTTGCGGATAAAGGGAGTACGACTGCCTTGCTATCTTGGATCATTCTAGCCGTTATATTCTTATTTTGTTACTACTTAGGTTTATCTTTCTTCTACTCCCTCCGTTCCTTAGAATAAGGTCTATAAATTTAATCAAAAGTCAAACATTGCAAATTTTGACTAAATTTTTAGAAAAAACTACAAATCTCTATAGAGTCAAATGAATCTTATTAGATATATTACGAAATATATTTCCGTACTATAGCTATCTATTATCATAGTTATTGATAGTTTTTCTTATAAAGTTGGTCAAAGTTTGCACTCTTTGACTTTTAACTAAATTTATAGGCCTTATTCTAAGGAATGAAGGTAGTAATATATAAGCTGAATGATATGCTTATCGTTTAACAAAAAGATTATATTTTCGTCTACTCCGTGCCTGTGTGTAGAATTCAGAATGTGTGTATGAAATCAAAGAAGATCCCTTTCTTCACGTCTGATTTTGAATTACTTGATATGCCTAATCTTCCATTTTGCCATTTTGCTTACGAAGGCAATTAAATAAAACAAAAGGAAACAAAACATATTGCAAAGTATAGTTGAAAATAGATAATAACTCACCACGTCTATCACAGAACGCCGAAGCGCAATGCAAACGGCGAGGCAAAGCTCGCATATCAATCTAGTACTATGAATGTTTGTTGAACATGTAATGATGTAGATCTATAATATTATTTATTGATCTTTCTTCGTGTTATTATGATTTTCCTCTATCTCTAAATTAGTAGGATAATTACTAGTTTTTTTATATGTGCTCCTGTTTATAAATTATAACAAGCTAAATGAGCTACTTGTGAGTTTACTCGAATTTCGGCCCTAAATAGTATGAAGAGTACCAAAATTAATTAAAATTACAAATAGGTCAGTGGCGACAACTAATGACACTGGCACGAAGTTGAAGATGTTCTTGTCCTCGCCTTTCATCACCGGAGCCGGACAAGTTTATGGTAGTAGACAAACGGTAAATTATCATGCTAAGCTTTTAAAAGACCAGCGCATCAGAGCAACACTCATCGACAAAGATAGTAACAATTGATCTAAAGAGTCTAACATCAAACTAAATCAACAAATACGAAAACGACAGGATCCTAAGAAGTTCATCGAACACACGATTTCGCGCGACCCTAGGAGCACTAGATGTACCACGGGGAACAAGGATAGAGTGGGAAAAATTAAAAAAAATGCGCCGTGTTCTTCCCCTACGGCCCCATCATTTTTTGGAATTGCTTCAACACGGATTGTTCTTCCCTTACGGCCCCATCATGTTTTTTGGAATTGCTTCAACACGCATCGTATCGGTGGAGACACCGACTGGTGCTCCGACGGTGAAACCTCCAAATTTACACTCGAAATCTCCAAAAAGTTTTATCCTTGAACCCGTGACTAACAGCATACCATGGCTTGAGAGTACAAACAACTTTTCTTTTGTGGAGAGAATACAAACAACGGGGGCAACAAACAAGTAATCAAGTGCTGACCCACAGGGGATCGTCCCATGACCATCACTGCCGACGGACGATGACTGCGAGGGTCACACCTCTCCGGGGCACGGCACGGCACGGCCACCCCGGACGGAGCAGACGGTCAAGACCAAAAAACCCTCTCTGTTGTACACCACGGCAGGGCAGCACAGCACCACGGTGTCGTCTTCTTTACCCGAGGCGCAGCCCTCGCTTTGTGCTTTCCCCTTCGCTGCTCCACTCCACTCCACTCGCTATCCCCAATCCCAAATCCATTCTCCTGCCCGGATCCGCCGTTACGCAATGGAGGTGTTGGTGCCGGCGTCTCGCCCTCTACTCCTGCTGCTTCTCCTTCTTGCTGTCGTGGTGGGCGTCTCAGGTGGCCGCGGTGGAGAGGATGGGGGAGGGGCGAAGAAGACGTACATCGTGCGGATGGATGCCGATGCCAAGCCTTCGGCTTTCCCGACGCACGCGCATTGGTACGAGTCGGCGGTGCTGGCGGCGTCCGGGGGCGGCGAGTGGCCGGAGGGCGGCCCGCTGATCCACACCTACTCCGCGGCGCTCCATGGTTTCTCTGCGCGGATGTCGCCGTCGGCTGCGGCGGCGCTGGCAGGCGCACCTGGTGTTGCGGCAGTGGTGCCGGAGCGCGTCCGCCACCTCGCCACCACGCGCTCGCCGCGGTTCCTCGGAATGCTGTCCTCCCCGCCGTCGGCCATCCTCGCGGACTCCGACTTCGGTTCCGACCTCGTCATCGCCATCATCGACACCGGCATCTCGCCAACCCACCGCAGCTTCAACGACCGGGGCCTCGGCCCCGTGCCGCCCAAGTGGCGCGGGGTGTGCGCGTCGGGGCCCGGGTTCCCGCCCAACTCTTGCAACCGCAAGCTCGTCGGCGCCCGGTTCTTCTCCGCCGGGTACGAGACCACCTCTGGCCGGATGAACGAGACGGCCGAGATCAGGTCGCCGCTCGACAACGACGGCCACGGGACCCACACCGCGTCCATCGCTGCGGGGCGATACGTGTTCCCAGCGTCCACCCTCGGCTACGCCCGCGGCGTGGCCTCCGGGATGGCCCCCAAGGCGCGCCTCGCTGCGTACAAGGTGTGCTGGGTGGGCGGCTGCTTCGACTCCGACATCCTCGCGGCCTTCGATGCCGCTGTCGCCGACGGTGTCGACGTCGTTTCTCTCAGCGTCGGCGGTGTCGTCGTGCCGTACTACCTCGACGCCATCGCCATTGGGGCATTCGGCGCGACAGAGGCTGGGATCGTCGTGTCCGCTTCGGCCGGCAATGGCGGTCCCGGTGGGCTCACAGTCACCAATGTGGCGCCCTGGATGACCACCGTAGGCGCTGGGTCCATGGACCGCGCCTTCCCGGCCAACGTGCGTCTCGGCAACGGCCAAGTACTCGACGGCGTAAGCGTCTACGGTGGGCCCGTACTCCAGTCCGGCAAAATGTTCGAGCTTGTATATGCGGGGACAAGCAGCGGCGCGGCCTCGTCCGCGGACGGCTACTCGGCATCGATGTGCCTCGACGGGTCGCTGGACCACGCGGCCGTGCGCGGAAAGATCGTGGTGTGCGACCGCGGCGTGAACTCACGCGCCGCCAAGGGTGACGTGGTTCACCGCGCGGGCGCCGTCGGGATGGTGCTTGCCAACGGTGTTTTCGACGGCGAGGGCCTGGTAGCCGACTGCCACGTGCTCCCAGCCACTGCCGTCGGTGCTGCCTCCGGCGAGAGGCTCCGAAAGTACATAGCATCGTCCACTCCGCAGAAGCCGGCCACGGGTACCATCCTCTTCGAAGGGACTCACCTTGGCGTGCACCCAGCGCCGATGGTAGCGGCGTTCTCGGCGCGTGGCCCGAACCCCCAATCTCCAGAGATACTGAAGCCGGACCTGGTAGCCCCTGGTCTGAACATCCTCGCCGCATGGCCCAGCGGCGTTGGTCCGGCAGGCATTCCCTCCGATGGGCGGCGCACAGAATTCAACATCCTGTCGGGCACGTCCATGGCTTGCCCGCACATCTCCGGCCTCGCCGCACTGCTGAAGGCGGCGCACCCTACCTGGAGCCCCGCGGCGATCAAGTCGGCGCTGATGACCACAGCCTACATCAAGGACAACAGAAACGGCACCATGATCGACGAGTCAACCGGCGTGGTGGCCGACGTGTTCGACTTTGGCGCCGGGCACGTCGACCCGATGCGCGCCATGGACCCTGGCCTCGTCTACGACATCGCCCCCGCAGACTACGTCAACTTCCTCTGCAACCTGAACTACACCGAGCAGAACATCCGGGCGATCACGCGGCGCCAGGCCGACTGCCGCGGCGCGCGCCGCGCTGGCCACGCCGGCAACCTCAACTACCCGTCTCTGTCGGCCACGTTCGTCGCGGATGGCACCAAGCCTAGGATGAAGACGCACTTCATCCGGACGGTGACCAACGTCGGCGGCGGCAGGGCGGCGTACCGCGTGACCATCAGGGCGCCCGAGGGGAGCAACGTGACCGTGCAGCCCAGGCAGCTGGTGTTCCGTCGCGACGGGCAGAAGCTCAGCTTCACGGTGCACGTCGAGGCGGCGATGCCGATGGCGGCGAAGAAGATGGAGCCCGGGAGCTCGCAGGTGAGGAGCGGGACACTGGCGTGGAGCGACGGCAGGCACGCCGTCTATAGCCCAATCGTCGTGACATTGCAAGCGCCAGTGCAGTAGGCAATAGTATTGAAAAGACCGATCGAGCCAAGTGAAACACGATCTCGGTGTTGTTCTACGGCATTTGCTCCGTGGTGGACCGATAGACTGTAGAATTGAGAACTCCAGCTCAGAGTTGGTTGAGTCTTCTTCTCCGTCGGTCCATTCCCTTCCCATCCTTCTCCAATCGAGTCCGTGAGGCATGGTGTTCTGTGGTTTTCCAGGTGTACAATGTGAGGAATTTTAAGTGGCTTTATGATGTGTGTAGAAAAGGAGAAAGGAGCTCACATGGGTGCGTGTACAAATGAGTGAGAAATGTCAAATTGGGGTAATGTGGAGCACTTTGGTACTACGTACTGTACTTGGATTGGATCAGTATCCAATTCGTCATCTGCATTTCAATTTTGGAAGGAGATGGAGGGAAGAAGGGAGGCACGGAAGTGCCCTGCCGACAGTGGGTGGTAGGGACTACTACGGAGGGAGCAGAGCGTCCGGCTCCCCGCTGCTTTTCCAAAAGGCAAAGGGCAGAGATGGTGCACCGGCGCAGCGCAGTGCAGCGTCGTGCAGAGAGACAAATGGAGAATGTGATTAGGCACAACATGCTGCTCGTAATAGCCCGTTCACGGAACAGAAAATCCTCTGTATTTCTTTAGAATGTGTTTGGTTGCTCGTGTTTTTTACTCGTTTGATTTCTTGTAACCTCTCATGTCAAAAGGGTCATTCGATTTGATTTCTTGTACTCCCTCTGATCCATATTAGTTGACTTTAATTTGTCAAAATTTAGATGAATCTATATACTAAATAGTGTTTAGATTCACTCAAATCTAGACAAATTTGAATCAATTAATATGGGCCGGAGGGAGTATTCTTATTTTTCTAGGGGTTGAAAAACCAAGCTCCAGTCGTTTGGCTCCATGTATTCGAGAATTTCAGCAAATTGGTGCATGTTTGGAGAGCTGCATTGTCCCTGCATACCCAACATCACCAAGCAAGAGAACAAAGTTTAGAGAAGTGCAATTCAAATAAGGAAAAAGTTTAAAACAAACCTTAAACTTGTAGGTAAAAGATAAATCAAACGCCAAACTCATAATCCCTGAAATTGGCACACTAAACTCTTTGATCCTGATCTATTTTAAACCTTGAAGCAGTTTTAACTGGGATTCATTGACGTGGCAAGTTAGGACCGGGATGGTTGACTGGGTGGCTTACAAGTCTTGACATATTTTGTACTTAAGAAATAAGAAATCTTAATCTGAATAGTTTGTTCTGTGTCTAACAAGGTTGGCTCATATCCATCTTCCACCTCCATCTCTTGAAAGCGATCCAACCCGTTAAGAATTGAATCCTGTGTTATCGATTAACTAACACATACAGTTTCGATGAATAAAAATATATCAATGTGTCACATTATTACAACGATTGAGCCAAGAATATAAATATTACAAAGTTGCTTAGCTCATAGCTAGCTCAAATAACATAGTTGAAAGTACAAAGGAAGTTGCCTAGAGGGGGGGGGGGGGGGTGAATAGGCTTTAAAAATAGTTACGGTTTAGGCTCAAGTAAATGAGGAATAAAACTAACGTTTAATTTATTGAGCACAAAACATAGCCACTAAGTTCACCTAGGTGCACCAACAACCTATGCTAAGCAATACAAGCAACAAGGTGATAGCAAGGTATAAATACTTCAAGCACGATGGCTATCACAATGTAAGTGCATAAGTAAAGGGCTCGATTGAGAGATAACCGATGGACATGGAGACGAAGATTTGTTTCCCGAAGTTCACTTCCAAAGAAGCTAAGTATCCGTTGGAGAGGTGCGATGGCGCAATGCTCTCCGAACGCCACAAATGACTCACCTCGAGGTGTGGTGGCTCGATGCTCACCCAACGCCACACAAGGCCTCACCCCGGATGCGGAAGCACGCAACTCACCGACGCCATAAAAGGCTCACCCTATTCTCCCGAGTGCGCACCACAAAAGGCGGGCACTCGCTCCACTATGGGAAGCTTGAGGGCGGTCACCGAACCCGTACAAGATTGGGACTAACTCCACAACTCAATTGGAGGCTCCCAACAACAAAGCCACAAAAGGCTACAATGCCACAAAAGGCCAACAATGCCACAAAAGGCTACAAGACCACAAAAGGTTAACAAGACCACAAAAGGTCAACAATCCAACCACACAACCGTCTAGGGTTCTAAGGAACCCAAGAGAAACAAGCTCACAAGCTTGAACTCGCCGAACTTCCGAGGAGAACTCAAATCTATGCACCAAATGCAAGGGCAAGTCCTTCTCTCCCAAATTCCAACAGAGCTACAAAAGCTATTGGGGAATAAGGGAGGAAGAACACAAGAGGAGAACACAAAACTCTCCAATATCTAGATCCCAATGATTCCTTCACAAAAAAGGGATTTGGCTTGGGGGGATTGTAGATCTAGATCTCCTCTCTCAAACCCTAAAAAAGATGCAAGAATCATAGGAAGGGAAAGGGAGAGGGAAAGCTTCTTCAAGGTTGACAATGGAGGAGAGAGAGAAAGCCAAGAACCAAGAAGAAAAGCTGGTATCCACGAAGGGGAAGAGGAGCCCCTTTTAAAGGGCTCCCAGATCTGCCCGTTATGGGCATTCACGACTCCTGGCCGGAACTTCCGGTGGGAGGCCGGAAGTTCCGGTGGCACATAGCCAACGGTCAAAAACTGCTGAGCGAGAAACTGAAAAAATGAGTCTTGGTCGGAACTTCCGCCGGTTCACCGGAACTTCCGATGGGAGCGAAACTTCCGGTGGAAGTTCCGACAGAAGTTCCGCCAAATAGACAAAACCAACACAGAAGGTTACTGAATTATGAGCGGAACAAGAGCCGGAAATTCAACTAGAACTTTCGGCGGCAACTAGGCCTGAGCGGAACTTCCGGTCCCTGGCCGGAACTTCCGGTGGGAGCGAAACTTCCGGTGGAAATTCCGACTGAAGTTCCGCCAAATAGCACATCCAAAACAGAAGGTTACTGAACGTGAGCGGAAGAAGACCCAGAACTTCCACTGGAACTTTCAGCGGCAAAGATGCCCTAGCAGAACTTCCGGTGGGAAGCCGGAACTTCCGGTCAGGGAAATTTCAGAAACCAGAAACGCAATAACTTTTGCATCCGAACTCCAAACGGGATGAAACCAATTTTGTTGGAAAGATAACGAAGAATAGAATCCAACGACGAAATATTGGGTCACCTTGGGAGAAAATACCATGAACATATATGTGAAGTATCCCCCAAGGTGTGGAGCCGGAAAACTCGCAAGATCAAAAACCGCAATAAAATATGCAAGTGAAATCCTTAGATGATGAACTAGAGCTTGTTAAGATGATGACCATAAGCTCTAGATCCTCTCATGTACAAGAACCAAATAACAACCAAGAAAGATGATGCTATGAATGCAAAGGTTTGAGATTTCTCCGAACGATGCAAACGAGACACCCGCTTGAGAGCCCCTCTTGATAGTACAGCTATCTATCCTAAACCCGGTCTCCCAACTAACAATACGAGACTGGCAAAAGAAAAGCTCTATCAAGAACATACCTTTGCCTTGAGCATCCCACTTGAATTTGATGTAGACCGTCTTGTTCTTCTATAGCGGGAACACCTTTCTTGGATGCTCTTGCTTGATGAAGATGAAGACTTGCAAATTGCTCCCCCATACTCCATGGGGAAGCCTCTTCTTTGAACTTGTCTTCGTCATTCCATGAGCATGAGGATGGCAATCTTCAAGCATGAGATCTTCTAGAGATGGCGCATCTTGAGCTCGCCCTTCTTCATCCCTACTTGAGGTTGATCCATCTTGATGCAAATCTTCGCACATGTCTTGATCAACCTTCAATCTCCTTCTTTCTTCATGATTCCAATGGGCACAAAGACCTTGGACATTTCTTCATCTTCAACCTTGAGACCAACACATGGCCCAAGCGATGCCAATGGACAAACCTACAAGTGAAACTCAATTTACACATTAGTCCATAGAGATTGTCATTAATTACCAAAACCACACATGGGGGCATACATGCCCTTTCAATAGTTCAACAAATAAACAATATATAAAGGCTCCATCACGCCACAGTAAACTCGCTGAGTGGAGATTCACAACCTAAACGAAAACTTTACATGTCGTCGGAGTAACCTGCAACATAAAAGGTTGCAGCCACGAATGGTCAATACATTTGAATTATATTGGCAAGATGTCACTGTTATGTGGACACAATTGGCAACCTATCATATACATGCACACTTTGGCTAGTGGAGTTTAGGCTATTTGCACAAAGTAGCATTTTCTCCTACCTTTTTAAATAAAGTTTTAGTTTTTCAAAATAACTAAGAATAGCTCGAGTCACTCGAGAGCTCCTAAAAACTATGGACACATTGAGTCACTCAAGTGCTCCTATAACCCATTAAGTTCGTCCATCAAGTTTTATTAGAGAAATTGGAATAAATGAGACTTTTCAACTGCGTCGAGAGAAGTTACACATAATTGTCCATTACCGGGGACACGAATAAGTACTTAGATCATAAACCATCTGCAAAGGCTAGTACACTTTAGCCACAAGACCCGATCAACCCCTTTTGAGAGAAGACCAGGACGAGACCTTTGGGAAACAAAATCGTGAGCCTAAGAACATCTCCACTCGTTGGCCGAACCCAGACCGAAATCTGGACCAAACTTTGGCCGGACGGCGCAAGTTTTCGTCCTGGGTACGCCCAGTTTTCGACTCGCGTACCCAGGCTGAGTTCCCGGGTTGCCCGTTTCCGCTCAAATTCGGCTAAACTTCGTCCAAATTTCGGCATAGTTCGTTATACGACGAATACAGAACACTTTAAGACCAAAATTCGGCGAAATTTTTAAGCAGAGTTTGGCGTACTGTAAACATAGTTCGGCCTGCAATAAAATTACAACATATTTCGGCCAAGTTCGGCCTGCAAGTGCTCTTCAGTTTCGGCGACCTCGGCGCTCTCCTCCTCCAGGAGTTCGGCTAGCAACTCCTCGTCGTCGGAATCCATGGCGAGTATCTCGCCCTCGTCAGAGTCAGTGGACAGCACCTCGTCGTCGGCGGAGTCCATGGCCGAATCCGGCCAAATATCGAACACCTGGCGGGCGTGGTGGTGGGCGCACCGAGCCGAAGCACAGCTACGGCAAGGGGTAGGTCGGCGAAGCGGCGGCGGCGGAGGCGGGAGATCTGGGCGGCAACGACAGCGAGCGTAGCTAGAGGCGTGGGCATGTCTCGACGCGGGGGAGCTCCATCGACGAAGTCATGGCGACAGAGCTCTCGCGGCAGTCTGGGCGAGTGGAGTGGGTGGAAATGGAATTGTCTCGCCGATAGAGCTGGCCCACGCCCTTTTTTGCGGCGTCCGGCGTTCCCAGGGCGTACCCGGGAACCTGGGTTCGGCCTGGGTAGGCCGGACCAAAACACGCCGAAATCCGGACGAAAACAGGTCCTTGGGTACGCGACTGGGCCGATTTTCGGCGTCCGAACCGAAATTCGGCGTCCGGACAGGCGTCCTAGGTAGGCGAGTGGAGATGCTCTAACTCCGGACCGTACCATCCTATCAACACCTACATCTGCTAGTCACAGAAGGACATGATCCCATAACTTACTCAGTCAAGTCAGAGCCCATATGACATGTGGATGTACATGGAAGTTACTAATCAAGACCGTCTATTATCTCTCTGAAGCCTGGGTGGCAATCCCCACCAAAATCCACACTTGATGACCTAATCGATGCCATTCCACCCAGTTTATTCATTTATTAAGTGGTTTTCATTTCAGCAAAACATAATCTTTCTCATACACATATGTATCATGAAAACCATCCACGCAACTAATAGCATGGCTAAGCATCTACAATACGATGGCTATCAAGGAATCAACTGGGGATATGAAAATTCTATTGGGTACTCACACCATAGCATAGCATATATAATATAAAGCATCCTTCAATGCAAGCTACTAAAAACTAAATGTATAAGAAAATTATAGGAGATTCATGATAGTGACACTTGCCTCAGTTGTAGTAATCGTTCACACAGTCGTCGTAATCACAATAATCGCACTCCGGGCAATCTATCATGCAAAACAATAATTTCAATCAATCATACAGTAGAAAAACACAACAAAACAGTATGCACACATTTTAGAAAAGAGAAAAACAAGATCAAAAGCTTTCCACAAACATTTTCCATTAAACAAATAGGCTTTTAATAGGCATTATAGGAATATGAATTCTTTCAGTACAAAATAGTTCTGTCAAATTTGGTAAACCATGCTACTGTATAGAAAAAGTTCATAGCTTTCATTTGCCACTGGTTTCATCTCAAAATGATTTATAGATTAAAACTTATAGCCAAAATACTCATTTAAGTGATTTAATCATAGGTAATTATTTTGTACTGTAACTAAATCAACTAATGCTACAGTGGCGTATATTACAATTTTCTGAATCCATAGACACCAAATTTGCCAATTTTGGAGTTGTGGATATTTTTCTATGAATTTTAAACCATATAAAAGATTTAAATATTCTAGAAAATATGCATTTGTAAAATTATGAATTTTATTACATGATAATATTCTACTTAATTTTCCGAAACCAGGCATATATAATTTGTATTTTTCTGACAAATATTCAATTTTCTACGAATTTTACAAGTTCTGCAAATATTCTGGCTATTTTAAAATTTTATTACACAGTCAGCCGACAACTATGCCACACGACGCGATCTGATTGGCTGCAGGCGCTGAGTGGGCGCGCTGACGCGGAGGCCAGGTGGAGCGTGCTGGTTGGCTGGTACCGGTTCGCTGGAGCCTTCTAATCTGCACCTTTGATCACGGATCTGATGGTGGGGAATGAAGGCATCCGATGCTCACCGTCGATGGCGACGACAAGTAGCAGCGGCGGTTCGTAGGTGGTCCCTGGTGGCGTTTAGGACGTCCACGAGAAGCGTACGACGACATTGAGATCCCTGGTGGCCTCTGTTTCGTTCTTCTCTTCTCGTGCAGACGGTGAGGCGCGGCTGAAGGCGTATGATCGCTGCAGACTCCGGTGAACAATTGGAGAGGATGTGACGACCCGTGGAGGGGGAAAGAGGGGTGAGGAGACGCGTCTGAGAACGGGGAATATGACAGGGTAAAAAGGGAGGCGAGTGCGATAGGGGTCACCGAGTTCGAGCTCGTACCAAAGCTCGGTGATGACGGCGGTCAGTGGCAGATCGGGAATAGTCCGGGTGGCATCTAGGGTTGGCGAGATTGGCAAAAGAAGGGAAAGAGGGGGGCGTGCGGATTTAAAACGGGGGAATTTCTGAACAGACGCGATGATTTTCGTGGAATTAGGGATGGGATCGAAGGGGATTCGTGCGGCATCGTTCTCTGGCCAGAGGTTGAAGGTGAGGGGTGGGCTCCGCCTGTCAGCGGCACAGGGAGAAGGAGCTGGGTTGGATTTGCTACTAGGTGGGCCGGTAGCGGTTTCTATTGCACGCACGGGCGACGCGTAGGAGCGCTGGCCGGTTGGTCTCGGTAGAGTAGGTTAGTTAGTTTTTGTTTTGTTTTATTCTTTTTATTTTATCTATTTTTGTTTCCTTCATATCTTTTTCATATTAACTCCAATTGACTTCAAACCAGTTTCAAAAAAAATCTAAAATTCAAAATAACTTTTTAGGACTACTACGGAATATATTCATGTCCAATTTAAATATTCAAACAATAGGTTTTATTTAGAAACCCTAATAGATGCATAAAGGATTTTCAAATAGGGTTTTTCACAAAAGGTTTTAAATTTGGAATTCGCAAGATGCCATGATGCAATGCACATGAATCCTATGAACTTTCCCATTCTAAAATTCTGGGATGTTACAGACTAACCCCCTTAAGATGAATCTCGTCCTCGAGATTCGAGATGGCTAGCAAATAGGTTTTGTGGTGTTCTCGAAGATTGCATTTCTAGCATCCAAGCTTTTCCATGCTATGGGTATATTCATCAAGCTAACCCCTTAAGAAAACTAAACTTGGCATCTCCAATCATCTAAGACTTAATGGTGGCATCTTGTATTAGCTATCAATTTCTTCTCTAGTGAGTTCACTTTAACAGATCCTCTAAGTAACTCTATATGTGACTAATCTCATCCATGAGTGCCTTATATGAATGAATGCGATGCACCAGTATTGAGAAGGTATGAGTGCGTTGCATAAATAATCCAGAGGCTTACCAGTCATAGAGCATGGTTTATTGAGTCCTCTTTTCACGTTCATGTGGTTCGCAGTTGCCTTCTCGGTTGAATTTGACTTGGTCCCATCTTCTGGACAACTATAGGCGTAGTGTTCCAACTTTATACACTTATAGCATTCCACATTGCCGAGATATTTATTTCCATTATGGTGATGGCCATTGTCTCCAGAATTGTGGCCATTTCCTCCTCCATGGTGCTGATGTCCATTGCCTCCATGCTGGTTGTGTCCATTGCCTCCATTTTTGTGGCCATTACCTCCATTGTTGTGGCGCTGAGAATTGCCATTACCATCATGGGGGTACGCTTATGATATGATCCTGAGTTGTGATTGCCATTGTGCTTCCTCTTGCGCCTTTCAGCTTGACCTTGTTTCCCTTCGAGAATTCTGGATTTATCCATCAAAGTCTGGAAATTAGGGGCATGAACAACAAAGAGTTGGACTGAGAGTTCATCATTCAGGCCATAGAGGAATCTCTCCCTCCTCTTGGCATCAGTGTCCACATCCTCTAGCGCATAGCGAGACGGGTTAGCAAACTCCTCTATGTACTTAGAAACATTGCGGTGATTCTGGCGCAGGTTGCGAAACTCCCTTCACTTCAAAGTCATAACTCCAGTTGAGACATGGTGGGTCTTGAATCCCTCTTCAAACATTTCCCAAGTGACAGTAGAAATAGGATGGGTGATCCGGAAAGCATCCCACCAGGAAGCAGCTGGTCCTTCCAACAAGTGAGCAGCAAATCTCATCTTCTCAGCATCATTGCATCCAACAGTCACTAAGTATTTGTTCACCGAGCGCAACTAGTCAAGATCAATCATAGGTTCAGGTGCAGTGGAGAACTTAGCTGGCCTAAGTTTCAGAAACCTGGTGAGAGCATCCTCATGGGCTGGTTGTTCCCGTCGTCGTCGTCGTCGTCGTCGTCGTCGTCGTCGTCGTGGTCGTTGTTTGTTGTTGTTGTTGTTGTTGTTGTTGTTGTTGTTGTTGTTGTTGTTGTTGTTGTTGTTGTTGTTGTTGTTGTTGTTGTTGTTGTTGTTGGAAGCCATGAATTGAGTCATCTCCTATGCTAGCTGTGCCTGAGCTGCTCCATCTCAGTGGGTTGATGGGGAGGTGGCATCTGTTTGGGACAGCATAGATAAGTTATAGATAGAAGGGACTAGATAAAGTAGTACTACCCATAACTATATGAAGCAATTAGTGACACAAACAAGCAAACCATCATAAGCAATCAACACACAAGCAACCACTTGCATAACAACATTATAAGGGTCTAATCTTAGCAGTATATAACCATAAAATAGTTTGAATATGTTGGGGACAATACTAGAGTAAGATAGAGCAACATATAAGCAATACACAAAATCTGTCAAAATAGTACAGTAGGTTTCACGAACTTTTCTGACCGACTTAAACACGTCAGGAATTTTAGCCAATTTTTGTGCATATAGTACAGGAAGTTTCGCACTAAACCCTATTTTTTCAGATTTTTCCCACTTACCAAAAAAACATGAAAAATGTATAGTACAAAAGGTCAGGCAGAAAACTACAGCACTAATATCACAAATTTCAATCAATTCACACCAATAAACTAATCTAAAAACCTCAAGAAATTTTCAGAAACTTTGGAGTTCAAAACTAACTGATCTAAACAAGGCATAACACGAAATAGCTTAATACAAACAAGCAAGTAACCTATATTGTCATATCACATAAGTTGGTAAAATCAATATGCTAACACGATAGCGATGATCTCCTAAAGAGATAAAACATGGTGGTCTAGTCCTAACCAAACTTGATGAGATATTCATTTATGTCATCCTAGTTTTTATTCTACTTGTAGGAAAACTCTCATATAGGTACCAAATGAATGGACAACTACAAATTTTGAACAATAAGAGGTTCTAGAAAAGATAGACAAGGAATATAAGAACTCTAATAAGTAGAAAATATGATAGTTCTCCTAATAGAGGTCTCCTATTTCTAATCCATTTCTAAGGTCACGAACCTACAGTCAACGCAATGCTCTGATACAATCTGAAGCGATCCAACCCGTTAAGAATTGGATCCTGTGTTTACAGTACTAGTCCCTTGGATCGATTAGCTAGCACACACAGTTTTGATTAATAAAAGAGTATCAATGCGTCACGTTATTACAACGATTGATCCAAGAATATAAATATTACAAAGTTGCTTAGCTCATAGCTAGCTCAAATAACATAGTTCAATAAATAAACAATATATAAAGGCTCCATCATGCCACAGGCAACTCGCTGAGTGGAGATTCGCAACCTAAACGAAAACCTTACATGTCGTTGGAGTAACCTGCAACATAAAAAATTGCAGCAACGAATGGTCAATACATTTGAATTGTATTGGCAAGATGTCACCGTTATGTGGACACAATTGGCAACCTGTCATATACATGCACACTTTGGCTAGTGGAGTTTAAGCTATTTGCATAAAGTAGCATTTTCTCCTACCTTTTTAAATAAAGTTTTAGTTCTTAAAAATAACTAAGAACAACTCGAGTCACTTAAGAGATCCTAAAAACTATGGACACATTGAGTCACTCAAGTGCTCCTATAACCCATTAAGTTCACCATCAAGTTTTATTAGAGAAATTAGAATGAATGAGACTTTTCAACTGCGTCGAGAGAAGTTACTCATAATTGTCCATTACCGGGGACACGGCTAAGTACTTAGTTCATAAACCACCTGCAGAGGCTAGTACACCTTTCCCACAAGACCCGATCAACCCCTTTTGAGAGAAGACCAGGACAAAACCTTTGGGAAATAGAATCATGAGCCTAACTCCGGACCATACCATCCTATCAACACCTACATCTGCTAGTCATGGCAGGACATGATCCTATAACTTACTTAGTCAAGTCAAAGCCCATATGACATGTGGCTGTACATGGAATTTACTAATCAAGACCGTCTATTATCTCTCTGAAGCCTGGGTGGCAATCCCCACCAAAATCCACACTCGATGACCCAATCAATGCCATTCCACCCAGGTGATTCATTGATTAAGTGGCTTTCATTTCAGCAAAACATAATCTTTCTCGTACACATATGTATCATGAAAACCACCCACGCAACTAATAGCATGGCTAAGCATCTACAATACGATGGCTATCAAGGAATCAACTGGGGATATGACAATTCTATTGGATACTCACACCATAGCGTAGCATATATAATATAAAGCATTTCCTTCAATGCAAGCTACTAAAAACTAAATGCATAAGAAAATAATAGGAGATTCATGATAGTGACACTTGCCTTAGTTGTAGTAATCATTCACACAGTCGTCGCAATCACAATAATCGCACTCAGGGTAATTTATCGCGCAAAACAATAATTGCAATCAATCATACAGTAGAAAAACACAACAAAACAATATGCATGCATTTTAGAAAAGAGAAACAAGATCAAAAGCTTTCCATAAACATTTTCCATTAAACAAATAGGCTTTTAATAGGCATTATAGGAATCTGAATACTTTCAGTACACAATAGTTCTATCAAATTTGGTAAACCATGCTACTGTATAGAAAAAGTTCATAGCTTTCATTTGCCACCGGTTTCACCTCAAAATGATTTATAGATTAAAAGTTATAGCGAGAATACTCATTTAAGTGATTTAATCATAGGTAATTATTTTGTACTATAACAAAATCAACTAACGCTACAGTGGCGAATATTACAATTTTCTGAATCCATAGACACCAAATTTTCCAATTTTGGAGTTGTGGATATTTTTCTATGAATTTTATACCATATAATAGATTTAATATTCCAGTAAATATGCGTTTGTAAAATTACTAATTTTATTGCATGATAATATTCTACTTACTTTTCTGAATCCAGGCATATAAAATTTGTATTTTTCTGACAAATATTCAATTTTCTATGAATTTTACAAGTTCTGCAAATATTTTGGCTATTTTAAAATTTTATTACACGGTCAGCCGACAACTACGCCACACGGCGCGATCTGATTGGCTGCATGCGATGAGTGGGCGCGCTGACGCGGAGGCCAGGTGGCGCGTGCTGGTTGGCTGGTACCGGTTCGCTGGAGCCTTCCAATCTGCACCTTTGATCACGGATCTGATGGTGGGGAATGAAGGCATCTGATGCTCACCATCGATGGCGACGACAAGCAGTGGCGGACGGCGGCAGCAGTTCGGAGGTGGTCCCTGGTGGCGTTTAGGACGTCCACGAGAAGTGTACGATGACGTTGAGATCCCTGGTGGCCTCTATTTCGTTCTTCTCTTCCCGTGCAGACGGTGAGGCGCGGCTGACGGCGTACGATCGCTGCAGACTCCGGCGAACAATTGGAGAGGATGTGACGACCTGTGGAGGGGGAAAGATGGGTGAGGAGATGCGTCCGAGAACGGGGAATAGGACAGGGTAAAAAGGGAGGCGAGTGCGGTAGGGGTCACCGAGTGCGAGCTCGTACCGGAGCTCGGTGATGACGGCGGTCAGTGGCAGATCTGGAATAGTCCGGGTGGCGTCTAGGGTTGGTGAAATTGGCGAAAGAAGGGAAAGAGGGGGAGGGGGTGGCGCGCGGGTTTAAAAGGGGGGGAATTTCTGAACAGACGCGACGATTTTCGTGGAATTAGAGATGGGATCGAAGGGGATTCGTGCGGCATCGTTCTCTAGCCAGAGGTTGAAGGTGAGGGGTGGGCTCCGCCTGTCAGCGACACGGGGAGAGGGAGCTGGGCTGAATTTTCTACTGGGTGGGCCGGTAGCGGCTTCTGTTGCGCGCGCGGGCTGGCCGGTTGGGCTGGGTAGAGTAGGTTAGTTAGTTTTTGTATTGTTTTATTCTTTTTATTTTATCTATTAACTTCAATTGACTTTAAACCAGTTTCAATTAGGACTACTAGGGAATATATTCCTGTCCAATTTAAATATTCAAATAATAGGTCTTATTTAGAAATCCTAATAGATGCATAAAGAATTTTTAAATAGGGTTTTTCACAAATGGTTTTAAATTTGGAATTTGCAAGATACCATGATGCAATGCACATAAATCCTATAAACTTTCCCATTCTAAAATTCTGGGATGTTACATCTCTCTCCCAATTCACTTTCTGTTGAATCCTGTATGGCTAAACCCACGACTGAGACGGAACAGAAGGGAACCGGCTTGCCGTCATAGTGTACGCTGATGGTAAAACCTTCCACGGCTCGCCAGAATACCAGCAGCCACGCCACGGCGGTTGGCGCCTCCTCGCCCCAAACTACTAGGAGTCCCGGAACAACAGCATCTTGACGCATGTCGAGCAGATTAATTCCGCCTAATCTGCACCATATCGAAGGTAATTGATAGGATGAATTACTCTAAACGGAACAAATCCATGCCACAGCCGCCCCAAATCTCGCCTCCGATCCCGTGCTGGCCGCCTCCGTCGCCGACCGAAGACCCCGGTCCGCTCCACTCCTGTCTCCCGGCGGCCTATGCGGCGGCATAGAGCTGCCTGAGCCAGAACGAGGCGTGCGGCGGCGAGGCGACGTCCCGGGTACTTGACCTTGGCGCGGAGCCTAGCTTTGGAGATCGCCATGACAGCCACACGCGGCGTCTCCCCCAAAGTTGCGCGTCGATTTTCCGGTTGTTCGTATGGAGCACGTCCCCCACAAAGATAGAAGACTCAAACATAGAAAGAAAAAAACAGGGACAAATAAAACGCCAAGTCGGCCTCAGCCATAACTAACAATCCCGGCTCAACATTACACGTCGACAATCCCTGTTTGGGAATAGACCTAAGGTTTAAAATAGACCATGATCAAAAAGATCAGTGTGCCAATTTCAAGGATTAGAAGTTTAGGGTTTGATTTTCATTTTTCTACAAGTTTAAGTTTTGTTTTAAACTTTTCTCTTCAAATAACTACTAGCTTATATTAACGCAGGTTTAACATAATAAATCGTGACGTGTGTGCTGTAGCATGAGTTAACGAGCAACTGCCTATGATGCAGCAACTAGTTAATTATATACAAATGAGTTATAACTGAATAGCTCCTCCTAAAATATACAGACCAAATTTTAGAAATACACCGGTGCATCGCAGTGCAGCGTCGTGCAGATAGATAAATGGAGAATGTGTTTGGGCACAACATGCTGCTCATAATGGCCCGTTCACAGAACAGAAAATCATCTGTATTCTCTTAGGAGCCGCCGGTTGCTCCGGTTTGTGGACAAACACGATGGCATATGTGTTCCATTGCCCTAAACATACGCGTGGTGGCGCTCACAAGAACTGAACCATGATGCAGTAGTACTCCTTCCGTTTAAAAATATAAGATGTTTTAGGTTTGTAAAGAAGATGTATCTAAACATATTTTAGTGTATATGTTCAAATGAATCTAGACACTAAAAGGTATCTAGATACATCTTATTTACAAACCTAAAACATCTTATATTTCCAAACGGAGAGAGTACATGTGACATTTGTCTCTGAACAAAGACGGCGTAAATTTTGTCCATTGGCGCTGAAATTTTTCTTGGTCAGAACTCCCTTCTCTCACCCACAATCCCTAACAAAAGACCCCCTCCCAAACTCGAGCTCCTCTGGCATCCCCATCGTCCGTGGTGGCGGTGGCACCTGGCCACCACAGACGAAGGGAGCGGTGGCGAACCCCAGCAGTCCCTTCTTCACGCGGAGAGGTGATGCTATGGGCAGACATGCAGCGTGGGGTGATGGAGTGGGATGGCGGCTCGTGGAGGAGGCGATGGGGGTGGTGCACGACTATGGTGGCGCGTGTGGAGGCCGGTGATGAGGCGACGACGACGACAACTGCACGGGTCCAATCGTGGCAAGTGGCAATGTGCATCGGCATCATGTTGCTGATTTGGACATCCTTGCCACAGATCAGTGTTGCCTGGTGTATTGGTACTCATGCGGCGAGTTTTTCACCTCGGGCGGCGCTTTATCACCACATAACCTACAACATGGTCTGGCCTTCACAAACAGTTTGGTGGGCCAACCGGGTTCTCAGACTTACGCGGTGTTGTTGGCAACAAGATCTTGTTGTTGGGTCTTGGAGGCTGCACCGCTGCAAGAGTGATGGTTGTGGCGCTCCGGGCGAAACCCCTACTGAACCTTTGTTAGTGCTGACAACAGAGGCATCCTCAGGCATCGTTCCCCTCTTCGGGGCGTTGTCGGGGAGCATCGATTCAACCCCACCCCATTCCTCCTGGTTCAGCCCCCTGGTGAAAACGAAGACCTTGCTTGCCAGATTGGATGACGACGATGTTGTGGACGTCGCTCCCTCCTTGGAGGTGTTGTTCTTGGAGATATGGCCTTGGGTGGCACGTGTGGTGATGGCACATGCTTCGCCTATGGCGAGAAGATCCTTGGAGCTCCAACGTCATGCTAGTTTGGTTATCCTTCTGGCAAGGATTGTGGACCAAGGAAGGATCCTCTGTTGCGGTGTTTCGGTCGCATGGTTTTTCGGTCACATGGTTTCACTCGATGGGTGGTGGCTGACGATTGTAGACTTATGTTGCAACGACGAAGAACACGGAGGTGGGTAGTGGTGCTGCTTCCCGAGCGTCTTCTCCAAAGCCGGAGTGGCCCAACTTTTTCTTTCTTTACGAAATGGATTATCGCTCTTGGGATGGGTTCATGTTCAGTGCGCGCGCATCTAGGCTAGGGTTTGCTTGGTGACGTCGGCTGTAATGTTTCTTTAGCGGCCTTGACTATGTCATGTCTTAAGTGACGGGTGTTTCAGCCTATTCTTAGACTTATACGGTTGTATGCCTATTATTTCTATCGATAAATTGAGACGCAAGCGTTGGAATTTCGCGGCAAAAATTAATTTTCTCTAAACACAACCCCATTCAACCCATTCATAAGCGTGAGTGTATGTATACATTCGTGAACGTATGTGTTTGTATTGAGTTTCATAAAAAAAATAAAAAACACAGAAAAAAAGCCATGGGCTTTGAAAATCACAATACTAAAAGAGACCCATGTAATGTGAGCTTTGTTAGGTCCATTCGTGAGGATTGAGGGCCTCCAATGCCAATCGCTAATTCGCTCATTCCTTGTGCACATCGCTGCAGCGTCGCCTGTGGCCTGCTTTGTCTCCGATTCCATATTGCGGCATCGAAAAAAAGTACTACTCGTACCTCAATTCCCCGCGGGGGCATCACCTCAACGGCAAATCGCAGCCCAGGACTGAGTGTGACGCTGATAGGAGGCCGGCGGACGAGTCGGCGACAAGGACGAAGCGACGGTCTACTGAAATTGTATCCGCAAGTTTAGATAATGCACTAGCAGTCTATGGCAATTTACTCCATATGGACAAGTGATCCTGATTTTAATAAAAATCCGAAATTTTCAAGCTTCAACTTGTTTTTAAACACAACGACTTAACTTTGTGAAAGGCCATGTAGGTAAAGCGCCGCCAGGGAGAGGCGACTGGGAGGAGAAAAAACCCCATCTAGGGTTCCACACCCTTTGCCGGCAACGTCGCAAGTCTGCTCCTTCTTCAGTGGCTTTAGGGTCTCGGAGGTAGGGCGAACCATGGCCTCGCATCGACGGAAGATTTTCTATTCTTTGTTTAGTCTGTTTTCTAGTGTCTTCTTCGGGATGTCGAGGCGACGACTACGTCCTGCAATCAAAATAATGTTCTCTCCGCTCTATCCTCGTTCCGATGGTGCATCTAGCGCCGACGGAGGGCGCGTGGAGTTGTTTGTCCGACAGATCTCCTAAAATTTTCTGTTTTCGTCTTCGTTGGTTTATTTTCAGGTCAGTCTCTTTCGATCTACAATTATCATCATTGGCGATGGTTGCTGCTCTAGTGTGCTGGTTCTTTATGACCTTAACACGACGAATTTATGTTTGTCTATTACAATAAGCTCTACTACGACAAGTTTTGTCTGGCTCGGGTGATAAAGGGCGAGGACAACGGCGCGCCTTCCACCTATGCTAGTGTTTGTAATCGTCGCTAGGTGTGACCTATTTTTAATTTTGATTACTTTTGGGCCTCTTTATACTATTTTTGATGATTATTAATATATTTATGGAATTTCATAAAAAAAACTTGTTTTTGAAGAATAACCCAGGACATAGCCAATAATTTATCACATAAATGTGCAGACTTTCAACTTAAATACTTTGTATTATGAGATACACAAAAATGGAAAAAAGTGTGGATCGGTATACTTAGTTTTACACCTCTCAAATTTTATTATATTTGTCATTTTCGTGTAGCCCACAATATACAGGATTTCAGTCCGAGAAATGTCATGCTTATAGAATACAACGTTAACTATAGCTAGAATTTATTTTAGTTTTTTTAAAGCTATAAATATGGTTTTTGAATTCTTTTTAAAACAAAAGGAGCACTGGAGCTCGTGAGACAGAGACACTTTCCAAGACTTAACCCACAAATTCTACTAATCTCCATATTCATGTGCCTTCAGTTATCTCAGAGCCAAGAGAAATTTATTTGCATGAACTTCATTATGATCATGCTAAATCATTGTTGGACACAAATAAGTATGTATCATTTCACTTGGTCCATCAACTAGTGCAGCGGAGTACTGATTTTGCCGGTTGCACCCCAAAAATATTAAACAAGTTTATCAAGTTCTAATCACCCAAGTTTAGGGTTAATAAAAAAATTATTATTAAAATGAATATGAATGCACGTGTGTGTGATTAAGACATGAATGATTGCAATTGCCATGTTTGATTGCTATGAATGATAAGGATTGGTTTAAAGATGAAAACAATATCATCTAGATCATTTCCAAGCAAAATCAAATGAAGAGAAAATCAAATATAAGAAATATAAGTAAATGGTTATTTTTTGACCAAAATCAACCACTAGAACACTTTGGGTGTTCCTAGTAAAAGATTTTTAATAGAAATAAATACAATTCTTTTCACCCCTTGCTAGACCAAGTAACAATGAACCCAAGCAAACTCACAAACTCACAGAAACTATTTTCAAATCCATTTGAGAGGCATTCAAAAATTGAATCCTTAATAGGTACTAAGATGGCCATTTCCCCAAAACCAACCAAACCAATTCCCCTTGGCAAACCCTAGCAACCATAGACACTCAAGCTTATGAGAAGATCACTCACCAAAATTCATCCAAAAATTCAAACTTTGAATTCATGCGGCCATTTCATCAAACACCTGGTGAGCATAGTAACAGCTGCCCAACTATTACTGTTCTTGATCAATGCCTTTTCTACCAATTGTCCCCATTTCACTCCCCCTAGTCTCCCCCAGCACCTAGCAACGTAGCCGACCAGCACCCCATCTGCCGTTTGCGCCAGTACCATGCCGCCCGACGCTCACCTGCCAGTCGAGCATGGGCAACTCGCCACAAGCCGCCCCGCGCGTGTCCACGGTGTCTAGGAGACATGCCACCGTCCACCGCCACTCCCTGTCCATCCCTCGATCGCAGCCCAGCCGTGGACCACCCGAGAAACGTCGCGCCATTTCTCTGTCGCCATGCCGAGAGCGCGCCAGAGCGCCGCGGCCGACACGCGCGCACACGCCGCGCCTCTCCTTCACCACGCGTACCTGCACTCGCCACGACCCTAGTGTAACATCCTAGGATTAGCACCTAAAAATAGAGAGGACACGGGTTTGTGCATTGCATTCATGCATAAGAAAATCCGGAAAATTTTCACACAAAACTAAAAGAGCTATAGAGGGATCGAGATCTCTCTTGTACTGATGGAAACTTCGGAGCAAGTACAATAGATTTCGACATGACCTTTGTAGAATTCTTTGTTTTGGGGGAAAGTTGTTCAAACATGTATTTGAATTATTCAAATGAATTTATAAAATTCACAAATGGAAATTGGAAATATTTAATAACTTGAAATGAAATTATTACAAAAAATGTTATAAAAAGAATTCTTTATTAATATATATATATACATATAGTATTACATTGATCTTTTACAATAAATGAATAAAAGTAAAGTATCAGGGAAACAAATAAGTAGAAAAAGGAATTACATTACTCTAATAAATAAAAGAATCCTTTATTGCAAGAAAATATATTTGACATTGTCTTTACAAATGAATTGTAAAAAAAGAAAATAAGTAAACTTTATTGAATAAAATACAACAACACAATATTTTTAAAATATTCAAACAGAAAATAAATTACAATATTTAATACAAAAAAATTCCTAAGCTATTGTTCTCTTATCCCCTTCATCATCTGACATTTTCTTTCTTCTTCTCATTTCCTGCAAAACAACACAAAACATAACAAAACAAAAAATAAATAAAGAGAATTGTTTAGGCTAATATTACTCTCAGACAGTCATAGTGTTGCTATGCTAGGTTCATCATTGAGTATGGGTAAAAAGGGCCAAATAGGATCTGTTCTTATCAAATTCAAGCTTCAGCCTTGTGCATCATTAGCGTAGAGTCAAGCTTCCACTTGGCAAATAAAAATAAAGGTTAGGATCAGATAGCACCAAACCAGCCGAGCACATCCATAGCAAAAAGATCTCACAGATGAAACCTGGACAAGGGGGAGGTTCCTGGATCAGCAGCACACAAACAAGCAGATTACACATGCATCCAGGCATATGTGTTGTCAACACCACAAGGAAACAACAAGTAGAGAAAGAGCACCAGTCGTAGTAGAGTGCTACTATATCCTCTCTTCACATACACAACAAGACCAACAAATCTTATACTAGCCCAAGAACACCACAAAGAACATCTTTTGTTCTTAGCAGTTCTCTCTCAAGTAAACACAAATCACAAAGCCAACCACTGGATAACAACCACACATATTACTCCATCATCTCACCACATCTCTAGCTTTGGTTGCTCCCTGGAGCCATCCAAGAGCTAGAATAAGAGGAAGACAAGATCCAGGAGCACCAGCAGAAGAAAAGCAGTAGCAGATCCAATAGATCAAGTCAGGAGCACAAGGAGGAGGCCTAGGTGCCAAGGAGAGTAGCAGTAGCTACCTCAGAAAAAGGGAGGAAAGCATGCCACCAAATCAACAGTGGTTGATCAATATCAACACCAGCCCAGCAGCTGCAACAACTCAACAAACCACAGGTTAACCACCAAAATCATACTATAGCACCTGTTCTTATTAAACTGCACCATCAGGTTCAAGTAGAATTATAGCTTTGTTACAAACTCATCCAATTTCAACTTTCCTTCAACTCTAGAGTTTCATCTAGGAGGAGGGTTTAGAGTGATACTCTTAGTATTGCAAAGAGAGCTTTGCAAAATCATCATAGAGTAATATCAAGTCATATAATAGCATATGATCTTTTTCTTTTCCAATCAAGGCCTTAGACTGTGCATCACTGGCCATATATCCACATCATCCACTACTATGCAGACATAATTGCAACCAAACCTTGAGCAGCAAGATATGCTAGCTCAGTCACCTACTGGGCACACTCCAGGAATTGGAGGTACCATAGTGGCAGCTTAACTAACAATCTGGAAATATAAAATCTAACCAACCAGAGAAAACCATCTTCCTAGCTAATAATATCTAGAAATCATCCAATGATGTACTGTAACATAATGACAATACTTATACTAGCATTCCAACTTTAAATTCAAAGATAAATTCTCTTAATTCACCAAAGCTTTAGACCAGCATCATAAGCATTAATTCCCTATAGATTTTATCCAACTATATAAACAACAATTCATCCTATCTAAAGTACTATTGTGCTCACTCCCATAGGGAGGCACCACAATAGTAACCAAGGAAAGAGAAGCCATCAGAACAATACATCAAGTTCAGTAATCATCTTCCTAATTAAATAATTAGGAATCATTTTAAAAAAATCACTGCCATATGGATCACCCATAGATGATATACCATTTCATCCATAAGCAACAATAAAGTACCAAATCACCTCTCTAGTAGAATTACCAGAGATCAATCTTGTAGCCAACAGACAATTAAAGAAACTATTCCACATCATTTTCTTAAGCATTCTACCTAGGAATCAATTTAGAAGATTGCTAACTGTCAATATAAGACATAACATGTTAAACCTCAACATATACTAGACCAGTTGGTCAGTATAGAGCACAACTGAAATCCAGATCTTTTTCCAAAAATTGCAAGTGGATTAATCAAGCTACTAGTATTAATCATTCAAATTCCACAGTGTAGATATCACCAAATAACATCTGTTGGGGATGACTGTTCTCCAAATAGCAGCATAGCACTCTGTAGCATCTCTTATGTTACAGCCAAATCCTAAGTATATTGATAACATCATCACCAAACCATCATTACGATGTGTATGTTCCCAACACTATACATTAGCTCAAAGCAACACCACATACCACTGAGCAGAGTCATCGGCTCGATGGCCGGTCGCAGGAAAGAACTCACCGAGGGTGCCGAGCACCTAGAGCGTAGGCGTGACGAAGCCAGGGCACAACACACCAGTGAGGCTGCGGTGATGGAATCATCGCTGTCCCATCGGCTGCAGCACTAACACAATACCACCACCTCAATAAGCAGTCCAATAGAAACAGATCAAGGTCGGTGGGGTTGCAGGTACCCTGCCGTCCCACCAAAACCTAGGTCAAAATTAGACAACACCAACATACCAAGCATCAAAAAATGTTACTAGGATTCTAGGGTTCCCAGTAGAAAGGAGAAAAGGTAAAAGACTAAGAGAGGGAAGAATAGATACCTACCTGAGACGAGCCCAAACACGCCGAAGAGGGGACAAAGACGGCGAGGATAGCGACACGGTGGCACGGTGGGCACCGAGGCGCCTGCACCATGCCAAGCCATCCCCAGCGGCAATAGCACACAAGAATGTCACAAACAAGCAAAAGCACCACCAGAAGTCACCGGAGGCGCGGCGACACTAGAATCGACAGCGGTCATAGCAAGGAGGAGCTAGGGTATTAGCCGGGTGCGCGCAAGCCAAATCGACAGGGGAAAAGAAAGAGGAAGAGGTGGCAAGGCAACACCGGCGTGCGTCGGTGGCGGAGATGGCTGGCGACGGCCGGTGTAGCGGCAGGCAGCGGCGTATGCGAGCTGAGTAGAAGGGGAATGAGGAATGAGGACATGCGTCCGTATGTGTGTCGCGTGAGAGAGGCAGAGAGGAGAGTGAGAGAGGAAGTGGGTCGGGCTGGGTTGACCCCAGACCGGACCAAGTTGGGCTCTAGTGGGCCTGGTCCCTGGAACCGGTCCAGTTTGCCAACTGGGCCACAACATAAATTAATATTACCTAAAAACAAATATTTTTCCTATTTAAGCAAGATCTAAGAAAACATTTCAACTCAAAACATAACTATACAATTCCATTAAAACCCTAAAAAAATACATCAAAATATTCACAAAAATAATATCTACTTAAGAAAATATAACATTATTTATTTAAACTAAAAATAATAAAATTAAATATTAAAGCTATTAATTCTTAAGTGAAATTTCATAAAATAAGAAAAACCCCTAATAATAAATAAAAAATCATTTTTGTGTATAAGAATAAATCTACTATTTTATAAAAATACTAACCTAATTTTTATATAAAATTTGAAGTAAGTATTCAAAAAACATTTAATCCTTTATGGAATTTTATAAATATGATAATAATACTTAAAAATAAATAAAAATCATTTTTAAGGTCTTGTATAAATATATTACACTAAAAATATTAAATATATTATTAGTAAAGTTTTAATGGTTTAAAGTAATAAATCCTTATCTATTATCTATTTTTGAAAATTCATTATGAACATTTTTAAGTAAGAAATAATTATATTTATTTAGAAGTATTAAAACTGTACAATCTAATTACTAAAATTCTAAACCATAACTAAGGTTTATAATAAAACTTAAGTATAACTATTAACTTTTACATACTCTTTTTAAATTGAAATTAAACTCCTTTTAAATAAATATTATATATCACTCATGTATAAGATGGTGAATAATCTTCATCTCTTAACCACTCTTAAAATGACTCTAAACCCTACCAAATTTATAAGATAATCTAATTATGCTCCCATTAATAAGTTGCATGTTATTAAACTCATCTTTCACTTAAATTAAAAGGGATCATCTATAATATTATTTGTCAAAACCCTAAAACTAGATGATGTTCTAAAACTCACTATATCTTAAGATTCACTTCTATTCTTATAGTTAACTTTGGTCACTTGTACCATCAATTAAAATATGATAACTCAACATCATTCGTAACCATCACAAACCCTAATGTAAAACCTAACAACCCTCAAGACTGATTAACCTTAACTAAACACTAGTTTCTTCAAATGTTATTCTTTTTGCCATTTCAAACAACAACCCTAAAGTAAGTCCTTTAACTCTTAATGACCTAATCCATGGAATTTTAGCATAGTCATCAGTTAGCAATCAACCTCAATCTTAGATTATAATGATATCCTATTTCATATCTTATATGTCAAGATTTAAGTTCTTTATATTGGTAATTTCTTATGAAATAAACTTTAAGATAAACCCAATCTTCAAGAAGATACCTAAGATCAACTCATTTATAATGCGGAGGATTTCACTTTGGGAATTATAAAATTGCAAGCATTATTTATGAATAATGGCATCTTGCTTCTTTAAACATTATTCCTTACAAGACCAATGATGATGATTTCAGATATTGAAGACCGTGAATTCATAATCTTGCAATCACAAAAGGCAAGTTCACACTTGCTCATGTCCTTTTATTACTTTCTCTAAAGTATTTTGCAAATCCAGTGTTGTCATCACCTGCATTTCAAAAAGGTCAGAAAACACTATTTTCATAATATTATGATTATAGGTTATTTACCATGAGGTAATAACCTTCTATGGAAGTTCCGGTGGTAAAGGGCCAAAATATCTAGGACTTAACAACTAATGTCGCCAATGATTCTTGCGCCGTACATTATGCATTAACCATGAGATTTGGAATCGGACAGAGAAGTCAACTGGATCGACTCCCTTTCGCATGCCAACGGATAACCGGGCCGTTGTTGTAACTCCTCTTATAGAGGGTTGGCAGAATATGGGTGGGATCCCTCAACGCCCCACGACTTCTGGGGTCTATGAGGGTTGTACACCTTAGGCTGCTATTGGAAACAAGTTTTATCCTAGGCCTGATGTGCAATCCGTAGGGTATGCGGGGTCGCGGAGAAGGACACTGATTGGCTTGGATCTTAGTCTGGGCTCATACCAAGGAAGTTTGAACGAGCCTATAACTCGGATGTGCAACAAAGCTAAGATCTCTCATGGGAAAAGCAATGCACCTCTGCAGAGTGTAAGAACTGTAACTTCTTACTCCCTGTTCCGAGAAGGAGCTACGAACGTGGCAGGAAATGAACTCCATGAAAGTTCTGGTAAACCTGTGAAGGCTGACAGTCATAGATTTTCAGAATAAAAGCAACCTTTGAAGAAATGTTTTCGAAAACCTACATAGCCTATGACCTATGGTCTATGGGTGTAGCTAGTGCATCAAACACTCCTTTTTAGTGAACTTACTGAGTACGCTCGTACTCAATCGTATCTTCTTAACCCTGGCTAGATCTCGGAGAAACCAATGGCGTTCCCAGGAAATAGGTTACTTGAAGATTTGAATATATCAAATGAAGATCAACGTAATCGAAGACCTTACCAGAAGCTATGTAAGTCATTCTGAACTGTAGAGTATAAATAAAACTCCTAGAGTCTAGAACCTACTTATGTAGAACAATACTATAGTAGCACTTTCAAGCTTTATATATACTAATAGTAGTATTCCTAAAGTAAATTCCGAGTGGATCTTTCTGGTTCCTTCTATATAATATTCCTCACTGTTCGAGGAAGTTCTGTGGATCTTTTGTAATATGTTATATGTAACCTAAAGTAATGTCTTGGACCTGCAATGTTTCTGTTATACCACTCTGAGGGATATAATACGAACGGAACGGTGTTCCACTGGTGTTATGTCAACGACTATAGTGTACTACATCATGCAGTGGTATGCTGGGTCACCGTACCTAGCTACCTCCCAGACATGCCCGTTCGCCGCCGGGTGACCTGTAGCCCCTGTACGTCGTCTCGAAAACCGCCGGATCCGCGCAGATCACTGATACATCCAATTTGCATCACCATTCTATATCATAATTTGCCTCTATTCTTTGATATGTTTCTTATTAAGAGGTGTTACTTATGTATTTTCATCTGTTTTTGCATTTTGGATGATTCTTGGAGGATGAACTGCCGAAGTCAGGATTCTGATGGAAAAAGAGGTGTTTTGATGCAATTTTGCAAAGATCAGAAAAATACCAAAAAAACTATGAAAAATCATATTTTCCCAGAAGACGAAGAAAGCCAGAAGGGGAGGCGGAGATGGGCCACAGGGGGCCCACCCCCCAGGCGCGGGACACCCCTAGGCCACGACTACAGGGGAGTAGCCCACCTGGCCCACCTCTGACTCCGCCCTCTCGCCTATATCTTCTCCTCGAAACCCTAAAACAATGAGAGAGACCACAGAAAGATTCTGCCGCCTCTGCGGGGCGGAAAACACCGAGAGAGAAAGAGCTCTCGGGAGACAAATTTCTGCCAGGGAAATTCCTTTCCGGAGAGGGGAGATCGTCGCCATCAACACCATCATCAAGATAGACTTCATCGGGATCATCATCATCATCCACACCATCATATCCACCAGCACCATCATCACTACTCCATCCCGCTGTAACAATTGTGTCGAATACTTGCATAGTTCTTAGGGGAAACTTTCCTGTTGTTGATTACTATTGTAGTTGATGCTTGTGAGTGGAACCATTGGATTATTGTTTATGTTCAGATTGTTATTTATCACCATATCATCTTTGATCTTGATCCATATGATGTCTCATGAGTAGTTCGTTTAGTTCTTGAGGACATGGGAGAAGTCATGTTGTTAGTAGTTGATTTGTGTTGAGATATTATTCAATGGTTTAGTATTTAAGTTGTGGTGCTATTCTTCTAGTTTTGTCATGTGAACATCGAGTACATGATATTTCACCATTTATGGGCCTAGGGAATGCATTGTGTATTTGGCTATTAATTGTGGGGTTGCCGGAGTGACAGAAACCTGAACCCCCGTTAGGACACCATTGCACAAGGGAGCGTAGGATCTCAGAGTTTAAGGCTGTGGTTAGGTTTATATCTTAATTGATTTCCTGTAGCTGCGGATGCTTGGAGGGGGTTTAGTCACAAGTATGTATTAGCCCAAGTAAGGTCGGTACATTAGCACATGTTCACCCACACAACACTTACAACACCAAAGAAACTACTCAGCTATTTGAAGCGAAAGCACTTGACAGAATTCCCATGTGTCCTCGAGAACGTTTGGTCCTTATAAGTATTTCCACCGGCTTGTCCTTTGCTAAGAAAGGATTGGGCCACTTGCTGCAATTCTTTGTTATCTTTATTACTTGAAGTTTATTTCTTTGCTTTATGAGAAAACCCCTAAAAATCCGTTTGCTAAGTATTTACAGAGATTTTCTGCTCCATACCACTAGTCAACACCTTTTGCTCCTTGTTGGATCGACACTCCTATTTATCGAAAGTACTACGATACACCCCCCTATACTAGTGGGTCATCAAGACTATTTTCTGGCGCCGTTGCCTAGGAGTGAAGCGCTATTGAAGAGTGGAACTGGTAAAGGAAACATATACTGTGAGTATTGCTTTTTATTTCTGTTTGTTACTTTGTTTCCAATATGGATAACCCACTTGGTTTTCTATTTCGGAAAATAGTACCACTGTTAGGGTAGTAGATGAATCAACACCTGTTGAGATAGATCCTTTTAAGATACCTACAAATATTGTTGATCATGTTATGGATAATTATTATTTGAGGCTTGATCCCATAGGCCCCCTGGCTCTCAAAAGTTGCAAAGTTTGTAAGGGTAGAATTGTCCCCACGCATTTTCAGAGGAGGGCGCGGGAGGGTAGCCCCCGAAGCCCAAGTCCAGGCTCGTATTCCCACGTATTCGCATACGTACTATTGCCTGCCACGATGTCAACCATTGCCACGTCGCCATGCCATTAGATTTCACCATTCATTGCCACGTTGTCAACCATTGCCACGTCGCCACGATATTATTAGGTCTCTCGATTTGATCACAAAACCTAACGCGCCGCCATTTCCACAGACACCGCTCTAACCCTAATTTTTTAATCATCCTGCCTAGCTCCGGCGGTGACGTGCGCTGGCGAAGGATCCGGATTGGCGACGTGAATCCGGCGGCCAGCCTTCGAATCCTCCAACCACACGAGCCTTCCGGCTCCGGCCGTTGACCGAGATCTAATCCTCCACCTGCGAATCTGCCCGGCTCCGGTGGCGACGTGTCCGTCCACGCCGACGATAACCGTTCTAATCCTACGTCTCCAGATCAAAGGCCAGCCAGATCTTCTCATCCTCAGGCCGCATCAACCAGTCCCGTGTCCCATCTCGCCACCGACGCCCGGAAGATGTGAGTAGCTGCCTCTCTAACCCACACTCTTTCCATAGCGGCTTAGGGTTCATCTTTGCATCTACGAGTCCTCCACCTTTAGCATAGCGGCTTAGGGTTCATCTTTGCATAGCGGCTTAGGGTTCATCTTTGCATCTACGAGTCCTCCACATATACATCACTGATTAGATTAGCGTTTCTGGTTTTCTTTACTTGAACAGATGGAGGACTCTATGCCAACTGGGAGTGACAATGAGAGCATCCCTACGCACAACGGTGATTCAAGTTTGGATGATGAAGATATGTTTTTCTCTGATGATGAGCTTACTGAGAATGACCTCTTTGAAGAAAACGAATCCGAGGATGATAAGGTCAAGTGAAGTTTTTTTTTAATTTTCACACCTAGAGCATGCAAATTTATACACATACTTTTTAAATTATGCAGATGGACATCGATTGTGTAAACAAGGATCTCCATCGGAAAGAATCTATCTCGGAAAGCATTAGTGATGTATGTCTAGCGCTACATTATTTTTATAAGAATTGAATAGCCATGTTATATGACTTTGTGCTACAATGCTGCAGGTTGTGCTATTCTCTCATAGTGACCATGATTATTTTGGGGATTCGGACTTAGAAAACTGTGATGTAGAGACGGCGGAAGAATCACAAGAACCTGAAGGATCAAAATCTGAATTCAAGAGTGATGTAAGTTGCTTATTGTTGTATGCCAAGGCATATATAGGATCAACCATATGACCACCACTTACATTTCTTTTTGCTTCTAACTGTGTAGGTTACAGACAGTTCAAAAACTGAATTCAAGAGTGATGTAAGTTGCTTATTGTTGTATGACAAGGCATATATAGGATCAACCATATGAGCACCACTTACATTTCTTTTTGCTTCTAATTGTGTAGGTTACAGACAGTTCACAGCATGGGCACAGACAACATCTAGTGATGCCAGAGAAGGATTTTTAGCATGCTCAGGATGAGCGTGACAGGCATCGGATTGTAAAGGAGATGACCTTCACTAACGAAGCGGCAGCATTCGCTTACTACAACGCATACGCCATAGAACGTGGTTTCAGCATAAGGAAACAGAGGGTGAAGCGAAATTCGGAAGGAGTTATTAATTACAGGCGGTTTCTCTGTTCCAGGGCAGGGGAACGCGAGGGAAAGTATGTGCACATGGAGAACCGCAAGAAGAGGCCACGAGCTCTGTCTCGATGCCACCGTCGAGCCTATCTCAGCGTGTCGTATAGCAAATCGAAGGGGATTTGGAAAGTTCTGCAATTTAAGGACGAGCACAACCATGTGCTAGCTAGACCCGATGAAGTCCCGTTTCTTCGGTCTCATCGGAAGATCAAGTCTTACCAGAAAGCTGAAATTATGTCACTAGCAGCAACTGGGATGTGCAAGTTCAATATTATGAAAACCTTTATCAGCAAAAGTGGAAGGTGGAGCAAGGTTGGGTTCGTCTCGAAGGATCTTTACAACATGTGTTCCTGGGAGAAGAGGAAGCTCATTGCATCAGGTGACGCTAACACAGCCATCCGAATTATGCAGAACAGGCAGGCCCGTGATCCTGAATTCTTTTTCGATTACTAGCTAGATGATGGAGGAAATTTGAAAAGCATGTTTTGGTGTGACTCTCAGTCACGTCGGGACTATGAGGATTTCGGTGATGTGCTGGTGTTTGACAGTACGTACAAAATGAATCGGTATGGCATGCCGTTCATTCCTTTCGTGGGGTTGAGCCATCACCACAGAACTACTGTTTTCGCATGCGCAATCGTCTCCGACGAGAAAACAGAAACGTATGTATGGCTCCTTCAAACATTTTTGAAAGCTATGTGTCAAAAGAAGCCAAAAGGGGTTATCACTAATGTAGACGGTTCAATGATGAAAGCCATTGGCATTGTCTTCAAGGATGTGTGGCACCGTGTATGTACGTGGCATGTTGAAAAGAATATGAAAAAATACCTCAATCACGATTCTCTGAATGAATTCAGGTCAATGATATACTACATCACCTCAGAAGAGGTCTTTGAGCAGAGATGGAGCGCCTATATTAAGAAATGGCAAACGAAGGGAACCAAAGAGTGGCTGAGTAGAATGTACAAGAAGAAGATATGGTGGGCCGCCGCGTATCTAGCCAATGGATTTTTTTCTCGTAATGAAAAGCAATCAGAGAAGCGAGAGTTTGAACTCGTGCCTACACCTTCATCTTGACTCTAAAATGACACTGGTGGATTTGATCATGCACTACGAGAATGCCATTAACCGTATCCGTTAGGAAGATGCGCGACATGACTGCGAGGACTCACAGACATTACCTTTGCTGGTTACTAAATACAAAGATATTGACTCTGCTGCAGCGAAAGTATTCACTGCAGCAAACTTCTATATCTTGCAATCGGAGCTGAAAAGAGTTGATGGACTCAAGATTGCTGAATGTGCGCAAGGTGATTCCAGTGATAATAATTACTCTCTGATATGGGCAGATAAACCTACTAGGCAGTTTGACGTGACCTACACGCCTAACAGTGAGGATAAAGTGCTCCTGCGGAAGAATGGCTAGGAAGGGGCTACCTTGCAAGAACATCCTCTACATGTTGGATTACCTGCAACTAGAAAAAATACCAACTTGTTGTGTCCTTCGGCGCTTCTTAAAGAACGCAAGATTTGGATTGTCTGCAAAGCGCGAGAGCGATATGTTCGAATACGGATGGTCAAGTGCAACCGAGAGGACAATTTTTTCTGACTTGAATGTACGATCTCAAGAAGTTCTCGCAGTGTTATGCCATGATGAACTGTCTCGTCATGAATACAATGAATTCATCGATCGAATAATGCAAAGGACAAAGGGGCTCAGCAATATTCAAACAAGCTACTTCGATGCATATGCACAGAGCAGCAAGGAAAAAGCACCTCAAGTTGGCGATCCACTAAAAGTTAAATCCAAAGGCGCGCCTAAGAAAAACAAACGAGTTGGAGATGACGGTGCTAATCCACCCATGAGTAAAAATGGCAGGCCACTATCATACGATGAACAAAAGAAGAAGAAGAAGGGGAACCACCTATGCATCGCATGCAATACTGCTGGTCATAACAGACGAAACGCTAAATTATGCAAACTACATCCGCAGCAAGTCATTCCTAGAGTACAACTAAAAAGCATTATCAAAACTTTCTTTGAAATTGTCAATAGCTAACTGCGCCTTACTGTTATGCATGCAGGTATGAGGAGGTAGCAGAAAACTAGACGTTGCCCTTAATTCATAAACTTTGTTCATACCAAAGATAGAGTGCACCACACACAACACAGAGAACTTTGAGCAGGCCAGGACAACCCTGTGAGCACGGCATTCACGGTGGACTGCTACGTGCACTCGACTCGACTCCACTGCGTACCACTACACCTGAGGTGGCAGGCCAGGACTCGCCGGCATCAGCTCTCCATCGACACCAGCTCGCGTAGAGCACACGTCGCCGACAACGTCATCCTCGCGCACCGAGCTAGCCTCTCCGACACCCGAAGCTGAAGCCGCGCCGCCATCACATCTGCCTCGCCGCGAGGCGCACCTGATGACCAAAAGCGCACACCATGGACGACATCGTGCAGCCAAACACCCGCCTCGCCTCGTTGCCAAAAGGTATATGTGAAGCAGCAGGGCATCGACGTCGCAGACGCCTTTGGTCCTGTTGCACGGTTGGAGTCCGTGCGGCTCCTGCTGGCGCTCGCCGCGCACCGCGGGTGGGTCTGCTGGCCAGGGGCGCTAGGCGATGCGCCTACACAAGCCACTCTATGGACTCCGTCAGGCACCTACAGGCTAGAGCCTGGAACGCGAAGTTGGACGCCACGCTCGATGCGCTCGACTTCAGTTTAGGTGTTAGTCTGACAGACTTTCAGTTTCGTCAGGTTAGCACTTTGCCGTTTTAGTTAATTGGTTGATTTAGTCACAGTTCTAGCTTCGGTTCTGTTGTTACAAACTGGAGCGAGTCGCGTGGATGACGATCCGTTCGTGGGATGGCACGAACACAAGGATCATGGCCACGTTTTCCCACTGTAAGAAAGAATAAAAGGAGAAAAACTTAGCCAGAAATATGGAATATGCATCATGCCATGGGTCTAGAGCCCAATGCAATGTTTGGATATATGAGGCACAAGTGTGCATCATGCCATGGGCATACCACTTTTATACTTAGAATCAATGTCATGATTTGGCATAGTAGTTGTATAGTTTGATGTAACAACTAGGTGGGATCACGTTGACCAAGTTTTTAGTCATACAACCACAAAGATGATAAAGGTGTTCATACACAAATCCCATAGGTCAAGTGGGTGCGTATCCGGAATTTGTGTTTCTTGTCGTGAACACATGTTTTGGTTTTGCATATGGGTTTATCCAAACACTTTCTTTATATTGGTGATCCTTCGGTGGATTCGTGTGCGCCATACACATCCTTTGCGTTGTACGTACTAAAATTTCTCCAAAGACAGGGGCAACACTCCCATCGTATGAAGTTGATATTGTGTAAATTTAATTAAAGATCGTGTTGTGCATATCAAATTTGGAAAAACCATAAATATGGTAAGACATTAAACAGTACAATAAAAAATTTAAAAATATGTAAAGACGCATAAAAAATAGGAAAAATAAGACATTAAAATGTAATAACCCTATAGGCCCAATTAACTACCCACAACGAGGCCCAACGCCAGCAGTTAATCACGGAGGGCGTATCGGCACGTCGATCGTCCCACAACCCACGACTCAACCTAGGTAGGCCGCCAATCACCGCTGCCTCCATTACGAGCCGCCCTCGCCGTCCCACATTACCGACTCCCTTCTCCACCCCCTCTCGTGTGTCCTCCAGGGATCGACGCCGCCTCTCACCACGTCATCCTCGCAGGACTCCCTTTCTCCGTCTCTCATTGGTGCCACCCTTCACCGACTCTACTCATCTGTCGTCCAGGTACTAGTTCCATGTCTCATCGATTGTTTGTCGTGCATACAAGATGTTCACATAGGTTTTTGGGGAACTCGTGTAGATTTACATAGCGAAACATTAACATATTCTCTAAATGATTCGTGCAGCATGGACGATTTAGATGGAGAGATATTTTGTGGTGTCGTGGAGAACGATGCACGCAATGATATGACTTCTACCCCGGGTAATAGTAAGTATGGTTCCCCATTATTTGTGCGACGGAAACAACCGAAACATAAATAAAAAATACGAAAGTTATAATGTTTTATAGATTTCATTACTCCTCCGATCCATATTAATTGACTTTGATTTGTCAAAATTTGGATGAACCTATATACTAAATAGTGTCTAGATTCATTCAAATTTAGAAAAATTTGAGTCAATTATAATATGGGCCGGATGGAGTACTTATTTTTATTGAGCAAACAAAATGGTTCAGTGTGATAACTTGTGTGTTTTCATAAATGTTATGCAGTGATATTATTTGAACATCATGATATTGGGAAATGTTACACTATGTTAACACCAGATGAAATAGAAGCTTCTGTCAAATATGTTTCAACTTTGGCGAAGATCCCCAAAGAAGCTATAAAAAGAGCGTACAAAAACTCAGATGAGGCCATCTTATCTTCGAAAGATCTTAACGATGTTCTTATAAAAGAATGCTTAGTACTGCTGTAAGTAATTCGCTAACCTATTGTTGTTATTTTACAACAAATAAGTATGAACATGCAATCATTGTACGATTATTATTTTCAGATACTTGATGCCTACATTCTAGAGCTGGCTCCCCGTCTTGACTACGATCGGCACATATGTGGACCATTGAGGTTACACTATCTTATCAAAGAAGCCATTAAATTGTACGCAACGAAAAAAACTTGAAAACTTTTGACGTAGAAGAAGTGCCAAGACCAGGAGCTGTAGGAAGGGTTTTGAATGAATATTTTGCGCGTGACAAGGTAAAGAGTGTTTTTTATAAAGTTGATGTTGTTGTTAACTATTTGGAATCCTACATAGTACATGCTAGTGATCTTATTTTGTAGGCATATTTCCCTCTGAATATACGCGAAGAACATTATGTGACAGTTGTAATGCGTAACGTCAAGCAGGAGTTCCAAGTCCTTGATCCTAAGTACAGTTTAACCTATTCGCATGCAGTTGTGGATGACTTGGTATTATCTACTTTTCTCATTAAATCCCTTTTATTTTTTGGTGTTTCAGTAACTCTAAATCTTTTGCAGAAAGAACAAATTGCACTAGACATATATTGGACAAACAAAACTACACGCAAACAATTTCCTGACGTCGAGACTTGGCCTATTAAAAATATGAAATTGGAAAGCAAGATGATGGGTAAGTACTTGTGAATCATACACTTTCTTACTACTGATGTCGTAAATGAATTTTGTTTCATCGTATGGCAGCAACTTATGCGGATTATGGGTTTTGCAATGTCTAGAGCACTGGGACGGAGATCGTATGACTAAGAACATTGATCAGGTCTGTATACTATTCCTTTGTATAGTCGCAAAAATCAATATGATTATAATTCAATTTATAAACTCTTCTATATGGTACTGCAGACAACAATTGAAGAATCAAGAGGACCTACCGTTCCAACGATTCTTATGTCTAGAAGAAACAAGCTAGAGGCCGTGAAAAGGAAAGTCAGATCAGTGATTAATAACAGTGTACCTTGAGAATTTACTAGCCCCTCTACGGACTCCGTCGGGCACCTAGAGGCTGATCCTGGAACGCGAAGTT
This sequence comes from Avena atlantica, assembly GCA_910589765.1. NCBI lineage: Eukaryota > Viridiplantae > Streptophyta > Magnoliopsida > Poales > Poaceae > Avena > Avena atlantica. Next base: position 161,460,443 of record OU342739.1, on the reverse strand, counting down.
GGACGCCACGCTCGACGCGCTCGGCTTCAGTTTAGGTGTTAGTCTGTCAGAGTTTCAGTTTCATCAGGTTAGCACTTAGCCGTTTTAGTTGGTTGATTTAGCCACGTTTTCCCACTGTAAGAAAGAATGAAAGGAGAAAAAAATATCCAGAAATATGGAATATGCATCATGCCATGGGCATACCACTTTTATACTTAGAATCAATGTCATGATTTGGCATAGAAGTTGTGCACAGTGCGCCGACACCAGCGTCGGTGAGCGGAGAGCGGGCGCAAGCTTCGAGTACTGCGCACGGACCGCCTCAGCGAGTTCACGTGTCGGCCACGTTCGCTGTGCACAGTGCGCCGACACCAGCGTCAAGCGCCACCTCACGGTGCCGTAATCACCCCAGCAGAACGGGGTGATCGCACGGCGCAACCAGACGGTCGTAGCGGCGGCCAGAAGCATGCTGAAGCCGAAGGGCATGCCAAATTACTTCTGGGGCGAGACCGTGCTGACAGCGGTCTACGTGCTGAACCTAAACCGGGCGTTCAGGCGCAGCGTCACCGGTATGACGCCATATGAGGCTTGGTGTCTGCGGAGATTCGGCTACGTCGCGCACGTACGTGAAGAGCGCGCGTTTCACCTGAAGAAGCTAGACGACCGGAGCACGCCGATGGTCTTCATCGGCTACGAAAGCGGCACCAAGGGCTACCGTGTCTATGATCCCGTATTTGTCGAGGACGCGAGCTTGGACTGGAGCACACACGAGGACAACCCTATGAGCACGGCATTCACGGTGGACTGCTACGTGCACTCGACTCGACTCCACTGCGTACCACTATACCTGAGGTGGCAGGCCAGGACTCGCCGGCATCAGCTCTCCATCGACACCAGCTCGCGCAGAGCACACGTCGCCGACAGCGTCATCCTCGCGCACCGAGCTAGCCTCTCCGACACCCAAAGCTGAAGCCGCGCCGCCATCACATCTGCCTCGCCGCGAGGCGCACCCGATGACCAAAAGCGCACACCATGGACGGCATCGTGCAGCCAAACACCCGCCTCGCCTCGTTGCCAAAAGGTATATGTGAAGCAGCAGGGCATCGACGTCGCGGACGCCTTTGGTCCTGTTGCACGGTTGGAGTCCGTGCGGCTCCTGCTGGCGCTCGCCGCGCACCGCGGGTGGGTCTGCTGGCCAGGGGCGCTAGGCGGTGCGCCTGCACAAGCCACTCTATGGACTCCGTCAGGCACCTACAGGCTAGAGCCTGGAACGCGAAGTTGGACGCCATGCTCGACGCGCTCGGTTTCAGTTTAGGTGTTAGTGTGATAGACTTTCAGTTTCGTCAGGTTAGCACTTCGTCGTTTTAGTAAATTGGTTGATTTAGTCACTTAGCAGTCCTACGCTTACTTAGTGCATCCACATCCATAATACTTACATCCACTCAAAAGGTTCCTCAGAGCAGAGCAGTTCCTCATAACAGTTCGTCCCGTCCGATTGAGAGCAGTTCCTCAGAGGGACCATGGACATGTCAGCTTCACCATAGGGTGGAATGACTTCACATTTGCTGCTGCTGTTGGATGGGCATCTCTATTTCTGATGAAAGTAGAGCATATGCACGAACACCTTGGTCTCAACTTTGTTTAGGATGTTGTTTCTACTATAATGTGTTACTGAATGTAAGTCGAACATGTTGATCATCATGTATGTTTAGGATATGTGTATCTTGAATGTTGAATGTATTGCATCTTGGATCATCTTACTGTGATGTACTCACAAGTATACCAGAATATTAAAAAATGCTGCAATCTGTTATAGAAGGAAGTCAAGCGACAACACAAAAGAAGAAGAGGAAACTTGATGACATAGTTCAAGATATGGTTGCATGAGTCATCACTTGATAGCATGATCCTACCGAGTTGATAGATCATATTTTGCGTATTGAATAGATCAAACAAAACATGGAAAATTAACTGAAAATACGAAATATATTACAAACTTTGAAACAACCCTAAACTACTCGGAATGCCAGTCGAAATCCGACGAGCGCAGAGTCGTCGACGATACCAGAGTGCATGTCCACTCGAAGGAGGAGGAGGAGGAGGAGAGGACGATCATCGACGGGCCGACGCCGTTTTTCTTCTCCTTCACCTTCCTCGCGGCCTTCTCCTCCCTCTCCTTATTTCTCGCGGCCGACTTCGCCCTGCGCTCCTCGTGATCCGCCTTCTTCGTCACCTTCGACGCCGCCTTCGCCGCTGCCTTCTTCTCGTAAAATGACTCCATCACGGCGACGTCCTTCGGGAACTGCCGCTCACACTCGAGGCGGAAGCGCTCGTCGAGCTCCGCCTTGACGAGCCACTGCTCGAGCTCGCGCTGGCGCTGTTGCTGCTCGCGCGTGACGGCCGAAGGCGGCGGCGCGGGCGATTCCGCCTGTTCCCGCGTCCACACGTCGTGGAAGTTCATCGTCCGGCGGGAGCGGCCGAGGCGCCAGGAGACCGCGTCGTAGGCGCGCGCCGCCTCGTGCGCTGTCTCAAACGTTCCGAGCCCGATGCGCTCGGCGCCGCTGCGGATCTCGGCGTAGAACGTGCCGCTCGGGCGCGCGCGGATGCCTCGGTAGCCGGAGGTCGAGCGGCGGTGGGGCGACATCTCGTCGGGAGGCGGAGCGAGGTGGGAGGCAGAGCGAGGTGGGAGGCGGAGCGAGGCGGGGGCGGTGAAACTTTTAGACAGTTTGGTGCGGCAAGTTTGGGTCCGACAGTCGACGCGGCAAGTTTGGCGCGCAGGATGGCGCAAAAACGCGGGAGCGGCAAAAAGTTTTCGCGCGTCCGCTGGAGGTTCGCGTGGGTTCCCGCGTGCGCCAAATCGGCGGTTGCTGTGTGCATGCGGTCGTTTCGTTTTCAGACGCCTAGGCCTTCTTTAATAAATAATCAGCGGTCTGTCTCTGGAACCGCTACATCTGCCATTCGACGGGACCGAGACCACACGAACACCATCATCCATGGCCGGCAACAAGATGCAGGATTCACCCTGGGCTGATCTCCCTGAGGGAGTCGTGTAGAAGATAGGTGATATCTTCCTGTCGACGGACGACTTCAACTACTACGCCACCTTCCGGGCAGTCTATAGCTCCTGGCGTGGCTTCACGGAGGAGCATTTTATACCAGCCAACTGAATTGTTCTAGAGCACCAGTTGTCGCCGGAGTATGGGGTAGACGACGCCGCCATCTCGTTGCTGAACGTGAGAACCGGCCGCTTCCTTGAGAAGAAGATTAGTCGGGTTATTCGCAGGTGCTTTTTTGATATTCATCTGTATATGTGCGATCCTTTTTTTTGCGTTCACCTCTTATACGATATGTTTTTCAAGTTTTGTTTCTCCATCTACGTTTTAACCTTGATTGAATCTCTATCTGTTTACCTTGACTGAATCTCTGCTTCTCATCTCTATCTGTTTACCTCTCTGTGTCTCTGGAAGGTACTTTTATATCGGTAGCACAACCGGCGGCCTCCTTGTGCTTGGACAGAGCATGCAGCCGTACAAGACACGGTTGTACAACCCCTTCTTGGGCGCTATCAAGCGCCTGAGGGTGGAGATACTGACCGAGCAGGTGGCTTCTGTCGCTGTGATGATGTTCCCGTCGTTGATGCTCTTTACATCAAACCATTGGAACAACATCATTCGGTGGGCGGATGAGGGCACGGAGGAAGGCAATCGCCCTGTATTTGGTGAAGGGTGGTACACGCCGAATGACTTCGCCGAACTCCGGAGCATGACTTCTTACACTGGTGATGTTTTCGTCGCAGACAGATACGGGTCTGTCTTCTCGACTATGGCTGATGCTGCCCATGGAGATGTCCAGATGCAGCGCTCTGCACGGACCCTGAAGATGCATGCCACCGTCGAAGGCCCTGTTCCAGGCTGCCGGTACCCGAAGAATTGTTTTTACCTCGTCGATACTGACGGGGAGCTGTTGTTCGTTGTGAGTGGACCTGTCTACGGCGGCAGGCCCGTTGTTTACCGGGTTGATACACAGAACCATGTCCTTTAGCCGGTCAGAGGCATCGGCAGCCGTGCTCTCTTCGTTGCTAACAATCGGTGCATCTGCGTCGACAGTACCAGGGTACCCACGGTGCATGCCGACAACATCTACTATCCGAACCTATCCCAGATTAGATCTTACAACTTTGAGGCTCTTGCGTGGGAAGAGGAGCCAAGGGTTGACCATGGGTATGGAGTAGGAGGATTATGGATGAATGACCTTCCTTTCGAACTTGATTGATTGCTGGCAGAGTATTGCAGAATCGTCGAGCATTCTGAACTGCAGATGGTGCCTCCTTATGGCGAATATGGTACCACCCACTACGATTACTATGACGGCTACCCGTCAGATTAGATTGATGGATCATGTTGGTCTGGTCTTGTATTCTCTGTCGTCTGTGAATTATATGCAAGTGTAAGTTGTATGGTGTGCCTGTGATACAATGGATGGTCTATGTTTCAAAAAGATCATGTGTTGTACCTATTTTAATTTTGCTGTTTTCTATGTACATGTAGTAATTCTGATACGTACTCGCTTTGTAAAAATCCATGCCAACAGTGCGTGCGATCTTGACCTATCTTAGCTGTCTAGTAAATTCTTGATCATCTTGTTGTTGTATATATGATCCTATGATCTTTATAGATCTAACTACAATTTTGTTATGCCAAACCAAGAAACACAAGCAAGGTTTTTCATGTAAAACATATTGGAAAAGATGTTTAGCAAACAAACAACAAGCTGGTATATATGAGATGGTAAGTAATTAAATTCGTCCAAACTTATTCAAAATGCCAAATATTATTGTAGTATAGAAGGGAATGAAAAAAATAGCGATACATCGGGAAGGCGCACCCCCTCACCTCCGACGCGGTGCACGTCTGACACCACCCGCAAGACTATGTCATCATGACGCGTGCACCGTTCTATCAGCGCCGAAGTGAATTTTCAATCGACTTAATGGAGCATCCAATCGGTCGCATCGTTGCAGTTCTCTGCCTGCCACGTGTGAACAAAACTTCTTTGAGAAGGCAGGTCGCACAGTAGGGAGAGTACGGTGGGGTAATAAGACTGGTCTGCCTAGCCTTTTTGACTATCTACCTCCACTAGTCCAAAAGGAAGACAACTGACAGCAGTAAGTGCCATGACAAACACTAGCTTGTGGAAGATGTGGGTCCATTCCAACATTGCATGGTATCTAGACCTATTTGGGTTGGCTAGAAACACCATCATCAACTTAGTGGCTGTGTGAGTCACTACACCTGGCCAACATGATCCTACCTACTTGCTAGATCTAGCTATAATTTTTCTATGCCAAGCCATGACACACACTAGCTTGTGGCAAATGTGGGGTCATGCCAACAGTGCATGGGGTCTAGACCTATCTGGGATGGCTAGAACCACCATCATCAACTTAGTGGTTGTGTGAGTCACTACACCTAGCAACATGATCCCACCCACTTGATAGATCTAGCTATAAAAGTGTTATGCCAAGGCATGACACACACTAGCTTGTGGAAAATGTGGGGCCATGCCAACAACATGCATGGGACACCTCTCTGGGCTGGATAGAAATACCTTCACCAACTTGTTGTTGTATATGTCATCACACCTGGCCAACATGATCCTACCTACTTGCTAGATCTAGCTATAAATTTGAGTCTGCCAAGCCATGACACGCACTAGCTTGTGGCAAATGTGGGCCCATGCAAACATTGCATGGGATCTAGACCTCTCTGGGTTGGCTAGAAACACCATCATCAACTTAGTGGCTGTGTGAGTCACTACACCTGACCAACATGATCCCACCCACTTCATAGATCTAGCTATAAGAGTGCTATGCCAGGCCATGACACACACTAGCTTGTGGAAGATGTGGGTCCATTCCAACATTGCATGGTATCTAGACCTATTTGGGTTGGCTAGAAACACCATCATCAACTTAGTGGCTGTGTGAGTCACTACACCTGGCCAACATGATCCTACCTACTTGCTAGATCTAGATATAATTTTTCTATGCCAAGCCATGACACACACACTAGCTTGTGGCAAATGTGGGGCCATGCCAACAGTGCATGGGGTCTAGACCTATCTGGGCTGGCTAGAACCACCATCATCAACTTAGTGGTTGTGTGAGTCACTACACCTAACAACATGATCCCACCCACTTGATAGATCTAGCTATAAAAGTGTTATGCCAAGGCATGACACACACTAGCTTGTGGAAAATGTGGGGCCATTCCAACATTGCATGCATGGGGTCTAGACACCTCTCTAGAAACACCTTCACCAACTTGTTGTTGTATATGTCATCACACCTGGCCAACATGATCCTACCTACTTGCTAGATCTAGCTATAATTTTGAGTCTGCCAAGCCATGACACACACTAGCCTGTGGCAAATGTGGGGCCATACCAAAATAGCATGGGGTCTAGACCTCTGTGGGCTGTGCAATGATATAGTTACATCTAACAACTAGTTGGGATCACACGTTGACCAATCGTTGACTCATTCAACCAGAAGGTGATCAAGGTGTTTCTAACTAACTCAGATATATATAGGTCTATAATGTCACCCTAGACTAGGAAGTTTTAGCAGCACAAAGTACTTGTCTCTGTTCGTTCTCTCACAATCACACTCGCTCTGAATTTGCTAGTGAAGCCTTTCTCTGCAACGAGGAGCGTGTGCCTTGGCGAAGCCTGCGCTTGTTGTCGATCTGGATTATGCCAACATATTATGCAATATAGACCTATTTGAGCTGTGTGGAAACACCTTCATCAACTTTGATCTACTCCCTCCATCCCATATTATGTTGCGCATAAATTTGTGTGCAAGTCAAACTTTGCAATGTTTGACCAAGAATATACAAAATAATATAAATATGTGTGATATAAAATATATATATTATGAAAATATAATTCAAGACAATTCTAATAATATTATTTTGGCACCGTATTAGTTTATAGTTGTATCAAACTATTTGGTCAAACATTATACAGTTTGACTTTGATAAAATCTTATATTGCAACCTAAATTGGGACCGAGAGTACTAGGTGGGATCATGTTGACCAAGTGTTCACACATACAAGCACAAGTTGATGAAAGTGAACGCTTGGTCTAGAGTCCATGGAATGTTGGTAGTATGAGGTGGACGTCACATGCACTGGTGACCAAGTGTTCACACATACAAGCACAATATGATGAAAGTGAACACTTGGTCTAGAGTCCATGCAATGTTGGTAGTATGAGGTGGACGTCACGTGCGCCGGTGACGTTAGCGGAAACGAATTGACGGGACGTATAAGAGCCCTCTCGGCCGCTCCGCGTCGCCAGATCCCCACCATTTTCACCCTCCTCCCTTTTGTCTCACCTGATACTGAAAGGAGTGAGGAGTGAGAAACCCTGCCTCACGTCGTCGTCTCCTCCGCTTCTGGTCTGGGTGTCGTCCTCCTCCGTGCGATTTCGACTCCGGCAATGGCGGGAGTGGGCTCCGGAGCCGATGCAGGCGGTTCTTCTAGGGTGGGGATGGGAGCCGTGACCCGCCCAGATGCAGTCGACGAGGTCGAGCGCCATGGCGGTGGCGGTGGTGGTACGGCCGCTTTGGCCTATGCGGCTCTGGGAGAGGAGGAGATGCTGGATGCGGAGGTCGGCAAGGCGGAGCGGCTAGATCTGAACGTCGTGCTCGGCACCGGGGAGGATTTGTCGCCGGTGCAGCCTCATTAGGTTGCTGCGATGCAGGTAAGAGGTTTTTTTCAGCTAACTTCCGTTTTCCCTCTTTTGATTGTTTGGATGAAATCTCAGTTCTGTAGATTTAGCTATATCAGTATTAGGGATTGACATCTGTTAGGGATTCTTTGGATGGAAGCTTGGTTCTGTAGATTCCTGGTGTAGATTTTTTTTGGGATTTATATATTTCAACGAAAGTTATTTGTTGCAGCATATATCTAGCTCTAGGAAATAGTTCAGTGCATCGGATTATTTGGGATGATTAACTATGAAATTACACAATGTTGCGTGCATATTTTTGTTGTAGTTTTTTTCCTGAACTTGTATGATATACTAGTTCTATTAAATGAATGCTTAGCTGCGAGGGATGTCCCTAAGATATGATATTCAGTGTAGTTTAAGTAGTTAGTATAGTGCAATATCAGTTTATCATTTTTCCTTGATTTTTGCACGGTGATCAAATGGTAAATGGCTGCATGCTCTAAAATGTATTAGCATACCGAGTAGACCTTGGCGGCTTTTTTTGGACACTTGAACTGGAGAGTTGTCCTGAAAGTTCAGTTAGATCGTCTTCATGATCTGTTATTGAACTACCTGGTGGTTTGTGTTGTTTATACCTCTACTCTATGACAATTAATAGAATAATCTTAGCCTTTTAGGTTACCTTGTTTCTCTGGCTGCAATACTTGTAGACTTATGTCAGCTGCCTCTTCAATTTTGCAAGTTTTAAACATTGGTTCCTGACTATCTAAGGCAATAACATGTATGGGCATCAGATTTAGTTGATGCAGGCAATGCTATATCCTGAAAAGGTATGTAGAGTTTTAAATGTTCTAATCCTTAAACATGTTGCAGCAGTTAAATGTTTCTTTATGAAATGATGTCTCCTGTTTTGGAATATTTCTTTCATGGATCATGTAGTAGTGATTTTTCCATGGTGTGATGTTGGGATTGTTGATATGTTGTTGCCATGTTTAAGTAATAGAAGATTGGGTCATATATTTGATAGAAGAAAGTTTGCATTTGTTGTATTTTATTTTTATGTAACATAAGTGCATAATCCTTGTTATTTATTGTCATCTAGCATAAATATATTTGATATATTAGTTAATCATATTGAATGATGTTGCCCTTTGTGAAATCTTTATTTTATGGATCAACTAGTAGTGATGTTGTCATAGTGAGATGGTAGAATTGCAGCAGTTATGTTGGCAAGTTGTAGTAATAGGAAAATTTGATTATATGTATGATAGAACAAAGGTTGCATAATTATGGTGAAATTATGTACATGTAACAGAATTGCATAATCCTTATAATTTAATGGCATGCAGCATAAATAGCATTGATGTACTACTTAACCACTTTTAGTTTAATTACCAGTGTTGAGTCGAGGTTGAGGCAAGAACCGGGGTGCAGCGTGTCTTCATACGATACAATCAAAGAGGATAGCTGATCTAATCGCAGGTTAGGTATGTGATGCCGTGATGGACTCCAAATTTGAAACGTATGTGTATGTCCAGCAAAATAGAGCGCTCAATCTAGCCCAATAGAAAACTCAAATTGCTATTTTTTATCTTTTTAAGATCTGTTATAGCCTATATATGCAACACATATCTGGGGAGGCCCCCCCCAAAATTTTGGGCCCGGGGCGGTTGCCCCTCCGGTCCCCCCAAGGGCCGGCCCAGACCTGTCAGTGCGGTTAGCCGACGTCCTTATACATTACAAGAAAAGAAAATCGCCAGTTTCTCGACCGCATAGTGGCAGTTCCTGCCATCTCCTCGCCTCCTTGTTCCGGCGTAGTGCTTCCCTCTTCGACTCCTCCTATCCTTGTTATTCTCCTTGTTCTTCTCCTCGTCATCTCCTGATATTCTTTATTCCTCGATAGGAAGGCATGACGAGCAGCCGACTGAAGGTGAACTGGTCTGATCTCCCGGCCGACGGACCACTTGCCAAGATCGGCGAATCCTTCCTGGAGAACGAGGAGTACGTCGATACCTACGCTGCTTGTCGGAGAGTCTGCGGCGATTGGTGCCGTGCGTTAAAAGAACCTGAGTTCCATCTCAACAACTGGATCCTGATATATCACACACTTCCTGATGTCGGCGACTTCACGTTCCTCAACCTCGCCACAGGTCGTTGCTTCACGACGAATCTAATGGAAGTTCAACGCAGGTTCACAATTCATCCGATCAACATTCATTTGTTATTATGATACAAAGTTATTCTTAAACATGCATGTTTAATTGTGTACTCCCTCCGTCTACAAATAAGTGTACTTCTAGCCTTGTCCTAAGTCAAATTTTACTATGTTTGACTAACTTTTTAGAACAATGTACTAACATTTATGACACTAAATTGATATCTTTAGATTTATTTTTAAATCTGATTTTATAATATGTCAATTTAATGTAATATATGTTACTATATTTCTCTATAAAGTTGGTCAAATTTGGTTATGTTTGACTTAGGCAAAAGCTAGATGTACACTTATTTGCGGACGGAGGGAGTAGGTTCTTAAACATGCATGTTCTTGAACATTCTTAAGCAAATTTTAATTGTATAGGTTCACTCATTTAGGATATATATATCTAGTATATTTTGAAATATCTAGAAGCTCTGTCTTATATTAGTGAACAAAGAGAGTATTTTCCATTGTACATATATCTTAGGGCTAACTGTTCTCTTCATCAAAAGGTTCTACTTCATCGGTGTTTATCGTGGCGTCATCGTTATTGCTCAGAGAGAAGATCCGCACAAGATTCGCCTTCTGAACCCACTCACCGTAAGTTCAACACTGAGTTTCAGGCGCAGATACCATCAAATCTTGTGGCATCTGTAGCCATCACGAAGTCCCCCATAATGGTGTTTGTTTCCACACATTATGGGAATTCTATTGCTTGGGCCGATGAGGCCACCCCGACAGGGGATTTCAATGGAGTATTTGGAGAAGGAATTTATCCGTTGTCCGACGTGCGATGCATTACCCCATTCCGTGGTGAAGTGTATGCAGTACAGGATGGTGGAGACATCGTGTCGACCAACATCCAGGTGGAGAAGCGCGCGAGCACAGTCAAGATGGCCAGAATAATTTCAGGTCCAGTCTTTGAAGAGATACGCGGAGTCTACAAGTTCTACCTTGTGGAGTCAGAAGGTGATCTGCTTCTTGTGTTGGGTGGGGTTTTTGCCAAAGGTCAACCGGTGCTTTACCGGGTGGACACGGAGAAACACTGTCTCGAGGATGTAGGTGACATTGGCAGCCATGCCTTCTTCGTTCATTTTAACCGGTCGATCTCCGTCGACACTAGAATGCACCCTAGTACAGTCCTAGACGGTTGCATCTACTACGCGTATCTTTCTTATATCAGAGCATACAATCATGATCTTAAGGCCTGGGATGGGGTACCAAGACTTGCAGATGGCTTTGGTCAACATGATCTGGAACGTTCACCGAGGCCTTACCATCTCGACAAGATACTGGCAGCACATTGCAGACGGGGGGAGTTCAATGAATTTCTCCTGCAGGACACGGGAGCGGACGCCGATGAAATATATAGGGCTGGATACCCTAGGTTATTTGCTCAATCGCTAGCGTGTTCAGATATTTTCGAAGTAATAAATTGCAATGTATTTATTTTTAGTACTTTCAGAATTCAGTGTGGTAGCTTTCAGAATTCTGTGTGGCGGCTTTCATAATTATGTGTAAGTACTATCTTTCAGCTTTACTCATAGAACTCAAGTTGTGATTACTGATTCAGAGTCTCACATGTCGTGGTTTTTGCCTTAGTTTGAAAGAAGCACCAGAAATTAAAAAAAATTCAAGAAATAGTGGAACTAAGTTGATGATGGTGTTTCTAGCCATGATGCTCGTAAATTTGACCTAGCCATGATGCTTGTGACAGTTCTAACTTATAAATTATAGTACTATTCTATCATCACATAAGCACTAAGTTGATGAAGGACTTTCCAGCCAACCTATAGAGATCTATAGGCTTAGCTTAGGACTTTGAATTCATCAACTTAGTGATTACTAAGTTGGCTAGAAACACTTTGTGGCAATTGTGGACACATGACAACATTGCATGGTCTGCATGTTGATTTCACAGATGATTAATAAGGAGCTTGAGGCCAGCCGAGCTACCACGGAACCAAAACACAAATATGTCACCATCTCTCATATCAAACTTGTTCACAACCTCCATCCACTTTGATGTTATCATGGCACCTCCACATTTCAGTTTTCCTCTAGTGTTTGACTTGGCCATCACCATTTTAACTTTTGCAACTTCCATATTGTTACAAAATACTTGAATGTTTGCTGGTAGTGCAATATATGGAACAATATGCTCCATGGTGAAGCTCCTCGAAAAGTATTGTGTAACACCCCGGATCTGAAAAGACCATGGCCTCTATGTGACATGCCAATCCCTGGATCGGTTCATTGGCCCATAATAGAGTAAGATAGATAACATAGCATAATATCCGTGTATCATGAATAACGATGATCCAGAGTACCATTATTAATAGCATAAAGCTGGCTCAAATTATTCAGGTAGCAACATAAACAAGTAAATCCTCCATTCTTCAAATTTCCCACAAGTGAACAAGTGCCGAGTGGAGTACCATGGCCTATAACGATCAATCAGAATCGGAATAACCTGCAACATGAAACGTAGCAGCCCTGAAGGGTCAATACATGGAATGTATGGAAAGTAGAGCTAGTAAAGGAGACAATAGTACTAACATCTACATGCATATTTGGCAAGTGGAGCTGTGTCTGGCTTGCATTTGCAAATACATTTGTCCTACTTTCATAAACAGTTTTTGATTTTCTTTGAAAATATCCCAATTAAGTTATCCCAACAATATTAAAACAGTTATGAAATTAGAATGAGCGAGAAACATGTCATGGAATCAATATCTAGCAACTCAGATGTCCATAATCGGGGACACGGCTAATCGATTAGATTATACACTCTGCAGAGGTTAGTACACTTTACCCATGTGACTTGGCCAACCAGCTCATACCATCACTCTCATTTTGGGTGATGATAGGGAGAAGACCAAGAAGAGACTGTTCGGGAAGTAGCTCCTCAATCCCGACGCGCACCGGTCCAACCTACCAAAATTCTACATCTCTGGATACGCGGGTTCGAGTTACCACAACCTACTAAGTCCAACCAACAGCCCATTTCATTATTGGCACATGGTTGTACACGTAAGCTACACAATAAAGAAGCCAATCATTCTCTCTTGATACCTGGGTGCCTTTCCGCAATGAAACCACCAAAAATTATCAATACCATCACACCCAGGAGATTCATTGATTAAGTTGTTTTAGTTTTCGCAAACCAATACTTTTAGAAACAAGTCTCAATGATGTAACCCAGCCCTCGTTTAACATAGCATGGCTAAGCACATCTACCAACGGTGGTTCATCTACAAGGAAAGCCCTACCACATAATAGGACATAGCATAGCGATAGTATCATCCTACACATGCATCTACAAAATACACGACAATGCATTGAAAATAGTAGGACGATATCATGAACAAAGTAGCATCTACTTGCCTTGGTTGTAGCGGTCGGGAGCACAATCCTCACACGAGCAAGCGTTGCACTCGACACAATCTACACGATACAATTGCATTCATAAACAAACAATCCACAAGCATATGCAACAAATATGATGCATGAATGCAAGAACAACAAGTGAATTGGTGCTACAGCTGCACCACAATATTCTATAACATAACACTACCGATTGGATGCATGGAAAATAGTTTTAGCGCTAGGAAAACTATTAAGTAAAAGTAAAGCTCACAACTAGAGCTAGAACTTAAATAATTCACTACCGGTAGTATACTATTTGTAAAATCTTGGGAAAATTCTACCGCATAGGCATCGCTGATTAGAAACAGTACCAATTGGAATTACTCGAAAAGGAATTATAAAACTCCCCGAGTAATTAAAACACTGCATAAAGCCAATAGACAGTTTCTGCAGAAGTTTTTACTGTAAGCCTACCTTTTTAATTCACGATGAGATTCCCCTCGTTCCACTGAATCCAGGGACATATCATACGCGATTTTTGGAGCTACGGATGTTTTTCTACGAATTTATTACTCCAAAAAGGCCATTAACTAGTTTGATTAAACTGTACTAAACCTTGCAGCAAAAGCCTGAACCAAAGGTACAGTGAGATTCTACACGACTCACTGAATCTACACATATTTTATTTGCAATTTTTGGCCAAGCAGTTTAATTTCTACGCAATTTACAAGATTCTGCCGAAATCTGCCAACTAAAAGGATTAACGAAATTGACCAGTCAATTGTGTCTGTTGACTGGTCAAAGCGTCTGCTGACTGGGCGTTGACTGGGCGTCTGACTAGTCAACGTCTGAGTCTGACCGGTCAACTAACGATCTGAGCCGCTGATCTGAGATCTGACGGTGGCTGCTGTCTTACCGGAAACGAACGACGAAACGGACTCCGGAAGGTGCGGCGAGTTCCGAACGGCGGTGGCGATCGGTTCCGGCGTCGGGGTTCTTCCTGCACGGACGGAGACGGTCAACGAGCGGTTCAAAATCGTCAACGGCGCGACGCAAAACGGCGCGCGAGTGGGTACGTGCATGCATGCATGCGTGTGCGTGTGTGCACATGAGGCGGCGCAGCGCGGCAGCGAGGCGCGCCACAACAAGGCGATGGTGACGGCGGCAGCAGCAGCATGCGGCGGCGGCAGCGGTGGGAAGCGGCGGCGGCTGCATGCGGCAGCGGCGGCGGCGGGAACGGAGAGAGGAGAGAGAGAAGGCGGCGGCCGGCGGCGAACCTGGGCGACGGGGTGGCGTCGGCCGGCGGCGGCAAGGCGGCCAGGAGGCGCGGCGGCGATGCGATCGCGAGGGGGCGGCGGTTCTCGGGAGGCGTGCGCGCGAGGCAGGGAGGCGGCGGTGGTTGGGATCCCGAGGCTGGGGTCCGCCTCTTTTAAGTGGGCCCTCTCGCGAAATCCTACTCAGATTCGGTCCGGAGTTGGTTTAGGACTCGAAAATCGGTCCAGATTTTCGGACCGTTTTGTGGCGGTTTACTAAAATGGCCGAAGCTTTTTCGTACGAGCTCCGATTCGAGCGATTCTCGCGCCTACGGGTTCGTATGGTCGAGGGGAACAATCTAGCATCAAGGTTTGAGCGAAACCACTAATCTATAAGGGTGGTTGTCGCAAGTCCTACTAAAGCTTCCCGCAGGAACCTCGTAGCAAAATAAAATAGGGTTTTGCAATTGGCGTTTCGCCGAACCTTTCCTCTCGACGATTTTGCAAGGAAAGATATGATGCAATGATATGAATGATATGCAAGACCAAATCTAAAATTTGGGATGTGACATATTGCATATAGATTACACCAATATATACATACAAATGTTAGTACCTAATAGTAGTAATGTAACATTTTGAAAAATTGTTACTAGTTCAAAAGTTTTACCATTTTTTCTTTGCCTTTGAAGGTGTTTGATTTATTTATGGTGCATACATAAAATGGTCTTTTTGGGAGGTTCTTATCAAATCCATACTTTAGTACATTAATTTCGGCATCATCCATCGCCACACGGTTGCCATAATGGCAGAAACATTCAAATTCTTTCTCGAACTTTATTCCGGGACCTGCATGTAACAAATACATACATAAGCAGCAATATTATAACTGCATTGATTTTTTAATTTTACATTACATACCTCTTATATGCAGAGGTTTATGCAACTTAAGAGCGACACAAGCATGACGAGTGCGAGCATACTCCTCCACCTGACCAGAAAGTGACATGTACATAAACTTTTTAGAATAAAGTACTCTATATTCTACCACCTCTTATTTTAGATACTTGAACACGGTTTGCATGTTTATAAACACGCATGATATTCCAAAGCACCGAGTAGTGTCCATTAGATAATACTCCCTCTGTTTTAAAATATAAAATGTTTTAGTTTTGTAAAGCAAATGTATGTAGAATTCTTTAGTATGTCGGTTCACTCAAGTTTGAAGTGAATCTACACACTAAATTAAATCTAGATACATTTTGTTCACAAAACTAAAACATCTTATATTTTGAAACAGAGGAAATACAATTTTCTTAATAGTACATATAGATCTGACATGACATGATTTCAGTGCTAACATATAATAGAGTGTTATTGTACTAGTTCATATGTAGATCCGATCTACACAATTATGATCGTAATGCATTTTTAAAATTTGATCGTATTTCCTCTAGATCTGACGAAATTTCTGTACATCACTCGTTCTAGATTTTCATATAGGAGTTGGCGAAACATACCTGATCCTTGAATCTCTGATCCATGAACCAGTGTCGTCGCAGGAGCTGAATACTGGAGGCGGTCCTCGATGGAATTTTTGAGGTTGTTGTCGTGTGGAGGCGCTCGTGTGAGGAGGGATAGGAGGCGAGTCGTGGGCGGAGGCGACCGTGGAGTGACTAAATAGTAAATACCTAACGCGTCTACGCCGTCATACCCGCGCGCGTTTCCTAGGCGCGGTTGGGCCGGCCCAAATAAGAAAGCAGCCGCTGCAGCGATAACACGGGCACAAGAATAGGAGCTGGGCTGGGCTAAATCTGCGGATTTTAGAATGTGTACAAAAATTTGAGGTTATTTCGTGAAGGAAAGAGGGTCAGGTGAGACAAAATAGGCTTTTGTAGATTTATCATTTTTTGGAAAAAGAGGTTCAGGTGAGACAAAACAGGCTTGTTTGTAAATCAACAACTATATGAAAAAGGAAAGAAGAGCAAAATAAGGCTACAATAGGGCAACGCAACCAGCCAGCCCAATTTGGCAACAAATCAAAGAACCCTCCCTCTCCCTCTCCCCCTCCCTCCTTTGTTCCTTTGTCTACCTCTGCCAGGCTCACCTCATTCATTCCTTTTTGCCCAATTTGGTAGCAAATCTATACCAGCATCTATTTATCAATTCGTTAACTATTTCCCTTGAACCTTTCCAAAATAGGAAATCCCGCCACACACCAGCATGTACAGAAACAAATGTAGATAGTAAGCATCTAGAATGTAGAAACATAACAAGCAACTAATTAAGCAAGTTTCAACACAAACTAATTAAGCATATAAAATGCAGAAACATAACAAGCAACTAATTAAGCAAGGTTCAACACAAACTTGATAAGGCAGAGGTTCAACACAAATGCTGCTAAGCAGCCAACATAAACACTGTTCAAACAAAAGCATGCTGCTTAAACCAGCAACAGTAGCACACACAAACAGGCACATCATTACATCACTGCCTCCTCGCCGCCTCCTCCCGGTCCCGATCCTCCCTGTCCCGCTTCCTCTGCTTCCTGCTGCCCATACCCTGAACCTTCGGTGGCTTGGGATTGGTAGCAGGCACACGACCGGCCTCGCTAGCTCGGTTCAGTTTGTTCCTGAGGAAGATGCCATAGGCCATGTGATTGGGCCTGAAGCCGTGGACATTGACAGTTTCCCTAACTTTGAAACGGTCATATCCACAGCCTTCAGCATGCTGCAGGATGCTTTGTAAGTCCATCTTTATGCTCCTTTTGCAGAAGGGGCAGCGGTTCATGCCATCAGTCCAGGGTTCACTCCAGAACCGGTCGAACCCACCCGCTTTAAGCTTTTTGAGAGTGGCCCTGGTCTTCCTTTGACACGAGTTGACATCGCTATCAACATCATCAGTAGCCTGCTGAAATATACAAAATACACATGTGAAGCAAATATGTAGAAACTACAACTAAAATTGAATGCTTAACAAAGGATGCATAATAGTCTCCAGCTAGCAATAACAGAAAGTAATCGAGGGATCAAGCAGATAAACCACTTCCGTCGGTCAATAAGCTAGAATTAATCCATAGAAATGAAAACAACAATCCACATATCCACAAATATTAATCGATTCTGTGCATAATCGAACCCTAGCTAGCAATAATCCACAGATCCACAAATATTAATCGATTCTGTCCATAATCGAAGCCTAGCTAGCAATAATCCACAGATCCATTAATTACACATCAATCGTAACAGATAACAAACGAATCTGACGCTAAGTGAAAACCCTAGGCCCCAATCTTAACAGATAACAAACGAATCTGACGCTAACCGAAAACCCTAGGCCCCAAGCAGATAATCCATTAATTGGAACTTACCTCCTCGTCGTCGATGATGTTCTCGTCAAAGGCCGGCGACAACGGCATGATGAGCTCGACCTCCTCGTCGTCATCCTGCGGCTGCTTCCCATGATTGTACGCACAAGTACTGATAGCGGCGGGAGCCGATGAGGTACGATCGGCCGGCCTTCAGCAATGGCCTCTGCTTCATCTTTTGCATCCGGCTGCGGCTTTGATGAAAGCCCTTGCGGCATTTTGTGCCTCCTCCGCGTCTCTGGCCGCCTCCGTCGCGGCTCTGGCCGCCTCCTCGGCGGCTAAACCAGCGTCACGGCCTTCTCCTTCGCTGCGGCGACAGAGTCGGATGGGTGCTCCATCGCCGGAATGGGAAGTGCAGCGGAAGGGGAAGGGGAGAGGGTTTTTTCCTGCTCGGCGGAGAGAGGAGTGAGGAAGGGTAGTGGGTAGGGGCCTAGGGGGAGTTGGAAGAGGTGGCGTGATGGAGTGAATGAGGGGAGGTGGAGAGAGACAGAGAGATGGGCTGTATATGGTGAGACGCCGATGTTTCGTGCTCCCGCAGTTCACACGTGTACGGTTCAGAAGCATACGCATGCGCACCTGCTCGCACAGTGCACCGCGGACATGCGGTAGTACGGTACTACACAGTTCACACGTGCACGGTGCGCCTCGGACATGCCTAGTATGGTACATGCATGGTTCTCACGCGTTCGGTGGCCCCATTCGCCAACAATCTCTCTCTCTTCTGTGTCAAAAAAAATATATCTCTCTCTTTTTTTACGTAACTCACTCTCTCTCTCTCTCTCTGCGGACCCCCGCCAGTGGCCCACCCACTCTTTTCCGATCGTGGCTACCTCCTTTTGCAAATATTTGAAGTTGAGTTTGGAATAACTAATTTGAATTTTAATGCACGGTTGAGTGTGTGTAATATCTAAGTTTAAGTTTTTCTTACAACAAAATGACACTTGTCCAACATGGCGGCGACAGTAGATAGAAACAACAGGAAAGCAGATAGTTTTTGGACTGCGCAAAAGGTGTCTCCCGTTGCAACTCATTGTTCGGATAGTTCAGTTTACAGTTGCAAAATAGAAACACGTAGTTCAATTCAGCAGAGCAGCACCGAGGAAAGTCTGCTACATTACAGTCGTAGCCTGGCGAGGAGCTGCTGGTTTTCTTCCTCAATCTCTTCAAGATGTAGGCGACGTACGAGCATGTCCCGCCTGATCTTGACCTGCTCACTGAGCGAATCCTTGAGCTCCCGAAGCAGGTTCATGTTCTCGACACGGAGATTGACATTATCATCTTTTAGCCTCGCATTATCCTTCGAGAGCCCCTCGTTGATGGATGTATTCAGTCGGTTCGAGGCTTGGATCTTCTTATGCAGTTTCTTCCAAGCAGCGTTGTCCCTTTTCATCTCGTCGCACTCCTTAGTAAGGGTATTCACAGCTAATTTGAGTTGTTCTAATTCCAGCTCTTGTGTTTGCATTTTCTCCCTGTGGCTGCTTATTCGTGCATTAAGCCAAGCATCCACATTATTGATGAGTTTTGGATTCTTTTCCTGGAACAAAGAATACGTGGTTTCAGTCCTATCACGGAACGGGAACAACAGTAACGTGTCATTATAGCACACGAGCTTTATGCAGAAATGGGCGGTGTGGAAAAGATCCAGGAGAAAAAACCCCAAATCCTAGTCGCAAAAACCCCAAATCCTAGTCGCAAAAACCCCAGTGTATATTATTTACCTCGCTGTTCCGGGGATCTGGAGGGGACATGTCTGCCGGTGAACCGACGGCTCTGAAGAAAGAGAAGGAGGTGATGATTAAGGAGAAGAAGAATGTTGGATAACACTATTAAGGAGAAGAAGTACATGACCTACCCGGAGGATCCCTCGCCTTCGGGCATGAGCATATGTTGTGACTCTTCAGTGCATAAAGCGGCGCGACGAGCTCTCTCTTTTCTCTTCTCGCGCATTGTCGTCGCGGCACGCTTCCGAGAGGGATCCATGGCTGCGCAGAGGGAGGGAGCAGGAGTGGGATGAGCAGGAGGAAGAAGAAAGGGAGGAGGGCGCTAGTGACTAGTGGAGGTAGATAGTCAAAAAGGCTAGGCAGACCAGTCTTATTACCCCACCGTACTCTCCCCTACTGTGCGACCTGCCTTCTCAAAGAAGTTTTGTTCACACGTGGCAGGCAGAGAACTGCAACGATGCGACCGATTAGATGCTCCATTAAGTCGATTGACAATTCACTTCGGCGCTGATAGAACGGTGCACGCGTCCCTGCACGCATCATGATGACATAGTCCTGCGGGTGGTGTCAGACGTGCACCGCGTCGGAGGTGAGGGGGTGCGCCTTCCCGATGTATCGCTATTTTTTCATTCCCTTCTGTATCACGAGCCCCCGCTCTTATCCATGCGTGCAACACAAACGGCCCACCGGCGGGAACAGAAATGCGGCCCAGCAAACCATGTAGGGGTGTTTTTTTGGGTGTTGCCACGTCAGACAGCTGAGTTGGACGACGGGAATCCACGTCGCGTCGCAGAATACGCGCGTACTAATCCGCTTAGGTCCTGTATGGGCTTTGGCGGGCTCTACGCGCGCGATATAACCTTTCTATATGTCAATCCTACCCCAGGCACGAAGGGGTATCCGCCCATCTCAGCCCTCGATCGCGCCTGAACTTTTTTCATTTCCTTCAGGGGCCTATTGAATCAGAAGTCTTATTATTTAGGGGATGGAACTGTCCACCCTGGTGATCATTTGCTTTTTATCCATGAATTATGTGGGTTGTTTAAGTGTGCAGGTACTAGAACTGAACAGGTGAAGAAGAAGTTACCCTCTATATCCTTGAAAGGGAGAGCTGAAGAATGGTATAAGCTACTGAAGAATGGGCAATCCATGGAACGGGAGGAAATAGTACCTCTCTTTTATTCTAAATTTTATCCTCCCAGTGAAATTCATAAGGATAGGAATCTGATATATAACTTTTGGCCTCGTGATGGAGAGAGTACAACTCAAGGTTGGGGTAGATTGAAGTTACTAATGCTTAAATGTCCTATTCATGAACTCCCTAACAATATTATTATCAATAACTTTTATGCTAGGATTTCTCTTCATGATAAAGACTTACTAGATGCTTCTTGTGCTGGATCATTCACATGTATGAAGGAAGAAGCTAAATGGGATCTCCTAGAGCGTATTCAAGAGAACACTGAATCTTGGGAGAATGACAAAGGAAGAAAGTCAGGTATAAATTATGATTATGAATGCATAAAATCTTTTATGAGAACTGATGACTTCCGTGATATTAGTACTGAGTATGGTCTTGATTCTCAAGTTCTTGCAAAATGTTTTAAGGCCTTTTCCTCTTATATTGAAATTCCCAAAAAAGAGTGGGACAAGTACCATGCACCTTATAAAGATGTTGTTTGTCATGTTCCTGTTAGAAGCACTGAAGTTTGTACTATTAATATTATTTTGCCTGAACCTTATGTTGAGAAAATACCTTTCCCAACTAAGGTAAAGGAGTATTCTATGATGATTAGTGCGAATAACAAAGGTATAGAGAAAACTATGGAACCCGATGAGCAAATGAATACTGAACCTGTGGTAGCTATTGTGAAAAATCTTGTCACTAGAAATATAGAGGATGAGCACATTGTATTCTATGAAGACCACTTCTAATATTATTTCTCATCCTAGTAAAGCTAGAAAAGCTAGTGTCCCTGTGCTTTCTGTTAGAATTGGTGATCATTGCTATTATGGTTTACGTGATATTGGTGCTAGTTCTAGTGCTATTCCTTATGAGCTTTACAGGGAAATTATGCATGAAATTGGTCCTTGTGAGATTGAGGACATTGTTGTGGTTATTCACCTTGCTAATAAGGAAACCATTTTCCCTATTGGTATTGTAAGAGATGTGGAGGTCCTCTGCGGTAAGATTAAGTATCTTGCTAATTTTCTAGTGCTTAATTCAGCAGCTAGCAAAACTTGTCCTATCATTTTGGTAGACCTTTCTTGAACACTTGTGGAGCTATTATAGATTGTAGGAAGGAAAAAGTTTTGACTAAGTTTGATGGAGAGTCTTATGAGTTTAATTTTTCCAAATTTGCTAAAGCTCCTTATGAAAATAGCTTGCCTGGTAAAGATTTCAGGATGGAACAACTTGCTTCTATTGTTCCGATTTATAACCTTGGACTTTTTTTGGTGATTGTAAGTATGCTCATTCTGATGTTAAAGTTGTTGACAGTGACAATTATATTTTCAATTTTATTCAAAGTGCTACTGAAAGTTATTATGAGAGAGGGAAACATGGTTTTATGCATCTCAATAATGTTAAGTTTCCCCGTTTTATGTTGAAAGCTTTGAAGTTGCATTTGTTTTGTTTTCCTATGCTAGTGGCTTTTTGTTTCAACAATTTGTTTTCTCATGATACCCCCATGCATAGGAAGTGGGTTAGACTCAAATGTGTTAGTTATTTTCTTCTTGATGCTCTCTTTCGCTTCAGATATTTATCTCCTATGTGAGCATCTTTGAAACTATCAAGCCTAACTTAAAGGCATTAAAGAAAAGTACTTCTTGGGAGATAAACCAATAGTTTTGTCGAGTCTTGGAAGTTATTACCTCAGTAATAACCGCTCCTTATCTTTTTTTTTTTTGGTTTTTGTGTCAAGATCAACTACTTTTGAGAAGTAGAGGAGTTGTGAAAAGTGGCTGTCCTGGGACAGATTTTTGTGCTGCATTATAAAAATTCGTGAAGCAGCTCAGTATTCGGATGGAGATGTATATTTCTGTGCTTGTTCTCCAAGTTGTTATCCAACTTTCATTAGTTTTGCACTTTTTGATTTGAGCAATAGAAGGTTTTCGAAAAAATCAATCTTTACCTGCTGGTCTGTTTTGACAGATTTCTGCCATCATTTGCATTTGCCTCTTATATTGATTCCCTTCCAGATTCTTTTGGGTTTTTGGAAAGGAGTTGCTATAGTAGATTTTGTTTTGATGGATTTCAGTTCAAGTGTGAACCTAAAGGTTTATTGTTTTTGCATACACTATTGTTGCCATTGAGGTTTGTGTAAAGCCTTGCATGAAAGAAATTTCCAGGAGAAGGAGAAAAGGAATCTGCCGAGTTCTTCTTTGAGTAGGTAAAAGTGGTGATAACAGAAGGTTCGTGAAAACCCTATAATTTTATATTTTTGATATTTTTATTACATACGGAAGGTTACGAATTGAAACATAGGAGGAAACGGAGGCCAGGGTGGCCACACCCACACTAGGCATGTACCCCAGCTGGTCGCGCCTGGAGGGGGTGTGGGACCACTGAGCTTTGTCTCTGATACGTTGGAAACGTATCTATAATTTTTGATGCTCCATGCTTGTTTAGTATCTACTTTGCTTTACTTGTCCACACTTTGAGGTGCTTTTTACATGTTTTCTGGTACTAACCTATTAACAAGTTGCAACAATGTTAGATGCCTGTTTTCTATTGTTTTGGTTTCAGAAAAGTTAGTAAAGAAATATTCTCGGAATTGGACGGGACAAACGTCAAAGTCAATTACTTTCCGTGGGGAACAAGAAGTCCAGAGGAGAGCCGGAGGGGCCGGCCAGAGGGGCCAGAGCCACCCCAGGCGCGGGTGGGTCCCACCCCGCGCCTGGCTAGGGTTTGGCGCCCCTGTCCGCCGCCTCGTTCTCCCCCTTCGCCTATAATAAGCCCCCGATGCAGAAACCTTGAGTACCCGATCAAAAATCCATGAAACCGTCTATAGCCGCCGCCACCATCGTCCCTAGATCAGGAGGGATCTGAAGTTCTTCCCGGCACCTTATCGGAGGGGAGATCATCCCGGAGGCCTTCTCTCCGGTATGATGCGTGAGTAGTTCCACCTAAGGATGGCAATGGAGCGGGTTTGGACGGATATATCAAAACCAAATCCAAATCCATCAACCTCACTCTAGCCCGCCTACAAAGATATCCATGGGCATGGATGTCGCCCCAGATCCAAACCCGTCGGATATCCATGTATCCATGGATATGTATTAGTTTACACACTATATATATAATCATAACAACATTCAACATAACTTCGATATTATAGCAAATTTTGACAGCATTTTAGCATAACACGTGTCCATTATTTCCCACTTGCGCCAAGACGTCTACTCAGCAGTAGCAGCGGCAAGCCCTTCAATTATAAAATCGAGGTATGGGTGAGGGGAAAAGGGGGAGGTCGGCTAGTACAAGGATGTAGGGAATTAGGGGAATTCTTACCGTCGTGGAGGTCACCGAGGACAAGACAACCGCCGACAATTCTTGTAGACGAGAAGGAATGTAGGAAGGGCAGTCGCCGACGATTCCTAGTGGAGGAGGAATAGGTGTGGTAGGGAGAGCGGAGGCGTCACCGGTCCGCTAGGTTGTGTCCTGGCCTGCGAGGATCCTAGGAGGGGATACATGACTGGCGCTCTGACGCTTCCCCTGACGGTTGCCTCGTCCATATGTAGGGAGTGATTAGGGAAATGTAATAGGTAGGGATTGAGATAATAAGAGTAATTATCTAGGGTTAGTACTTAGGTGGGCCTTTGGGCCTAGGTCTTGAAAGCTGGTTCATTCGGACTTTTAGTGAGTAATATGGTATATGTAAAAAATGTCTCGCTGACATGTGGGTCCCACTACTAGGAAAACAGCTATAGGTAATCAGCACATCCGTGGCTCACATGGTTGAAGTGCCCCACGGCTAAAACAGGCGTGGCTCACCTGTGGGCAGTGCCCTACTAGTAACTAGAACAACCGTGGCGCACATGACTATAGTGCGCCACAGATGTGTGTGGGCCAGGGCCCTGTTGGCCGCACGCCAAACATCTGTAGCGCACTATAGTCATGTGCGCCACGGTTGTTAGTGTCATCTGTGGCGCACATGGGGGGTGCGCTACGCCTAAGCGCACGCCCCTCTCTGCTGTGAACCATCCACAAGCATCTGTGGCGCACATGGCATAGTGCGCCACAGAAGTTTGTACTCTCTGTGGCGCACTATGGCATGTGCGCCACAGATGTAGTGGCATGCACCAACTCCACCCCCCCCCCCCCCCCCCCGTGGATCGCCTTTTTAGGGTTTGCAAAAAATAAAATAAAATGATAAACACTTCAAAAAATTAAATCCTTTCATATTTAGGTAGGTAATGTGGTATAGCTTCTAGTAAAATTAACAAAAACGAGTTTCGACTTTATTTGCAAAAAAAAGTTATGCCACGGTAAAAAGGCCGTAACTTTTGCATACGATATCGAAAAAAATCGTATAATATACCAAAATGACGAGAACGAGATTTAGATTTTTTAGATTTTCAAAATTCGAAAAGAGTAAAAAGTTACGGTCAAAAAACCGTTTTTTCCTACAGAAATAAAAAATACAGGGCGACTTATCCGTAGCGCACCTACACCTAGTGCGCCACGGATAAGCTTGGGCGGGATTCAAATTTGAATCCCCACCCCGCCCTCCTCCTCCCTTTCCCCTTTTCCCCTCTTCCTCTCCCTTTCCCTTTCCACTTTTCCCTTCCCCTTTTCCCTCTTCCTCTCCCTTTCCCTTCTCCTTCTTCCTTCTTCCTTCTTCCTTCTTCCTTCTTCCTTCTCCCTTCTCCTCCTTCCCCTTCTCCTCTTCTTGCAGTGATGGCACGACGTCGACCTCCTTCTCCTCCTCCTCGCAGTGACAACGGGAGCCGGCGGTGCAACGGCGGCCTCCTTCTCCTCCTCCTCGCGACGGCGGTGCAACGGCGGCCTCCTTCTCCTCCTCTTCCTCCTCTGCCTCATGTTCTTCTCCTCCTCTTCCTCCTCTGCCTCCTCTTCTTCTTCTTCTCCTCCTCTTCCTCCTCTTCTCCTCCTCCTCCTCCTCTTCTTCTCCTCCTCTGCCTCATCTTCTTCTTCTCCTCCTCTTCCTCCTATTCTCCTCTTCCTCCTCCTTGCAGTTCCGACGACGACACCGACGCGCGACCGCACTGACGGCGATGGCGACCTGCACCGACGCGCGGCCGCACTGACGACGAGATCCAGATCTGCTGCTTTTTTTTTGAATTTTGAAATTTACATCCGTGGCGCACAGCACCTAGTGCGCCACGGTTATCGTTTCATACGCGTGGCGCACCTGCCCAAACTTCTGTGCCGCACTGGCATGTGCGCCACGCCTGTCTCTAAACTTCTGTGGCGCACTAGGCAGTGCGCCACAGAAGTTTAAACTTCTGTAGCGCAAGGCAAGTGCGCCACAGATGATGTTTCATGGTGCGCCACTAAAGGCCATTTTTCTAGTAGTGTCCCATGTTTCTGCCGAGTATCCATCGGATATCCATGGAGCGAAAGCACTACCCATACCCGCCCCATGAATTAGCGGATATCCGCCCCATGGAATCCATGGGCGTACTTAGTCCTCCATACCCTTACCCACCGGGTCGGATATCCATGGATACTCGGATCCGTGGATAAAATTGCCATCCTTAGTTCCACCTTGGACTATGGGTCCATGTAGTAGCTAGATGGTTGTATCTCCTCCTTTGTGCTTTCATGTATAGATCTTGTGAGCTCCGTTCATGATCAAGATCTAATCTATTTGTAATCATGCATGTTGTGCTTGCGGGGATCCGATGGATATTGAGATTATTATGTTGGTTTGATTAATGGTTTTGTCTTTATGATTATATCATGTCTGTGTTGTTTGTGATCTTGCATGCTCTCCGTTGTTAGTAGCTATCCTGGCTAAGTAGTTGCTAGTGACTCCAAGAGGGGGTATTTATGCTCGATAGTGGGTTCATGCCTCTAGTTTCCAAGGGAAGTGACAAAAATCTCTTCGGTTGTAGATGTGTTGTTGCCACTAGGGAGAAAACAACGGTCTCTTGTTCACGGAACATGTGGACTGTTTACCTTACACACTTTGCTTAAAGCAGTTGTCTGTTGCTTGCAACTTAATACTGGAGGGGGTTCGGATGATAACCTGAAGGTGGACTTCTAGTCATAGATGCAGTTGGATGGCGGTCTATGTATATTGTTGTATTGCCTAATCGAATCTCATAGGATCTTTCTGACTAGTAATTGCATTGTTATGCCTTGCTCACTTCCTGTCAATTGCCCTGCTGTAATTTGTTTACCCTTCATGCCATGTTGTTTATCTAAGGAGAGCACCTCTAGTGAACTATGGACCCCGGTCCAATCTTTACCATTGATACATCTTCCAATGCTACTTGTTGCAAACTATTGACTTCCACACCATACGTTTAATCCTTTGTTACAGCAAACTGGTGAGCTTGACAAACTCACTGATTCGTTAGGGCAAAGTCTTGAGTTTGTGTTGTGCAGGTCTCCGTGTTGCTTGCAACACCTGTGTGACGTTTCCTTCCTCCTACTGGTTCGATAACCTTGGTTTCTTACTGAGGGAAAATTTGCTGCTGTGCTGCTTCGCACCTTGCTCTTGGGGTTCCCAATGAAGCACTCCTACATCAACTCAGTGCTGCATCAAGCTTTTCTGGCGCCGTTGCTGGGGAGGCTAAGGACGTATTCACAAGGGGAGTCCTTCACTTCCTTTCTCTTTAATTTGTTTTTAGTTTGCTTTGTTTCTTTTGCTTGGTTTTGTTTGCCTCTTTCCAAAAAAACCCAAAAAAATTTGTCTAGTTTGGTTTGCTTGCTTTATTCAAAAACAAAAAAAAAATTAGTTCCTATTCTAGTTGCTGCCATGTCTGGTTTTGGACCAATCTTTATCTCACCTATGGTAGAAATCTCCACTTTTAAGCAAAAAAGTGAAGAAAGTTTTAAAGAAGCTTGGTCTAGAATCTCTGCTTTCCAGAGGGAAACTGAGCCTGGGGTGAGTCTCAGTTTGGTTATTGATAGTTTCTACCGCGGTATTGCTCTTTGTTATAGATATACTTTGGATGTTGTGGTTGAAAAAGATTTTTTGCTATGTACTGAGGACGAAGCTTTTGATGCCATAAACAAATTAATCATTATTTATGGTACACTTGGGAAGTCTGATTCCTCTTTCATAAATATTTTTGCCAGGTTAAACACTCTTGAGACTAGCATTGCTGCTATGAATAGTTGCTATCACATGCTTAGGGCTTACCATGATTATTTTCCCATAGATTCTGAACCTTCAAAGTAGTTTCCCACAATCAAAGTCTCTATAAATACTAAACTTTTTGATGCTCGCTGTGATATTATGTCTGAATTTTTTCTCATGCCTAAAGATATTTATGATTCCTTGAGTCTTTGGGGGCTTACTGAAGGAGGAGAGGAAATCTCTCTTACCAACAATGCCACTATATTACCCATTGGAATAGCTGAAGGTGTGTTTACAAAAATCTCAGGAAAAATGGTGTCTACTATTATCTTGTTATTGAATGTGTAGGCAAGGGACAGATAACACTTGGAAGATCCCTACTGAAGCACCTTGGAGCTGTAATAGATGTGGGAAAATGCATTATGCACTTTTCTCCTCCATTATTTGCATTTGCTTCTTATTGATTCCTTTTTGAGTTCTCTTTAGATGAATTGAGCTTTTTGAAGGAGTTACTATAGTAGCTTGTGTTTTTAGTGAAAATCCTTGTTGTTCCAAAGCTTTGCCAGGGGTCTAATATCTTCTGAATACATTAATGTTGCTAATGAAGTTTGTGTGAAGTTTTGTATGAAGGAAAAATTTCAGGTGTAAAGAGAGAATGATGCAATGAGATGAAGAATGGACAAAAGTTCAAGCTTGGGGATACCACCATGGTGTCACCCCAAGAAATATCCAAGAGGTACAAGTGTCAAAGCTTGGGGATGCCCAAGGCATCCCCTTCTTCATTAATAAAAAGCTCAGATCTGTCTAGACGCTTCATTTTTATTGTTTCATGCACAGTTGTGTTGTTCTTGGAGAGTCTTAATTTTCGTTTGCTTTGCTTAGTTTGTTTAGTTTTCTAAAGTAGTTTTGACCCCCGGTCTCTCTATGTTGTTTGCAAATAATTTTGCTTGATGTTTGGAAAGGAGTAGTAAGTTCTTGCTTGAAGTGCAAGAGGAGCTTGCATTGACTGTGACTTAGACTTTAGCATGACATGATAGGTGTTGTTTTAACCTTATGCTTAGTGATTATTGATGTAGCATGTCTTGTTCCAAACAATTGGGATTGCTTAGTGTGACTTGAAGAAATTATGCGTTGTTTTCGCATGCAAAAGCATAGTATTGTGGTATTCTCCTTTGATGTTTTGCTTGGGTTGACTTGGCACATGCTCACACCATGTTATGACTATGACAAGTCACCATTAGCCTCTATGATCATTTAGTCCTTGACTTGTAGTACCACTCTTTGCTTTGATTAGTATGTTTTGTTGCACTGCATGATTATGGCCATTATTGCTCTCCTAGTTGGTTGCTCCCAGTCTTCTCCTAGCCTCCACTTGTATGAGTAAGTTCTACTCATGCCTCCAACTCCCAAGAAACCAAGTTATTCCAAAGTGTCCACTATAAACTCCTATGCATGGTGTGTTACACCATTCCAAGTATATTCTTGTTTTCAACTATCTTCCAATTAAAAACTATTTTGTTACGTAAAACCTTAGTGATTAAAGCCCTCACGAACTTGATGTCACACTTTATTCTTTGCCCCTAATAAAGTTGAACCATTGTGACAACTTTGTTGTATATGCTTGCACTTATAAGTTGGAATTAGCAGAACCGTGTTGTCACGGGGAACGTTTTCAACATTGCACTTGTACCTTGTTGTACTCAGTTGATACCATGCTCTTTTGTCTATGGATGTCACCGGTGTGAAATAAAGAGGGAACTAGTAAGTCCATGGAGTTTGTATTCTGTGTTAGAGAAATGCCTGGGCAGCAAGCCTAAGACATGCCTAATCATGGTGGAAACTTGCAGCATCACCATAATGAGCTATCTATGAAGCATCCTCAATAAAAAGCTATGCATATGGTAAATAAAAAGATTGCTGAGATGCTCATTGTCTGCTTGCCTTGTCATTTTTGTTATGGGAAAGCTCATGTACCATGTGCAAGGGGTACCCCGTTGGCGGTTCTCAATGATATGCAAATACTTATAGTGACAAGAACTTACCTGGACCCAAAGTTGAGTATGCATGAGGTGTGGCCCTCGTATTCAAGGGACATGAGATTTCCAACTTATACTTCATCAAGCATATAATCCATCTTTGCCACTTTAAGCTGAACCACTTCAAGATGCTTATGATAGGGGCAATGAGGGCTGAAAGCTAACAAGTACCATAATTTTTGGAAGCTCTTTTTGAAACTTGTAATCCCTTCT
Organism: Avena atlantica; assembly: GCA_910589765.1. Classification (NCBI taxonomy): domain Eukaryota; kingdom Viridiplantae; phylum Streptophyta; class Magnoliopsida; order Poales; family Poaceae; genus Avena; species Avena atlantica. The sequence goes on along the minus strand of OU342739.1, from coordinate 161,430,294 downwards.
TCCTTTACAAAAAGGCCTTTCTTCCACCATTATCGAGTCTCCACCTTCTACCTTTAGGCACCATTTAGAGAGCATAGTTGTCATTCTGTGTGCAGTGTTCCAAGGCTTATTAATTGATGCATATTGTGATATTACTTGTTCTTGTTCTATTTGTTTCTAGTCACCCTTGTGAACTTTGCAGGTGTCCTATGCATCTATTTGCTACTCTATGAGGGACAAGCTGATTGCCACTATGCTATGTTTTCTGCATGTGAAACAAACAAACGTTTTTCAATGCATGTTATTCATGATCTTTGTTTGTAGCTTGCCATGTTGCATGCATAGTTACCTTGTCCTATTGTTAGAACTCCATCTTTCATGCACATGTTTAGCGTTCTTTGATCCTAGCTTTCAATGCTTGCAAATGGTTGGATCTTTATTGTGAGGGTGCATGTCACCTTAAAAATTATTCTGTTTATCACTTACCTACTCGAGGACGAGCAGGAGTTAAGCTTGGGGATGTTGATACGTTGGAAACATATCTACAATTTTTGATGCTCCATGCTTTTTTAGTATCTACTTTGCTTTACTTGTCCACCCTTTGAGGTGCTTTTTACATGTTTTCTGGTACTAACCTATTAACAAGTTGCAACAGTGCCAGATGTCACATCCCAAATTTTAGATTTGGTTCTGCATATCATTCATATCATTGCATCATACTTTTCCATGCAAAACCGTCGATTGAAGAGAATCGGCGAAACGCTATTTTCAAAACCCTATTCTATTTTGCTACGAGGCTCCTGCGGGAGGCTTTAGTAGGACTAGTGTAGTCCACCCTTGTAGCCTAGTGGTTGCACTCAACCATTGACCCTAGATTGTTCCCCTCGATTTTACAAAACCGTAGGAGCAAGAATCACTCGATTCGGAGTCCGTGGAAAAGTTACGACCGTTTTATGAAATAGAAAATAGGGCCGATTTTTCCGAGTCCTTTTCCAACCGCACCCCGAATCCGCGTAGGACAACGAGGGGCCCCACATAAGAGGCAGCCGCCGCTGCCTCGTAAACCGCACCCGCGACCCGCCTCCCTGCCGCCTCGATCGCCCCGCCTCCCACCTCGATCGCAACCCCGCCGCCTCCTCTCCTCGAAGACCGCGCCGCCGCTAGGGCTTCGCGCCGCCGCCTCGATCGCCGACCCCGCCGCCGCCTCGATCGCCGACCCCGCCGCCCAGGTACCCCGCCGCCTCCTGCGGCCAACCGCCGCCTCCTGCGGCCAACCGCCGCCTCGCCGCCCTGCCCCGCCACCAGCGCGCCGCGCCGCCTCGGCCCGCACTCGCGCGCTGCTGCCGCTGCCGCCTCCTGCAGCGCCGCGCGCCGCCTGCGCCTGCTGTCCCGCGTGCGCCGCTCGCTGCTGCTGCTGCCGCGCGCCGCCTCGGCCCCGCAGCCGCTGCTGCACGCTAGCGCGCCTTCGCACGCGCGCGCCTGCCCACGCACGCGCGCGCCTGCCCACGCACGCGCGCCGTCTTACGCCGCCGCCTCGTGCTGCGTGCCGCACGTCGCCGCCGCCGCCACGATGACCGTCTTGATCCGCGCGCTGACTGTCTCTTTCCCGCGCAGGAGAAACGCCGTCGCCGGAACCGATCGCCGCCGCCGTTCCGAGTTCGTCGCCTTCTGCAACCACCATTAGATCTCAGATCAACGGTTCAGATCGACGTTGACCAGTCAGTATCCAGGCGTTGACTAGTCAGCGCCCAGTCAGCAGCTGCGTTGACCAGTCAACAGACACAGTTGACTAGGTAATTACTTTAATCATTTTAGTTGGCAGATTTCGGTAGAAACTTGTAAATTGCGTAGAAATTAAACCGCTGGACCAAAAATTGCAAATAAAATATGTGTAGATTCAGTAAGTCGTGTAGAATCTTGCTGTACCTTTGGTTCAGGCTTTTGCAGCAAGATTTAGTACAGTTTAATCAAATAGGTTAATGGCCTTTTCGGAGTAATTAATTCGTAGAAAAAGATCTGTAGCTCCAAAAATCGCGTATGATATGTCCCTGGATTCAGTGGAACGAGGGGAATCTCATCGTGAATTAAAAAGATAGGCTTACAGTAAAAACTTCTGCAGAAACTGTCTAGTGGCTTTCTGCAGTATTTTAATTACTCGGGGAGTTTTATAATTCCTTTTTGAGTAATTCCAATTGGTACTGTTTCTAATCAGCGATACCTATGCGGTAGAATTGTTCCAAGATTTTACAAACAGTATACTACCGGTAGTGAATTATTTGAGTTCTAGCTCTAGTTTTGAGCATTACTTTTTGCGTAATAGTTTTCCTAGCGCTAAAACTATTTTCCATGCATGCAATCAGTAGTATGATTGAATAGGATTATGTGGTACAGCTGTAGCACCAATCCGCTTGTCTTGCATACCTTCATGCATCATCTTTGTTGCATATGCTTGTGGATTGTTCGTTTATGTTGCAATTGTATCGTGTAGATTGTGACGAGTGCAACGCTTGCTCGTGTGTGGATTGTTCTTCCGACCGCTACAACCAAGGCAAGTATATGCTATTTTGTTCATGATATTGTCCTACTATTTTCTATGCATTGTCGTGTATTTTGTAGACGCATGTGTAGGATGATACTATCGCTATGTTATGTCCTATTATGTGGTAGGACATTCCTTGTAGATGAACCACCGTTGGTAGATGTGCTTAGCCATGCTATGTTGAACGAGGGCTGGGTTATATCACTGAGACTTGTTTCTAAAAGTATTGGTTTGTGAAAACTAAAACAACTTAATCAATGAATCTCCTGGGTGTGATGGTATTGATAATTTTTGTTGGTTTCATTGCGGAAAGGCACCCAGGTATCGAGAGAAATTGATTGGCTTCTTTATTTGGTAGCTTACGTGTACAACCATGTGCCAATAATGAAATGGGCGGTTGGTTGGACTTAGTAGGTTGTGGTAACTCGAACCCGCGTATCCAGAGATGTAGAATTTTGGTAGGTTGGACCGGTGCGCGTCGGGATTAAGGAGCTACTTCCCGAACAGTCTCTTCTTGGACTTCTCCCTATCATCACCCAAAATGAGAGTGATGGTACGAGCTGGGCTGGCCAAGTCACATGGGTAAAGTGTACAAACCTCTGCAGGGTGTATAATCTAATCGATTAGCCGTGTCCCCGGTTATGGACAACTGAGTTGCTTGATATTGATTCCATGACATGTTTCTCGCTCATTCCAATTTCATAATTGTTTTAATATTGTTGGGTTAACTTAATTGGGATCTTTTCGAAAAAAATAAAAAAAACTGTTTATGAAAGTAGGACAAATGTATTTGCAAATGCAAGCCAGGCACAGCTCCACTTGCCAAATATGCATGTCGATATTAGTACTATTGTCTCCTTTACTAGCTCTACTTGCCATACATTCCATGTATTGACCCTTCGGGGCTGCTACGTTTCATGTTGCAGGTTATTCCAATTCTGAGTAATCGATATAGGCCACGGTACTCCACTCGGCACTTGTTCACTTGTGGGCAATTTGAAGAATGGAGGATTTACTTTATTTATATTGCTACCTGAATAATTTGAGCTAGCCTTGAGCTAAGCTTTTATTGTAATAATGGTACTCTGGATCATTGTTATTTATGATACACGGATATTTTGCTATGTTATTCATCTCATTCTATTGTGGGCCAATGAACCGATCCAGGGATTGGCATGTCACATAGAAGCCTCGGTCTTTTCAGAACCGCGGTGTTACACCAGATGCCTGTTTTCTGCTGTTTTTGGTTTCAGAAAATTTAGTAAAGAAATATTCTCGGAATTGGACGGGACAAACGTCAAAGTCAATTAATTTCCGTGGGGAACAAGAGGTCCAAAGGAGAGCCAGAGGGGACGGCCAGAGGGGTCAGACCCACCCCAGGCGCGGGTGGGCCCCACCCCACACCTAGCTAGGGTTTGGCGCCCCTGGCCGCTGCCTCGGTCTCCCCTTCGCCTATAAGAAGCCCCCGATGCAGAAACCCTGAGTACCCGATCAAAAATCCACGAAACCGTCTGTATCTGCCGCCACCATCGTCCCTAGATCGGGGGGATCTCAAGTTCTTACTAGCACCCTATCGGAGGGGAGATCATCCTGGAGGCCTTCTTTCTGGTATGATGTGTGAGTAGTTCCACCTTGGACTATGGGTCCATGTAGTAGCTATATGGTTGTATCTCCTCCTTTGTGCTTTCATGTACAGATCTTCTGAGCTCCGTTCATGATCAAGATCTAATCTATTTGTAATCATGCATGTTGTGTTTGCGGGGATCCGATGGATATTGAGATTATTATTTGTTTTGATTAATGGTTTTGTCTTTATGATTCTATCATGTATGTGTTGTTTTTGATCTTGCATGCTCTCTGTTGTTAGTAGCTATCTTAGCCAAGTAGTTGCTAGTGACTCCAAAAGGAGGTATTTATGCTCGATAGTGGGTCCATGCCTCTAGTTTCCAAGGGAAGTGACAGAAATCTCTTCGGTTGTAGATGTGTTGTTGCCACTAGGGATAAAACAACGGTCTCTTGTTCATGGAACAAGTGGATTGTTTACCTTACACACTTTGCTTAAAGCAGTTGTCTGTTGCTTGCAACTTAATACTGGAGGGGGTTCGGATGATAACCTGAAGTTGGACTTCTAGTCATAGATGCAGTTGGATGGCGGTCTATGTATATTGTTGTATTTCCCAATTGAATCTCATAGGATCTTTCTGACAAGTAATTGCATTGTTATGCCTTGCTCAGTTCCTGTCAATTGCCATACTGTAATTTGTTTACCCTTCATGCCATGTTGTTTATCTAAGGGGAGCACCTCTAGTGAACTATGCACCCTGGTCCAATTTTACCATTGATACATCTTCCACTGTTTACTTGCTGCAAACCATCATCACCTTCCACACCATACAGTTAATCCTTTGTGATAGCAAACCGGTGAGCTTGACAACCTCACTATTTCGTTGGGCAAAGTCTTGAGTTTGTGTTGTGCAGGTTTCCACATTGCTTGCAACACCTTTGAGACATTTCCTTCCTCCTACTGGTTCTATAACCTCGGTTTCTTACTGAGGGAAAACTTGATGCTGTGCTGCATCACACCTTGATCTTGGGGTTTCCTGACGAAGCGCTCTGTGTTGGTGCAGCGCCATCAAGCTCTTTTCTGGCGCCTTTGATGGGGAGGGTAAGGACGTCTTCACAAGGGGAGTCTTCCTCAACCTTTCTCTTTACTTTGTTTTTAGTTTGCTTAGTTTCTTTTTCTTGGTTTTGGTTGCCTCTTTTTATCAAAAACTCCAAAAAAATAGTTTAGTTTGGTTTGCTTTCTCTTATCAAACACACAAAAAAATAGTTCCTGCTCTAGCTGCTGTTTTTGGCTTGCTCACTTTTGCCAAAATGAACTATGCTGAGAACACCAAGTTGTGTGACTTCACTAGCACAAACAACAATGATTTCCTTAGCACTCCTGTTGCTCCACCTGCTCCTGATGCTACCTTTTATGAAATTAAGCCTGCTTTGTTGAATCTTGTGATGAGAGATCAATTTTTTGGTGCTAGTCCTGAAGATGTTGCTACCCATCTCAATAACTCTGTTGAACTTTGTGAGATGCAAAAGTATAAGGATGTAGATGGAGATATTATTAAGCTCAAGTTGTTTCCTTTCTCCTTGAGAGGATAAGCTAAAGAATGGTTGCCATCCTTGCCTAGAAATAGTATTGATTCTTGGACTAAGTGCAAGGATGCTTTTATTGGAAAGTACTACCCTCCTGATAAGATTATATCTATGAGAAGTGACATTATGAAATTTAAACAACTTGATAATGAACATGTTGCTCAAGCTTGGGAAAGAATGAAATCTTTGGTTAAGAATTGTCCCACTCATGGACTCACTGCTTGGATGATTATCTAGACTTTTTATGCAGGTTTGAACTTCTCTTCAAGAAACATGTTGGATTAAACTGCTAGAGGTACCTTTATGGGCATCACTTTGTGTGCTGCAACAAAACTCCTTGATAATATGATGGTTAATTACTCTGGATGGCACACAGAGAGAGCTCCACATGGTAAGAAGGTAAATTCTGTTGAAGAAACCTCCTCTTTGAGTGATAAGATTGATGTTATTATGGCTATGCTTGTTAATGGGAAAGCTCCTTTAGATCCAAACAATGTTCCCTTAGCCTCTTTGGTTGCTCAAGAAGAGAAAGTTGATGTGAACTTCATTAGAAACAACAATTTCAACAACAATGCCTATAGGAATAATTTTGGCGGTAACAACAATTATAGGCCTTATCCTCCTAATAATGGCAATATCTATGGAAACTCCTACAACAATGCTAGAAGTACCCCCTCTGAACTTTAAGTTATGCTCAAAGCCTTTATTAGTAAACAAACCGCTTTCAACAAGACTTTGGAGGAAAAACTTATAACTGTTGAGAAAAATATTTCCTCTTTGTCTGAAGCACAGTCCTCCTTGATTAATAAAATGGCTGCTAAACCTGAAACCATGGAAAGTACCTTTGCTGCTACTCATGCCATACAAGTTACTATTGATGAAAATGTTAGACTGTTAGCCCAACTTCATGCTAAGTGGGAAAGGGAAGCTGAAATTGATAGAAACAATAGTGTGTGCACCATCACTAGAATGGATACCACTAAACCACAAGAAGTCTCTATTCCTCCTCCTACAATGCCTAAGCCTAATGAGTCTACAACTAGTGATGCTAAGTTTGATTTTGATATAGATGGTTGCAATATTTCTGAAGTGATTCTGTTCTTGCAAAAGCTTGCTAGAAGTCCTGATGCTAGTGATATGCATGTTGCTTTCACCAAACACATTACATATGCTCTTGTTAATATTAAGGAAGAGAAGTTAAAACACAAAGCTTATATTCCTAGGAAAGTAGAATATAGTTGGGAACCCATTATTAATATGCAAGTGAATGTCTTTGATCTCAAAGCTTCATGTGATCTTGGTTCTAGTATCTCTATTATGCCTAGGAAGATTTATGAAATGCTTGATTTGCCACCTTTGGAAGATTGTTATTTGGATGTCCCACTTGATGATAATACTAAGAATAAACTCATGGGAAGTATTAATGATGTTCTCATCATGGTTAACAATACTTATGTCCCTGTTGATTTCTATGTTTTGGATGTTGAATACAATGCTTTTTGTCCTATTACTTTGGGAAGACCCTTTCTTAGAACTGTTGGTGCCATCATTGATATGAAAGAAGGCACCATTAAATATCAATTTTCATTCAAGAAAGGTATTGAACACTTCCCTATGAGGAGAGAGAAGTTGCTTTTTTCTCCTCCTTTGAAAGCAAGGTTTGATGTTAATGCTTCCTCATTTGAAAATACTTGATTTCTTGCTTCTTGTGCCTAACTTAAAGGCGTTAAAGAAAAGTACTTGTTGGGAGATAACCCACGAGTTTCCTTGAGCCTTGGAAGTTATTACTTCAGTAATTACCTCTCCTTATCCTCTTTTGTTTTCTTTTTGTGCCAAGAATGACCTATAATGAGAGGGAAGTAAGATTTGGGGAGTTGCTATCCCAAAACAGATTCTGTCCTCCACCATAAATATTCGTGAGGAGTCTCTGTAAGTATGATTGAGCTGAAAATTTACTAATAAATCTCCTAGTATGTTATCTAACTTTAGATAGTTCAACACTTTTTGATTTGAGCAACAGAAGATTTTCAAAAAAATCAGTTTGTACCTGCTGGTCTATTTTGACTGATTTCTGCCATTATTTGCATTGGCTTCTTATTGATTCCTTTTTGAGTTCTCTTTTGGGGAATTGAGCTTTTTGAAGGAGTTGCTATAGTAGATTCTGTTTTTAGTGAAAAGTTTTTCTGTTCCAAAGCTAAACCCAAAGGTCTATTATCTTTTGAATACACTAATGTTGCTGATGTCTACGCACTTCTATTCTTGTAGATAGTTGTTGGGCCTCCAAGTGCAGAGGTTTGTAGAATAGCAGCAAGTTTCCCTTAAGTGGATTACCCAAGGTTTATCAAACTTAGGGAGGAAGTGGTCAAAGGTATCCCTCTCAAGCAACCCTGCAATCAAGATACAAGAAGTCTCTTGTATCCCCAACACACCCAATACACTTGTCAGGTGTATAGGTGCACTAGTTCGGTGAAGAGATAGTGAAATACAAGTGGTAACAGTGCCAGAAAATAGCTTGATGGTGAGGTAAAGACTGGAAGCAAGCAAACATGTAACAGATCTAGATGTGAACGGTGTTTCAATGCTTAGAAACAAGGCCCAGGGATCATACTTTCAATAGTGAACACTCTCTCATATAAATATCCTCTCTTCATGATACTACTCTTAGCTACTCTTCGGTTGGACACTCTAATCATCGATAGGGCTATAACAACACTCCTCAAAGTCCACCTTCCCCAATCTAGATAACCCCACACTGTCACCTTGAGCGCTAGAGGGTTCTAACAAACACCACAATTTCATAGAGACATCCAACTCCAAATATAACTCATAACAAATATTCAATCTAGCCAAAGTGCCACACACGGTATGAATGCTATCACTTTCACATACGTGGGTAAAATCATAGATCTATTAAAGCACAAAGAGTATTTATGTAGACTCAAATCTAAGTGCCACCATGGCGTTCACGCTATTACTTTCACACACATGGGGAGAGCAGAGATCTATTAAAGCACTTGAGTAGCAAGGTAGATCTACTTGATTACAAAGCTCATGATCACAATATGACCATGCATAGAGAGAGAGATGAACACATAGCTACCGGTAGAGCCCATAGCGTCGAGGAAGAACTACTCCCTCCTCATCATGGGAATCAGCAACGGTGATGGATATGGTGATGGAGATCGATGGAGATGGCTCCGGGGGCACTTCCCCATCCCGGCAGGGTGCCGAAATAGAGACTTTTTGTCCCCCGAATCTCCCTTTCGGTGGCGGTGGCGCTACGGAGTTTTTTCTGGAAGTATGATGGATTATTTAGGGTTTTCTGCATCGGGGGCTTCTTATAGGCGAAGAGGCGAGGCTGGGAGGCGACCGGAGGGGCCACTCCCTACCCAGGCGCGGGTCCTCCCTAGCCCGCTCCTGGGGGGTGTGGTGGCCCTCTAGCACCTCTCCGTCTCCCCTTCTGGCTTCATGACGCTCACGGTAAAATATTGACTTTGGCTTTTGTCCCGTCCAATTCCGAGAATATTGATTTTCTGCCTTTCTGGAACCAAAAAAGAAGAAAACAGGAAACTAGCACTGTGGCAACTTGTTAATAGGTTAGTTCCAGAAAAGATATAAAAACACCTCAAAGTGTAGACAAAGCAAGGCAAAGTATATAGTAAACAAGCATGGAGCATCAAAAATTATAGATACGTTTTCGACGTATCAAGCATCCCCAAGCTTAACTCTTGCTTGTCCTCGAGTAGGTAAGTGATAAAAAGAATAATTTTTGTGGTGACATGCACCATCAAAACCAAGATCAAACCATTTGTAAGCATTGAAAGCTGGGATCAAAGAAATCTAAACATGTGCATGAAATATGGAGTTCTAACAATAACACAAAGTAACTATGCATGCAACATGAAAGGTTACAAACAAAGATCATGAATAACAACGCATTGAAAGACGTTTGTTTGTTTCACATACAGAAAACATGGCATAGTGGCATTCAGCTTGTCCCTCATAGAGTAGCAAATAGATGCATAGGACACCTTCAAAATTCACAAGGGTTACTAGAAACAAATAGCACAAGAGCAAGTAATATCACAATATGCATCAATCAATAAGTCTTGGAACACTGCATATAGAATGACAATTATGCTCTGTTAATGGTGCCTAAAAGGTAGAAGGCGGAGACTCAATATAATAGTGGAAGAAAGACCCTTCACAAAGGGAAGCAGGGATTTCAAGTTTCAAAAAGAGCTTCCAAAAATTATGGTACTTGTTCTCTTTCAGCCCTCATTGCCCCTATCATAAGCATATTGAAGTGGTTAAGGTTAAAGTGAAGAAACTATGGAGTATATGCTTGACAAAGTATAAGTTGGCAATCTTAAGTCCCTTGAATACGAGGGCCACACCTCATGCTACTTAACTTCAGTCACCTGTAAGTTCTTGTCATTGTAAGTATATGCATATCATAGAGAACCGCCAGCGGGGTACCCCTTGCACATGGTACAAGAGCTATCCCATAACCAAAACGACAAGGCAAGCAGACAATGAGCATCTCAGTGATCTTTTTATTTACTATATGCATAGATTTTTATTGAGGATGCTTCATAGATAGCTCACTATGGTGATGCTGCAAGTTTCCACAATGATTAGGCATGGCTTAGGCTAGCGGCCCAGGCGTTTCTCTAACACAAAATACATACTCCATGGACTTACAAGTTCCCTCTTTATTTCACACCGGTGACATACATAAAAAAAAGAGCATGATATAAACTGAGTACAAAGTACAAGTGCAATGTTGAAAACGTTCCCCGTGATAGCACGGTTCTGCTAATTCCAACGTATAAGTGCAAGCATATACAACATAGACGACATAATGGTTCAAGTTTATTAGGGGCAAAGAATATAAAGTGTGCCATCAAGTTTGTGAGGGATTTAATCACTAAGTTTTCACATAACAAAATACTTTTTAATTGGAAGATACCTGAAAAAAAGAATATACTTGGAATGGTGTAACACACCATGCATAGGAGTTTATAGTGGACACTTTGGAATAACTTGGTTTCTTGGGAGTTGGAAGCATGAGTAGAGCTTACTCATACAAGTGGAGCCTAGCAAAAGACTGGGAGCAACCAACTAAGAGAGCAATAATAGCCATAATCATGCAGAGCAACAAAACATTACTAATCAAAGCATAGAGTGGTACTACAAGTCAAGGACTAAATGATCATAGAGGCTATGGTGACTTGTTCATAGTCATAACATGGTGTGAGCATGTGCCAAGTCAACCCAAACAAAGCATCAAAGGAGAATACCACAATATTATGCTTTTCTATGCTAAAACAACGCATGATTCCTTCAAGGCACTTTAAGCAATCCTAATTGTTTGGAAAAAGTCACGCTACACCAATAATCACTAAGCATAAGGTCCAAACAAGATCTAGCATGACATGATAAAGTCTAATGCATAGTCAAAACAAGCTCCCTTTTGTACCACTATAAGCATGAAACTTTCTACTCTTTTCCAACACCAAACAACTTATTTGAAACAACTCACAAAGATAATAATCAATAAAGATCAGTGAGCTTGTCTCACAAATCCACAAAGAAGAACTAAAAATTTCTAAGCTAAAAGCACAAGAAAACTAAGGCTGAGCGCAGTGCTAGCAAAAGTGAACACTCACAAAACAATAAGAGTGAAAACTATAGTGTTCTAGGCAATGAAAACAGAGTGTGTCTCTCGCCAAAATAAGTGTGCTGTGATCAACCAACTTTTTTCACGCAAACTAAGAAAACAAAAACCAAAACGAAAACTAAGACGCTCCAAGAACAACACAACAGTGCATGAAACAATAAAAGTGAAGTGTCTAGAAAGACCTGAGCTTTTTATTGATGATGAAGGGGATGCCTTGGGCATCCCCAAGATTTAACGCTTGTATCTCTTGGATATTTCTTGGGGTGACACCGGGGTGGCATCCCCAAGCTTGAGCTTTTGTCCATTCTTCATCTCATTACATCATTCTCTCTCTACACCTGAAATTTTTCCTTCATACAAAACTTCACACAATCTTCATTAGCAACATTAGTGTATTCAAAAGATAATAGACCTTTGGGTTTAGCTTTAGAACAGCAAAACTTTTCACTAAAAACACAAGCTACTGTAGCAACTCCTTCAAAAAGCTCAATTTCCCCAAAAAGAATCAATAAGAAGCAAATGCAAATAATGGCAGAAATCTATCAAAACAGACCAGCAGGTAGAAACCGATTTTTTAGAAAATCTTATATTGATCAAATAAAGAAGTGTTGAACTAACGAAAGTTAGCTAACATACTAGGGAATTTATTCATACAGCTCAATCCGACTTACACAGACTTCTCACGAATTTTTATGGTGGAGGACAGAAATCTGTTTCGGGACAGCAACTCCCCAAATCTTACTTCCCTCTCATTAGAGGTCATTCTTGGCACAAAAATCAAACAAAAAGGATAAGGAGAGGTCATTACTAAAGTAATAACTTCCAAGACTCAAGAAAACTCTTGGGTTATCTCCCAACAAGTACTTTTCTTTAACGCCTTTAAGTTAGGCACATGAAGCAAGAAATCAAGTATTTTCAAATGAGGAAGCATTAACATCAATACTTGTAAAGTCTTCAACTATGAAAGGTATCTCATCCAAATGAGTTTTGGAGGATCCCTTCTCATCTCTCTTTGGTTTACTACTTTCATCAAAAGGATTTTCAGGAACAATCCAATCAAAATTCTTTTCAAAGGCCTCATGCATCCCAACAAGCTTAAAGGGTATGGGTATCTTAAATTCCTCTCTAGGCTTGGTTTTATATGGAGTACCCACAACATCTACACATGATCCTAGCATATTAAAACGCTCAAAGACCTTTTTGGTTTCCTTAGCAACATCATGGAACTCTTTGAGTAAAGTTTCAAGAATAAATTATCTCATTTTAGCATTATTTTCTTCTTTTAGTTTAGAAACAAAATTTGCATCATGGGGTTAAGGATAACAAACCTAGACTCCAACATATGAACTAAAGAAGCAGCAGCAATTTCATAATTAGGAGCAAGTTCTGCTACAGATCTATCCTCAATATCCTCATGCTTGCTAACATGATTGAAGAATTCTTCAATATTGTCTTTCTCAATTATAGAGCCACTACCTATTGAAAGGTCCTTCAGGGCGAACTTGGCGAACAACATGGTGAGCTAGAGCAAGGTGGCAACTAGAGCAAGAACTATTTTTTTGTGTTTTTGATAAAACAAAGCAAACCAAACTAAACTAAATTTTTTTGGAGTTTTTGATAAAAAGAGGCAAACAAAACCAAGCAAAAGAAACTAAGCAAACTAAAAACAAAGTAAAGAGAAAGGTTGAGGACTCCCCTTGTGAAGACATCCTTAGCCTCCCCGACAACGGAGCCAGAAATGTCTTGATGTGTGTTGACGCCCCGTTGGGAAACCCCAAGAGCAAGGTATGATGCAGCACAGCAGCAAGTTTTCCCTCGGTAAGAAACTGAGGTTATCAAACCAGTAGGAGGAAGGAAAGGCCTCAAAGGTGTTGCAAGCAACATGGAAACCTGCACAACACAAACTCAAGACTTTGCCCCAACTAACAGTGAGGTTGTCAATCTCACCGGTTGATGTAACAAAGGATTAACTATATGGTGTGGAAGGTGATGGTGGTTTGCAGCAAGTAAACAGTAACAGTGGAAGGTATATCAATGGTAAAGATTGGACCGGGGTCCATAGTTCACTAGAGGTGTTCTCCTTAGATAAACAAACATGACATGCTGGGTAAACAAATTACAGCAGGGCAATTGACAGGACTGAGCAAGGCATGACAATGCAATAGTAGACAAAAAGATCCTATGAGATTCGATTGGGCAATACAACAATATACATAGACCTCCATCCAACTGCATCTATGACTAGAAGTCCACCTTTGGGTTATCATCTGACCCCTTTAGTATTAAGTTGCAAGCAACAGACAACTGCTTTAAGCAAAGTGTGTAAGGTAAACAGTCCACTTGTTCCATGAACAAGAGACCATTGTTTTCTCCCTAGTGGCAATAGCACATCTACAACCATAGAGATTTCTGTCACTTCCCTTGATTAATTAGAGGCATGAACCCACTATCGAGCATAAATACCCCTCTTGGATCACTAGCAACTACTTTGCCAAGATAGCTACTAATAACAGAGAGCATGCAAGATCACAAACAACACAGACATGATAGAATCAAATAGACAAAACCATTAATCAATCTGACATAGTAATCTCATTATCCATCGGATCCCCGCAAACACAATATGCTGATTACAAATAGATGAGATCTTGATCATGAATGGAGCTCACAAGATCTAGACATGAAATCACAAGGAGGAGATACAACCATCTAGCTACTACATGGACCCGTAGTCCAAGGTGGAACTACTCACTCTTCATGCCAGAGGCTGGCATGATGAAGAAGAAGGCCTCCGGGATGATCTCCCCTCCGGCAGGGTGCCGGGAAGAGCTTCAGATCCCCCGATCTAGGGACGATGGTGGCGGCGGCTACAAACGGTTTCGTGGAGTTTTGATCGGGTGCCTAGGGTTTTTGCATCAGGGACTTCTTATAGGCGAAGAGGCGAGGCAGGGGTCACCAAGGCGGCTGCACCCCCCCCCCAGGTGCAGGGTGGGCCCCCCGCATGGCCAGGGGTGTGGCCCCCTGGTGGGTCCCCTCTGTCTCGTACTCAGGCTTCGTGTTCCCCACGATAAAATATTGAATTTGGCTTTTGTCCCGTCCAATTCCAAGAATATTGATTTTCTGCCTTTCTGGAACCAAAAAACAGAAGAAAACAGGCAACTGACACTGTGGCAACTTGTTAATAGGTTAGTACCAGAAAACATATAAAAACACCTCAAAGTGTGGACAAAGCAAAGCAAAGTAGATAGTAAACAAGCATGGAACATCAAAAATTATAGATACGTTTCCGACGTATCAGTTATCTTATAGGTTGGTTTGCATTGTGGAAGTATATCTCCTTTAGTTTCTATGTATCCCTTGGTGTGAGTGCCTTTATGGAATATTAATGAGAAGTTTCGTCTTTTACTTTTTGCACTTCTTATTTTAGTTTGCAATCTCTATTATATGATTGATCTTGTTGATTAGTATTGGTATCACTTTGGGAGCATCAAGTAGATCTAAATTGGTTTTAGCAAACCGAGCTCTGGTTAGTAGCAACACTTTTTGAGCTTTGAAAGGAAAAGAGAAAAATCTTACAGGTATTTTGTATCATTTATTTTATTTCTTGATTGGCTCATAAGCTTGTTTCCTTCAACTCTTTTGCTTGCTACCTAGCCTTGCTAGCCAAAAACCTGTTTTGAGAAGGCATACTGTAACACCCTCAGAATCGGACCTATGCAAGTTTGAGCAAAATTCGCCAAACCCGCATAGAAACGATTCAAAGGTGCCCACCAGGCACTTTCGTGCGGGTGGAAACGAAGTAATAACATTACACAACAGTCCTCGATGGGACCCACAGAACAGATATATATAACAGCGACTCCATGAGTCAAGAATACAGATATAATATACAAAGATCCAAATCACCTTGAAAACGATAGAGCGTCCAGCTACGGACAAGATGCAAATGGGGCTAAGAGCCCTGAAGAATAACCAATGGCGTCCATAACCCTGCCCAGGCCAAGCCGGAAGGGTAACCCTGCTAACGACGTCGATCTCAAAACCTGCTTAACAAAAGGGGTGCCGACAAAGGGCAAAGCAGAAAACAAAGAAGGAGCGTCAGTACTGAGGCCAGTACACGGCGAGGCTAGAATTCGGCGGTCCTCGCCTACATAGGTATGGTGGACTGAGCGGCAGCGGCAGCATGCACTAAACAACCTATAGGGACTCGAAACAACTGGCGATTATCAGAGAGGGGTAAGAATGACCTATCCGGATCCAACCTGAAGCTAACACCAAACAAATCCATCCTGGTGTCTCCCCCTCGAGACCAAACGAGGAAGTCAACCGAGGAACTCACACAGTTGGCAGTTTTACTTATTCAGTTATAGTTGCGGCACTTTACTAGTCAGGTTTAGATAATCGTCCTGATAAAGTAAATAGTGGGCACTTTTATTTAATCATTCCGTGATAGTGGCAACACTTACTAGTCATTATACATTTATCATGAGACAACCCAAAAACCCAGCAGTTGTTGGCACTTTTATTCAGCCATTCCGTTGTAGTTGCATTACTTACTAGTCAGGTTCAATGGTCGCAAGCGACGCTCCAAACAAGCAGTTGTGGGCAGTATTATTAGCCATTCCATTATAGTGAAGCTGATTACTAGTCATTATAAGTCAAATTTATAGCAGTAAACTTTATTTATGCTTGTCTATGATCGAGATACTGTGCTCCAAGTCGTCCATAACCGCGGACACGGCTTTCAGAAAGTTTTAACCCGGCCGGGGTGCACAAATAGCAACACACACACGATCAACCTCGGAAAAACCAAATCAAAACCCAACGAGGCCTTCACGACAGAGCAATCACAAGATTCAGAAATATTTCAGGGGGCCACCCCTTAAGTAGAACCCGCAACGAAGCTAGCTGACTCCGAGACGGCCTCAAGGTTTGTGGGGCCGGCGGTAAACGACTGGGAACCCGAAAGTGTGGCTGGGCTTGTCGATACCACGTAAACGGGTCACCATCCTAAACAGTACAGTGTGCTCCTCGCACAATCGTAAATAAAGCAGTAAAGCATGGCATAAGTACAGGATAGTAATAAAACCTCAAACTAGTTTGTGGCCCCAAGAAATAAGACGGACTCAAGCTCTGGCTAAGGGGGGCCCATAACTCCCCATATGTGGATAGCGCGATAAATCAAGGAACAGGTATCAAGTACTCGGGGTCCTACGGGACACAAGTGGGCGTTCGGAAACCAAATATTTTCTATCACCCACCGATGCCTCTGCTTATTTCAATTTTAGTTGTTAAACAGAAATTAAAGTGACGATAAGTAAAACTAGAATCATCTCCAACATCAACATGCGGCAATACATCAACAACTGTGGCTTATGACGACACACATCAGCACTTGAGCAAGCAACTACGACGCGCAAGTCCAACTATCTACCAAACAACAGGTAATAGGATGTGTCCAAGGCAATATAGGGCTGCAGGGAATATCACAGGTACGGAAACTAAAGCATCGCAACACAGATAGCAATAGATCAACATGAGGGAATAAAGACTATAAAAGTAAGATAGGTAGAAAGGGGAAGATGCTCGCCTGAAAACATTGTCGAAGGTTTTCCCCGAAGATCGGGGCGAAGCTCACATCAACTCAACGGCCTTATCCGCGAAGAAGCAAAACACTAGAAGAACACCGGATGCAATATTTAATACAACGGCAGAAGATCGGCATGATGCATGGCATGGCAAGGTGCGATGCAATTAGGTCATATTAAGTGGAACCGGGGTCCCGACAATTAATTAGTAGGTTCAAGTTGTTTGGATACCCCGCAAATTAAATGTTGTTTAGCAATGCAACAGATGGAACCGGTTCGCTACACATGTTTAAATGAGGCCAATATAAGGCTAGATTTGCCCGCATATGGGCCCCATATGTAATTATTAGGTGAATCGGCATAAGGCCCCCAACCAATGATATGCATGCGAGATGACAATTAAGTATGCAACAAGTTGATATGTTATAAAATAGGGTTCGAGGAAAAGGGCACACATTTAGGGTTCGGCGATCTTGGGTTCCGGGGTTCGGGGTCGGTCTCAGGGTCCAGGGTTCGACGGTTCCGGGGTTCGGGGTTCAGGGTCCGACGGAAACGTTCTTGGCGGAAGCGTTCTCGGGCTCCGGGGTCGTTCTCGGCGCATCCGGGGTCTTCGGGTCACGTTGTCGGTCATGGCGTTCGGGGTGAAGCACTTGTCGTATCCGCATCGGCGTTCTTGGCGTTCGGGAAAAAGAGCTTGGCGTTCTGCGTCGGTGTCCTCGGGTTTGCTTCAATCGGGTCCATGACGGAGTTCTTGTCGCACATATGGCCTTCGGATCCAGCTCCGGGTTCGGTCTTCGGGGGTTCCGACCATCGGACAATGCTCCGTGTAGAAGATCGCTTCGAGGGTGTCGAGTCCAAGGCCTTGTGCAACTCGTCGGGGGCGTCCTTGGGGGTGGATCTTGGCGTATCCGGGGTCCTGGTAGAAGAGCTCGTCGCTCCCGGAGAAGACCTTGGGGTTCCGATCCCTTGCATCGGTACAGGTATGCGGTGTTCCTTTGCATCGACGATCTTGTCATACGGCGGAAATGGTCTCGGGTTCAGGCGTCACGGGTCGACGGTAGCGGGCAGGGTGCGGGTAGAGGTTGGCCTCGGACTGTTGACGGAGGAACCTCACCGACCGAGGCGTCGCAGGCCCAGATCGCGGGGTACTCGGAGCAGGCCCCTTCCCAAGGTGGGGTCCACGGCGGTGACGAGGCGCTGACGACCGCGGGGCGAACTCGGGCGAGCGGGGCCAGGGAGACGGCGCGCGTGCGGGCGGTGGCTGCTGGAGGCGAGGCTCGGCGCGAGCCGCTTGCGGGGGCGCCGGAGCGGGCCACAGCTCCTGGCGGCGGGGCGCGCGGGCGTCACCGGCGCTGGTCGGAGAGGCGCGTTGCGGGCGGGGTTGCCGAGCTTGGCGGCGGAGCGAGGTTGGGGTGGGGCTCGGGCGCGCTGGCACGTCTCGCCGGAGGCGGCCGGAGCAGAGCGCCTGGGGACGGCGGGGCTTGGCGGAGGCGGCGAGGTGGGGTACTGGGCGCGCGGCGGCGGGCTGCGGGGCTAGAGGCGGGCGCGGCCACGGGTCGCTGGCGGCGAGCTGCTGCGGAGGCCGGGGCGGAGGCGCGGGCTGCGCAGCGCAGGCAGAGCGGCGGCGGCCGCGGAGCAGCGGGAGGAGGGACCGGCGCGGCTGAGGGAGGTGCCGCGGCGGCGGGCGGCGACGGCGGTGGCGAGGAGCGGAGGGAGGAGCGCACGGCGAGGTGGGGTCGAGCGGCGCGGCTGCTGCGGGGGTGCAGGTGGCGCGCTGGCGGACCGATTGGCGGCGGGGACGGCGGTGGTCTGGGGACGGGGCGGGGCGGCGAGCTGGCGGTGGCTTGGGGAGGAGCTGCGCGCGGCGGCGACGGTAGCGTGCGGGCGGCGCGGCGGCGAGGGGGGTCCGCCGGAGGGAGGAGGGCTGGCGAGGGGCGGCAGGGCGCGGGGCCTGGCGAGCGGCGCGGGGGTCGGGCTGCTGCCGCGGAGGAAGAAGAGGGCAGGGAGGCGCTGCGGGCGTGGTGGGGTGTGCGGGGCCACGGGGCAGGGCGGTACTGGGGACGGTGCGGGAGGTGGTGGGTCCCAGGACGTGGGGACGCGCGGGGTGAGTGCGCGGGGCTGGGGGAGGTGGGAACTGGCCAGGGTGGAGGTTGGATGCGTGGGGCGTGGGCATGTGGGGCGTGGGGCCCAGGGTGGGTCCCATGCGGCGCTGGCGCGGTTGACCAGGGGAAAAGGGGCTGGGCAGCGGGGCCGCGCGGGGGTGGGGCCCGGGGTCAGAGGGAAAAGATGAGAGGGCTGGGAGGCTGTTGGTGCGCGCGTGCGTGTGCTGTGTCTGAGGAGTGGGTTGAGAGGGTTGAGAGGAGAGAGAGAAAGGAGAGGGGTGAGTGTGAGGGGTAGGCCATGTGGCAGCTAGGGAGTGGTGGTGGTTTTGGGGAGGGTGAGGTGGCGCAGCGGGATAGGCCGGGGTGAGGTGGCCAGGGGGTGGGTAGGATAGAATTTAGTGGGAAAGGGATTTAGAGAGGGCTGGTTCAACTTGGACCGTTTTAAAAACAGGGGTGGTCGTTCGGGTCTACTCGGCCCGTTCGACTGCCCCACCAAAACAATTAATTAAAATATTTATTTTCAAACAGCGCTTTTGCAATCCGACAGCGGACAAAACAAAATATTCCGGGGACCCGGTTTTCGGTGTTTGAATAAGATGGGGCATTTTAGAAAACAAAACGGGCTTGCGAAAATAGTTTTGGCAAACAATGCATGATGATGACGATGCAATGCACAAAAACAACGCGATTTTCTAGTAGTGGTTTTGCGGGATGCCACACATACTTCTCATGCATCCAACCCCTTTGAAACAAACATGTGCCATTTGTGTCCACCATATCTACCTATTAGCCTTATTGCTATTCCAAGCAAATTCTCAAGCTTCATCTATCTTTCGAATTAAAAATTATTTTGTTATGTGAAAACTAGTTAGTAAAGCTCTCATGAACTTGATGGCACACTTTATTTTCTTGCCCCTAATAAACTTGAAACATTGGGTCATCGAAGTTGTATATGCTTGCATCTATACGTTGGGATTAGCAGAACCGTGTTGTCACGAGGAATGCTTTCAACACTTATGGATACATATCCAGTTAATATTATGCTCTTTTGTTTGCGGATGTCGTCAGTGTGAAATAAAAGGGGAGCTTGTAAGTCCATGGAGTTATGTATGTGTGTTAGAGAAATGCCTAGGCCGCTAGCCTAAGCCATGCCTAATCATGGTGGAAACTTGCAGCATAACCATACTGGGCAATCTGTAAAGCATCCTCAATAAAAACCTATGCAAATAGCAAATAAAAAGATCGCTGAGATGCTCACTGTCTGCTTGCCTTGTCATTTTGATTATGGGATAGCTCATGTATCATGTGCAAGGGGTACCCCGTTGGCGGTTCTTTATGATACACATGTAATTACAATGGCATGAATTTACCGGTAACTAAAGCTGAGTAGCATGAGGAGCGGCCCTCGTACTCAAGGGACATGAGATTGCCAACTTATATTTCGTCAAGCATATACTCCATCTTTCTTCACTTTAACCTTAATCACCTCAAGATGCTTATGATAGGGGAAATGAGGGCTCAAAGCTAGTAAGTACCATAATCTTTTGGAAGCTCTTTATGAACTTGAAATCCCAGTTTCCCTCTATGAAGGGCCTTTCTTCTATTTCTAAGTTGAGTCGGTAAACCTATTTCCTCTCTATCTCTAGCAAGCATTTGAGTTGTTGTGTTTCAAGCATTCATATGATGATTTATTCAATCATGTTCTTTATCTTCCTTGTTTGCACAAGACTCTTATCTATTGAGTATTACTTTGAAAGCCATAATTGTGAAAAATCTTTTATGTTTGAGCAAAGAGTACTCTTGTTGTGAAGACCTCTACAAAAGCTTTTTGTGAAATTGTTTGCCAGCTGTTCTCTGACCAAGAACAAAGTTTGCCAATTCCAATTATGATTTAACTTTATGCATCTCTATTGTGACTCCTATACTTGTGGCAAGCTAAGTTATATAATTGTGAGTTGTTTTCTTCTATGAGTTGTGTAATGGTAAGTGTGATGCTTCTTGTTTGTATTCTTCTATCGACACTTCATTCCATAAACCTGTGGGCATGTTTACTGAGCTCAGTTTTCACTTGGGGACAAGCGAAGGTCTAAGATTGGGGGGAGTTGATACGTCCAATTTGCATCACCACTCTATATCATAATTTGCCTCTATTCATTGATATATTTCAGATTAAGAGGTGTTACTTATTTCTTTTCATTTATTTTTGCATGTTGGATGATTCTTGGAGGATTAACTGCCGGAGTCAGGATTCTGATGGAAAAAGAGGTGTTTTGATGCAATTTCGCGAAGATCATAAAAATACCAAAAAAACTATGGAAAATCATATTTTCCCAGAAGATGAAGAAAGCCAGAAGGGGAGGCGGAGATGGGCCACAGGGGCCCCACACCCCCTAGGCGCGGGCCACCCCTAGGCCGCACCTAAAGAGGGTGTGGCCCACCTCTGGCTCCGCCCTCTCGCCTATATCTTCTCCTTGAAACCCTAAAACATGGAGAGCGACCACAGAAAGATTTCGCCGCCTCTGTGGGGCAGAAAACACCGAGAGAGAAAGAGCTCTCTGGAAGACAGATTTTTGCTAGGGAAATTCCTTCCCGGAGAGGGGAGATCGTCTCCAACAACACCATCATCAAGCTAGACTTCATCGGGATCATCATCATCGTCCACACCATCATCTCCACCAGCACCATCATCACCACTCCATCCCGCTGTAACAATTGTGTTGAATACTTGCATAGTTCTTAGGGAAACTTTCCTGGTGTTGATTACTATTGTAGTTGATGCTTGTGAGTGGAACCATTGTATTATTGTTTATGTTCAGATTGTTATTCATCACCATATCATCTTTGATCTTGATCCATATGATGCCAAGTGAGTAGTTCGTTTAGTTCTTGAGGACATGGGAGAAGTCATGTTGTTAGTAGTGGATTTGTGTTGAGATATTATTCAATGGTTTAGTATTTAAGTTGTGGTGCTATTCTTATAGTGGTGTCATGTGAATGTCGACTACATGATACTTCACCATTTATGGGCCTAGGGGAATGCATTGTGTATTTGGCTACTAATTGTGGGGTTGCTGGAGTGACAGAAACCTGAACCCCCATTAGGACACCATTGCACAAGGGAGCGTAGGATCTCACAGTTTAAGGTTGTGGTTAGGTTTATATCTTAATTGCTTTCTTGTAGTTTCGCATGCTTGCAGGGGGTTTAATCACAAGTATGTATTATTCCAAGTAAGGTCGGTACATTAGCACAGGTTCACCCACACAACACTTACAACACCAAAGAAGACTACTCAGCTATTTGAAGCGAAAGCACTTGACAGAATTCCCATGTGTCCTCGAGAACGTTTGGTCCTTATAAGTATTTCCACTGGCTTGTCCTTTGCTAAGAAAGGATTGGGCCACTTGCTGCAATTGTTTGTTATCTTTATTACTTGCACTTTATTTCTTTGCTGTATCAGAAAACCCCTAAAAATCCGTTTGCTAAGTATTTACAGAGATTTCCTGCTCCATACCACTAGTCAACACCTTCTACTCCTCGTTGGGATCGACACTCCTATTTAGAAAGTACTACGATACACCCCTATACTTGTGGGTCATTAAGCACGGACTGCTCCCGACCATCCTCGACCGCCCCGTGTCGTGCCTTTAAGCCCGTGATGACCGCCAGGAAACACCGCATCGTCCTACGCCCTCAGCCATGTCATTAGCCCCATGTATCATCGTCACCGACGAGTCCGCGCCACCCCGCTTGGTCCCCATCGCCGGTGTATAAATAGAGGCCACCCTAGCCCTCATTCTCTACACCATATCACTCCCCTCTCTCTTAGTGATACATCATAAATGTATCTATAATTTTTGATGCTCCATGCTTGTTTCGTATCAACTTTGCTATGTTTTGTATACACTTTGAGGTACTTTAGACACTTTCTGGAACTAACATATTGACAAGATGCCACGGTGCCAGTTGCCTGTTTTCTTCTGTTTTTGGTTCCAGAAAGGCAGAAAATCAATATTCTCGGAATTGGACGGGATAAAAGGCAAAGTCATTATTTTTTCCCGGAGCAACACGGAACCAGGAAGCAGAGGTGGAGGAGGACACCAGGGTGGCCGCACCCCCTAGGCGCGGGCCAGTCCTAGTGGCGCCCACAGGGGGTGTGGGCCCCTTGGACCTTCATCGACCTTGCCTCCTACGTCTATAAGAAGCCCCGGGGATAAAACCCTAAATCATCCAGAAGAAATCCACGAAAACCTCCGTAGCACCGCCGCCACCGAAGGGGAGATTCGGGGGATAGAAAGTCTCTGTTCCGGCACCCTGCCAGGATGGGGAAGTTCCCCCGGATCCATCTCCATCGATCTCCACCACCATCTCCATCACCGTTGATACCTCCCATGATGAGAAGGGAGTAGTTCTTCCTCGACGCTAGGGCTCTACCGGTAGCTATGTGTTCATCTCTCTCTCTATGCATGATCATATTGTGGTCATGAGCTTTGTAATCAAGTAGATCTACCTTGCTACTCAAGTGATTCAATAGATATATGCTTTTCCCCACGTGTGTGAAAGTGACAGCGTGCACACCCTATGTGGCACTTAAGCTAGGTTACATATATTATTATGAGTATATTTGGAGTTGGATGTCTTTATGAAATTTTGGTGTTTGTTGGAACCATCTAGCGCTCAAGGTGACAGTGTGGGGTTATCTAGATTGGGAAAGGCAGACTTTGAGGAGTGTTGTTATAGCCCTACCGTGGATTAGAGTGTCCAACCGGAGAGTATTTAAGATTAGTATCATGAAGAGAGGATATTTATATGAGAGAGTGTTCACTAGTGAAAGTATGATCCCTAGGCCTTGTTTCTAAACATTGAAACACCATTCACAACTAGATCTGTTATATGTTTGCTTGCTTCCATATTTTTGCCTTTAGTCTTTATCTCACCGTCAAGCTCTTTTCTAGCACTGTTACCACTTGTATTTCACTATCTCTTCGCCGAACTAGTTCACCTATATACCTGACAAGTGTATTGGGTGTGTTGGGGACACAATAGACTTATTGTATCTTGATTGCAGGGTTGCTTGAGAGGGATACCTTTGACCACTTCCTCCCTGAGTTCGATAAACCTTGGGTAATCCACTTAAGGGAAACTTGCTGCTGTTCTACGAACCTCTGCACTTGGAGGGCCAACAACTATCTACAAGAACAGAAGTACGTAGACATCACTCAGAACCACCCCTGACCATTCCCCGGAGCAAGGCGAGCACCAGCCCGCCGGAATTTGGCTAGAGTGCGCCGCTGCAGAGGAGGAGAGGAGCCGTCAATTGGAGCCACCCCAGGAGCCTCCGTGACCACCGTTCGAACCGCCGTCGTCGACAATGTCGGTCGCCCCCATCTCTGACCCTAGCTAGAGCCCAGTTGAGCCATCGTGTACCCCTACTGTCGCCGTTAGGGTTTAGTCTCGCCGGAGCTGTGCGACGGAGACGACGAATGTCGGTCGTAGATCTTAGTCTAAACGTTGGGCATAGATTGAAACATACCGCTTCGGTTAGATAGACCCGCTAACTAGCAGGACCCCCTGTCAGTAGCTCGCTGCGCGCACGTAGTGTAGTTGGGCCGGCCCAGTATCGTTCCCATGCGTAGTCCAGTGATTCAAATAGTTATTTTCCTTTTAGTTAAAACCAGATTTTGTCAGTAGATTCAAAACTCAATTCAAAGAGATTCACTGAACCAAATTGCATGATTCCAATTTTTTTTGAAACGGGGGAGGGGTTCGGAAGGACCCTGATGCTGCTTATATTAAAGGGGTGGATTACAACTTACAAAGAGGATCAGAAAGAAATAGAAAATTACACACAGGTCCAGGATTTTTCCAAAGGAGACCCTGGAACAGAGAGAGCAAACGCAATCAAGTCCAGAGCATCTCCAAGCTCCTCCTCCACCACGATTCCATCGCTGCCGAGCACAGTCAACTACTTCACCACCGGGGACTTGGCCACTTGGGGTGGAGCAGCGGGAACCAACCGCCTCGGAAGCCAAGATCCTCCATAAAGGCTTCAAGGCCTGGAGGTAAAGCACCCTACACCGGCTGGCCGGTGAGAAGGGATGGAGCGGCAGCCTTACTGCCATGAAGACCAGCATCCAGGCGGATCCAAGCCGCTGACGAAGCGATGCTGATGAAGAGATCCAAAGAAGATAGGGAGGCTGCCTTCCAGCCAAAGATGTAGACAACCGAAGCACCGTCGTTGAATATCCCCTGCGCGAAGCAGCATCCGCGCCACCGAGACAGATACATCGCTGTCGCCACTGCACAGACGCCAGCAGCCATGCTCTCCACCTTCTCCCCCCACCACGGCTGGACAAAGAAGGGGAGAGGAACCGCTGCCACGCCTGCAGCATAGATCCAGTATGAGCCTTATTCGTGGAGGGGACGAAGGCACCGCACCACACCGCAGCAAGCTCCTTCCACCGGAGCACCACAGCGAGCACCGCCGCCGCCATCCGCCAGATCTGACTCGCTAGATCCAGCAGAAACCTCTCGGCATATCGCCACGACACGGCACAAGGCCAACACCTAGACCTACTAAAACTACTAGAACCTACATCTACAGAGGCGCTGCTCCTCCGCCGCCTCCCACCAGCTACTCCGGCGAGAGGGGCTCGGGAGAGTCCAGAGCTCTCTTGCACGACTCTCAAAGCAGGTGAGGGGGTGGGAAGGGGAAATGGTTAAAGTTATAAAGTTATTCAAATTACCTATCCAAACCCGTTGGATTCAAACCATTTTGACTTATAGATCACCTATACTAAAAATAACAAGACAAAGACTTTTCCACATTCAAACATTTTTCAAAAATCAACCATAAATGCTTTTGAGTTGATTCCAACTCTCAAAAATCACATTTGACAAGATCTATCTGAATATGTAAAAATATTTAGGTTTACATGCAGTGATCTTGGACTAGTACTAAAAGAATGATCTATAGGCATTTCCAGTCACTTTAATTGTATAAAATAGTAATTTTAAACTTTATAAAATAGGACCACCCCTTTAAATGACATTCCCATGTATTAGAATATGTGGTGATGACATGTGTCAACATGATACCTTGTTTTAATTGGAGAATATTAAATCTTAAGTATTTTCAATGAGTAGAAATTACTTTCCCAAAATAAGGTAAATAAGACTAGGTCTTTATTTCATGTGATGATTGTGATGATGCTAGATCATCTAGTGTGAACCTTTGTGTGCCAACTAGAGATAGTTAAGTATTGTTTGGTGATTGTGTACCTCATGTATTTATAGACGCTAGTACCGACCAAGGTGTTGGGGATATGCTATATGGGTATCCTCATAGCATGTCTCTTATTCGGATAACCCGGGTGGCCCACAGTTGGTAGCATGGCCATGGCCTACTGGGCGGCCCAGTTAGATGGATCCAGAAGGGAGGCCCATGCCGGATAAAGGAAGGCTACGGTGGAGTCACCAGCGTACCAAGAGCCTTGGAGTACAAGACAAGCTAGACTAGTCATAGTCAGTGTAGGACTCTGTAACCTGTCCGGCTAGGACTTTTCCCTGTAACCCTAGGACCTGGCGACTATATAAGTCGGGCCTATGGGAGCCTTTAGGGCAGAAGTGAGAGCGATTAGCACACACCTCACACAGAGAACCTCTCTCTGTAACTCGGTGTATTGCCATTATAGTGATTTATAGCAGGAGTAGGATTCTGCCACTGTTGTGGGATATGAACCTGGGTAAGATGTGTTACCTCGTACCCGTCAACCGTCCGCCTTCACTCACGTCTCTAAACACGCACTGTGGGGACCCCTCCATGGCATACTCGTCGGCAATACCACGACAGTTGGCGCCCACCGTGGGGCAAGAGGCGCTTCAGGCTCTTCAGCGGGAGAGGACCAAGGTCTTCGCGGGAATCGGCGAAACCGTAGCCATCGGTCGCGTTCTCTTCTCCGGCAACGTTCTGGTCGTCCCTCTCGACAAGTTCTAGATCCCAACGAAGATGAACCCTATGTGATGCTCGATCGTCCCCATCAGAGACATCCACCTCTTCATTGGTGAAACCGACTCGGGCACTAGTTCCCTGGGAGTCGGAGGAGCACCAAGACCCGCACGGACCGCCTACGTGCAGGATACGTTCGCGGAAGGATCGATGTTGGATCTCTCCTTGGAGTTTGCCGGCAAAGATCGGAAAAATTCAAGGCCCACCCAAACCGCCCCTGTGCAGGATATAACGGTGGAAGATCGCTGCAAGTCCGCCGGCTTCGTCCGTGCGTCTGGACAGTAGAGATCCAAGTTCGTCGGCGTGGTTACCATCTTTGATCTGGTGTGTTGCATTCAGAGAGAGGGCGAAACCCCCCCGATTACCTTGCCAGGTGGCTTCGTATACAAGCCGATCTGGCGCACTACCCCAATGATGATGCTATGTATCACTTTGTGGAAGGATTGGACCAGGGAACGCTTCTCCGGCATTCTCTAAGGCGGCAGCAGGCTTCAGGACGCCTCACCTTCGAAAGCATGGTGAATACCATCAACAACTACGCGGAGGCTGAAAAGGCGGCTCAGACAGCTCTTGCACTCACTGACGGAGCGCCACCAGCTCAGCCACCACCTCCGGCTGCCATCGCCGTAGCAGCACCACCACCTCCAGTCATCGTCGCACCCATTGCACCTACACCCCCCGTCATCGTGGAAGCCCCGGCACCCTCCGATTCTATGATTGACGCGCTTTACGCGGACTTCAGTGCAGATTTAGAAGAGATAGATTTCAGCCCGGAGGAGCTAGACTCTGCCATGCAGGAGATGGAGGAGGATTACCAGCGCGACGAGCAGGCCAACAACGCCGTCGTGTCCCGAAAAGTGTTCGTCACCATTGGGACGGCGATGGATGAAGATCAACCCGGAAGAGCTCCGCCTACAGCGCTAGACAAGGGGAAGGGACCACCTCTCGCTGCCGATAATGATCGCGTGAAGGATATGCCCCCTCCGCCCAACCTAGTGCAGCAGCCGCAGGAACTCGGCACCGGACCAAGCAACAACAACACCGCAAACTTTCCGCCTCCAACATCTACGTCTGCTGCTTCCCAAGTTACTCTAGCTGATAGAGTGATGTACGACAACCTCCTCGTCGAGCCACTGGCCGTAGCTCATATCCGGAACATGACCCAAATTGACGAGAAGCGCCATTAGCTGCTGGAGGAAGCGCAGGCCATAGCGGAGCAAGGCGCTAAACTAGATCGAGATCTGGTCAACGCGCAGAAGTCCATAGAGAAGGCTAGAGCAATGGAAGCCGAATACAAGACTCTGCTGCTGCAGCAGAAGGCCAAGAAATATCCGGCTCGTGTCATCAAGGATCCTGGTGTGCGGCGAAACTTAGGATGGGCTCCCCCAAAGCCGGCGCAGGCCAAGCCATACATTTACAGTGAAGGCAGGCAGGTGATGCCCACTCCACTCCTCAACCTCGCCGTTGCCAAGACCCTTCTGGAGCAGGATCGATCGCCTGAGGCGGTGGAACAGGTCTATGATCTAGTGGCCAAGGCGGTGAAACAGCAGGAAAAGGCCACCTCTCAGAGGCTCGAGTCTGAACTAGCATTATGCCAGTGTAGCGAGCATAAGCCGCCAAGGGACATATCTCCTCTTGATGTTGGGTCTCAGATGGGTTCGTCAGAACAAAGACGGAGGGACGCGCGCAACAAGAAGGATGCTATCCCCGTATCCTCCGAGAATGGAGGCAAAGCCCAACCTCGTCGCCCATCGCCACGGCCCCGCTCCCCCTGGCATCGTGAAGACCCCAAGGCTCACCGCCGTACGGATATTCCCCCGCCAAGGCAGGGCGGCATCTTCATCCGTGACAACGCGGAGCAGACCCGTCATGACGGAGAGCGCAACCAAGGACATAAGAGCAGGTCACGCCATGACCCTCCGCGTCTGACAAGCAACCGCGACAAGCGTGAGGCGTCGTAGGAGGGTAACAGCAAGAAGGCTAACCCATCGCCACCTCCACCTCCGTCACCACCTAGCAGTCACCATGGCGGATGGGGCCCGCGTCGTTCACGCAGCCCATTCCCTGTTGACAAGAAGAAAAGAAGCCCGAAGCCATACGACACGCGTTCACGGATAGACAAGATCCATGAGGCCCGGGAAGGACCATACCTGGGACCACGTTGCTTTGGACCTGTGATACGGTCCGCAACTTACCCCAAAGGTTTCTGGATTGACAAGACCATCAAGCCCTATGACGGCACCGCCAAGCTAGCTACATGGTTGCAGGATTATGGCAACACGGTAGAGATTGCCGGAGGTAACCCCAACGTCGCCATCAAGTACCTCCCATTGATGTTGGCGGGCATGGCCCGTCAATGGATTAATGACTTGCCAGAGAAATCCATCTGCAATTGGTTGGACATGCAAGAAGCGTTCACCAAGAACTTTGAGGGTACGTATAAGCGTCCCTGCACTATTGGCGATCTACAGCGGTGCGTGTAAGAGAAAGACGAAACATCTCGCGCCTACCTCTCCCGCTGGCTGGATATGAAGAATTCCTGCGCAGGAGTGCATGCTCAGACCGCCATGGTCGCCTTCATTGATGGGTTGGAAAGGGGCACATTGCTCCGACATAAGTTGAAGCGCTTGCAGGACAACCACCAGCTCGACTTGAACCAGATGATTCAGTTGGCTAGTGAGTTCGCAGCTGCCGACGACGATGCTTGCGGCTCCATGCCGGCAACGGCCGTTCCAACTCAAGCTCGGAGGAACAGCTGCACTAAGAGGAAAACCGCACCAGAAGAAAAGCAAACTCCCGACATGGTCGCTATTACTTTTGCAAGAAGAGGTGATGGCGGACAACGTGGCCGAGGACAGAGAGCTGGTCGTGGGCATCAACGAGGAAGTGAAACTACCTCGGCAGCGCTCCGCATTACCCAAACCTACGAAGAGTACCACGATATGTCGTGCCTCGTGCACCTCGATGCCAATGGCAAGGATACCCACACCAATCGCCACTGCAAGTTCGTCAACGACCTCAAGGAGGACCCGGAGTCCGGCTACAAGCGAAGTAGGAAGAACATACCGTGAGGCAAGGGCAAGGGGAAGAAGAAGGAGGAGGAGTCCAAGGATTCAAGTGACATGGACGAGGATGTTGACCCCAAGCACGCCTCCAAGAGCGACGGCGAAGGAAAGAACCCCTTCGAGAAGAAGGCAGCAGTTTTCCACACTTTCCTTGGCACCCCCACTGCCCGACAACAGAAGACCTCTATGAGGATCCTGATGGATTCTCTACCCCCAGTTCCCCAGTACCTGCGCTGGTCGGAGATTCCAATTACTTGGAACAGGAAGGATCACCCAGACCTCATCCCTACGGAGAACCAATACGCCATGGTCATCAACCCCCTGATTGACGGCAATGAGTTCACCAAGTGTATGGTGGATAGTGGAAGCCGCATCAACATCATGTACCTGGATACACTGCAGAAGATGAACTTGATGGAGGCAAACCTAAGGTGGACCAACACCATCTTCCATGGCGTAGTTCCTGGTCGGGAGGCTCGGTCCCTTGGGTGCATCACGCTTCAGGTCGCCTTTGGTGATGTCAATAATTACCGCCAAGAGTGCATGCCCTTTGAGGTGGTCCCCTTCAAGAGCGTGTACCACGTCATATTCGGCCGCGACATATTCCACACCTTCATGGACAAGCCATGCTTCGTCTACAACAAACTCAAGATACCCGAACCAAACGGTGTCATCACCGTATCCGGAAGCTTTGCGAAAGCTAGGGACTGCGAAATTGGAGAAGCAACCTACGCGGAAGCTGTCCTCTACATCAACGAATTCAAGGAGATCCAGAGCAATGTCGATGCCTCAGAGTTGCCCGCGTCGAAGAAATAGATTTCTAACTCTGCCCCAGCATTCAAGGCCACCATCGAAACCAAGTCGGTGGAACTTGTGGTAGGCGATGCCTCCAAGACCACCGCCATTGGGACGAACCTGGATCCCAAATAGGAAAGCGCGCTCGTCGAGTTCCTCCGTGAGAATAGGGACATCTTTTCCTGGCAACCTTCCGACATGAAAGGTGTACCTAGGGAACTTGCCAAGCATAGCTTGAATATTGATCCTAAATGAAAACCAGTGAAGCAACCTCTACGATGCTTTGGAGATGAGAAGAGACGCGCCATAGGAAAAGAGATAGCTATGTTACTTAAGGCTAGTTTTATCCGAGAAGTCCTTCACACCCAATGGGTGGAAAATCCTATACTTTTCCCCAAAAGGGAACCAAAGAATTAAGAATGTGCATGTATTACACCGGCTTGAACAAAGCATGTCCCAAAGATCCGTTTGCTTTGCCTCGCATTGACCAAGTCATTGACTCGATGGCTGGCTCAGAACTTTTGTGTTTTCTCGATGCATACACAGGATACCACCAGATCAAGATGAGGAAGTCGGACCAATTGGCCACTTCGTTCACTACACCCTACGGCGCGTTTTTCTATGTCACGATGCCCTTTGGGCTAAAAAACGCAGGTGCTACGTACCAGCGGACAATGCAGCATTGCCTACACGATCAAATTGGTCGGAACGTTCATGCCTATGTGGATGATATAGCGGTGATGTCTAAAAAGTCAAATGACTTAATATCTGAATTAAAAGAAACCTTTGATAATCTCCAAAAATACAACATGATGCTTAACCCTAAGAAGTGCGTCTTCGGAGTTCTAGCCGGCAAATTGTTGGGCTTCATCATTTCCCAGCGTGGAATCGAGATCAACCCGGAGAAAATCAAGGCCATCTTAAACATAAACCGTCCGACATACCTAAAGGACATACAACGATTAACAGTTTGTGTTGCAGAAGTTAGTCGGTTCGTTAGCCGACTTGGAGAGAAGGCTCTGTCGCTATACAAGTTGCTGAAGAAGGCAGACAAATTCACGTGGAAGGACGAGCAGATGCAGCTTAAGGAGATTCTTTCCTCAACGCCTATCCTTGCAGCACCCATGCCTGGAGAGCCCATGTTAATTTACATGGCGGCCACCAAACGGGTAATCAGCGTCGTTGTCGTGGTAGAGCGGAAGGAACCAGGCTATGAGCACGGAGTTCAACGACCAGTTTGCTATGTAAGCGAGGTCTTGACGGAGTCCAAGCAGTGTTACCCGCACTACCAAAAGATAGCTTATGGAGTATTCCTTGCTTCTCGGAAGCTGGGGCACTACTTTCAGGAGCACCCAATCACAGTGGTGAGAAAGACTCCACTGTCCGACATCATAAACAACAGCGACGCTATAGGAAGGGTCGTGAAGTGGGGCATTGAACTTGCCACCTTCGAGATCACCTACAAGATATGCGACGCTATCAAGTCACAAGCCTTGGCGGATTTTATTGCAGATTGGACAGACATGCCAGATGCTACCCCATTGGCAGAGCCAGAATACTGGGTGATGCACTTTGACGGATCAAAGCTGCTCAACGGCTCGGGGGCTGGTGTGCTTCTACAGTCACCAACTAGGGACAAGCTACACTACGTTCTGCAGATCCACTTCGAGGCTACGAACAACATGGCGGAGTATGAAGCACTCATTCACGGATTACACATAGCCAAGGATATTGGCATCAAGCGCATAGTTTGCTGTGGAGATTCCAACTTGGTTGCCCTTCCAGGTGGCTGGCACCTGGAATGCACGGAACCCTATGATGGCGGCACATCGAGACGAAGTGGACGAGATAGCCAAGTGCTTCTTGGGCTACGAGTTCAAGTATGTACCTAGGGAGCAAAACGAGGTGGCTGATCTGCTGTCTAAGATTGGATCGGGTCGCAAACGAATTCCGCCTGGAGTTTTCCTGGAAAATCTACGGACACCATCCGTGAAGGGAGCAGACATCAATAACCCGGATAGAGTTGACTCTTTCGTCCACATGGTGGCAAAGGTCCCTCCGGCTTGGACAAAACAGTTCATGGAGTTTCTCGAACACGGAACTTTGCCCGACGACGAAGTCGAAAGACGGCAAATAGTACGTCGAGCAAAGGGCTATACCATAATCCATGGAAAGCTCTACAAAATAAGCAATACTGGTGTATACCTTAAGTGTGTTTCCCAGAAGGTATTGAAATCCTATGCAAAATCCATCTCGGAGATTGAGGGCATCACGCCGCTCCCCGATCTTTGGTTGCGAAAGCCTTTCGGCAAGGATTCTACTGGCTGACCGCGAAGGCGGATGCCGACAAGCTGGTTGAGACATGCATGGGATGCCAGTATTATTCCCGACAACCACATGTTCCTACTGAAGAATTGTTAACAATACCAATAACTTGGCCGTTTGCAGTCTGGGGGCTAGACATGGTGGGGCCGTTGCAAACGGCACCATGTGGATTTACGCATCTGCTAGTAGCAGTTGATAAATTCACTAAATGGATAGAAGCTAAACCCATTAGAAAGCTTGATGGGGCAACTGCCCTTAGGTTTATCCGAGATCTCGTGGTGAGATTTGGTATCCCACATAGCATTATCACCGACAACGTCAGCAACTTGTCACTCGGAGAAGTGGAGGCTTATTGTTGGGACAAGGGCATCTAACTTGACCTTGCATCTGTGGCACACCCACAGTCCAATGGTCAGGTTGAGCAAGCCAATGGATTAATTCTGCAGGGAATAAAGCCACGTCTTGAGGCACCGCTACGTAGAGCAGCTGGAGCCTGGGCGGAAGAATTGCCGTTTGTGCTGTGAAGTTTACGAACTACACCCAATAGATCCACCGGCTACACCCCTTACTTCATGGTATATGGAGCAAAAGCCATTCTACCCTCCGACATACTTCACGATGCACCAAGGGTTGCCGCCTACGACGAGGATGACGCTGAAGAATCCAGACGCCTAGATGTGGACCTTCTCGAGGAGGAGCGCATTTTGGCAGGCCAAAGATCCGCCATCTACTAGCAGAAGCTACGCAACTACCATAGTTGTCGCGTTAGGCATCGCTCGTTGAAAGAGGGGGGTCTGGTGCTCCGACTTAAGCAGAAGAAGTCACACAAATTATCCCCGCCATGGGAAGAACCGTTCATCATAAGCAAGGCGCTGCTCAATGGGTCTTACTACCTCGTTGACAATCGTGAACTGAAGGATAGACCCAACGAGGATCATAAGTGTAAGCGATGTGACCCGGATGATGACTACCCGGAGCTTGATCGACCATGGAATATATCACAGCTATGTCCTTTCTACACTTAGCATATTTTTTATCCATTATGTATCTCTTATATGATCAATGAAATAAAGCTCTTTGGTTCACTCATATTTCTGAGTCTTTTACCTCCTTTAGTGCTCATTTTTGGATCATATAAAAACTTTATGCACAAGTTTTGCAATTGCACTTGTGAAAATTCCGCCTACTAGCGTTAGCTTAAGTTTTCTGGTCTACACGTTCTTTGTTGTTTTTATGTGGATTCTGGAGTAGTGACTTTTGGCACTTATTGTCGGCGATTTTGTTCTTAAGTTATTGACGGTGCTATTGGGCATCATCACCTGAGCGCATGGTTCTGACAACGAGTCTTCCGACTCATGAAAGGTCAATCATAAAAACCAAAGTAATGGATAAACCAACACTTGCTTAAAAATATATACATGCTGGAACTAGTTCTTAAGTAAAAGGACATACACCATTGTTTTCCGCCTTAAGTTAATACATTTTTTTTTCCGCATAGCAAATCACAGAGAAAACAAATATTACAAGTTGTTTTTATTCCTCTAGCGCAGGCGACTTGGAAGCAACATCGTCAGCAGCTGGAGAGTCACCTTCCTCAAAGTCGGTAGTGTTGAGGGACTCGGAGGAGCTTTGGCCTTTGTATTTAATGGTCTTCATGGGCACAAAGACATTAACATCGACCAACTCGGCGACTCTGGTGTCATAACCCGCGAGAGATGCCAGGATAACTTCATGATCTATCTTTTGGCCTTCGTCGTCTACGTCGGGGATACCAGAGGTTACCGTGTCAATGTCGGCATTCTAGTAGTGTGCCTTCACCATTGACAATGCCATCCTGGCGCCGGCCCGTGCACAAGAAGCTTTCCAGCTTGAGATACGCTCGGGGGCTCGACGCAGGATCTCCGAGAACTTCGTCACATAGTCCACTGCCTTGATGTTAATCTGTAGGGGCTTGGCAATCTCTTTCGTCTGCGTGATGGCGGTGTTGATAAAGTTGTCATCAAGGATCATACATTCCTTTGGCGGAGGAGGCGACCGGGTTAAACCCATAGGAGCTGCAAATTTCCGACAAAGGAACGCATGAGTTCAGTAATACAACAAAGTCAGAATATCTAGATTACAGAAGTCCAAGACGGAGAATCACTTACTAAAGATGCTGATTTCATCCTGCCGGAGAGTCTCCGCCATGGAGTCCCGTTCTTGTTGGAGGAGCTTGTACGCTTCATGATGGCGTTGATTTTTCTCATCAGCATCTCTCTTCTGCTCTTTCAAGATCGTGATCTCCTCCTTCAAGCGGTTCATCTCCTTGTTGGCGGAGTCCTGCATGGCTTTCATCGAGTCTTCATGCATCTTCAGCATGTCCTTTCTCTCCTACTTGAGGATCTTGTTTTCGCTATCCAGCTGTTGAATATGCTTGGATTGCTCAACAATGTCCTTTGCCTTGGAAATGGGTTTATGCAAGTCGGAGAAATAACAGTACATGAGTGAGTACTCGGAGAATGTTGGCACCAGACCAAGTCGGAATGCGAAAAAAGAAAGGAAAAATAGACGCTTTCTCTTGGAGATCTGTTCCTTCAAGAAGGCAGTTTTACCCTTTTTAGCTTGCAAGTCTGCGCGCATCTTCTGGTACTTGTCGTTGGCCATGCCCCTCCGAGCATTCTCATTCTATGGAACAAAGAAAGTTCAACGTTGTTTCGTCTACTTGGAGCATCTAGCCAGAAAATTTCCACCTAGACGCTTGGGGGCTACAGCGAGAGTTTTTAACTTAGCAATATGCTTAGTCTTTCTTTAAGCATCTAGTCGGAACTAATTTAGTTCTCACTTAGAAGCATGGGGGCTATAGTATAAAGTTTTTTAACTCAGACATATGATTAGCTTTTCTTTAAGCATCTAGTTGGAACTAATTCAGTTACAACTAGACGCTTGGGGGCTACCGTATTGAAATTTACAAACACTACGTATGCTACTCTTAAAGCATATAGTCGGAATAATTCATTCAAACTATATGCTTGGGGGCTACAGTGAGAAGTTTTCTAGATTAGCCACTCTTAGAGAATTCAGATGCAAAGACCTATGGTTTTCCATCTAAATCCTCGAGGGCTACAGTGGGATACTCATATGAAATGTAAAAGGCAAATAAAACTTACAAGTACAATAATCTTGAGGTTGGTAGCACTCTCAGCCAGCAGCTTGCCGAAGGATACACTGTTTCCTTGCAAGATTTCTGCTTGCCGGAGAAGCTCCTCAAGACTGCATGTCGGAGATGTCAGCGTCGCACCAGGAACCACAGAAGTGCTATCCGGTGTAAGCGCCGGATAGATTATCTTCGGAAACTCTATGGTCTTCTTGGGGGGAGGGCACCGCCTTTGGCAGATGTACCACCTTCCACCACCGCCTTACCGCTACCCATGGCATCCTTAGCCGAAGCTTCAGCCATTTGGTTAGCAGCACTTTCCTGCGTTGCCTGTTCGCCGACAACAGCGAGCTCGGTGGAGGCACCTGAGTCCACCTCCATGACGGAAGGGACAGATGCTTCTTTAGCTTGAGAGCTTGTCGGAGCAGACGAAGGTTGGACGATAGGAGTGGCAGGGGCGATGGATGGAGATGTGTCGCTATGCAGCATATCCTTTATGGTTCTAGAAGCCCCCAAAGTTTTGGAGGTCTTCTTCAAGCTGGTTGTGGCTTTCTTCCTGAAACGTGCAAAATGCATAAGTATGGGAATAAGACAGACAATGGACAATGTCGGAGAGAAAGAGTCTTACACAAGAGGGGGTGCTTTGGCAAAGGGTATCACGGTAACCTTTCTTTTCTTCGCCTCCAGGGCGGCGGTAGTCTTCTTGGAGGATCCACCCTCCGTCTTTTTTTTCTTGCCTCCGTCGGCAGCGTCAGAGGTGGAGCTCTTCCGCTTTCGCGCCAATGGAGCATCGTCGTCGGACACGACGATGA
The DNA here is from genome assembly GCA_910589765.1 of Avena atlantica. Classification (NCBI taxonomy): domain Eukaryota; kingdom Viridiplantae; phylum Streptophyta; class Magnoliopsida; order Poales; family Poaceae; genus Avena; species Avena atlantica. The sequence goes on along the minus strand of OU342739.1, from coordinate 161,393,117 downwards.
ATTCCTTCATCTTTGGATCATAGATTTGAGGAGCCATGTTGTCCTCATCTATGTCGCTAAGCTGTTAAGTGAAAAACCAAAGTGTTAGATGTGATGATAATGGCTAGACGGAAGAACTGGAGTATATGTCATACACGGAAAATAAACAGGTACCTTTGGGTACTTGATCTTATGAACATGTCGTAGGTGATGGTGAAGCCACGCTTCCTATCCTTCACCTTGACGATGTCCTTGAGATGGAGCTTGACGGAGTCGCTCGAGAAGTTATCCACGGAGATGCGGAGGCTATCCCTTCTATCGTTGGAATACTCGTGCATCAACTTCAAGCGGTGCTGCAGAGGCTGGATCCGCCTGACGAACCAGCACATGGCTAGGTCCAATCCGGTCAAACCCGTATCTACGAACCACTTTATCCGCCTTATAGCGCGGGAAGCGTCGATGTCGGAGGGAAAGGAGGCCTGGGATCTCCATGTCGAGGCTTCGGCGGCAGCTCCATCGATGAAGTCCGGGTACGTTACTTCTCGGCCGGCCAAAGGGATATCTGGGCCGTAGAAGTAAGTATGCTGCCAGTTCTTGCAGGACTCATGGCCGACGATGTCGGGGAACCGCCGGCCAGGCCGGATTTTGAAGCTAATGGTGCCACAATTTCTAAGTTTGTCCTTGCTGGCTCCGGCTTCGCGCTTGACAGTGAAGAAATATATGAAGAGATCTAGCCTAGGCCTAATCCCTAGATAACCCTCGCAAAGCGCCGCGTAGTTGCTAAGCGCTAAGATGCTATTGGGAGAGAGGTTCTGTGGCTATACTCGGTAATGATTCAAGACAGCAAGGAAGAAGTTGGAGATGGGTAGGGAGACGCCGCGTACCAGTTGAGCTTTGAGGTACACTTTTGCTTCGGCTTGGGGAGAAGGTGTGACCTCTCCGGCCGGTGCCGCCCGCCAGGCAAGACCCTCCGTCGCGGGGAGGTAGCCCTCATTGATCAGTTCCTTGATATCACGGTCAGTCATATCCGAACCACGCCAATCGCCTTTGTGGGAATCATATTCCTCCTCCAGCAGCTCTAGCTCCGCTGAGTTATGGTCGCCGCCGGTGGTTTCCACCACCGCGGACTTCGGGATGACCAGCCCCTCTGGAGGCACGATGACAGCGCTATCCGGCTTCGCCGCGGCATCGCATGACGCCGTCATGGAAGGGAAGGAGCTGCTACTGGCCATTGGGTGCGTTCGGTGGTGACTGGTGAGATTGGGAGCTAGGGTTTTTCGTGCGAAGCGCGGAGAGCTCGAGGAGATGCTTGCCTGAGGAAGAAGAAGATGCAGAGAGGAATGAGGTGAAAAAGTAAATTTTCCACCGCAGTTACTATTTATGGTCTCCGGCATCAAGATTCGTGCAGCGTGATCGAACGGTTGTCGTGTAGACGATGTGTGCGGGGGCGTGCACGGAAATTTCTCCACGTACCAACCGTCGCCGCCAACGGTTTATATCTCTCGCGCGGGAAAAACGGACATGATTGCGTTCTCTGCATGTGTAAGTTACTAGGAGTCGCTGACCTATGTCTACGTCACCCTAGCTGTCATAGGCAGATGAACCATCACATCGGAAGATTCCGGCATGGACGGATCTGGTCCGGCTACGGAAGAGTACGATAGAAGATTCAGCAATTCTCCAACTTATGAGTTGAAGACGGAGAAAACCTTGCAGGGTTCTTAGGGAGGACTACAAGATATTGCTTGACGATTTTCCGACATCCATCTAGACGGAGCATTCAACATGAAGAGGCAAGACAGCGCAAGATCTCGGAGTTCTCCGGGGGCTACAGCTGGGGATATGTTATATGGGTATCCTCATAGCATGTCTCTTATCCGGATAACCCGGGTGGCCCACAGTTGGTAGCATGGACCATGGCCTGCTGGGCGGCCCAGTTAGATGGATCCATAAGGGAGGCACATGCCGGATAAAGTAAGGCTACGGTGGAGTCACCAGCGTACCCGGAGCCTTGAAGTACAAGACAAGCTAGACTAGTCATAGTCAGTGTAGGACTCTGTAAGTTGTCCGGCTGGGACTTTTACCTGTAACCCTAGGACCTGGCGACTATATAAGTCGGGCCTATGGGAGCCTTTAGGGCAGAAGTGAGAGCGATTAGCACACACCTTGCACAACGAACCTATCTCTATAACTCGGCGTATTGCCATTATAGTGATTTATAGCAGGAGTAGGATTCCGCCACCGTTGTGGGATCTGAACATGGGTAAGCTGTGTTACCTCATACCCGTCAACCATCCGCCTTCCCCCATGTCTCTAAACACGCACTGTGAGGACCCCTCCATGGCGTACTCGTCGGCAATACCACGACACAAGGCTACGAGGAGGAGGAGTACTACGAATAAGAAGAAAACTTCAACCACTGGACCAATCAAGGCAAGCTATAACTTTGCATGCTACCTATGCAAGCCTAACACTACAAGTTAACTATGCAAGCCATCACAAATTGCAAGATAACCTATGCAAGATGCATTAGGCATGCTTTGATTATGCAACTTTGATTATACCAATTCCCAGTTTTACTTGCAAGCTTTGTTCTTTTATCTTTACCAAAGTTCTTTACCTTTACTTAGTGACTTGTGAGTTTTGGAAAGATATTATAGATAGCATAAAGAGCATAAAACTAGGCCTAAGTAGTTAGAACTAGATGTCATCAAAAGGCATAAGACTAGATTTGGATAGTCACACTTGACTAGCACCCCTCATTAGTGAATACCCTCAACTTTAGTGGCTAGTACTAAGCATAAAAGTTGATCACTTTAGATGGGAATACTTGGTGAAAATGATTATGATAACCTTGGAATGAAGATTCATTCTATTGAAATGTTTTGACATGTGTTATGAGCACAAGATGATTTGATGATGAAACTGTTGAGGCATGAGCCTTAGCCCTTTTTAAACATTGATGGTTGGGTTCGGATGCGATATCATTCCAATTTTACCGTACAACCACAATACCTGAATTGGGTAGGGCTTAACTGGAAGTTTATATGTCTTAGTATGGGTTCCCTTGCGGAAAGAGGTTGAGATGAGGCTACCTCGTGATAAATGTCCACCTATGCAGTACCCAAGATGACAGATGGTCATGGTTGGGAGGCCAAAATCATAGGGGAGGTTACTATACTAGGGTGTGTAATTGAAAGGTTAGGATTGATTATCCGCATACTGAGTATGATGATTCAGGGTTATCCCTGACGGATGTATCAAATATTGTGGTGAAAGTGTACCACCTGTGCAGAGTGTCAAACTATTTGAATAGCCGCGTCCGCGGTCATGGACAGTTGGAGTGGCCATACTGTTCCATCGTCAGATGTTTTCAAAATAACTTGTGAAATGAACTATGAATTTGACTTGACCACAACAGGGTTGTGAACATGAAAACTAAGTTCCTACTTAGGTGTTGTAGAACTTTAAACTAGTTTTATTTACTCCTGAACTCAGTATGAAATAAACTTGGCTTTTTGCAAATAAACCTAGAGCTTAGGATTCCTACTCGAACTACTTTACTTGTTAGTGATAGTTTGCGAGTACTTAAAGAGTACTCATGGCTTTGTCCCTGGCTATTCCCATGGCCAGATTATGAGGAGTACTACCAGGATGATGGAAAACAGGAGGTCTACGACAACTAGGATCATCTCCCATCATCAGCATTGCCTGTGACCCTGAAGATGAAGCCCCGCTATGTTTAATTTCCGCTGCGTTGATTGTATTAAGATTGGATCATGAGATATTTTATTTGTAAGACCTTTATTATGGTTCATAATGGATGATGTATTGTGGTACCAATTCTGTTATGTCTCGCAAAAATGGTAATCCTAGGATTGCGAGGTATGGCATAACAGACATCTGGGATTAAAAATTCGGGTGTTAACATGGCGTCAATCAAGAGATGCTTCTCAGCAATAAATTTTTCGAAGAATGTGTTGCAGAATAAACTAGACGAGCAATTCATGAGTGATTATCTCGTATGCTTTGTAGGGAAAGGTATGTGCTTTTACTATTACTAAGTACTATGTCAGGATTCATCGTTTTAAGAAGTTATGGATCGAGAGGAATACTAAAAAATTTGAGGGAGTTCAGTCACATGTTTCTATTATCAATACTACCCTCACCTTTAATTATTTGCATTGTGGGTATAACATAGTTTTCTTCTTGTTGGCATACTTCAGGATGCTACAAGTTAGGCCTTAGGTTAATTTTTTGTGAATTGCGACTTTAGTTCCTCGACAGTTGACAGCGTTTGTAAAGAAGTCAATTTAACACATCATCTAATGGTTTGCCTTCATTAATGTGACTACTATTCTATCATTACACACTTTTCTCATTATTTTTCATTTCCATATTTTTGTAAATATACGTATTTTTAGACATTACATTTTTATAATGTATTGCAGTTTCCTGAAATGCCAGAGGACATTGTCAGTAATCATCCACCTAGGGATAAAAGCGCTCCGACTTTCCAGTATAATGTCACCAAGAATAGGACGGTGCCAATTGACAAAACTTTGTGCCTTATGCAACATGTTGCACAGACCAATGGGTGTGTAGTCTTTGAGATCCAATGTATTTGTGACGTAAAAAACATTCTGCTAATCTTTTCTCTAGTAATACAAGATAAACCCTCCCGTGGTGACCCTTAGGCGCCGCCGGAGGGCCCCCAAATTCCTCCACTGCCGACCTCCCTCCTCCAGATCGCCTCCCTCCAGCGTTGCTGCTAGCGTCGGCCGCGGTGGTGGCGCCCCCCCTAGTACCTAAGGTGCTAGGGGTGGCAGCTGCGGTGGTCTTCTTCGATTGGATGGCTGGGGCTGCGCCGTTTCAAGAAGGCCCCGGTGGTGGTCAGGACGACGCTTCCTGGCCAGCCGTGAAGGGAATATGCCCGAGAGGCAATAATAAAGTGGTTATTATCATATTCCTTATTTATGATAAATGTTTATTTTGCATGCTATAATTGTATTAATACGGAAATATTAATACATGTCTGTTTAATAAACAAAAAGGAAGTTCCTAGTTATGCCTCTCTTATAAACTAGCTCGTTGATTAACAAGATGATCAAAGGTTTCCTGATCATGAACATTAGATGTTGTTAATAACAAGGTCACAACATTGTTGGAATGATGTGATGAACATTCATCCGAAGTATAGCATTATGATCAAGGTCATTATGTTTATATTGCTATAACATCATACGAAGTAATCTTAGTCCTTAGACCATTAGATCATGTCAATCACTAACACCGGAAGAGTATCTTGACAACATCAAACGTCACACCGTAACAGGGTGACTATAAAGATGGGTTCAGTGCTATCACATTAAATGTTGAGGCTCATGGATCAAGAATGGAATTTGTCTATCCCGAGGACGGAGAGATATACTCTGGGCCCTCTCGGTGATATCACATTAGTTAGCTTGCAAGCAAGTGATTTGATCACTAGAATGTTATATCACGGGAACGAGAAAAGAGTATATGTCAGTAACGAGATCAAACTAGGTACGGGGATACCGATGATTGAATCTTGGACATGTAATATATCACGAGAGAAAGGGATTGATTTACATGTGTATAAGGTTCACACGATCACAGAAGTCATCTTTGAATATGTGGGAATCAGTACGGATCTCCACATACCGCTGCTGATTATTGATCAGAGAGGGGTCTCGATCATGTCTACATTATTTGTGAACCATAGGGTGACACACTTAAGGGATACTGACACCATTTGGAGCAAATAATATGCCAGAGAAATAAAAAGAAAAGCGCAGGAATTTATTTCACTAGACACCGGAACTATTTCGGTTAAAATTGCTGAACCTGGTTCTCATTGTGAAATTGAAATGTTATAAGGGGTTTTATGTGAATGTTTGTTAATTAGAGTAATTAACAAAATTCTGAATAAATAAATAAAAGAGTTTTATTTAAATGAGAGCTTGCATTAAATTTGGTGGAAATTTAATGCATGTGAGTGGATTTTTGAGTGGAGTCGTGTTTATGTGAGTGGAGGCTTTTCATTTTGAGTGGGAGCTCCACCCACATGAATGTGGAAGAGGTGGAGGCAGCCACCATGGTTGGGCGCCATGCCCCTTGGGTGCCCCCTCTCCCTATAAAAGGCTTCCCTCTCCTCCTCTCAAAGCACATCTCCTCGTGAAGGATCTCTCCCCCCCTTTAGAATCTCCCCATGGTCTCGGATCAGCAAGATACATGTTTCCGGTGGCTTTTTCTGGAAGGATTTTTTTGCTTCCGCTGCTTGCTGGAGCGAGGGTGCGGAGGTTGTCGGGGTACCCGGACGTGTGTGCGATCATGGATGCACCACTGCTTTGCGGTGCTGGACTTGATGGTGCTGGATCGGCTGGACCAGATGGACTTCATCACGATCTTGAGATCGGCAAGCGTTCAACTACATTATCCACGAGTACAACCTCGTTAACGCTATTCGGTATTCGAGGGTATGTATTCTATGGATGTATATCCACCCGTTGCTTGTATCTAGTAGATAGATCTTGGTACATAGTTGTTGCCATCATAGGAAAAAAATCGTTTTCTATGCTGCGAACCCTACAGTGGTATCAGAGTCGGATCTATGCGTAGAGGCTTTACACGGGTAGTACACATATGTATATGTGGGAAATTATGATCATGTTATTGCTTCTTAGTTATACTTTGGATATTGGTGGCATAGTGGGATGAAGCGGCCCAGACAAACTTTACGTGTCCTTGCACATGAGACATGTTCCACGCTTGACATGCAACTAGTTTTGCATAAGTGGCTAGCGGGTGTCTGTATCTCCTACTATAGTCAATATCTCATTTGCAACGAGTTGTCAACAATTTGGTTATCCTCATTGTGGTTCATGTTCGTAGGTAAGAACGGTTCTATCTTCGAAAGCCCTAAGCCACGTAAAACTTGCAATGGATAAATTAGAGGCATCTAGTTTAGATTGTTGCTGGGCTAGTGTCATGATATGGTGATATTGTAAGTAAAAGTATAAGTCGATACTCTTACAACACACATAACATGTAAGTTCTATAGACCTTGGCCTTACACATAAAGGAATGATGATGATCATACCACGATGCACATGATGGAGATCAAGTGCAAGAACCATATCATTTCACTTATTAACATGTGATGTTTGTTACATCTTATATTGCTTGTTTGGCGTTTTATTAGCATAATAAGATGATCCCTCATTTAGATATCAAGATAAAAAGTGTGTTCTCCCTTAAGTATGCACCGATTATGTTTCGTCGCTCCAAGCATCACGTGATGATCGGGTGTTCTTGGATCCATGGTCATATTTCGGGTGTAAGACAGTTTACACACGCGAATACTAAGGTTCTTACTTCGCGAGCCTAGCATGTACAGACATGGCCTCGAAACACGGAACAAAAGGTTAAGCATGAGTCATATGAAAGATATGATGCCCATTTGATGCTTGCCTTTGAAGCTACACCGACTCACGTGATGATCGGACTTGGTGTAGTGGATTTGATTCATGTAATCACCAAAAAGACACGAGGGATGTCGTTTTTGAGTGGCAGTTTATTTCTAATTTGGATTAGTAGAACTCAATTTAACATAAATTAAATCAAAGTGAATTTTCATAATTTGTTGTATTCATTGGCATTCGTTCACCACCTTATGATTAGTTATAATTGAGATAATAGAACTATAGAATTCTGGATTTTTACTTTACGAACTGGTATCGTATTGTGTTTAGTGTCAATCTAAAGTTTAAAGTCCCGTTGCAAACTTTCAGCAAACTCTTTTTACTCTGTGAAATTTGATAATTAGTATTAAATCGAGAGTAACAATTCTAGTGTTGTATCTTAAGTATCATGTTTGCCTCCATGATTCTTGATTTAAATATCAAGATTATCTAGGAGCTGAAAGAATTGTTTCAAAAACCACCATGTGTGGCAGATATAACGATATATGAAACAATTGTTTGGTTGCAATATGATAGAGTATAATATATGCTATCATATTGGATGAGAATTTGCAAATGTTGGAGATGCTAGACATCCTAATCATCCAAAAGGGTTTTGGAAAGTGATGTTATACTCACGATTCGCCTTTATAAGCTACATTATCTTGATCATGAAATTCATCATGATAAGGATGAATAGAAGATGTATGTAAAGTGTTTACTATACTAAAATATTACTAAAGAATGGACTTTGAAAAAATGCCAATCAATTGATGATGGTGATTTACTTCAAAGTGCAAGTCCAAAGGTATTAGTATTTGAATATACACGCTTTGGACTATGTGTCATGTATATGGTGCCACTTTTGATGTTGATAGATTCTTTTAAAAGGAAAAAGGAAATGCTGAAAGAGAATCTATAAAATATATTTGGCAGAAAAGAAAATACTGGAAATATCCAGTTTAGGTATATAGATGATATACATGTTATGGTTGTATTCTTTGCTTGTTAAACAATATGGTTCTTGGGTATTGGATGCCGAATTGGTTGGTATGAAATTTCATACAGAATGACACAATTCATGAACTACAATGGCCTAAGTAACTAGCAAGAGAATATGTGATGATGATCATCGAAAACAAACAAGCCGTTGTTTGTATTTCTTGTTGACATCAAAGCTTGCCTTCAAGATTTTTTTTAATAATAGTTATTTAAATCAGGTATTATGAGAACAAAGATTGTTCAAATAATTACTGTATTCTATATAATATGGATGATTTACAATCTAGTTGGAGAAATCATATCCATAAAACTAATGCTAAAATGTCGCAAGACAAATGATTGGAAGATCACTTACGAAGTGACATCACCGTTTAAATTGTATTGGAAATAAAACATGAAGAAACTCCATTTTTATGGATTTTTGGAGTCTTTGATTTGATCAAATGACGCTTGTAAGACTTTCCTCAGGATAATTGAAACTTTGTTCAAAGGCCAAAGAAGAATGATCGACTAAATTATTGGAATTTATACATATCGATGTATGTAGTCCATTATGTGTAGTCGTAAGCGATGGATTTTAACTTCATATGCTTTCTCCGGAAATTTGAGTGAATATTCACTTAATGAGAAAGAAGTATGAAATATTTGAAAACGTTCAAAGACTTTCAAGATGAAGTGGAAAATAATTGTAACAAGAAAATAAATGATTTATGATTTTATCATAAAGGGATTTATTTGAGTTGCAAGTGTAATAAGAAATAAATGATTTATTATTTTATCATAAAGGGATTTATTTGAGTTGCAAGTTTAGCAAAACACCTAGATTTACATCTCCGGAAACACCATAGGAATATGGAGTGTTTGAGATTTGTAATGAAACCTTGTTTGACATGGTTGGATCAAAGGTGTTATTTATAAAACTGCCATTATGTTTTAAAATATTACAGCTTTAGAGACAACCGCTTTTACACTGAAAATAGCTCCATCTTGATCCGTTGAAATGACACCATGTAAGTTACGGTTTGGGGTAAAACCCAAGTTGTCCTTTCTTAAATTTTGGTATGCTAAGCATAAGTAAGATGTTTATAACCAAAGTCGGATGAGCATGTCTTTGTAGGTTATTTTGAATAACATTGGATATTCCTTCATAACACCGAGAAGGTTTGTCGCTTGAAACGTGAAGTTTTTTGAAAAAGAAATTTTTCGCAAAAGTTAAGTGGGAGGACAATAGAACTTTGATAAGGTTAACGAACCTTAGCTATATGTGGTGATTTGCGCAGCGCCGGAAAACATTCCGGAGGCATCCATAATGCTCATGGCTCACGTGCCTCAAAGGTTGTGATCACGGAGATCTAAGTTCCTATTGAACCAAGTAGGTCGGATAAACAATCAAATGCTGAGATTTAAGAGTAAATCATTGTTGTTTGACAATGATGAACCGAATACATGCAAAGAAGTGATGATGGGCCCTGACTCCGTCAAATGGCTTGAAGACATAAAATCCGTGATAGTTCCATATACGAGAAATCAAGTTTTTGAACTTGGAAGACCCTCCGAAAAGGTGTAAAATCCTATCGGTCATATTTGGATCTATAAAGAAATAGACATGGATGTTTCACATCTATGAAATAGTCGACATGTCGTAAAGTATTTTACGACAATATTCAAGGAGTTGACTATGACAAGATTTGATCTTTCATAGCGATATTTAGTCTGGACGGATTAAAGTAGCAACCACTATATATAACTTGGTATATGGTAGATGAATAAAAAACCAAAGTTCTTCCAATAGAATGGTTACCTAGGACGTGTACATGACACGATCCAAAGGGTTTTGTTAATTCAAAGGATGCTAAAAGGGCATGGAAACTTCAATAGTTAAAGTAAGCATCGTGGAGTTAGAATCTTCACCATGATGAAATTGTTAAAGAAGTTTAATTTTATCAGGAGACGATGAATATGCTTGCATTTGCAAGAAATTAAGTGGGAGCGCTAAGACATATTTCTAATACATTATGTAGAGGACATCTTGTTGATTGGAAATGATGTACTCCCTCCATCTAAGAATAGATGTCTTAGGTTTTTCAAATTTTGGATGAATCTATATACTAAATAGCGTCTAGATTCATTTAAATTTTGATAAATTTGAGACATCTATTTTAGGATGGAGGGAGTATATTTTATTGACAAAGGTTAAGAAATTCATTTCGATGAAAAACTTAGGCAAAACCTGAATATTAAGCATGAATGTCTATATGGATAGACTGTGACGCTAATATGGTTGTGCCAAACGTACATATATGAGATATTGAAAAAATTCAATATGAAAACGACGAGAAAAAGGTTCTTATCGCATGGAAAAGAATTGAATCAAGATTTAAGTGTATCGACACTTGATAAGTGAAACAAGGTTCAAGTGCGTTGACACTTGATGAGTGAAATCACAAGAATGTTTTGATCAATCATACCATGATATGTACACATCCAGATATGTCCTATGCTCTAAGTGTTATGAGCATATACAAGAATGGATCATAAAATGATCATTGGATATAGTAAGGAAATTCTTATGATCCTTTGGAAGAACTAAGAATATATTTGTGTAGAGGTGACAAACAATTACAAATAGTTCATTATAAAGAGTTACATTGATACTAATTTTGTCACAAGATACAAATTAAGTTTATCTCAATTTAAACTATCGGTGGCACAATGTAATAGAAAGGAGTTTCCATGAAGGATTTGGATGAATTCCAAAGTTAAGAAATTGTGACGGATACTACAACAAAAGGCTAAGTATATGACTGCTATAGTAGCATCAAAGGAGAGCAATTGTGTCAAGTAGTTTGTTATCAAACTAAGGTATGGTTCGCAATGGGCAAACACTAAATATATATTGTACGACAATAGTATCGACATGATTTAACCCCAAGAAACTAAAGGTCTCACCAAAAGACCAAATTTGTACAATGTCATCTCATTGGAGAATGAGTGATGTGTGAAGACGCAAAGACATGCAAATACACACGGACCTGAAGCGTCAAATCCATAGATTATGTTAACCACTTGAAATCGCGTATATGGAACACCAGAAAGCCATAGGTATTCAATATGCAAAGTTTTCAAACTAGATTATTGTCTCTAGTGCAAGTGGGAGACTAAAGGGAATATGCCCGAGAGGCAATAATAAAGTGGTTATTATCGTATTCCTAATTTATGATAAATGTTTATTTTGCATGCTATAATTGTATTAATACGGAAATGTTAATACATGTGTGTTTAATAAACAAAAAAGGAAGTTCCTAGTTATGCCTCTCTTATAAACTAGCTTGTTGATTAACAAGATGATCAAAGGTTTCCTGATCATGGATATTGGATGTTGTTAATAACAAGGTCACAACATTGTTGGAATGATGTGATGAACATTCATCCAAAGTATAATATTATGATCAAGATCATTGTGTTTATATTGCTATAACATCATACGAAGTAATCTTAGTCCTTAGACCATGAGATCATGTCAATCACTAACACCGGAAGAGTATCTTGATAACATCAAACGTCACACCATAATAGGGTGACTATAAAGATGGGTTCAGTGCTACGAACGTGCTATGTTGAGGCTCATGGATCAAGAGTGGAATTTGTCCATCCCGATGACAGAGAGATATACTCTGGGCCCTCTCGGTGATATCACATTAGTTAGCTTGCAAGCAAGTGATTTGATCACTAGAATATAATATCACGGGAACGATAAAAAGAGTACATGTCGGTAAAGAGATCAAACTAGGTATGGGGATACCGATGATCGAATATCGGACATGTAATATATCACGAGAGTAAGGAATTGATTTACATGCGTATAAGGTTCACACGATCACAGAAGTCATCGTTGAATATGTGGGAGTCAGTACGGATCTCCAGGTCCCGATGCTGATTATTGATCGGAGAGGGGTCTCGATCATGTCTACATTATTTGCGAACCGTAGGGTGACACACTTAAGGGATATCGACACAATTTGGAGCAAATAATATGCCAGAGAAATAAAAAGGAAAGCACATGAATTTATTTCACTAGACACCAGAACTGTTTCGGTTAAAATTGTTGAACCTGGTTCTCATTGTGAAATCGAAATGTTATAAGGGGTTTTATGTGAATGTTTGTTAATTAGAGTAATTAACAAAATTCTGAATAAATAAATAAAAGAGTTTTATTTAAATGATAGCTTGCATTAAATTTGGTGGAAATTTAATGCATGTGAGTGGATTTTTGAGTGGAGGTATGTTTATGTGAGTGGAGGCTTTTCATTTTGAGTGGGAGCTCCACCCACATGAATGTGGAAGAGGTGGAGGCAGCCACCATGACTGGGAGTCATGCCCCTTGGGTGCCCCCCTCTCCCTATAAAAGGCCTCCCTCTCCTCCTCTCAAAGAACATCTCCTCGTGAAGGATCTCTCTCCCCCCCTTTAGAATTTCCCCACGGTCTCGGATTAGCAAGATACATGTTCCCGGTGGCTTTTTCTGGAAGGATTTGTTGCTTCCGCTGCTTCGCTAGAGCGAGGGCGCGGAGGTTGTCGGGGTACCCCGGACGTGTGTGCGATCACGGATGCACCACTGCTTTGCGGTGTTGGACTTGATGATGCTGGACCGGCTGGACCAGATGGACTTCATCACGATCTTGAGATCGGCAAGCGTTCGACTACATCATCCACGAGTACAACCTCGTTAACGCTATTCGGTCTTTGAGGGTATGTATTCTATGGATGTATATCCACCCGTTGCTTCTATCTAGTAGATAGATCTTGGTACATAGTTGTTCCCATCGTAGGAAAATTTTTGTTTTCTATGCTACAAACCCTACAAGGCGAAGACTGCACCCAGACTCCCCTCCCTCGGTGGTTGCGGGTGTTGGTGTTCTGGCAGTGGGTCTAGGGTTCCTCCTAGACCCGGCGTCCTCGTGGCGGCCAGTGGGACTCGGGGTGCCGCTCCGGTCATCGGACGGTTGGTTCCCTGAGCGAGCAAGTGGAGGGCGAGGGGCTCGGGACGATGCTAATGCGGTCGCGTGTTCGGCCTCAGATCTAGGTCAGGCTATGTTGCGGATGAGCACGCCGGTGACGTTCCGCGATGACTTTCTAGTCTGTCATCTTCTCCATATGCTCGGCTTGAATAAAAGGTGGTGGTCCTAGGGTTCCTACTCGCCCCCAAGGTGAAGATCTGTCAGTTGCCTATCATCATCGATCTGGCTGAAGCGTCGTGTTCCGAAAGGCTCCGTCGGGGAACTCCACAGTGTGCATATGTCGAGAGATCGCTGGATCGGGTGAGATTCGGTCGTGCGCACCCATGGTTTTACTCTAGCCGTTTGGGTTCAGAGTGAGCGCTTCGAAGCTCTGTTGGCTATTAATATCATGGGGCGTGTTCTCGTCCAATGGTGCCGACGGAGAATGTCATGAAGGACGAGATCTAAGGACTGATAATGGTGGCTCGAGTCCAGGTGGTGATGAGGAATTGGCTTGGTGACTCGTGACTTGGAGTAGTGGTATGCAAGCGGGGGCGACAGTGCAGGAGAAACTCATGGTCCTATCTTTCAGGGTGAAAACTCACGATCTGGCCTTAATTGATTGTGTCTAGCAATGGCCTTGTTAAAGGTATTATTTTAAGAGCGTGGACTTTCTTCAGGGTGAAAACCTAGATCTTTAATCGGGCGATGACGGTGTGTGTGTGCACTGTACCCTTCTTGGAGGCGTCGTTTTTTAAGAAGATGGACTTCTGGTGCTATCTTGGTGGTGGTAGTATCGATGTTTCAATGAATGGGGAACTGTAGCGGGAATCTTTCTTTTTATAATTCATTTTTCTTTTTTTAATTGTGTGCATCAGTATGGCCGCTAGGGTAATGCGTTGTTGTAGAGGCTGGGTATAACTGATATCCTTTGATATTAATATATGATCCTTTCCCAAAAAAAGTAGCATGTATTTGATTTCACAAAGCTAGTAGCATGTATTTGACATCAAAAATTTAAAATGGTACAGTTTTTTTACAATCAATACTATGATATATTCATAATAGTATATAGTACATGGTAGAGATACATAGCCCGTCTCTAGCGATTATAAAATAAAGTCTAAAAAAACTAGTAAAACACCGAGGTTTTCAAACTCTTTCTTCTTTCAAGACACCATCTTAAACTTTTCTGAAGGCAGCCAAGAACTGACATATACCAAACCATAACATGTAAATACCAACAAAGATTCTCAATAATTTTAATTTGAACCGTAGTGTCAAGGCTACGTGCACGCACACAACCATTAGAGTAATCAATCAATAACGGCAAGAGTACCAACACCAGTATTTGAACGGCTTGGTCAATGTCGCTGGCGAAATGATAGTACGAGTCACCATTGTCAGGACGTAATAGCCGGGACAAATATACTCTACCCATAAATCAGATGAAAGATGACGGCTAGGTCAGGATACGGCGGCTGATAGGTTGAAAGCTGAAATGGTAAAACTGAAGTCGTGGCTCCTCCCGATCGCCGCAAACACAGTAAGAGCAAGTGCATGTCCTGTCCCAGTGCAGGCGAAGTGGAAAAAACCAAATCCAAGGCAAACAAAGGTCAATGTCGACGGCTTCTTTCATTATGATAGTTCTTCAGGTGTTGTAGGAGCAATTATCCGGGATCATACCGACGCTTTGTTGCAGCTTCTACCCTCTTTATCCCAAATGTGGCATCACCAGCAGCAATAGAAGCAATGGCTATGCGAGAAGGTTTGGCCTTGGCAAATCGTCTTGGCTGCAACAACGTGGTGGCTGAGTCGGATTCATTGGAAACACTGAATGCGTGTAATGGAGAAGAAGCTTGGTGGGGTGAATCATCTGCGGTGATTGCTGATTGTATTGATGAAGCATCAATGATTGGCACTGTCCTATTTGAACACTGTTTGAGGGAGGCAAATGGAGTCGCTCATGAGCTGGCCAAGTCTTGTTTTATAGATAAATCTTCTTGTAATTGGGTCGATGAACCCCCTAGCTTTATTCTTGAGACTCTCATAAATGATGTAACTATTACTTGATCGGCTGCAGGTTTCAGACGCACTCTTTTTCCTTACCAGGATAGCTAAATGGATTGAAAGGTTTTAATGAGACGGCCTGTATATCTAATATATATTTTTAGCCAAAAAAAACCTCGGCCGGACACGGAACACGGGAACGGCACACGGGAAGAGGGAGGAAACAATTTGAGAAATTAAAGACGGGAGCGCTAGCTGGGCCATCCTCTACGTACGCCGGGTCGCCAGCCACTTGGCCCCGTGCTGCATGCCTACCGATCGACACAAGGCAGTACCGGATCAGATGAGATTCTCTGGTCTCTCAGCTAGATTTTGGCCTCCTTCACTGCTGCATTGCCTGCGTCCCACTACTCGCAGGCTCGCAGGCAAACTGCTAGTCCAATATGTGAATCGTGACCTACAACTACGAGCCGGTTGAGAAGTGCACATCGCAAAAACCTGGCGCGCGTATACGTTGCTGTCAAGCCAGAGTTTCACTAAATACTTCCGATATGATCTAATCAATTTTTTTCTCGCCTGTCTCTATCTTCGCTGCATCCCTGATGATTAGCACCAGCTAATACGTGCTTATAGATTTATATAGGGGTTTGTCGGGTACCAGTTAACGACATGCGAGCATGCATCGTAGCTTTGTCGTCGACGTTTTCTTTTCTTTTTCATGGGGTTGACGACTCCTTTAATTTCGTGATAATAATGGACTAAGACGCGCTGCAACTGCATGCATTCTCCACCTCACCCTGTCCTAACACATTTCATAAGCACCGATATGTTTAACATGGAGTTCAAAACAACATAAAAAACAACCAGTATTCCGTTGTCTGTTGTATTCCCGGCCCTTTGCTTGTATGCCCGTTGTCATGATTGCAGGGTTGGTGGGTGTCCTCCCATGGAATTAAATCGTAATAGTAGTAGTTGACAAACACGACTACACGAGCATAATGTTTTTCATTCTACGAACTATCTTTAACCACTCTTCTAGCTAGTGACATATACTAGTCTAAGAGCCATTTGGTAAATGTAGATGACTTCACCGGTAATGCTTAGAAAAGAGGGCCCGTCTCAGCCTCTGCATCGAAAAGTAATGCTTTAGAAAAGGTGTTACTTTGGCCTCGACATGTGTCTTCCTATATGGGAACATCTCCCACCGCAATAGTCCCTGTCGACATTGAAGCTACCTAGAGAAAGAAAATACAACAAAAATGTTAATCAAGAGGAGGAAAAAGAAGAAACCCAAGAGAAGAAATAAAGTCCACAAGGCCCATTAGTGTCATCCCTCATGGAGCAAAGTCGAGTCACCTCCATGGACAAAGTGTATATACCAAAGATGAGAGAGGCCCTTGCTTTCCCCTCTCACCTAGGGGTTTTCTAGACCTTTAGTAATTTAAATTTATTCTCCCCCACCAAGAGTAATGGTAGTCATTTCTACAAAGCCTTGAGCCTATAAAGGAACATCATGGCTTCACTTGTAACCCATATCATGTATGAAGTAAGAGCACTCCCTCTCATGGTGGGACTTACTTCTTGAGTTGATCCGTTCAGTCTTTGAGTTGCATGATTCCTCTGACAGGATCCCTCGAAACATCTAGCCCTCAAGAGTAGTCACGATGAAAGTGTGGTATCCCCAATCATACCACCAGGTTGTCCCTTTCGACTAGCCTTCCTCTCCAAGTTCTTTATTTCATTAAATTTACCAAAGAGGCGGCACAAAAGTTGGACAATTACCAATCAAGATTGTTTTTGCAGGCTCATAATCACAAAGAATGACCAAGTGGAAAATTATACTAATCTAAAAGATCAAGTTGGTCTTATGGTTGATGATTTTGAAATAAAAACAGACTTGTTGAGAAACTTGTTGTTGAACTTAATGACTAGAGATAGCACATTGCAAGAGTTATTGCGTAAAAATATCTCCGATACAAGTCATGCTCTTAGAATGTGAGTGAACTCACTACTTCATCCTTTTAGAAGGGTGCAATGAAGTTCGAGAGCACATTTCTCCAATGATCATTCACCATTAATAGTGTTACATTGTTAAAATTTCCGAAATACACATGGTTAGGCACCTCCTTTCTTTATGTCTAGTACCCAAACCTTTATCATCTTGTGCACGGTCGGTATGCTATTGTTCTGGATGCTATGAGCATGGTACTAGTGAGGATTAGCTTCCCAATAGCTATGGAGGGTGCAAGGTTGGTCGGTTAGAATGACTTGACTGCGAGAATAGCCAAACGGTGCCAATCTTAAGAAAAAAAAAGAGAATTTATAATGAATCCTATGTATAGGGGGCTTTGAAAATACCAACTGCCGCTTTTTCATTAAGAAATTTTGGAAAACAAAATTTCCCCTTAATATCCCGATTTTATCTAGTATCTTTATAGCGGGGATATCCTAAACAAAGACAATCCGTCAAAATGAAAACAGAAGGGGGGCAATCAGTGTTGTTTCAGTAATGAGGATGTAACAATACAAGATCTGTTCATCTTGGATTGCTCTTTTTGGTAGAGGGATTGCTTAAAGTTATTACCAAAATTTAAGGAAATTGCTACTTGCACTCTACAAAAAGGAAACATCGTATGATTGGCAACAACCTAGCTTAGGAGAGGAAGCTACTCACTTAGTAACCTTTTCTACCAATCCCCATGCCTCTTGCATCTTTAAATTTCAACAGGAGTCTTTAATTGATTTATTTCATCTACCTCTATAAAATGTTGCTTTTGAAGACTTCCATGCATTTGAGCAGCTTATTGAAATGCATTCTATGAAGGATGGAAACAACATATGGAATTATCCATGGGGAAGTCAATACTTCGGTTTCCATGCCTATGCCTTGCTCAAAAATTCAGAACAACCGCCATTTGCGTTTGACTGGATATGGAACAACTCTTGTGTGAAAAAGCACAAGGGGTGTTCTTTTGGATATTGTTGCATGATAGTCTGAATACAAGAGGAATGCTCCTTTGGCGAAACTTTTTTCTCCCTGACTATACTTCTGTCATGTGCAATGATAATATTCTGAAAACCAGAGATCACCTCTTCTTCCATTGCAAATTTGCGGTTGTGTGCTGGAAATATCTCTGCCCACATGGAACATCAATGCTTGTAGTTCTCATTTGGACTGCATTTCTCACCTCAAAATTTTGTCACAAAAACATTTCTTTGTGGAAATTGTGATTTTAGGCGCTTGTGCGATTTGGAAGACTCGCAATGCTTATATTTTCTAGAATATCATACCAAACCTTTATAGAAGCATGGCTATTTTCAAGGAAGAATTGAAATGGATTCAATACAGAGCAACAAGGAAGACCTATTCCCAGTTTTATACCTGGATGGAGCATTTTATCTAATCATCTTTTTTTTCTTATGTAGTTCTTTCTTTTGTTCCTTTTTTTTGTCCTTTTGTACATAACTCTATAATTTTTAAAAAAATCAATAAAATTACACAGGAGTGCGAAGCCTGGCTGTTTCCATAAAAAAAGAGATTTGTTCATCTCTTCTCCTTTTTGTCATTTTGTACCGTGTGTTTTTTCGAGGCATTTAACCTTCCACAACATCGTAGCCTTTCTAATATATTTCTAATATGTTTGGGAAATGATTGATCATGTTAAGTAAACGAATAATGTTTATACTTCTGCTGATCCATATTAAGTGTCGCTGAATTGGATGTATCTAACACTAAAAGATGTTTAGATACATTCATTCAGCGACAATTAATCTGGATCTTAGCGAGTACTAATATTCTACCAGGAACAAGCTTCTGAGTTTTGCGAGTTGTCTATTCGGTGTCCTACTTGATCTGTACTTGGCCACTACTTCAATGTGTGAATGTACTCCCTCCGTCCAGAAATAAGTGACTTGTATTTATCTAAATCCACACGTATTAGACACGTTTTAGTGTGTTGATACGTACGAATATAGACAAAATCAAGTCACTTAATTCTAGACGGAGTGAATACAAGATTCATTGGATACTAGGCTCAACATTTGAGAAATGGTCGCATGGGATTTGTTCCACCAGTATGGATTGCATTCTTGTAGGAGGATATGTAACATGTGAGATGTGTTTCTTTCGAATTATTTATAGAGACTGAGAATATGCTACAATATAAATAGTTGCGGTGCATCATTCGGGAGCAGCACCACTTTTTCAATATTCAGTACACTAATCATACCTAGTTGATTGATGGAGATTAGAGTTTTGTGTGGATTAGAGAGGTTTGGGTGAAAGTGGGATGTCTTTCTTATTGTATCATTTCTTCAATCCAATCAGAAACTGGGATGGACTGATCGACCACATTTTGTTGGAATTGTGTTATGCAGGCCTAGATGCTCTGTTTGTCCGGTTGGTATGCACCATGATACTAGAATAGAATTGACCTGAGAAATTATGGAATAGTAGCGCGCAAATCACGTTTCGCCTTTGATGTGGACTTTTGTCTGCATCGCTGAACAGCAGCTAGCTAGTGCTTCAACTGATCGATGGTGTCGTGTCGCATGCATGTATCGGTTCAAGTTGTTAATCTACTGCCCTTCTCTTCGCTTCAATCGGATCCAGCCAACTATCATTTTTTTTCTTAATAAAGCAAGTATCCAGACTCTGACGAGCATATATCTTACTAACTCTGTGCCTGGGAATGAGCGGACAGGTTAATACAGAATTACACGGTGCACAAATAGATAACCTCGTGGTTTCATAATCCAATGATCACTGTTTGGAAAAGCACGGAGTATATAAGATCAGTCACTTAAACACTGTAGAAAATGTTACTGTACTATAATCTCTTTCCTTCACAATATATCAGATCTGCCTATTGCTCCTCCAGCCGACGAACTAAATCCTAGGGAAACTCCAACGGGCGTCCCCATTTCAGATACTAAAAGTGTTTAATATGGTCTGTTTACGGTGGACTTCGGACAGCTGATGTCCGTTTAGGACAAGCTTTTGCACCCAACGACACCCCTATTTGTCCGCGTTCGTTCAATTTTTGCCTTTTTTTTTCATTTTGCACAATCCACACGCATATATAGTTGTAATTTAATGTAGACGTTAGCAAATTACCAACGGCATCCCCGACATACAAAAAGGTACCAAAATTACGACACGTGGTTCATAAACACACAATTAGAAGTGATCAAGTGAATCACACATCTCGATCATTGATCAACTTCTTATTATCAACCATGCATGTTGAATTGGATCCATGTCCTCTGTCAAGGGAGTCATCCCCATGCTCAAAGAAGGTCTACTAGATATGCCGCCGGGTCGAATGAATTCAAGGTCAATGTATGCACGCATATAGGAAAGAAAAATAAATACATCTGGGTGGCTCCGTCATTTCGAAGAACAAGTTGCGGGGAGGGGGGAGGACTTGGGTGTGAAACGCCTTGGGAGCTTCCTTTGCCCTTCCCTGACGAGTTGGCTACTGGGGAGGCATTCAGTTCGATGTGAGCTGCCGGGAAACACTCGTTGACCTCCGACAACGTGTCCCTCGAGCCGGACGAGATGGCGCCGCTGCGTGCCCTTGAGCAGCAAGGCTTGGGGCTTGTTCGAGGACGAACCAAAGCGTCAAGCACATCGAGGGAGGGGGTGAAATCCATGGATCGCCCAAGGGCTCAACGGCAGTGGGTGGTGGTTGGGAGTGGGCGAAGAGAATGCGTGCTAGAAGGGCCTGAGCTGTACAAAAGGACATGTGCCATGTCTACGCCATCCCAAAGCGTACACCCAAATTTGGAATGGAATGCGGAAAAACAGGGGGAAGGAGGGGTCCACAAGAAACGTTCCATTTGCGGGAGACCGTTGGTCCTTGCCTCGTGTCTAGTCAAACAAATTGAGACGGCCTTGTTTTGTTTGTTGGGGATGTTCGTGTTTCCCTTAAGATGGGGTTCCTCTAGGGTGTGACTAGTAGCCCACAAGCTTTTCTGGTGGGTGGACCCTAGGCGGCATGACCATGGGGAGATAAGTCTAATATAAATTCTTGTTATCCACTTTGTTTGGTTGTCTTGCTCGCATCGTTGCCAAGGTAGAAGCATCTGTGGTTTGTTGCTTGCATGCTCACACATAGTCTCACCTTTTATGCATGTGGTGAACTTACCTCGCTCCACCATATCTAAAATAGGAGCAATGTACACGAGGTGGTCGACGAGATACTACACGTTTGTGCTTGAGCGGCGAGTAGGGAAAGATGCCAACGGATGTCGGCAAGAGCAGACGCATCGCTAGGCGCCAGGGTCAATGCCGGAGGAAGGTGGAGACTCGCCGGCGTGCGAGAGAGCATTGGAAAGATGAGTGGTGGCGGCAGAGCTGCTGCCATGTGCTAGAGGAGGCGAAGATGAGATGAGCTAGCGATGGACCAATGAACTACATGATCAAGAAACAACTGAGAGGTTGACCTACACATGTTACGGTATTGACAGACACCCACACCAACATGCATACGAGAACAACCGCATACATACACCCTTACAGTATACGGAGTACTAGGGGAGGGGATGCAGATCTACTTGCTATAATCACCGAAATGGATAACTTATATCATGAGAGTTATGCGAGGAATTTGACTAGCTCGCCCTTACATTTTCTTATTCAAAGAAATTTTCAAACGGTTGACCGTATGCGAAGAATTTGACAAATTCATTTAAAAGAGCTTCAAACATGACCACGAAATTAAGATGATATAGTCAACAAAACTTGATGCCGATTTTCAGAATAGAATCACCTGGTCGACATACATCTTTTGTGTATTGCCCCTTTTACCACTGAATAGGAACCAAAATGGCGCCCACAGTAGTACAATTAACGACCGTCCATCTTTCACTTCCAATTGGCAGCCAAGTTCATTCCCCATCTCTCTGTATAGTAGTAGCTGTATTTTTCATTGACATAAAAGCTCCTAGTATTAACTGCTACTCCCAGTCCCACCTGCAAACCTATGGGCGTAGTAGTAGGAGTAGGAGTACGTCCAATTTTTGGGTACAGCTGTGCATGCAGCTTATTGTCCAGTTGCTGGCAACTATCCGAGTCAGTCACGTTTGTTGCGTTGCTACGCCTAAAACATTTTCATGAACAGTTGCTCAATTAAAACGTTCCGCAACATGAGCAATTAGACGTTCATCGAATTTTTAGGGCCACGAGGAAAGTTTTGCGAATGAGAGGCAATTTTACAATTTACAAAAAGATCGAGTACAATTTGTTTTTACTCTTTTCGTTCAGAAATAATTGGTTTTGATTTATATAGATATAAATGTATATATATATATATATACTAAAATATATCTAAATACATTCAAATTTAAATAAATTTAAATCAGTTATTTCTGAAAACGGAGGGAGTACAACAGTTCTGGGACGCCACATTTGACACTTGACAGAAGCAAGCAGGCGGGCGGCCAGCTTACCTTGCTGTGGTCGATGCTGCAGCCCACCGGAACCGGATGGATGGATGCACAAGAGAATACAGCCCATCCGCTCCGGACAAGACGCTCCAGTTGCCTCCGCACTGTTGCCAGTTTTGGTTTTCACCGCTCGCCGCCGACGCGCGGGCCCCACGTCCCTCAGTTCTCTTCATTTCCATCGCCCCTTATATAAACCCGGTCGACCCCTGAACTTCGCAATCATCATCATCCCTCAATTCTCTCTCGCTAAAACCTCTTCCTCCTCAAGCTGCCGTGTCCGTGTGTGCTCTTTCTTCTCGCGCGTTCCATCGCACGACTGGCAGCTAGCTAGCTAGCGCGCTTGCGCGGTTTCCAATGGCGAAGGGCGGGATGAGCAAGCTGAGGTGCATGATCAGGAGGTGGCACTCCTCCAGCCGCATCTCCCGCTCGCCGTCGGCCGGCGACGACGACCTCGTCGTCCCCCACGGCGCCGGAGCGCCGCGCGGCGCCTCGTTCCACGGCGCCGACGAGGTGCCCAAGGGCCTCCACCCGGTGTACGTCGGCAAGTCGCGGCGCAGGTACCTCATCGCCGAGGAGCTCGTGGAGCACCCGCTGTTCCAGAACCTCGTCGACCGCACCGGCGGCAGCGGCGGGGGGGACGCCGTCGCCGGGACCGTCGTCGGCTGCGAGGTCGTGCTCTTCGAGCACCTCCTCTGGATGCTGGAGAACGCCGACCCGCAGCCGGAGTCCCTGGACGAGCTCGTCGAGTACTACGCGTGCTGAGCGATGGCGGCGGTCGGAAACCAGTCTGTGGTTTGTAGAGGGGTAGATTCGTCATAAACGCCGAGCGCCGGGGGCGGAGCAAGAAAGCATGGGTTCGTTCGATTTCGCTCCATCTTATTAACGCCGGCCGGTTTTCTGTCGGTGCGCTAATCTGGGAATTGCCAGTTCACCACCATTGTTATTACCGTGCGCTCCGCTCCCTAATTAATGGTTCGTCTGTAATTGCATCCGCTGTTCATTTTGTTCAATTTCTTCCCCCATTATCAAGATAAGATTTTGGGGCAAGCTAGTGCATCCATGCACGTCTCGTCAATTTGTACTGTATAAAAAAAACTGTTCGCTTTCTTCTCCTTAATTTCCATGCCATGTTACTAATTAATTCGTCGGTGCTTGCTACTCCTGCAAATACAATCCCCAAATTAAGCAACACGAAGCCGCCGGAGATGATACATGAAAGGAAAGCCACCGCCGGCGAAGCGTGGGGCGAATGGATAAACCCATCATCACAAGTCACAACTGATCCACGCAAACCCTTCACGGTCACGGCCATGGAGGTTTGCAGGACAAGGAGAGCGGGGGGCAGGGCACGCAGCTTGGTGTGGTTTTGTGCTGGCAGGCTGGCAGGTGATTAATTAGCAGGGCCTGCAGAGGCTAATCATATCTCCGCTTTTAATCACGTCGTTTGACTGGATGATGATGACATCTTTTCGCACCCCGGACCCGGAGGGCGGGCGGGCCAGGCCCAACAGCTGGCGCGTGTAGTAGAGTAGGGAAGGAAAAGCGTTGCGTTCGGTCCCAAGGGAAGGGACCACGCATGTACGCTCGTGCGTCCGTCCGTCCACGCGCTCTTGCGTGCAACTTGCGGGCGCAGAGGGCTCCCCCGCAACAGCAAGGGTGGAACAAGTGCTCCCGATTCTGCTCACACGCCCGGACATGCAACACGGAAAGTCAGGGAGCCCAGTCCAGTCACCCGTACTACCATCTGCTTAATACTCGGTTTCATGGCTGGAAAAAAACGTTTTGAACCATCAAGTCGAAATAGTACTTTGCACCCTAAACTATTGAATTCTGATCTGAGATGAACCTTGGACCTGTTTCACCAGGTTGACCGATCCCACGTAGGCAAATTTTTACAAAAGAAATCTATCGGACCCCTCGTTGTTAGGAGGGAAAACGGAGAAAAAATGAGCCCTTTGGCAAAAGAGGGATTCGAACTCAGTGATGCACAATGGAGGAAACACTATAAGAGAACTATCCCCTTGGCGTCGCCTGCGCTTCCAGGCGACGACAGGGGCAAAAGTCTGACTTCGCAAGGTACCCCCCATCCAGGCCGTTCCTACCGTTGTTGTCGTCGACCTCCTCCATGGCAATGGCGGCTCCCCCTGATGCCGAAGGTGGTCAGAGGTTCTCTCGCGCTCGCGTGGTGGTGGACTGACTTATATGGGGCGACGGTTGTATGGGGACAGGGAAGCCGAGTCGATGGGCTCGGGTTGAGGCAGTGGTCCTTATAGGGGCCAGGCTCGCAGGAGACGACACATGTGGATCATGCAGGCGCTAGCTGTGTCAAGGCTGTTCGGGCCCGCGAGTAACCTAGATGGGCTTTCATGGGACGGAGGAGCCCTGAGCATGGTAGTGCGCAGCGGCAAGCGCTAGTGATGGCCCTCGTGGTGGAGCTGCTAGGAAGGACCGCGGTATGCTGGAGGTGAGTGAGACAATGTATTCTTGGCTAGGATCATCTTTTTCGGCCACGCTAAACAAATTCATGATTAAATTTATACTGGGATTGAACTACAAAAATTTCGACTTCATGGTTGAAACCAGTGAGTTCATAGTTTAGCATGGACTTTTTCAAAATTAATTTAAGACTGTACTTTTCTGCTTAGACTAGTCACAATGAGGAGTATCATATAGTAGTATCATTCATATGATACTTGTCGGGGGGGTGACCCCGGATAGGATAAAGACGGTGAAAGACGAAGGTACGATCCCCGTCAGGTTCCCGAGTTACAGTTTAAGTCGGCCGGATCCCGTATAAGTCGGCCGACATAAGGAGGCGAGAGGCCAGTAAATGTATATTGAGATATTACCCGGCCGAGATATTATGTAAGTCGGCAGGGTCAGCCCGAATGATCTTAATGCAGGTGAATGAAGATCCGAGCTATTCGAGGAAGGACCGAATGATAAGAAGCTTGCAGGAGAAGGAGAAGCCTGAAGTCAAACCCTAGCTGCAAGCTAGGGAGAATCTGAGCAGAGCCAAGCGCTATGGACAAAGGCGCAAAGCGACAGAGAGGCAGGAGGTGGTCACGGAGGTGACAGTGCGGAGGACCGAGGAGCGCAGGGGGGGGGCCTCTGGGACTTTGCCGTTGTTAGAAGAGCGACAGGGAAAGGGGAGCGCCGAACTGCTATTTTGGGACAAGCATATTCCTAGAAGATGCTTGCCCCGTCAGCCCTAGAGGAAGCCAGGGCTCACCTTTATAAGGAGAGGCTTGGATTCAGAAGGGGCATTGGGAAAAAGTTAGTGCCGTTAGGCTGGTAAGTTCTTCTCTTCTCCATGTAAACCGCTCAAGGAGCACTTGTATCCCAAGGAAGAAGAAATAAAGATCTTTACCTGCATCCTCTGTGTGTAGAATCATCTACATCTTCCCTCCCCAGATCCCACTAGCATCCATTGGTCCCGTACTTTAGCCTACCCATGGCATCTTCCGTGCCACAACCACGACAGTTGGCGCCCACCGTGGGGCCAGCAGTGGTGCTAGATGGAGTTATGATCCGGACGGGAAACTTCATCGACACGGGCGAGCGCGTTGTTTCTGGCTTGGTCCAGAGATTTGGTCTCTGCGACTATGTCAGTGACAATGCAGGGAGCTTCAAGGGGAAAGTTCCCCCGCGCAATGGTGTCTTCATCAGCCTGGGCGAGCACAAGGTTTACGTCGGCGTCGACATCACCGACGTTTGTCCTCACCAAGTTGTTGTTGCAGGAGAGCCACCTCTTAACGCAGCAAGCCGACCGTCCAGAGCGCGTCTTGCAGGCAGCGTCGAGGTGATGGTCGCTGCAGGAGCGCAAGCTGAAGCAGCAGTAGCCGGGCCAAGCAGAGAACCCGCCGCAGGCGCACAAGGCGCGCCCAAGCAGACCGCACCTCAACCCACCGAGGTAATCCCACCAGTGACTCACCCGACCGAGCTGCAGGACACCACACCAAAGGCACCAAGAGTAAGAGGTCCGCCTCTAGAAAGGCCAGAGAAGATTCTTCAAGCAACCATTGAAAACTTGACTACACCTGTAGCGCCGATACTTGATCCGGCAAATGCTCAGGCAGAGTTAGAGGAAACCAGGCAAAAGGTGCTGGTAGAGGCCAAGAAAGTATCGGCCTTGCGGGAGTCCTTGAACAGGACCCTGAGAGAATATGCCAAAGCTAATAAGCTTGATGTCGCACCCGAGCGGGTGGACGAATTAAGATTAAGAGGAAAGAACCTCATGGATGATATTAACAGAGAGCATGAAGCTCACAGAGCAGTATCCGGTGATTTGGGTTTGCCGAGGTACAGTACCCCGGCGAAGAACTTGAGAGCGGCAAACGCCGCAACATTGGAATTAGAGGGGTTGACCGGGGAAGCCCGGCAGAAACAACAAGAAAGAGTGAATGAGCTGGTGCGCATCGCAAACCAGCAAAATGAGGAAATACTCAGAGCAAACCCGGCAAGGCCAGGAGCCTCGCGGATGGTTCACTCAGCAGGAGCAGCACCTGCCTTGTCCGCGGCAGCAGCTTCTTCACCCGGAAATAATGCGCGAAGAGACAAAGCAGTAACCTCAGGAAAGAGGAACAAGCAAATTGTTCCATATGATCCGGCAATGGCTGGAAAGGCAAATGAGAACGGAGGCAATGCAAGCCGAGGTAACAGTGGGGAGAGGAACCACCGCCGTGTGGAGAAAGACGGCGGAAGCCGAGGTAATGGAGATCTCGGCAGAAGAGAACCCGCGAGGGGCAATCATGAGAACAATGCCCCGGTCGAAGTAAGGAGAGAGCAGCCGCTCAACCCACAACCAAGGCATGAACCCCGGCAGGAAAGAGAAGCGAGGCCAGCTCGCCACAATCAAGTAAATGAAAGGTACAATGATGGTTATTCCGAGATGGAATATGCGATCCATGGTGGAAATAACCATTATGGAATGCAAGACAGAATTCTGTACAGAGATTTGCCATCAAATGATGCAAGAGTGAAGCTGGACCGACTATACCGGTCCGAGTTGTTGGAAGAACAGGGTTCACCGGGTCCGACTTGCTTTGGACCACGGATCATGGGTGAACCACCCGTGACGAACTTTCAGCTAGCAAGAGGCACAAAAACATATAATGGGAGTACCAAGCCACAAGACTGGTTGATTGACTATGCCACTGCTGTGAAAATAGCGGGTGGGAACTTACGATGGGCAGTACGGTATGTCCCACAAATGTTGGAAGGACCAGCTAGGGTTTGGCTGAATAATCTACCAGCGGGCAGTATCAACTGTTGGTTAGATTTTGAAGAAATGTTCGTCAGCAACTTTACCAGCACATACAAGAGGCCAAACAGGCCGCAACAATTAGCCATGTGCAAGCAGAGGCCGAATGAAACAGATAGAGAGTTTTTAACTCGATGGTGCAACCTGAGAAACTCATGCGAAGGGGTTATAGAATCGCAAGCAATAGCTTGGTTCGCGCAAGGCTGCCGTTATGGCAGCATGCTGTGGCAACGTCTGCAAAGAGATATGCCGACCACACTGGCAGAAACTATCAGAATAGCAGACTCATGTGCACTAGGGGACCCAACACAACCAGAACTAATGTCGGCGGATCATCGCGAGCAACAGGATCATTATGCAAGAGATTTGGCCGGGTCGTCCAGGCGCAATGATTTCAGAGGAAGAAGAAGAGAGGAAAGGCCGGATTATAGATATAATTCGGCCCAGGTGGAGGCAGTAGCACAAGATCAGCCGAGTCACGGAGCGACTCAACGGCAGAAGAATGGACCTCAGCAGTGGACACCAAGGAATGAAGGAAAAAGACAATGGGCCCCAGAACAAAAGAAGCAGTGGCAGGAGAGGCCAAAATACACGTTCGAATCCATGTTAGATCAGCCGTGCAAATTTCACACATCAAACCCATCCAGACCAGCCAATCATACGACCCGCCAATGTGCATGGATGAAAAATGCAATGGGGAACCCCGCAGGAGTTCAGGCCCCCCATCAAGTACATTAGCAGCATCAACCACAATTGACTGGAGCAAATGCGCAGCAACTGATGTTACCACCTCCTCCCCCGAGGTATGATAACTCGGATCGGAGAGATGCGGTGCATCAAGTAATGAACCAAGTCCAGGATGGAAGGACAAATCCAGCAAATACTGGACGTAACGATTACAGAGAACATCATCAGTCTTATTGCGTGTTCACAACGGAACAGCAAGACAAGCAGAGTGTGCAACGCCGGCATATGGAAGTAAATGCAGTTATGCCGGCAGTACCAAGATATGTGCCATGGTCAGATCAGGAGGTAACTTGGAGCATAAAGGACCACCCTAAAATAATGCCAAATCCAGGATCATATGCACTAGTGTTGGATCCGACATTCGTTGGACCAAGCATCAATGTGAAATTTTCAAAAGTCCTCATTGACAATGGAAGCAGTATCAACATCATGTACAAAGATACTATGCACAAACTCGGAATATCGCAGAACATGCTGCAGTCCACGAGGACCACTTTCCATGGGATAGTGCCGGGACTTTCATGCGAGCCCATCGGCAAAGTCCGAGTTGATGTGTTATTCGGCACAAGAGATAACTGCAGAGCAAAGAACTTAGAATTTGAAGTGGTAGATCTGGAAAGTTGCTATCACGCTCTACTCGGACGACCCGCGCTAGCCAAATTCATGAGCAGCTGTCATGTAAGTTATCTGAAGATGAAGCTACCCGGGCCACAAGGAGTAATAACAGTTGCAGGGGATTACAAGAAGTCAATGGAATGTGCTTCAGCTGGGTCAAATTTGGCCGAATCATTGGTCATAGCAAGAGAAAAGAGAAGGATTCAAGAGGTAGCAGCCCTCGCTCAGTCGGCACAGCTGAATATGCCGGCGTTGGACAACCCACATGGCAGTGTTTCCTTTCAGCCGACTAAAGAAACGAAGAAATTTCAGATCGATGAGCAATTCCCAGAGCGTACTGTTACCATTGGTGCAGGCCTGGACGCTAAATAGGAAAGCGAGCTCACCAACTTCCTCCGTGAGAATCGGGACATATTTGCATGGTCAACTCAAGATCTGCAAGGTGTTCCGAGGGAGTTGGCTGAGCACTCTTTGAACGTGAGACCAGGAGCAAGGCCGGTGAAGCAACCTCTCCGCCGCTTCGCCGAAGACAGGAGAAAAGTAATAGGAGATGAAATAGCTCGGCTCCTCGCGGCCGGGTTCATCATGGAAGTGCTATACCCGGATTGGTTGTCGAATCCGGTGCTAGTAGAAAAGAAGAAAGATGATCCAAATGTAGCCATTGTATGGCGGATGTGTATCGATTACACCAACTTGAACAAGGCGTGTCCAAAAGATCCTTTTCCATTGCCTAGAATAGATCACGTCATTGATTCGACCGCCGGTTGTGAGTTATTGTCATTTGTAGACGCGTATTCTGGTTTCCACCAGATACCGTTAAATCCGGCCGATCAAATAAAGACAGCATTTATTACCCCGTACGGGGCTTATTGTTATCGCACAATGCCATTCGGCTTGCGGAATGCAGGAGCGACATACCAGAGATGCATGCAAAAATGTCTGCACGATCAGATAGGAAAAAATGTGCAGGTATACGTAGATGATGTGGTCATCAAAACCAAAGAAAGTAAAAAATTGCTGGAAGATATACGGCAAACTTTCGCGAACCTGAGAAGGTTCCGAATGAAGCTTAATCCAGAAAAATGCACGTTTGGCGTGCCGGCAGGAAAATTGCTCGGTTTTCTTGTTTCTAGCCAAGGTATAGAGGCCAATCCAACAAAGATAAGGCAGTAGAAAGAATGGAGTTGCCAAAATGTTTAAATGATGTACAAAAATTCACAGGGTGTCTGGCCTCGCTTAGTCGGTTTATATGTCGGCTAGGAGAGAAGGCGCTACCACTCTATCAGCTGATGAAGAAATCAGATAAATTCATTTGGACTCCACAAGCAGACATCGCATTTCAGGAATTAAAAAAGATGTTGGTTACAGCACCCATCTTGGCTTCTCCATTATCAAAAGAGCCTATGTTACTCTATGTGGCGGCTACCAACAGAGTAGTAAGTACTGTAGTCATAGTGGAACGATTTGAAGATGGTAAGTCGGTCCAGAGGCCGGTGTATTATCTAAGTGAGGTGTTATCCACTTCAAAGCAGAATTACCCACATTATCAAAAGATGGCTTATGGGGTATATATGTCGGCGAAAAAACTTAAACATTACTTTGAAGAGCATCCCATCAAAGTGATCTGTGAGGCACCCATAGCCGACATACTGAGCAACAAAGATGCAAGTGGCCGAATAGCAAAGTGGGCAATCGAGTTATCGCCATACGCTCCACAATTCGATAGAAGAGATGCAATCAAATCTCAGGCGGTCGCCGACTTTTTCGTGGACTGGGCCGAAGTACAGTATGAGCCACCATTGCCAGATCCAAATTATTGGACTATGCATTTTGATGGTTCCAAACTAAGGAATAGTTTGGGGGCAGGGATAGTGTTAACCTCACCTAAAAGAGACCAACTGAAATATGTGTTACAAATACATTTTGCTGCGTCTAACAATGTAGCTGAATATGAAGCACTGGTCCATGGATTGAAAGTAGCAAAAGAAATAGGCATACGTCGAATCTTATGCTATGGCGACTCGGATCTAGTAGTACAGCAAGTCTCAGGCAGTTGGGACGCATTAGATGCTAATATGGCTTTATACAGGTTTCATGTACAAAAGATCAGTGGATATTTTGAAGGATGTGAATTTCACCACATACCTCGGGCAGAAAATGATGCCGCGGACACATTATCAAAATTAGGATCAACCCGGCAATCAATTCCTCCGGGTATTGCCCTGGAACACCTCAGAAAACCATCAATAATCCCATCACCAGAATCCGAATCTATCTTTATCCCGGCAAATCCTGCAGAAGGAAACGCGCCGATGGAAATAGATCAGCAACATAACTCGGAACCCTCCAACAGGAGGACAGCCGAGGTGAGCGCAGTCATGGGAAAAGCCGAGATATGTGTGTCGGCAGAGAGCATGGAAATAGACAGTGAGATCACACCAGGAAAAGTCACACCGTTATGGGCGCAACCCATATTTTCTTACCTGAAAGACTCGGCCTTGCCGAGTAATGAGGTATTAGCTAGACAAACTGTAAGGAGAGCGAAAGCTTATACAATCATAAACAATGAGCTATATAAAAGGAGCATCACAAACGTGTTGCATAAGTGTGTGAGTTTGGCAGAAGGTCAGCAGATCCTCCTAGATATACACCAAGGAGAATGTGGGCACCATGCTTCATCTCGTGCCTTGGTCGCCAAAGCATTCAGACATGGATTTTATTGGCCGACGACATTAAAATAAGCAAAGGAATTGGTTAAGAAATGCAATGGATGTCAGAGATACGCAACCAAAATACACATGCCATTGGCCGAGTTAAAAACAATACCCATCACTTGGCCATTTTCGGTATGGGGTTTAGATATGGTAGGACCGTTTAAGCCGACACGAGGAGGAATGACCCACATATTGGTTATGGTGGATAAGTTCACAAAATGTATTGAAGTGAAATCAATAAAAAAGTGCGATGGGTCCACAGCAGTGAAATTTCTCAAGGATATTATCTTAAGATACGGGTATCCGCACAGTATTATTACAGATAATGGCACAAACTTTGCAGAAGGAGCTTTTGCCAGATTTTGCCAAGAGAAGCACATAAGACTAGACATTGCCTCTGTGGCTCACCCAACATCCAATGGGCAAGTGGAAAGGTCTAATGGACTGGTGCTATCAGGAATAAAACCACGACTTGTCAAACCATTGCAAAGATCGGCAGGATGTTGGATTGAGGAACTCCCAGCCGTATTATGGAGCCTCAGGACTACCCCGAATAGATCAACAGGTTATACACCATTCTTCCTGGTATACGGGGCAGAGGCCGTACTTCCAGCCGACATAATATATGACTCGCCAAGAGTTACTCAGTATACAACCTCGGAGATAAAGGAGATAGCTCGGCAAGATGATGTAGACCTGTTAGAAGAAGCCAGAGAGTTGACATTATCACGATCAGCCATTTATCAACAGAACCTGCGACAATATCACAGCAAGAAGGTGAACCCAAGAGTATTCAAGGAAGGAGATTTAGTCCTCCGACTGGTGCAACGTACGGCCGGCATGCACAAGTTGTCACCTCCATGGGAGGGACCATTTATTGTGAGCAAAGTGTTGCATAATAATACCTATTATCTAATCGACGCTCAGTCCCCCGGAGGGAACAAGGCAGACAAAGCTGGCGAAGAAACAAAGCGTCCATGGAATGTAGCTTTACTTCGACCATTTTACTCGTAGCATTATATCTCAAGGTCAAGAGCCAATGATGTATTGAACCCCGGCATCCAGAGCAATGATTCGGGGACCGCCATATGTTATCTCAATTTCATGTTATGTATTTGAACCTCGGCGTCCAGAGCAGTGACTCGGGGACTGCCATATGTTATCTCAATTTTATATTATTTGAACCTCGGCTTCCAGAGCAGTGACTCGGGGACTGCCATATGTTATCTCAATTTCATGTTATGTATTTGAACCTCAGCGTCCAGAGCAGTGACTCGGGGACTGCCATATGTTATCTCAATTTTATGTTATGTATTTGAACCTCGGCTTCCAGAGCAGTGACTCGGGAACTGCCATATGTTATCTCAATTTCAGGTTATGTATTTGAACCTCGGCATCCAGAGCAGTGACTCGGGGACTGCCATATGTTATCTCAATTTCGTCTTATGAATTTGAATATCGGCACCCAGAGCAGTGACTCGGGGACTGCAATATATTATTTTCGTTTCATATTGAAGTCCGGCGCGATAAATAACAATTCAGGGATTGCCATATATTGTCCCAACGAAGTAATCAATTTCTGTTCAAAACAGATCAATATTATATGATATTTAGAGCTCACGCCTGGATAAACCATAAAGCAAGAATTCGGACGAACATCCACTTAACTATATGGAAAACAACTACAAGCGTATATGTCACAGTAGCACACAGCAAAAGAAGTTTGAATCATACAGGGAATGGGCAAAAGATTCGCCTACATCATACGCCCGGCATGCCAGGGATCAGAAATAACTTAGGCATTGTTTGTTGGGGAGGCAGCAACTTGGTCAGGCACGGGGCACTCCCATGTAGGAGGAACTTCGACCGAGGTTGCCTCGCCCTCCGCCGACCCAGGTGCAACTTCAGCGGAAGCCCGAGGTTGCTCAGGAGCATCAGTCCGCGCGGTAGAATGCCCGGTACCTTTAGAGGAGGACCGCGCATCGCCGTTGCTGTCCGAGCTAGAACTGGAGCTGTCAGATGCGGCCGAGTCATCTTCACCTTCCCCTTGCTCCGCCGAATTATTATCCGAGGCATCCTCAACTACAACCTCCTCATCCGGGTCTGGAAGAAAACTCGGCCCTTCATTCCAAGTGTGCACGTCGGCATACTCGACGAGTTGGAAGGCACGAGCTTGCCGAAGAGCAACAAATGTGGGATCCTCAACCCAGCGGGAACCAGTGCTCAAATTTCTCAGGATGTCAAGAGGGATATCTTCATACCATGACATGATAATAGTAAGGGCCATATCGGCACCAGCGCGCCCAGCGGATTCCCTCCAAAGACTTAATTGCCTCTCAGATGCCATTAATCTTTTCACCAGTAGTTTGACCTCGTTGATGTCAGGAGTCCCCGAGGTATTCGGCCAAAGTACATGGTAAGCCCGGATGGCGGCTTGCACCAAGTCCCGACCCATAATCTTCATCAGACGAACTGCAGCACCAACGGCAACCAAGTAGTCCTCCATTGAGTACTCTGAATCAACGGTAACAGGATCACCTCGGCGCATGTGAGCTGCAAGAACAGCTTTAGAGCTCACGGGCTTAGCTTCGGGAAAATGATCTGCGCAAAACACGAACATGTCAGGCGGCAGCAGAGACAAAGACAAAAATAATTCGGCTGTACTAGGAAACTCACGATGAATGTATCTCATCATTATCTGAAGGTCCTTGGCCCAATCAATCTTGATTTTCTCGAAACAAGCAACCTCCTCGCTCAGCCCCTGGGTTTTCAATTCGGCGGCCTCGAGGAGTTCTTTGTTCTTCTGCAGCTCCAGAGACAGCCGATTCTTCTCCTCGGAAAATTCTTGGTCAACCTTTTCCAGTTCAGATTTCTGAGAGAGCTTAAGGGTATCCAACTCGGCTCGCAGGCGAGCTATTTCATCATCTTTTTCTTGTAATTGCGCCGAATGAATAGCGTTTTGCTCTAAAAAATGCAGCATCACGTCAGGCATGGGTGTGCAATCTTGGTGCGACGCTGCAAAAGTTTGCAACTCGGCTTTACCAGAGCCAAATGCGGTAAGGAAGCTTAGCACACATGTTAAAAGAGAAAAGATGTAAGATAGAAGGGAAACTAACCTTCAAAGCTCTTGACCTTCTTCTCAAGGCGAACATTGAGGTTATTAATGTTACCTGTTCACCAAGAAAGTAAGCCGGCATCTCGCGGACAAATAAATAAGAACGTTGGAAATAAGGAAAAGGAACTATCGACTTACCAGCCTTCTTTACCACTGGAAGAATTTTCTCGTACTTTTCTTCCAGTTTGCGGTGCAAAAAAAGCAACCTCTGGAATTCGGCGGTCCGCCGGTCATGTGCAACCTGGGCAATGAGGCAAAACGATAAATCGACAGTGAAAGTTAAATCAGATCCGAGTCAAGCAAAACTTAACTCGGATCTAGGTGGCTAGGTATTCAAAGCTAAAATCAGATCCGAGTCAAACAAAACTTAACTCGGATCTAGGTGGCTAGGTATTCAAAGCTAAATCAGATCCGAGTCAAGCAAAACTTAACTCGGATCTAGGTGGCTAGATATTCAAAGCTAAATCAGATCCGAGTCAAGTAAGACTTAACTCGGATCTAGGTGGCTAGATATTCAAAGCTAAATCAGATCCGAGTCAAGCAGAACTTAACTCGGATCTAGGTGGCTAGATATTCACAGCTAAAGCAGATCCGAATCAAGCTAAAAAACTTAACTCAGATCTGCGTAGCCAGAAATTCGAACCCTAGAAACAAACCTTAAATTAAATCGAAAATCATTAAACTTCCAAGCATATAACAAGTTATTTCCTTGCAAGTTTCGGGGACTAGAGCATATAGTAACATCTGGGGACAAGTCCAAGACTCAGAGAAACAGCAATTACCTCATTCATTTTGTTAGTGTCAAGGATGAACTTGGCAGCATGGTCGAAGCGGCCGCTGATGTCGGAAAGCTGAAAGGGCTGGTTGATGGGATTACCCTCAAACTGATCAGCAGCATTCCAATTATTGGCGTACTCCACCAGCGCGCCGAGGCTGTTCCCGCTTGCCGTCCGAGTTAAGACTTTACCCTGGACATGTTCTGTAACCGCAGCGGCCGCAGGGCTTTTATGAAGAGCAAGCTGGGTGCTGGCGGCCGAGGCAACGGAGGCTTTAGTAGGCGCAGTCCCCTTGCGCAGCATGTCAGCGACACTAGGCTGAGAAGAGCCGGCAAGAACCTTCTGGGAAGAGGAAGCCTTGGTGGCAACAGCTTTTCTCGCCTTAGACAAGGCATCAGCAGGAAGTGACACCTCAGTAGTAGGGACGACGTCTTTCGGAGCAGCGGGAGTTACGGTAGCAGAAGGCACCGAGATAACGACTTCTTCGGCCGAGGCTGGGGTGGCTGTAGAAACTGCCGGGGTAGATAAAGGTGCAGTAGCAGCGCAAGGACCCATAGAAGGGGCGGAGGGTTCGACAAGAACCTCGGAGGGCCGATTCGAATCCATGTCAATAGAAGGTGTCTCAGGCACGTCGCGGCGAAGAGGCGATGAATTCGGAGCTGGAGGAGAAGCAGGACGAGTAGGACTAGGAATCCTGATATCATCGACGGGCGGAGGAGATGGCTGCCGAATCGGGCGGCTAGTCATGCTAGGACCGCCGGGTTTAACAGAGAGCGGGGCACTGCAATAATAAGAAAGAAAAATCGTCAGTATGAAAAACAGAAAGAGAGAAACAAGAAATATAAGCAAAAGGAACTTACCCGGCAACCCTAGGCATAGTCTTGCGCCTGGGAGGATTCGGAGCGGATTTATTCATTCGTTTCTTGGGGACCGCCTCCGAGGCACTAGCAGGAGCCCCGCGTTTCCCCGAGGTAACAGGGGGTCGAGAAGCAATAGGCTCGGCGTCGTGAACCTGACCGGCCGGATTAGCTGGGAAAGTAGAAGCCGGAAATGCATAAGAAATAGGCATTGCGGCAACTACCTCAAGAATTTGGACCTCATTCGAATCACCTTCCTCCTCGTGCGCCGAAGTCTTGCCACGAGCTCGAGCCGGGGCAGGATCCGACTTAGGGACGAACTCCTCGGAATCCGGCTCACCAGTATCCGGGGTGCTCCGGTCCGCGGGCCACGGAAGCAACAAAACCTCGGCGTCCTCATTCTTCTGCTCTGCAAACCTCTGCAAGACGTGGAGAAAGAGAGTTAGCGGATTCCGTTACGAAAGCAATGGAATAGCAGAGCGGTACTGATTAAGTTTACCTCAGGAGGCGGATGATCGCGGGTGAAGGGTTTCAATCCCCAAGTCCAATCCTCAGGCATCTCCGTCTTGAAGATAGCTCGGACGCGCTTATAGATAAGGTAATTGTCCAGTTCCATGGCTGAAACTCGGTTAGGGTCAAGGGGACCACTCATGTAGCACAGCTTGTGAGTCCGCTTCTGGAATGGGCAGATCCGGCTACTAATAAAAGTAGCCATCAGGTCTTCACCGCATAATCCGGCGCGGATCAGCTCCTTGAGCCGAATCTCAAATGCCTCGGCCAAGGCATGACTTTTCCTCGGATTATAGAGCCAGTTCACCTTAGAAGGCGGGCCAATTGAGAAGGCAGGGAGCCGAATCTTGTCCTCTGTCCCTCTGTTCTTGACGTAAAAGAAAGATTTGTGCCACTTCTTGCACGACTCTAACCCGGTAACGCGAGGAAATACGGATTTCCTCCGAGGTGTAATGGACGCTGCCCCGCACTGAGTAAGAGATTTCTCTGAAGGGTGCAGAGATTTGTCAGGGACTACATTGGAGCGAATCTAGAAGAACTTCGACCAGATGTGCACTGATGGCCACATGCCGAAGTATCCCTCCGATGCGGAGATGAAAGCAGAGAGAGAAGCGATGGCGTTCGCAGGAAGATGATGCGGCTGAAGGCCGAAGTAGTCGAGAAATTCTCTAGCGAAATCGCTAAGAGGGAGACCAAAGCCACGCGCGAAGTGCGACATAAAAACCACATACTCGCCCTCCCTAACATCGGAGAGGACTCGCTGCCGGGTAAGCGACAAGAGACCTCGGCGGGAATTCTTCGAGTCCGGATAAGCCATTCGATCTCACGGCGTGTAACAGAGGAGCCCTGCCACGAGCCTCGCTCGGGCCCAGAGCCAGCGTCGTCATCCTCTACCAGAGCGCCGCTAAACGAACTAGACATGGGGTCGCCGGAGAGATCGCCGGAAGAAGAGCTGGCGGCGGAGGAAGGTTTAGAGCTGCGAGGCCCCGTCGTGATTTGGCACGGGAGCGGCAGCGGAGGAGCAGAGGAACCGCCGCACGAGTACTAGATTCAAACGGAGAAATCTAGATAGAACCTAGGCAGTGCGGCCGAAAAGAACTCACCGGCGACGGTAGCGAAGCAGACAACCGCAAGCGAGGCAGGCGGAACAGCACAGTATAGTCCTCGTCGTCGGAAGCTCCGACGAGCGCGTGGCGGCGGAGCTGCAAGAGAGCGCGGAGGCGAGAGGAAGAAGAACGACACGGGCGAACAAGAAGGGGAAAAGTGAACTCACAGACGCCGCGCCCCTCTTTATAGTCAGGCCACGAACGAGTAGTGGGATCGTGGGTGTGGAGGTTGATCGTGTAGATCGTGGGTGCGGCGCGGATGCACGACGTTGAATGGAACCGCACCAGCGGCCACACAACAACAAATAAGGTTGCGATCCCCCAGTGAAACGAAACACGAGGCGTCGCAGCGCCGGCGCAGCAGGTACAATGTCAACTGTAGCCTGTCAGTAAATACTGTAGAAGAACGAAAAACCAGAAGAACAATGATGAGGGTGACACGTAGGACAAGGCGTACGAGGGAAGGAACATGGGTACCTCGAACGAGAAAAAGATAACTCGGGAACAATACAGGAAAATATGATGAAGCTGATACGACCCGGCCGAAATTATCGGCGGGGCCACACCAGCTTCGGGGACTAATGTCGGGGGGCGGTGGGTGACCCCGGATAGGATAAAGACGGTGAAAGACGAAGGTACGATCCCCATCAGGTTCCCGAGTTACAGTTTAAGTCGGCCGGATCCCCTATAAGTCGGCCGACATAAGGAGGCGAGAGGCCAGTAAATGTATATTGAGATATTACCCGGCCGAGATATTATGTAAGTCGGCCGGGTCAGCCCGAATGATCTTAATGCAGGTGAATGAAGATCCGAGCTATTCGAGGAAGGACCGAATGATAAGAAGCTTGCAGGAGAAGGAGAAGCCTGAAGTCAAACCCTAGCTGCAAGCTAGGGAGAATCTGAGGAGAGCCAAGCGCTACGGACAAAGGCGCAGAGCGACAGAGAGGCAGGAGGAGGTCACGGAGGTGACAGTGCGAAAGACCGAGGAGCGCAGGGGGGGCCTCTGGGACTTTGCCGTTGTTAGAAGAGCGACAGGGAAATGGGAGCGCCGAACTGCTATTTTGGGACAAGCATATTCCTAGAAGATGCTTGCCCCGTCAGCCCTAGAGGAAGCCAGGGCTCACCTTTATAAGGAGAGGCTTGGATTCAGAAGGGGCATTGGGAAAAAGTTAGTGCCGTTAGGCTGGTAAGTTCTTCTCTTCTCCCTGTAAACCGCTCAAGAAGCACTTGTAGCCCAAGGAAGAAGAAATAAAGATCTTTACCTGCATCCTCTGTGTGTAGAATCATCTACATCTTCCCTGCCCAGATCCCACTAGCATCCATTGGTCCCGTACTTTAGCCTATCCATGGCATCTGCCGTGCCACAACCACGACAATACTAATATATGATACCATCTTCACAATGCATAGTATCATATAGTAGTCATAGTCTTGGTGTATTTATTGTTTTGTAGAATCTTAATATAAAATTATGGACAAGATTTGTTTAAGATTAATTTTTCTAGTTTTATGTGCTATGATACCGTATCTACCTATGATATCAACACAATCTCTATCATTATTAATTGTTATAACATATAAGCATTTTGCATGCATACGATGTAGATACCACCTACGATACCCTATTGGGTCTAGTCTTAGCAGATCATCGTCATGCATTGCAATGATCGATACAGCACGGCGAGCTATCCGATCAACAAACACTTGCCTGGGGACTTGGCCCTGTCGCGAGGACCCACGGCCACCGATATGTGTTCATATGCAGTCTCCCTTTTCTGGTCACGACAGAAGGTAGGCTACAAATCCTTCAACATCGACAACTGTGGTGAGCGCAACCCGGAGAGGATGGCATGCACGACTGGGGACAGTATTTGCCAGCCGGAGATTATAGAATCCGACTATACTCGGATGCTTCTTAGCTTGCATTGAAGGTAACCGAAACGGGGGGACTATATATATTGCTTAATTTATGATCGAATTGGTTGGTTATGATTAAACTTTTTCGAGCAGGATCGAGTCTGAATGAAGGCCGCGGTGCGCTGCTTCTCCGTGGGGAGGATGAATATTTCGATGATTGGTTTCTACTTTCTTTTAGGAGCCGGCCGGCTGATCCATCGAGTTAGTTGCTGGCTGTTGGTGCACTAGTAGGTGGACTGTCTTGCGACTGCCCAGCGCCTGATCCAACTAATCAAGTCTTGGTCTGGCAGCCTAGCTAGCTTGGTGAACATAAACAATATCCCGCACAAACGTGTCCATCTGGTGTTAATTCGACTCTGCGTGTACCCTCTTATCAGAAATCGGTGTCCAAATGTTACATGCTTCAGTTACACTAGACTGTTGATTTGTCACCAGAACCACTCTGAACGACATGAGGGAAAGCTTTCGGACTAGAGGCCACAACCATGACCTTCATGATATTTCATATTAATAGGATTTTATGCAACATATACGGGGCAACAACAACCCAATTAACCCATTTCGTGGTTGAATGCCACGTCAAATGGGTGTGTGTGTGTGTGGGGTGGGGGAGGGGGGGGGGGGGGGGGGGGGGGGGGGGGTATGTTGAACAAGGATGACTTCTGACCGAGCGGAACGAAGCCCGTCGCCTGTAGGCTAATCTTGCTTAGGTCAGATCAAATGTTGCATGAGAGAACTAAACATATTGATATAAAAAACTATTATGTTCGTAATATTGTTGCACAAAGTAAATAGAAGGTATGCAAGATTAGTACACATGATCCTGATGATATGATGACAAAGCCAGTTACCATTGTCATCCTACTGGGCATGGCCATATCGTCATTTCCATGTCCACGGCTATATAAGGCTTGCCCTTTCAGAAGAGGCCAAACAAAAAAGGAGGAAAAGAAAGAACAAGCAGAGCACAACCAGTTCACACCCACCATCACGGAGAAACTATTAGAGCTATAGGAGACCATCATAGACTTGTATTTCCATCACTGCTCTTAGAGCATTCTCTTCATTTACTGGAAGCCGTACCCGGGGCCTGAACATGTATACATCTTGTGTGTCTGATATTATTATCCCATTGCATCATGATCATAAGCCCCAACCTACATACACTAGTAGAAAAAAGGCCATCCGTTCGCGCCCCCTAAGAGCATTAGTCCTGGTTGCGCCATGAACCGGGAATGCTGGCACGCGTCCCGGTTCGAGCGGGCACGGGACCCGGAGGAATGCTTGCCGGTTGGTAAGGGAGCATACGTCCCGGTTTGTAACACAAACCGGGACTAAAGGTTGGGCGTCAGCCACGTGGCGTGGCACACACCTTTAGTCCCGGTTTGTGTTACAGACCGGGACATATGCTCCCGCCCTCTATAAATGCAACGCCCCAACCCTCTGCCTCCACTCTGTTTTTTCTTGGTGGAAGGTGTGAGGGGTGTGCTAGTTTTTTCCCCTATGCATGCATTCAAGGTGTTTGATGAAATGTTTGAGTGAATGATCCCGTTCAATTTCTCATAGAACAAAAATATAAAAGGTGTCCAAGACGCACTTGAGCATTCTCCTCTTTATTTTCCTCGATCGAGATTAGCAATCTTATCTTTTCTCTGTCATTGATACAATGCATGTGTCGATGTGAATTGGTCATTTCACTATTTATGATGTCCTATTTTTGATAAACTTACTTATATGATGCAGATGAACGGTCGGGAATGGATGTACGGTGACCGGCGTGTACCCGGGTATATGAAAGGCGTGGATAAATTTATCGATGTGGCTACGACAAACAAAGAGAATGGTTTTATACGTTGTCCATGAGTTCAATGTCGGAACAACAAGGAGTACTCTTCCTCGAAAATCATTCGCAGCCACCTGATTATGAAAGGTTTCATGCCCAACTATAATTGCTGGACCAAGCACGGGGAAAGAGGGGTTATGATGGAAGACGGTGAAGAAGAAGATGATGATAACAACTATCATCATATGTTTCCTGAATACAGTGATACTGCAATGGAAGACAATGGAGAGGAAGGAGGTGAAGAACGGGCATCAGATGAGCCGGCTGATGAACTTGTAGGGTCATTTCTGATGCAAAGCGAGACTGTGAAACATAAAATGAGAAGTTGAAGTTAGAGGGCATGTTAGAAGATCACAAGAAATTATTGTACCCAAATTGTGAAGATGGCAGCACAAAGCTCGGTACCACACTGGAATTGTTGCGATGGAAGGCAGAGTGTGGTCTAACTGACTCCTCATTTGAAAAGATGCTGAAAATAATGAAGCTGAAGTTTCCAAAACATAACGAACTTCCCGAGAGTACCTACGAAGCAAAGAAGACTCTTTGTCCTCTAGGATTAGATGTGCAGAAGATACATGCATGCATTAATGACTGCATCCTCTAGCACGGTAAGGAGTATGAGAATTTAGATAAATGCCCGGTATGCAATGCATTGCGGTATAAGATCAGACGAGATGACCCTGGTGATGTTGAGGGAGAGCCCCTCCGGAAGAGGGTTCCTGCTAAGGTTATGTGGTATGCTCCTATAATACCAAGGTTGAAACGCATGTTCAGAAACAAAGAGCATTCCAGGTTGTTGCGATGGCACAAAGAAGACCGTAAGAAAGACGGAAAGTTGAGACACCCTGCTGATGGGTCACGGTGGAGAAAAATCGAGAGAGACTTCCCAGACTTTGCAGGTGACGCAAGGAACTTATGGTTTGGTCTAAGTACGGATGGCATGAATCCTTTTGGGGAGTAGAGCTGCAGTCACAGCACCTGGCCCGTGACTCTATGTATCTACAACCTGCCTCCTTGGTTGTGCATGAAGCGTAAGTTCATTATGATGCCAGTGCTCATCCAAGGCCCAAAGCAACCGGGCAGCGACATTGATGTGTACCTTAGGCCATTAGTTGAAGAACTCTTACAGTTGTGGGGAAAACCAGCTGTACGTGTGTGGGATGAGAACAAACAGGAGCCATTTGATTTACGAGGGTTGCTATTCATAACCATCAATGATTGGCCTGCTCTTAGTAACCTTTCAGGACAGACAAACAAGGGATATAAGGCATGCACACACTGTTTAGATAAGACTGAAGGTACATATTTGCATAAATGCAAGAAGGTTGTGTACCTGGCGAATCGACGATTTCTTCCGACCAATCATCCCGTAAGAAAGAAAGGCAAGCATTTCAAAGGTGAGGCAGATCACCGGAAAAAGCCTGAACTCCCTGCTGGTGATGATGTATTTGGTATGGTCAAGGACATAGAAGTAATCTTTGGAAAGGGTCTCGGCGGTCAATCAGTTCTGAACGACGTCGCTACAGGACACGCACCCATGTGGAAGAAGAAATCTATATTTTGGGAGCTGCCATATTGGAAAGTCCTGCGTGTCTGCTCTTCAATCGTCGTGATGCACGTGACGAAGAATCTTTGCGTGAACCTGCTAGGATTCCTAGGCGTGTATGGGAAGGCAAAAGATACACCAGAAGCACGGGAGGACCAACAAATTATGAAAGACCCAAAGAACATGCATACACAGAACAAGACGGATAAAGGGCGTCACTTAAGTCATGCCAGCTATGCTCTTACCAAAGCAGAGAAGGAAATCCTTTTTGAAGTCCTTTACAGTATCAAGGTGCCGTCTGGCTTCTCATCTAATATAAAGGG
The DNA here is from genome assembly GCA_910589765.1 of Avena atlantica. Lineage (NCBI taxonomy): Eukaryota > Viridiplantae > Streptophyta > Magnoliopsida > Poales > Poaceae > Avena > Avena atlantica. The sequence continues at coordinate 161,348,866 of OU342739.1, read as the reverse complement.
GATAATAAATATGGCAGAGAAAAAGTTCTAAAACCTGAAGTCTCATGACTGTCACGTGATTATGACGCAGTTGCTTCCGATTGCATTGAGGGGGCTTCTACCGGAAAATGTTCGAGTACCCATTGTGAAGCTATGTGCATTCCTCAATGCAATATCTCAGAAGGTAATCAATCCAGATATTCTGCCAAGGTTACAGAAGGATGTGGTACAATGTCTTGTTAGTTTTGAGTTGGTATTCCCACCATCCTTCTTCAATATTATGACGCATCTCCTGGTTCACCTAGTGGAAGAGATTGCCATTCTCGGTCAGGTATTTCTGCACAATATGTTCCCCTTTGAGAGGTTCATGGGAGTCTTAAAGAAATATGTTCATAACCGTGCTAGACCAGAAGGAAGCATCTCCAAGGGATATGGAACAGAGGAGGTCATTGAGTTTTGTGTTGACTTTATTCCTGACCTTAAGCCGATTGGTATTTCTGACTCGCGGCATGAGGGAAGACTAAGTGGAAAAGGCACGCTGGGAAAGAAAGCAATGATATGTAGGGACGGGGATTCTTTCACTAAAGCACACTACACAGTTCTACATAATTCCACCTTGGCAGCTCCGTATATCGAGGAACACAAGAATATTGTACGCTCCAAAAACCCGGGGAAGCATGAATCATGGATTACAGATGAACACATGAAGTCTTTTGGTGGTTGGATGCGGACACATATCTTGAATGACACCACTGTTGGAGATCATCTATACTTGTTGGCCACGTCACCATCTTCTACTGTATTGAATTTCCAAGGGTACGAAATAAATGGGAATACATTCTACACGATCGCCCAAGATAAAAAGAGCACCAACCAAAATAGTGGTGTCCGCTTTGATGCAATAGACGAGAATGGACAAAAGGACACATACTATGGTTACATAGAGGAGATATGAGAACTAGACTATGGAGTCTCTTTTAAGGTCCCTTTGTTTCGCTGCAAATGGGTCAACCTGAATGGGGAAGGGGTAAAGATAGACCAGTTGTACGGAATGACAACAATGGATCTCAACAATCTTGGTTATAGAGATGAACCATTCATCCTAGCCAATGATGTGTCTCAGGTTTTCTATGTGAAGGACATGTCCTCCAGACCGAAAAAAAGAAAAAATATGCAAACAAATACATCATATGATGAGCCATAGCGTCACACAGTTCTTTCAGGGACAAGAAACATCGTGGGAATCGAGGACAATACAGACATGTCAGAAGATTATAATAAGTTTGATGAAATTACGCCCTTCACAGTGAAAACTGACCCAAGCATTCCGTTAAGTAAAGAAGATGCTCCATGGTTACGTCTGAAGCGATCATAAGGAAGGACATATGCCAATAAGTTCATGCTCATATTATGTAACTCTAGTTCATGTCTTTCGCGGTTTGTGGCTTCACCGAAGGATATCTTTCACGGTTTGTGTCTTGACCGGGACTATATATAGGGGGGCCTTTAGTCCCGGTTTTGTAGTCTCAGTTTTTAATATTAATAAATGTCTTGAGTGTTAGTCCCGTTTTGTGGCTGGACCGGGACTATGAAAAAGTTGTCCTAATTCGTGCTTACCATTAAGATCTGATCTCCAAACGCGCGCGGTCACATATTAGGGAGTGCCTCTATGACCAGTTTCTTGGAGATCCCGGAGGACTGGGATCCGGCGGCATCTCCCTGAAACTGGTCATAGTGGTGTCCCTGCTCTCGAAAACCATCTTGCAGCTTGTAACTTCTCTAACTAGATCAATACACCTGGGAGCTAACTAATTTCACATATTAGGGAGTGCCTCTATGACCAGTTTCTCGGAGATGCCGGAGGACTGGGCTCCGTCGGCATCTCCCTGAAACTGGCCGTAGTGGTGTCCCTGCTCTCGAAAACCATCATGGAGATGTCTCAAACTGGATGGAGGATTGGACTCACAAGGATGCCTATTTATAGTACAAGCAGCTCGGCGTAGTGTCGACACTTATGAAATAATGTCGATACTCACCCCTATTATTAGTGCTGACTCGTGTTTTGTCCCGGTTGGTGTCTCCAACAGGGACTAAAGGCTCATCTTTAGTCCCGGTTGGTGACACCATCCGGGACAAGGTACACGCCGCACGACATAATGTCGACACTCACCCCTATCATTAGTGCTGCCTGGCCCAGCCTGCCGAAATCCCTCCAACCGAGACTAAAGATGAACCTTTAGTATATTGAAAATCCGAACAATAATCATGTCTCGAAAAAACCTTCACAAAATGACCTTCACAAAAAACCTATAGTTTTCCTTTTTTTCGCATGGAAAAGCCTTTTTCCATTTTCCGAGCGCAAAAACGGGTCGTTTTATGAAGTAACCACCAAAATGCTATTTCAGAATGCCACCGTCCCATTTTACTAAAATACTATACCACCTTACATGGACTATCTTCCAACCGGGACATCTCAAACCTTTTCGTCCATCCCGGGTAAAAAGGACAAATGTATGCCGAATCGGCAGGAAGTGGGTCCGGTTTGTACTACAGGTACATGATCTATCGCCCGTGATTTTTTGAAAAAAATTATTTTTAGACTCGCAATATGTGGTTTCTTCAGAGATCCAATGCAAGTTCTAACGATGCTCGTCCCCTATCTTCATGCATGCCGGTTCGACCATAGTTAGAAATTCAGAAAATTCAAAACGGGCATAATAAATTCAAAAAAAACGAACAATGAAAATCCTTCGCATGGTGTCATATTATGTGACATAGTTGAAAGTAAAAATACCAGACTTGATATATTGATCATGTCTCGAAAAAACCTTCACAAAATGACCTATCATGTTCGAGGTTTCATGGCTTTTGGTCCAAATGACCGATGTTATGTGCTGAATCACGGCATAGTTTGTGATGATGTGCCCATATTATGCATGCATGTGGACATTGGTATGGAGAACAATGTTGCAGGAGGAATTTTTCCTTTTTGTCGCACGGAAAAGCCCTTTCCATTTTCCGAGCGCAAAAAACGGGTCGTTTTGTGAACTAACCACCAAAATGCTATTTCAGAATGCTACCGTCCTATTTTCCTAAAATAATAGACCACCTTACATGGACTATCTCCCAACCGGGACATCTCAAACCTTTTCTTCCATCCCGGGTAAAAAGGACAAATGTCTGCCGAATCGGTAGGAAGTGGGTCCGGTTTGTACTACAGATACATGATTTATCGCCCGTGATTTTTTGAAAAAATCATTTTTAGACTCGCAATATGTGGTTTGTCCAGAGATCCAATGCAAGTTCTAACGATGCTCGTCCCCTATCTTCATGCACGCCGGTTCGACCATAGTTAGAAATTCAGAAAATTCAAAACGGGCATAATAAATTAAAAAAAATCTGAACAATGAAAATCCTTTGCGTGGTGTCATATTTTGTGACATAGTTGAAATGAAAAATACCAGACTTGATATATTGATCATGTCTCGAAAAAACCTTCACAAAATGACCTATCATGTTCGAGGTTTCATGGCTTTCGGTCCAAATAACCGATGTTATGTGCTGAATAACGGCATAGTTTGTGATGCTGTGCCCATATTATGCATGCATGTGGACATTGGTATGGAGAACAATGTTGCAGGAGGAAGTTTTCCTTTTTGTCGCACGGAAAAGCCCTTTTCCATTTTCCGAGCGCAAAAACGGATCGTTTTGTGAACTAACCACCAAAATGCTGTTTCAGAATGCTACCGTCCCATTTTCCTAAAATACTAGACCACCTTACATGGACTATCTCCCAACCGGGACATCTCAAACCTTTTCGTCCATCCTGGGTAAAAAGGACAAATGTCTGCCGAATCGGTAGGAAGTGGGTCCAGTTTGTACTACAAGTACCTGATCTATCGCCCGTGATTTTTTGAAAAAATCATTTTTAGACTCGCAATATGTGGTTTCTTCAGAGATCCAATGCAAGTTCTAACGATTCTCTCGCATATCTTCATGGACGCTGGTTCGACCATAGTTAGAAATTCAGAAAATTCAAAACGGGCATAATAAATTCAAAAAAAATCCGAACAATGAAAATCCTTTGCGTGGTGTCTTATGTGACATAGTTGAAAGGAAAAATACCAGACTTGATATATTAATCATGTCTCGAAAAAACCTTCACAAAATGACCTATCATGTTCGAGGTTTCATGGCTTTCGGTCCAAATAACCGATGTTATGTGCTGAATCACGGCATAGTTTGTGATGTTGTGCCCATATTATGCATGCATGTGGAAATTGGTATGGAGAACAATGTTGCAGGAGAAAGTTTTCCTTTTTGTCGCACGCAAAAGTCCTCTTCCATTTTCCGAGCGAAAAAAACGGATCGTTTTGTGAACTAACCACCAAAATGCTGTTTCAGAATTCTACCGTCCCATTTTCCTAAAATACTAGACCACCTTACATGTACTATCTCCCAACTGGGACATCTTAAACCTTTTCGTCCATCCCGGGTAAAAAGGACAAAAGTTTGCCGAATTGGTAGGAAGTGGGTCCGGTTTGTACTACAGGTACATGATCTATCGCCCATGATTTTTTGAAAAAATCATTTTTAGACTCGCAATATGTGGTTTCTTCAGAGATCCAATGCAAGTTCTAACGATGCTCGTCCCCTATCTTCATGCACGCCGGTTCGACCATAGTTAGAAATTCAGAAAATTCAAAACGGGCATAATAAATTCAAAAAAAATCCGAATAATTAAAATCCTTCGCGTGGTGTCATATTATGTGACATAGTTGAAAGGAAAAATACCAGACTTGATATATTGATCATGTCTCGAAAAAACCTTCACAAAATGACCTATCATGTTCGAGGTTTCATGGCTTTCGGTCCAAATGAACGATGTTATGTGCTGAATCACGGCATAGTTTGTGATGCTGTGCCCATATTATGCATGCATGTGGATATTGGTATGGAGAACAATGTTGCAGGAGGAAGTTTTCCTTTTTGTCGCACGGAAAAGCCCTTATCCATTTTCCGAGCGTAAAAAAGGGGTCGTTTTGTGAACTAACCACCAAAATGCTGTTTTCAGAATGCTACCTCCCATTTTCCTAAAATACTAGACCACCTTACATGGACTATCTCCCAACCGGGACATCTCAAACCTTTTCGTCCATCCCGGGTAAAAAGGACAAATGTCTGCCGAATCAGTAGGAAGTGGGTCCGGTTTGTACTACAGGTATATGATCTATCGCCCGTGATTTTTCGAAAAAATAATTCTAGACTTGCAATATGTGGTTTCTTCAGAGATCCAATGCAAGTTCTAACGATGCTCGTCCCCTATCTTCATGCACGCCGGTTCGACCATAGTTAGAAATTCAAAAAATTCAAAACGGACATAATAAATTCAAAAAAAATCCGAACAATGAAAATCCTTCGCGTGGTGTCGGATTATGTGACATAGTTGAAAGGAAAAATACCAGACTTGATATATTGATCATGTCTCGAAAAAAACTTCACAAAATGACCTATCATGTTCGAGGTTTCATGGCTTTCGGTCCAAATGACCGATGTTATGTGCTGAATCACGGCATAGTTTGTGATGTTGTGACCATATTATGCATGCATGTGGAGATTGGTATGGAGAACAATGTTGCATGAGGAAGTTTTCCTTTTTGTCGCACGGAAAAGCCCTTCTCCGTTTTCCGAGCGCAAAAAACGGGTCGTTTTGTGAAGTAACCAGCAAAATGCTGTTTCAGAATGCTACCGTTCCATTTTCGTAAAATACTAGACCACCTTACATGGACTATCTCCCAACCGGGACATCTCAAACCTTTTCGTCCATCCCGGGTAAAAAGGACAAATGTCTGCCGAATCGGTAGGAAGTGGGTCCGGTTTGTACTACATGTACATGATCTATCGCCCGTGATTTTTTGAAAAATCATTTTTAGACTCGCAATATGTGGTTTCTTCAGAGATCTAATGCAAGTTCTAAATGATCCATTTTTCTTCCCGCCAGTTTTGCCCGCCAGTTCTTCCCTCCAGTTATCTTTCTGCCATTTCTCACTATATATATGTAGGGTTGGCCTCCATTGTCATTGCACATCTCTAGACTCATATCTGCAACCTCATCACTCTTTCCCATGACTTCCACCGTAGGACTAACTCACAGGGAGGCGGAGGCGCTTTGCGCCTCGAACTACCCCTGCCCGCCAGGCTACTGTGTCCCCGTCGGCTGGATGCTGAGCGTCGGTGGCGTGCCGGTTCCTCCTGTCCCTCTAGGTGTGGCGCGTCGGATGGCCATCACGAACCACTACTACTTCGAGCTCACACCGGAGCAGCGGAGGAATCCCAGATGGCATCCCGACTATTTCCCGACTTGGGAACCCTTCTTCGTGGATCGGCGTGAGAGGACGCTCGGCAGGCACGAGGAGGACGGCCCACCTCCTCCGAACTTCAACGAGGCCGGCCGTCGGTTGTGGTGGCGTGTTCGGACTCTCCAGAGCGTCATGGCCTACGATACGGCCGCCGACTCTAGCCACCTCCTGCGCTACCCTCAAGTCCAGCCCACTCGTAATCAGCATTCAAGGTTCAACTACGGCGACCCCGACGACGACAGCGACGACGGCCGCGGCGAGTACGACGACTAGAGTGGCGAGTATAACAGGTGTAGGAAGGAGCATGACTGAATCACTCCAACATTGCAAAACAAGTTCGGCCGTTTGTGGCTTAATCTGGCCATGTATCTAAATTTTAAGTTCTTCTATGTAACTTTATGTTAGTTGCGTTATGTACTTTAATTCCAGTTCTATCCTAATAAAATTTTCTTTCCGCCCAATATTTCCCGTCCTTTTTTTCCCGCCATTAATATATGAAAATATAAGTTAATTCAAATCCAATTTAAAAACGGAAAACAGTTTTGAATTAGTTATTCAAATCCAAACACTTTTATGTTTAAAGTTTTTCTAAATTCCAAATTAATATTCAAAAAATATAAGTTAATTCATTTTTTATTTTAAATGGTTCATAGTTTAAATGGTTACATTAATTATTTTTTAAAAATAGAAAATGGTTTTGAGTTAGTTATTCAAATTCAAACACTTTTTATGTTTAAAGTTTTTCTAAATTCCAAATTAATATTCAAAAAATATAAGTTAATTCATTTTTAATTTTTAATGGTTCATAGTTTAATGGTTACATTAATTATTTTTAAAAAAAGAAAATGGTTTTGAATTAGTTATTCAAATTCAAACACTTTTTATGTCTAAAGTTTTTCTAAATTCCAAAGTAATTATCATTTAAAAAATTTAACATCCTAAAAATATCAAACTTAGATCATCAAAACACTAATCCTCAAGTTTAGGGTTAACAAAAACTTTTCCAAATCAATTCATGAATGCATGTATATGTGTATGCATGGATTTTGAATTTCTTTAAAAACCACCTTGTTTGTGTGATCCATTGCTTGTAAAATGTTTCTTAGGTGAAATAAACATCATCTAAAACATTCCCCACACTTTTCCTAAAGACAAGTAAATCAAAACAAATATATTAAGTGAATGGTCCTTTTGACCAATTTAACTCCCATGCCTACTTTGGCTGTCTCAAACTTTCAAAACCTAACAGAAACTTTTCTGGATCTTTGCACCCCTTGAATGTACTCATAACAAAGTATCAAGGCCCACTTTGTGATCATCCAGAAACTTTCAAATGCATAGTTTAAATGACAATTCAAAATTGAATCTTCTACATATGGGAAGATCCCACTTTTTCAAAACCCACTCAAACAAGCTCAACTTTCAAAACCAAAGCATCTGCAGACTCACCAGAACCAATCTAGCAAACCCACCAAAAATCATTTAAAAATTCAAAACTTGATTTCATGCGGCCATTTCATCAAACAGGTTGCAGACACAAATCAAACAAACCCACAAACACTATAGTGTGTAGTGTTTTGAGCCTAACTTGTTCCCTAGTTAGCTCTCACACAATCCAGTAGATCATCTAGAAAGGTTAGACCAACACTAGCACCCCTGTGAGCTTGCCATTGCCATTAATGGTGAACAGCCGAGCACCCCCATGTCACCTCGATGTGGACAGCAAGCTAGGAGCAGCAGCAAGCCTAGCCAGCATGTCTGGGAGGCAGCCCACCGTCCACCGCCACTGCCTGTCCCAGCCGCGAGCGTTGCCAAGCCCTGGACCACGCGCACAAGACACGCCCAGACCATGCCGAGCGTGCGCCAGAGCGCCACCCGCGACCAGCGTCCACAGACCGCGCGCCGCCCTCACCGCGCGCACACACGATCACCACCGACCCAGGAGACCGCCAGACATCCCTGTTTGCCGCCCCGCGCCATACAGCCATCGCCCGCCGTCGAAGACGCCGCCTCTGCCGCGCAGAGCACCGCCCGTTCCAGACCAAACCACACCGCCCCATGCCTCGCGACCATGTCGTTGAGCATCGCCAGGAGACACAGCACCGTCCCCTACCCTTGCCCATGCCATTAGCTGCCTGTAACGTCGCCCCCGACGAGCTCACCGTGCGCCCCGACGGTCCCCTCGCTCGACTATAAATAGAGGCCACCCCCGCACGATTTCTTCACACCATCTCACTCCCCTCTCCCCACTGACCGTGCCACACCATTCTCAGAGCAAGCCGAGCACCACCTCGCCGGAATTTCACTGGAGCCTGCCGCTACCGGAGAAGAAGGAGCCAGCGATTGGAGCCGCCCCAGGAGAAGCCACCGGTACGAGGAGGTTCGCCGTCGTCGACTCCGTCGTTCGCCCGCCTCGCCGACCCTCGCCCGTACCCCGGTGAGCCCCCAGCACCCCTCACTGGATGCGCTAGGTTTCGTTCTCGCCGGAGCTGTCTCGCGTCAACGATGACCCTCAGCCGTTGGATTAGAACTAGATCGAACGAACCACGTTGCCCCATACCGCTTCGCCCAGCCCCGTGTCACTGACGAGTGGGGACACCCACTTAAGCAGCCCGCGGGAGCACTGCGCTTAGCAGGCCGGCCCGTTAGAATTTCCCGCGCAGCCCAGCAATTCAAATTAAACCTTTTCTTTTTAAATTCAAACACACTTCTGTACCCAACTTCAAAAATCAACCCAGATCGATTCAGTGCACCAAATTGGATGAAACCAATTTTGTTGGAAAGGTCTGTGAATGCTTAATCCAAGCCCATTGGATTCAAGTCACTTGGATCTGTATATCACCCATAGCAAAAATAACAAGGCAGAAGCTTTTCTGCATTCAAACATTTTTTAAATTTAAACCACATTAGCTTTTGAGTTGATTCCAACTCTCAAAAATCACATTCAACCATACCTTTCAGAATATATAAAAATATATATAGGTTTACTTGCAGAAATTTTGTTCAAGCAATAAAAGAATGCTTCATAGGCATTTCTAGCCACTTTAATTAATTAAAATAAAGGGTAAAACCTTATTAAATTGTGACACCACTTTAAATCACATTCCCATGGACTACAATATGTGGTGATGACATGTGTCAACATGATCCCATGTTTAGTTTGGAGAATATTAAATCTTAAGTAGTTTTTCAATGAGTATAAATTACTTTTCTAAAAATAAAAAGGATTTAAACCAAGCTTTAACCTTGTAATGTTAGAGATGATACTAGATCATCTATAGGACCCTTGTGTGTGATGATTGCAAGTAGTTAAGTATTTTTTGGTGATTGTGTACCTCGTATTTATTCGTAGACGCTAGTACCGACCAAGGATACGAGGAGGAAGGAGGATACTACGAAGAGGAAGCCGAGGAGAACTTCAACCACTGCTCTGCACAAGGCAAGATAACACTTGCAAGATACTATACCTATGCAAGCTTATATTGACATTGATTGCAAGCCTAATACCACTAGTGAATGTGCAAGCTAACACTTGCAAGATACCCTACTGATGCCACAAACCCATACTTGTGAGATGATTACTTTATGCCTTAAGCATATGTGACCATACCCACTTGCTAAACCAATCCTAGTTTTATGGCAAGCTTCTTACTTTATTTCTTTATCAAAGTACTTGGAGTCTACCTAAGAGTTTGGTAGATACTAGACAGTTGTGCTGAAGGTTGCATAAAGAGCATAAAATTTGGCCTAAGCTAGAAACCTTGATATCAGCCTAAGATATAAGGTTGGACTTAGCTGAAATTCCACTAGTTACCACCCCCTATTAGTACTACCCCCACCTGTAGATGCTAGTGCTAAGCATAAAACTTGATCAACTTTAGATGGGAATACTTGGTGGAAAAATGGTTATGAAAACCTTGGAATGATGGATCATTCTATTGAAATGTGTGGACATGTGTTTCCAAACACTTGATGATTCTGGTGATAAAAATGTTGAGGCATGAGCCTTAGCCCTTTATAAAACTGATGGTTGTATGGATGTGATACCATTCCAATTTTTGCGTACAACCACAATACCCGAATATTGGGTAGGGCTTGACTGGAAACTTATATACCTTAGTATTAGTTCCCTCACGGCCAAGGTCTGAGCTGAGGCTACCTTGTGAAGATTGTCCACCTGTGCAGTACCCAAGATGATAGTGGTCATGGTTGGGAGGCCAAACTCACAGGAGAGGTGCTTATACTAGGGAGTGTAATTGAAAGGTTAGGATTGATTATCCGCATACTGAGTATGGTGAATTCAGGATTTGTTCCTGACGGATGTATCGAATGTTGTGGTGAAAGTGTACAATCTCTGCAGAGTGTCAAACTATTCGAATAGCCGCGTCCGCGGTTATGGACAGTTGGAGTGGCCATACTGTTCCCCCGTCAGACTTTTCAAAATGACTTGTGAAATAAATTGTGACTTTGACTTGACCACAACAGAGTTGTGTCCTAGAATACAAGATCCCACTTAGGAGTTATAAAATTTGGACTAGCTTTGGAGCTTAGTAGTTATAAACCTGGCTTTTGCAAAACAACCCTAGAGCCTAGTGTCCTATTATCCAAAAAAAACCCTTTTCTTGTTAGTATTAGTTTGCGAGTACTTAAAGGGTACTCATGGCTTTGTCCCTGGCTATTCCCATGGACATACTATGAAGAGGAGTACCTGGAGGATGGACCCCAGGAAGGTTACGACAACTAGGATCACCTCCCATCGTCAGCATTGCCTGTGACCCCGAAGATGGAGCTTCGCCTACGCTACCGTTATTATTACGTATTCCGCTGCTTGATGTTGTATTAAGGACTGGATCATGAGATCCTTATTTGTGTAAGAACTTATGTATCGTTTGTAATGGATGAAGTACTATGGTATCCAATTCTGTTATGTCTCGCAAAAATGGTAATCCTGGGATTGCGATGTATGGCATAACAGGCAACTAGGATTGAAAAATCCGGGTGTTGACAAGTTGGTATCAGAGCCATCCTGACCATAGGAGACCCTAGTTAGATTGGAAGTGGAACCAAAAACTTAGTTTCAAAACCCAAGAACAAAACTATTTACGAAAACTTATTCTAATTCTTACCTCTTTAATTCTTTAATAAAACTTCATGTTCCTCAAAAACTCTTGCAAAATAGATAAAATTTTGACACACTTGATCACTTTGCTAATCTACTCATCCTCTATTTTTATAGATGGACGTGAAGTACAGCAAGTTTTACCAACTCGGGAATGGAGGAGACCTTATCTTTGAGAGGGATCTGGATCAGCTTTCGGAACTTCTGGAGCGCCCGCATCCCGAGTTCTTCGGAGCTCAGCTCAATGATCAAGGGGGAGAAGATCTGCAGTGGCTAATTGTTGCAAGTCTTCGAGGAAAGATTGAACCTCCCACTGCGGAGGGAATTCAGTTTACCTTGAGGGAAAACAACTGGCTCGATGGACTCGCCAGAGCAATGCAGGAAGCTCTTTCCCGTCTGTGTGGGCAGAGCATCAATCAGATCAAGGGTACTCGCTTTGAGTTTTTCCCAAGACGTGATGCAAATGGTCAACCACTGGAAGCCCCATACCACCCCGAGCTGAAGACTCAACTGGACCACCTTAGCTTCATGATGTATGATCGTCAGCAGGAACTGGACAACTGCCGTGACTATTGCAACCACAAGTCTGCCATCATCAAGACAAAGGATCAGACCATCGCCATGCTAGCAAAGGATCACAAGTCTCGCCGCCGTCAGCTCGACAAGAAGGAGCGCATTATTGCCCGTCTTCGCCATCGCATCTCATCTCTGGAAGAGACCATCCACGAGAGAGACATGCAGTTAGAGGCCGGAGAAGATCTTCGTGGAGACCCTTACTCCTATCTCAGCGATGACGATGATTTTCTGGAGGATCAGGCCATGGACTTCTTCACCGATGAGGATGATTTCGCCTTCATCGATGATGCTGAAGATGATGAAGCCACATACTCCGAGTAGTAGTAGCACTGAGCAGTAGCGTAGTGAGTAGTAGTCGGTCCCACTGTATCGTAGTTTCCAGAATGGTTCTTAAAACCATCTGTTTTTCTTTGTTGTGGTGTGTGTTGTACTGTGTGCTATGAGTGAATGAATGAAAAAGCAAGTTGCTAGAAAACTTGAGTCAAACTCTAAAAACTTTTCAAAGACCCAAAACCTTAGAAATTTCCCTCTTTTCTCATGATCTATATCAATCTTCAGATGCCACGTGGAGGAAGTGGTTCAACCCCGGATCCGATGTTGCAGATCCTGCAAATGTTGACTTCTGACCGCGAAGCTGAAAGAGCGGAACGTCAAGCCAACCTAGCCACTCTGCAACAGATAGCCCAGCTAGCCCACAACAACCAAGGCCATGGAAATCAGGACAACCACGGATCTAAGCTCAAGAATTTCCAAAATACCAACCCACCCGTTTTCACCAAGTCGGAAGAACCCCTAGACACTGATGATTGGCTGCAAACCATGGAAAATAACTTAGAAGTAGCCGGAGTAGAAGCCAACGAGAAAGTCTTGTTCGCCACTCATTATCTAGCCGTAGATGCCAGGGCATGGTGGAACAGTGTTCGTGCAATGACCGGAGGCCAAATGATGACCTGGGAGGAATCCAAGGTCAAGTTTAGCAGAACCCATGTGCCGCCAGGTTTGATCAAGAGAATGAGAGATGAGTTCAGAGAATTGAAACAAGGAAGGATGACTGTAGTGGAATACCGTGACAAATTTTTGTCATTAGCTAGGTATGCCCCGGACGAGATAGACACCGAAGCCAAGAAGAAAGAAAGATTCTTGAATGGTCTGCATGACGAGATGCAGACAATGTTAGTCAATATCCCCTTTGCTGATATTGAAGCCCTTGTCGACTCTGCTATCCATATGGAAGGAAAGATCAACCAGGCCAATGAGAACCGCAAGCGTCGCATGATGCATCAACCAGGAACCCATCAGACCCCAAAGTATCGCCCCAACCCATCTCCAGGATTTGCCCCAAGAACCAATAGACCCCCTATGACCCGTCCGACCTATCCCAACCGTGGAAACCCTAGACCCGGAGGAAATCACAACAACCCCGGAAATTCTAGCAATTTCACCCGTGCCCCACCCAAGTTCAACACCAACAATGCTACCGCCAACCCCAATACTGCCCCGAGGACTGGAAGCAATGTTGTGCCTGTCGTAGCCAAGGACAAGTCACAAGTGACCTGTTATGACTGTGGAAATAAAGGCCACTATTCCAACGAGTGCCCCAACAAGAAGAATGCTACAGCCCCTAATACCAATGTCCCAGCTCAGCAGCAGCGTCGTGTCCAGCCAGGGAGAAGATTTGCCCCAGGAAATTCACTCAACCGCAATGGCCGTCTTTTTCTCATGCATGCTGAAGAAGCTCAGGAAGCGCCAGACGTCGTGCTGGGTATGTTTTATGTTAATTTAGTACTTGCAAGAGTGTTGTTTGATTCTGGTGCATCGCATTCATTTGTCACCGAAGAATTTGCCTGCACTAGTAAAATTCAACCAACCAAACGGAAGCATGTGATGATTGTACAAATTCCCGGATCGACCACCAAGGCTAGGCAAATTTGCAAAGCCGTCCCTATCCGAATCCATGGCATAGATTTTTATGCTAACCTAATAGTACTCGGAACTAAAGGTTTGGAAGTAGTACTAGGAATGGATTGGATGTCCAAACATAAAGGAATGATTGACTGTGCCAAGAAAGCCATTACCATGACCAGTACCACCGGAATATCAGTCGAGCATATATCTGAAACCTTACCTCACCAATTCAAGTGTAACAAGAGTCTAGCCCAACCTACCATTGACCAAGTTCGGATAGTCTGTGAATACCCCGATGTATTTCCAGATGTTTTGCCCGGTATGCCCCCAGATAGGGATATCGAGTTTATCATCGAACTAATCCCCGGAACAGGACCCATAGCCCAGAGACCCTATAGTATGAACCCGTCAGAACTAGAAGAACTGAAGAAGCAACTGGATTCCATGTTAGAAATCGGATTGATTCAACCAAGTGCGTCCCCATGGAGGTCACCTGTCTTGTTTGTGGACAAGAAGGATGGAGGTAACCGTTTGTGTACGGATTATCGAAAGTTGAATGATGTCACCATCAAGAACAAGTACCCATTGCCTAAGATCGAAGATTTTTTTGATCAGTTGACCGGTGCCCAGGTGTTTTCTAAGATTGATCTTAGAACTGGCTATCATCAACTAAAAATTCGTGCAGAGGATATCCCAAAGACTGCCTTTACCACCAGATATGGATTGTATGAGTATACAGTCATGTCTTTTGGATTAACCAATGCCCCCGCTTATTTCATGAACCTCATGAATAAGATTTTTATGGACTTCCTGGATAAGTTTGTCGTTGTTTTCATCGATGACATTCTGATTTATTCCAAATCAGAAGAAGAACATGAGCTACACCTAAGGACCATTCTTGGAACCCTTAGAGAGCATCAGCTGTATGCAAAATTTAGCAAGTGTGAATTCTGGTTACAGGAAGTAGGATTCCTCGGTCAAATTGTATCAGCCGGAGGAATTGCCGTTGACCCTGCCAAAGTGAGAGATGTGGAAGATTGGCAAGCCCCAACCACTCAAACCCAAGTTCGTGCTTTTCTCGGATTGGCGGGATATTACCGCAAATTCGTAGAAGGATTCTCTAGTATCGCCCGACCCATGACCCAATTGCTGAAGAAGGACAAAAAGTTTGAATGGACAGACAAGTGTGAAGCGAGTTTTCAAGAACTCAAAAGGAGATTGATTTCATCCCCAATCTTGATCATGCCGGATATCACGAAGCCCTTCGATGTGTATTGTGACGCATCCAAGATTGGTCTCGGATGTGTGCTAATGCAAGAAGGCAAAGTTATATCTTATCTATCACGACAATTGAAGCAACATGAACAAAATTACCCAACCCATGACCTCGAACTCGCAGCTGTAGTTCTAGCCCTGAAGACATGGAGACATTACCTTATGGGAAACCGTTGTGAGATTTATTTGGATCACAAGAGCCTAAAGTATATATTCACTCAGAAGGAGCTGAATATGAGGCAGAGAAGATGGATTGAGCTAATCAAGGATTACGACCTGGACATTCACTATCACCCTGGAAAGGCCAACGTAGTAGCCGATGCCCTTAGCAAATTGCCGTGCCGCTGGAACTCCATGATTTTGAAGGAGCAACCAAGTTTGCACAAAGAGATGGAAGATTTTCGAATAGAATTAGTAAGTGAAGGATTTTTGGCTAGCATAGAACTTCAGCCCACTTTGATCAGTCAGATTAAAGAGGCGCAGAAAGGAAATGCTAGTATCGATGGAATCAAACATCGTATCGGTACAGGCAAAGTACCCGGATTCACCGAGGACGAAGAAGGAGTTTTGTGGTACAAAGGACGCCTTTGTGTACCAGCAGATTCAGAGTTAAAAGAAGTTATCTTGAATGTGGCATCCCGCAAAACCACTACTAGAAAATCGCGTTGTTTTTGTGCATTGCATCATCATGACCGCATGCTTATTTCATCATGCCACATCGCATTTGTGCATCGTCATGTCATCATGCATTGTTTGTCTGAAACTATTTTCGAAACGCCTAGTTTTGTTTTCTAAATAGCCTCCGTCTTTATTTCAAATTAAAACATCGGTCTGTTCAGATCTTTTATTTGTCTAAAAACTATTTGCAAAAGGTTATTTTAAATTAAATAAAGATTTATCATATTTTTGGGAGGCAGCCGCTAGGCCCGAAAGCCCGGCTGGCCACCTCCAGTTAAAAATCCTGGCTACCCCAAATCTTTCCTACCTACACCTAGTCTACCCACCCCTCCAGCCACCTCACCCCACCCAATATCCATCTGCCACCTCATCCTCTCCCTTCCTCCAGCCAACCCCCTCACGCCACCTCACCCCCAACTCCCTCCCTCTCTTCCTCACAACGCACACACGCACTCCCACGCACGCGCCCAACCCCACACACCCCCGGTCGCCCCAACGCCACTCCCGCCCGACAGACCCCCGCCTCGGGATCCTGCCCGCGTGACCCACCCCGGCCCCACCTGCCGCACTCCTCCCTCACCCCGCTCCCCACCTTCCTCGCCACCGCACACACCCCGACCCCGCGTCTCCCTCCTCCCTCGGTTCTCCCAGGCGCCGCCGCCGCCCGGGCCTCCCCTCGCCGCGCCGCCGCCTACCTCCTCTGCGGCCACCACCCTCTGCCTTGAGTTCCTCCGGCGCCCTCCCTCTCTCCTCCCTCCTCTCACCACCGCCGCCTCCTTCCTCTCCGGCCGCCGCCCCTCCTCGTCGGGACCTCCCCATCGCCTCCGCCCGAGACCATCTCTCCTTGGCCGCCTCCTCGGCCCCACCGGAGCCGGCCTCGCCGGCCTGCCTCTCTCTCTGCCCGGACCCTCCGCCGCCGCCGTGCCGGTGCTCGCCACCTCCGCTCCGGCCGGGACCAGTCCTCTCCGTCACCACCAACCCCGCCGCCCTCGGCCTCCGCCACCGGCGCCTCCCCGTCGAGCTCCGGCCTCCACCGCCCGGAGCCGGCCTGTCGCCCACGCCACCGTGGCCGTTCCCGGCGCCCCTCTGCCGCTGCGAGCTCGCCGTTCGCCACTCGTCTTCCCCATCGCCAAGCTCCGCCGCCACCTGCGCGCCATCGCCGGCCGCGCGACACCTTCGCATCGGCGCGCCTCCCCGCCAGAACCCTCCGTCACCTCGTCGCCTCGACGGCCGGACCGCCTCGTGCCCTCGCCCGCCCTCGCCGCCTCCTCTCTAGCCCGTCCCCGTGCCGCCGGCCGAGCCCCCCGTCTCGATGATCTTGAGCTCTGGCCCAGTCGCCCGTCGGCTGCGTCGCTCGCCACCAGGCTCCCTGCGCCAGCGCGGGCGATGCTATCAGATGCCTCTGTTCCAGTGTTTTTGGCCGATGCGTCACCAACCGTGCCTGGCATCTGCGTGTGTTGGCCACGGTTTTGTTATAGGGTAGCCATGTGGTGTTGTTGTGTTGCCGCAAATCGAGATCTTTTCGGCGAACGAGAACAAGACGTTGCATAAGAGCAACAATGATGTCGACAAGATCTTCCGGAGGCTCCGACAATTAAAACAAGATCGTCATCGAAAGTGGAGCCGCAAACCCCAAGATCATCGAGAGGGGACCGATGACCTCGGACCAAGAACGTCGTCATGGAACGCCAATTGCTTCTTCCCGGACCCGAAGACCATCGGCCAAGTTCACCACCGACAAGAGACGGACGACAAGTTCTACTTCACGGGCACCGAGCGTCAAGATCGCCTTCACGAGAAACCGCAAGACATCCTTCCCGGGATTTGAAGACCGAACCCACGGCACGCCATGACCTCCTTCACAGATCCGAAGACCCTAAATCCCGGAGTCCGAACCTCGTTTCCCATCGAACCGATCCCCGTCGAACCCTATCGAACCCCGAATTCCCGGAACCAAGATCTTCCGAACCCAGTTGTGTGACCCTTTTTCCCTGAGCCCCTTATTTTGTAAATAACATACAACTTGTTGCATAATTAAATCCTCATGCTTGCATACATATTGTGGGTTGGGGGCATTATGCCGATTCATCTCATAATTAAATATGGGTCCCATATGCGGGCAAATCTAGTCGTATAATGGCTCCATTTAAATTGGTGTAGAGAACCGGTGATATATTTTGGCCATGTTAAGACAACATTTAAATTGCGGGGTAGATAAATAACATGAACCATCTAATTAATTGCCGGGACCCCGGTTCCGCTTAATATGACCTAATTGCATCGCATCTTGCCATGTTAATACAACATTTAAATTACGGGGTATCTAAATGACATGAACCTATTAATTAATTGTCGGTACCCCCGGTTCCGCTTAATATTGCCTAATTGCATCCATCTTTGCCATGTCATACGTCATACATGCATCATGCCTGATCTTTGCC
Organism: Avena atlantica; assembly: GCA_910589765.1. Classification (NCBI taxonomy): domain Eukaryota; kingdom Viridiplantae; phylum Streptophyta; class Magnoliopsida; order Poales; family Poaceae; genus Avena; species Avena atlantica. The sequence goes on along the minus strand of OU342739.1, from coordinate 161,330,534 downwards.
GTAGTATTAAATAGTGCATCCGGTGTTTATTCTAGCGTTTTGCTTCTTCGCGGATAAGGCCGTTGAGTTGATGCGAGTGTCGGCCCGATCTTCGGATGAAATTTCGACAATGTTTTCAGGCGAGCATCTCCCCTTTCTACCTATCTTACTTTTATAGTATTTATTCCCTCCTGTTGATCTATTGCTATCTGTGTTGCGTTGCTCTAGTTTTCGTAGCCGTGTTATCCCTTGCAACCTTATATTGCCTTGGACACCTCCTATTACCTGTTGTTTGGTAGATAGTTGGACCTGCGCGTCGTAGTCGCTTGCTCAGGTGCTGTTGCATGTCGTCCAGTACCACAGTTGTTGGAGTATTGCCGTATGTTTATTGTTGGAGATGATCAAGACTTTAATTACTGTTTAACAACTAAAATTGAAGTAAGTAAGCAGAGGCATAGGTGGGCAATAGATGTTATTTGGTTGTTAACCGTCCACTTGTGTCCCGTAGGACCCCGAGTACTTGATACCTGTTCCTTGAATATTCGCGCTATCCACATCCGGGAGGATTATGGGACCCCCCTGAGCCAGAGCTTGATTCATTCTTATTTCTTGGGGCCACAAACTAGTTTGAGGTTTTATTTACTATCCTGTACTTATGCCATGCTTTACTGCTTTATTTATGATTGTGCGAGGAGCACCTGTACTGTTTAGGATCGTGACCCGTTTACGCGGTATCGACAAGCCCAGTTTTGGGTTCCCAGTCGTTTACAGCCGGCCCCACAAACCTTGAGTCCGTCTCGAAGTCAGCTAACTTTGTTGCGGGTATACTTAATGGGGTGGCCCCCTGAAATATTTCTGAATCTGGTGATTGCTTTGTCGTGAAGGCCTCGTTGGGTTTTGATTTGGTTTTTCCGAGGTTGATCGAGTGTGTGTTGCTATTTGTGCACCCCTGCAGGGTAAAACTTTCTAAAAGCCGTGTCCGCGGTTATGGACGACTTGGAGCACAGTATCTCGATCATAGACAACTATAACTAAAGTAGTGCTATAAATTTGACTTTATAATGACTAGTAATCAACTTTACTATAATGGAATGGCTAAATAAAATTGCCAACAATTGCTTGTTTGGGTTGTCGCTTGCGACCATTGTATCTGACTAGTAAGTATTGCAATTATAACGGAATGGCTAATTAAAAGTGTCAACAACTGCCGGGTTTTGGGATATCTCATGCTATTTGTATCTGACTAGTAAGTGCCGCAACTACAACGGAATGGTTAACTAAAATTGCCCACTGCTTATTATATCAGGATGATTATCTATACCTGACTAGTAATTGCTGCAACGATAACTGAATAAATAAAACTGCCAACGGCGTGAGTTCCTCGGTTGACTTCCTCGATTGGTCTCGAGGGGGAAATACCAGGATGGGTTTGTTTGGTGTTAGTTTCAGGTTGGATCCGAATAGATCTTTCTTATCCCTCTCTGATAGCCGACAGTTATATCGAGTCTCTATAGGTTGTTTAGTGCATGCTGCCGCTTCAGTCCACCATACCTATGTAGGCGAGGACCGCCGAATTCTAGCCTCGCCGTGTACTGGCCTCAGTACTGACGCTCCTCTTTTTCCTTTGCCCTTTGTCGGCACCCCTTTTGTTTAAGCAGGTTTTGAGATCGACATCGTTAGCAGGGTTACCCTTCCGGCTTGGCCTGGGCAGGGTTATGGACGCCATTGGTTATTCTTCAGGGCTCTTAGCTCAATTTGCCTCTTGTCCGTACTCAGACGCTATATCGTTTTAAAGGTGATTTGGATCTTTGTATTGAATATCCGTATTCTTGACTCATTGAGTCGCTGTTGTATATATATCTGTTCTGTGGGTCCCATCGAGGACTGTTGTGTAATGTTATTACTTCGTTTTCCACCCGCACGCAAGTGCCTGGTGGCACCTTTGAATCGATTCTATGCGGGTTTGGCGTGAATCGCTAAAACTTGCATAGGGCCGATTCTGAGGGTGTTAAAGAGTGGTATCAGAGCTCAGCAGTTGCGATACCCCACAAGTCCAGCCTGTAGGATAACCTAGCTAACGGCCGAAGTAGAGTGTCCAAAACTATTTTTGCAAAATCGGTTGGATAGTTCTGATTAGGTCTGATTTTACTCCTTACCCCTCCGCTGCTCTCCTGTCACCTCTGCGTGTTTTGAATCCGCTCTCTTCTCTTTCTTCGAGTCCAGGAATTCTCGTCGTTGGGTTTCATCGTACCTTCAGGGTTTCGCTTCCTCTTCTGGTAACGGTGTTGCTACATCTGGTCTTCATGCTATCCGAGGAATCCTTCGTCTGGTGGACTTCTCTTTGTTCCTTCTCGTGCCTTCCGGTGTTTCCGACGCGACGACGTCATCTACGCTAGATCCGATGCAGAGTCTGCATCACTCCTTTGTTTCCGAACCTCGCTTGTCGAGATCTACAATCTGAATTCCGAGAGTTGGTTGCATAATCTGCCTATTCGTGTGCCGAGTAATGGTTTGGGTGCGCGATGGACTGATCACCATCCGACTACTCTTATCATTCGCTCTTGTACATCGAATCAGTGGATCCAGCAATATTACTCCGTCCCCGGAAGCTAGAGGTGGCTTTATTTGTTGATACCTCTACCTTCGACCTTTTGTTCCCGGAGTGTTCTCTCGACGATCACGGATAACGACCTCTTGTTAGTGGTGTCGCGAGGATCTACACGAAGCGAGAAGACGCAGATCGCCGACCTTCCTTCTGGCACCATGAGGCGGATCTCGAGGGCGAGATCCATTGTTAGTGGTGTCGAATTGTGGCATCCCGCAAAACCACTACGTGGGATCCCGCAAAACCACTACTAGAAAATCGCGTTGATTTTGTGCATTGCATCATCATGACATCATCATGCATATTATTTTTACTTGAAACTATGTTGCGAAAGACTATTGTTTTCTAAAACTAGCCCTCCTTCTATTTCAAATTAAACCCCCGGATGTTTCCGGATATTTTGTTTGTCTAAAACTAATTACAAAAGTTATTTTTAAATTAAATAAAAATCTATATTATTTTTAGGGGGCAGTCGAACGGGCTGACCCGACCCAGTCGACCACCCCCAGTACAAAAACGGTCCACCTAAATCTATTTCCTACCCTATTCTAACCTACCCAGCCACCCCCAGCCCGCCACCTCACCTCCCTAGGCCACCTCACCCCCTGGACCCCAATCCCCACCCACCTTGCCACCTCACCAATCCTCTCTCTCACCCCCACTCCCCACTCTCTCTGCCAGCCCGGTCCCACCCGCAGCCCTCACTCCCTCCCTGGCCACAGCCAACACACGCACCCCACGTAGCCCCCACGCCTACACGCACTCACACACACGCCAACCGCGTCCACCCTCCCCTGGACCGACCACTCTCTCCCCGGGCCCCACCCCGCACCTCTCGCACCGTCCGCTCCCACCTCTCTCTCTCTCCCTCACGCGACCTGCCCCGCCTCTCTCCTCCTTCCTCCCCTCTTCCTTCCGCGAGCATGCCCGCCTCCCCTCACCCTTCCGCCCCCGTCCGCCGCCAGGGAGCTCCTCCTCGGCGCCCTCCCCTCTCCCCCGGCGCTCGGCCGCCTCCACCTACCCTCGCCGCTCCTCCTCCGAGCGCCGCCCGCGATCCCGCGTCCTGCCTCGCCGCGGCCTTCTCCCGCGCCCGGCGCCCCCGTCAAGCTCCCCCGCCCGCCTCTGCTCCGGCGCCGGCGCTCGCCGCCTCCCTCCACCGTTCCTCCCTGCCCCGCCGCTCGAGTCCCTCCGCCCGCGGCCACCGGCGCCCCCGCCCTCCACTCCATCACCGCCGGCTCGCCAAGGGCCCCCTACTCGCCTCGTCAAGCTCGGTCGCCGCCACCAGCTGCCGTCGACCTCGCCCACTCAATGACGCTCTACTCTGCCCCACCTCCTCTTCTGTGCGCCTCCCAAGCTCACCGACCCCGCCTTCCTCACCTCCCTCGTCGGCCACCGCGGCCCCGTGCCCGTCTGTCCGCTACCGCCTTGCTAGCAGTAGCCCTGCCTCCCTTTTCCCCATTGCACGCCACCCCGGCCTCCCTTGCGTTCGGCCGTGCTCGCCCTCTACCTCGAGCACGTCGGCCTCCTCCTTTTGGTTTTTTCCATCTAGTGGTGCTGTGTGTGTTGATGCTGTAGAACTCCTGCTGCTTCAGCCTTTTGTTGTGCTTGGTGATGCCCGTGTGGTCTCTGCTAGGCGTCTACAGTTTCTGTTGCCCAGGGTCCCTGTTGTGGCTGCGGAGCGAGTGCCACGACCCGAGCGACGAGATGACCGTGTCGAAAAGGTCGAACATGCCAAGATCCCTGATGCTTGAAGATGGACACGAGTACTTGGTACTAGAACCAAGTCCACCATTAACAAACCCAAACCCGAAGGTCGTCGACATGGAGAGCCCAGTCCTTCGACACGAAAACAAATATCGTCGTCACGGACCATCAAGCACCCCTACACGGATCTAAGACCACCAAGCACTCCGACATGGACCCGAAGACCGCCAAGATCGTCACCGGAACGCCAAGTTCTCCACCTTGAACGCCATGACCGTCTACACGACCCGAGAACCGCGGATACGACAAGATCGTCTCTCGGACGCCAAGTTCTTCGACCCCGGAGACCGATCCCGTCGAACCCTGAGACCCGACACCGAAACCCCCGGAACCCAAGATCTCCCGAACCCAGATGTGTGAACCTTCCCCGAGCCCCTATTTTTATAAATGCTAGATATAAAACGGTCGCATATTAATTGTTCATGCATGCATACTTGTCATGTGGTTTGGGGGCCTTATGCCGATTCACCTTCTAATTAAATATGGGGCCTATATGCGCGCAAATCTAGTCTCATATTGGCCTCATTTAAATTTGTGTAGCGAACCGGTGCTATCTTTTGTCTTGATAATGCAACATTTAAATCGCGGGGGTTCTAAATAACTTGAACCATTCAATAAATTGTCGGGACCCCGGTTCCGCTTAATCTTGCCTAATTGCATCGCACCTTTGCCATGTCATACATCATACATGCATCATGCCGATGTTTTGCCGTAGTATTAAATAGTGCATCCGGTGTTTATTCTAGTGTTTTGCTTCTTCGCGGATAAGGCCGTTGAGTTGATGTAAGCTTCGCCCCGATCTTCGGATGAACCTTCGGCAATGTTTTCAGGCGAGCATCTCCCCCTTTCTACCTATCTTACTTTTATAGTATTTATTCCCTCCTGTTGATCTATTGCTATATGTGTTGCGATGCTCTAGTTTTCGTACCCGTGATATCCCTTGCAGCCTTATATTGCCTTGGACACATCCTATTGCCTGTTGTTTGGTAGATAGTTGGACTTGCGCATCGTAGTCGCTTGCTCAAGTGCTGTTGCGTGTCGCCAAGTACCACAGTTGTTGGAGTATTGCCGCATGTGTAATGTTGGAGATGGTCATGGCTTTAATTATCGTTTACTTTAATTACTGTTTAACAACTAAAATTGAAGTAGGTAAGCAGAGGCACAGGTGGGCAATAGATGTTATTTGGTTGTTAACCGTCCACTTGTGTCCCGTAGGACCCCGAGTACTTGATACATGTTCCTTGAATATTCGCGCTATCCACATCCGGGAGGATTATGGGACCCCCCTGAGCCAGAGCTTGATTCATTCTTATTTCTTGGGGCCACAAACTAGTTTGAGGTTTTATTTACTATCCTGTACTTATGCCATGCTTTACTGCTTTATTTACGATTATGCGAGGAGCACCTGTACTGTTTAGGATCGTGACCCGTTTACGCGGTATCTACAAGCCCAGTTTTGGGTTCCCAGTCGTTTACAGCCGGCCCCACAAACCTTGAGTCCGTCTCGGAGTCAGCTAGCTTCGTTGCGGGTGTACTCAACGGGGTGGCCCCCGGAAATATTTCTAAATCTGGTGATTGCTTTGTCGTGAAGGCCTCGTTGGGTTTTGATTTGGTTTTTCCGAGGTTGATCGAGTGTGTGTTTCTATTTGTGCACCCCTGCAAGGTAAAACTTTCTGAAAGCCGTGTCCTCGGTTATGGACGACTTGGAGCACAGTATCTCGATCATAGACAACTATAACTAAAGTAGTGCTATAAATTTGATTTTATAATGACTAGTTATCAGCTTCACTATAATGGAATGGCTAAATAAAACTGCCAACAATTGCTTGTTTGGGTGGTCGCTTGCTACCATTGTACCTGACTAGTAAATATTGCAACTATAACGGAATGGCTAAATAAAAGTACCAACAACTGCTGGGTTTTGGGATATCTCATGCTATTTGTATCTGACTAGTAAGTGTTGCAACTACAATGCAATGGTTAACTAAAAGTGCCCACTGCTTAATTTATCAGGATGATTATCTACACCTGACTAGTAATTGCTGCAACGATAACTGAATAAATAAAATTGCCAACTAAGTGAGTTCCTCGGTTGACTTCCTCGTCTGGTCTCGAGGGGGAAACACCAGGATGGGTTTGTTTGATGGTAGCATCAGGTTGGTTCCGAACAGGTCTTTCTTATCCCTCTCTGATAGCCCACAGTTGTATCGAGTCTCTATAGGTTGTTTAGTGCATGCTGCCGCTGCCGCTTCAGTCCACCATACCTATGTAGGTGAGGACCGCCGAATTCTAGCCTCGCCGTGTACTGGCCTCAGTACTGACCGCTCCTCTTTTTCCTTCGCCCTTTGTCGGCACCCCTTTTGTTTTAGCAGGTTTTGAGATCGACGTCGTTAGCAGGGTTACCCTTCCGGCTTGGCCTGGGCAGGGTTATGGACGCCATTGGTTATTTTTCAGGGCTCTTAGCCCCATTTGCATCTTGTCCGTAGTCGGACGCCCTATCATTTTTAAGGTGATTTGGATCTTTGTATATTATATCTGTATTCTTGACTTATTGAGTCGCTGTTGTATATATATCTGTTCTGTTGGTCCCATCGAGGACTGTTGTGTAATGTTATTACTTTGTTTTCCACCCGCACGAAAGTGCCTGGTGGGCACCTTTGAATCGTTTCTATGCGGGTTTGGCGGGAAGCGCTGAAACTTGCATAGGGTCGATTCTGAGGGTGTTACACACTACTAGAAAATCGCGTTGTTTTTGTGCATTGCATCATCATGACCGCATGCTTATGTCATCATGCCACATCGCATTTGTGCATCGTCATGTCATCATGCATTGTTTGTCTGAAACTATTTTCGAAACGCCTAGTTTTGTTTTCTAAATAGCCTCCGTCTTTATTTCAAATTAAAACATCGGTCTGTTCAGATCTTTTATTTGTCTAAAAACTATTTGCAAAAGGTTATTTTAAATTAAATAAAGATTTATAATATTTTTGGGAGGCAGCCGCTAGGCCCGAAAGCCCGGCTGGCCACCTCCAGTTAAAAATCCTGGCTACCCCAAATCTTTCCTACCTACACCTAGTCTACCCACCCCTCCAGCCACCTCACCCCACCCAATATCCATCTGCCACCTCATCCTCTCCCTTCCTCCAGCCAACCCCCTCACGCCACCTCACCCCCAACTACCTCCCTCTCGTCCTCACAACGCACACACGCACTCCCACGCACGCGCCCAACCCCACACACCCCCGGTCACCCCAACGCCACTCCCGCCCGACAGACCCCCGCCTCGGGATCCTGCCCACGTGACCCACCCCGACCCCACATGCCGCACTCCTCCCTCACCCCGCTCCCCACCTTCCTCGCCACCGCACGCACCCCGACCCCGCGTCTCCCTCCTCCCTCGGTTCTCCCAGGCGCCGCCGCCGCCCGGGCCTCCCCTCGCCGCGCCGCCGCCTACCTCCTCTGCGGCCACCACCCTCTGCCTTGAGTTCCTCCGGCGCCCTCCCTCTCTCCTCCCTCCTCTCACGCCGCCGCCTCCTTCCTCTCCGGCCGCCGCCCCTCCTCGTCGGGCCCTCCCCATCGCCTCCGCCCGAGCCCATCTCTCCTTGGCCGCCTCCTCGCCCCCACCGGAGCCGCCCTCGCCGGCCTGCCTCTCTCTCTGCCCGGACCCTCCGCCGCCGCCGCGCCGGCGCTCGCCACCTCCGCTCCGGTCGGGCCCGGTCCTCTCCGTCACCACCAACCCCGCCGTCCTCGGCCTCCGCCATCGGCTCCTCCCCGTCGAGCTCCGGCCTCCGCCGCCCGGAGCCGGCCCGTCGCCCACGCCACCGTGGCCGTTCTCGGCGCCCCTCTGCCGCTGCGAGCTCGCCGTTCGCCGCTCGTCTTCCCCGTCTCCAAGCTCCGCCACCTGCGCGCCATCGCCGGCCGCGCGACGCCTTCGCATCGGCGCGCCTTCCCGCCAGAACCCTCCGTCACCTCGTCGCCTCAACGGCCGGACCGCCTCGTGCCCTCGCGCGCCCTCGCCGCCTCCTCTCTGGCCCGTCCCCGTGCCGCCGGCCGAGCCCCCCGTCTCGATGATCTTGAGCTCTGGCCCAGTCGCCCGTCGGCTGCGTCGCTCGCCACCAGGCTCCCTGCGCCAGCGCGGGCGATGCTGTCAGATGCCTCTGTTCCAGTGTTTTTGGCCGATGCGTCACCAACCGTGCCTGGCATCTGCGTGTGTTGGCCACGATTTTGTTATAGGGTAGCCATGTGGTGTTGTTGTGTTGCCGCAAATCGAGAGCTTTTCGGCGAACGAGAACAAGACGTTGCATAAGAGCAACAATGATGTTGACAAGATCTTCCGGAGGCTCCGACAATTAAAACAAGATCGTCATCGAAAGTGGAGCCGCAAACCCCAAGATCATCGAGAGGGGACCGTTGACCTCGGACCAAGAACGTCGTCATGGAACGCCAATTGCTTCTTCCCGGACCCGAAGACCATCGGCCAAGTTCACCACCGACAAGAGACGGACGACAAGTTCTACTTCACGGGCACCGAGCGTCAAGATCGCCTTCACGAGAAACCGCAAGACATCCTTCCCGGGATTTGAAGACCGAACCCACGGCACGCCATGACCTCCTTCACAGATCCGAAGACCCTAAATCCCGGAGTCCGAACCTCGTTTCTCGTCGAACCGATCCCCGTCGAACCCTGTCGAACCCCGAATTCCCGGAACCAAGATCTTCCGAACCCAGTTGTGTGACCCTTTTTCCCTGAGCCCCTTATTTTGTAAATAACATACAACTTGTTGCATAATTAAATCCTCATGCTTGCATACATATTGTGGGTTGGGGGCATTATGCCGATTCATCTCATAATTAAATATGGGGCCCATATGCGGGCAAATCTAGTCATATAATGGCTCCATTTAAATTGGTGTAGCGAACCAGTGATATATTTTGGCCATGTTAAGACAACATTTAAATTGCGGGGTAGATAAATAACATGAACCGTCTAATTAATTGCCGAAACCCCGGTTCCGCTTAATATGACCTAATTGCATCGCATCTTGCCTTGTTAATACAACATTTAAATTGCGGGGTATCTAAATAACATGAACCTATTAATTAATTGTCGGGACCCCCAGTTCCGCTTAATATTGCCTAATTGCATCGCATCTTTGCCATGTCATACGTCATACATGCATCATGCCCGATCTTTGCCGTAGTATTAAATAGTGCATCCGGTGTTTATTCTAGCGTTTTGCTTCTTCGCGGATAAGGCCGTTGAGTTGATGCGAGTGTCGGCCCAATCTTCGGATGAAACTTCGACAATGTTTTCAGGCGAGCATCTCCCCCTTTCTACCTATCTTACTTTTATAGTATTTATTCCCTCCTGTTGATCTATTGCTATCTGTGTTGCGTTGCTCTAGTTTTCGTACCTGTGTTATCCCTTGCAGCCTTATATTGCCTTGGACACCTCCTATTACCTGTTGTTTGGTAGATAGTTGGACCTGCGCGTCGTAGTCGCTTGCTCAGGTGCTGTTGCGTGTCGTCCAGTACCATAGTTGTTGGAGTATTGCCGTATGTTTATTGTTGGAGATGATCAAGACTTTAATTACTGTTTAACAACTAAAATTGAAGTAAGTAAGCAGAGGCACAGGTGGGCAATAGATGTTATTTGGTTGTTAACCGTCCACTTGTGTCCCGTAGGACCCCGAGTACTTGATACCTGTTCCTTGAATATTCGCGCTATCCACATCCGGGAGGATTATGGGACCCCCCTGAGCCAGAGCTTGATTCATTCTTATTTCTTGGGGCCACAAACTAGTTTGAGGTTTTATTTACTATCCTGTACTTATGCCATGCTTTACTGCTTTATTTACGATTGTGCGAGGAGCACCTGTACTGTTTAGGATCGTGACCCGTTTACGCGGTATCGACAAGCCCAGTTTTGGGTTCCCAGTCGTTTACAGCCGGCCCCACAAACCTTGAGTCCGTCTCGAAGTCAGCTAACTTCGTTGCGGGTATACTTAATGGGGTGGCCCCCTGAAATATTTCTGAATCTGGTGATTCCTTTGTCGTGAAAGCCTCGTTGGGTTTTGATTTGGTTTTTCCGAGGTTGATCGAGTGTGTGTTGCTATTTGTGCACCCCTGCAGGGTAAAACTTTCTAAAAGCCGTGTCCGCGGTTATGGACGACTTGGAGCATAGTATCTCGATCATAGACAACTATAACTAAAGTAGTGCTATAAATTTGACTTTATAATGACTAGTAATCAGCTTCACTATAATGGAATGGCTAAATAAAATTGCCAACAATTGCTTGTTTGGGTTGTCGCTTGTGACCATTGTATCTGACTAGTAAGTATTGCAATTATAACGGAATGGCTAATTAAAAGTGTCAACAACTGCCGGGTTTTGGGATATCTCATGCTATTTGTATCTGACTAGTAAGTGCTGCAACTACAACAGAATGGTTAACTAAAATTGCCCACTGCTTATTATATCAGGGTGATTATCTATACCTGACTAGTAATTGCTGCAACGATAACTGAATAAATAAAACTGCCAACGGCGTGAGTTCCTCGGTTGACTTCCTCGATTGGTCTCGAGGGGGAAATACCAGGATGGGTTTGTTTGGTGTTAGTTTCAGGTTGGATCCGAATAGATCTTTCTTATCCCTCTCTGATAGCCGACAGTTATATCGAGTCTCTATAGGTTATTTAGTGCATGCTACCGCTGCCGCTTCAGTCCACCATACCTATGTAGGCGAGGACCGCCGATTTCTAGCCTCGCCGTGTACTGGCCTCAGTACTGACGCTCCTCTTTTTCCTTTGCCCTTTGTCGGCACCCCTCTTGTTTAAGCAGGTTTTGAGATCGACGTCGTTAGCAGGGTTACCCTTCCGGCTTGGCCTGGGCAGGGTTATGGACGCCATTGGTTATTCTTCAGGGCTCTTAGCTCAATTTGCCTCTTGTCCGTACTCGGACGCTATATCATTTTAAAGGTGATTTGGATCTTTGTATTGAATATCCGTATTCTTGACTCATTGAGTCGCTGTTGTATATATATCTGTTCTGTGGGTCCCATCGAGGACTGTTGTGTAATGTTATTACTTTGTTTTCCACCCGCACGCAAGTGCCTGGTGGGCACCTTTGAATCGATTCTATGCGGGTTTGGCGTGAATCGCTAAAACTTGCATAGGGCCGATTCTGAGGGTGTTACAGAGTGGTATCAGAGCTCAGCAGTTGCGATACCCCACAAGTCCAGCCTGTAGGATAACCTAGCTAACGGCCGAAGTAGAGTGTCCAAAACTATTTTTGCAAAATCGGTTGGATAGTTCTGATTAGGTCTGATTTTACTCCTTACCCCTCTGCTGCTCTCCCCTCACCTCTGCGTGTTTTGAATCCGCTCTCTTCTCTTTCTTCGAGTCCAGGAATTCTCGTGGTTGGGTTTCGTCATACCTTCAGGGTTTCGCTTCCTCTTATGGTAACGGTGTTGCTACATCTGGTCTTCATGCTATCCGAGGAATCCTTCGTCTGGTGGACTTCTCTTTGTATCTTCTCGTGCCTTCCGGTGTTTCCGACGCGACGACGTCATCTACGCTAGATCCGATGCAGAGTCTGCATCACTCCTTTGTTTCCGAACCTCGCTTGTCGAGATCTACAATCTGAATTCCGAGAGTTGGTTGCATAATCTGCCTATTCGTGTGCCGAGTAATGGTTTGGGTGCGCGATGGACTGATCACCATCCGACTATTCTTATCATTCCCTCTTGTACATCGAATTAGTGGATCCAGCAATTTTACTCCGTCCCCGGAAGCTAGAGGTGGCTTTATTTGTTGATACCTCTACCTTCGACCTTTTGTTCCCGGAGTGTTCTCTCGACGATCACGGATAACGACCTCTTGTTAGTGGTGTCGCGAGGATCTACACAAAGCGAGAAGACGCAGATCGCCGACCTTCCTTCTGGCACCATGAGGCGGATCTCGAGGGCGAGATCCATTGTTAGTGGTGTCGAATTGTGGCATCCCGCAAAACCACTACTAGAAAATCGCGTTGTTTTTGTGCATTGCATCATCATGACCGCATGCTTATGTCATCATGCCACATCGCATTTGTGCATCGTCATGTCATCATGCATTGTTTGTCTGAAACTATTTTCGAAACGCCTAGTTTTGTTTTCTAAATAGCCTCCGTCTTTATTTCAAATTAAAACATCGGTCTGTTCAGATATTTTATTTGTCTAAAAACTATTTGCAAAAGGTTATTTTAAATTAAATAAAGATTTATAATATTTTTGGGAGGCAGCCGCTAGGCCCGAAAGCCGGCTGGCCACCTCTAGTTAAAAATCCTGGCTACCCCAAATCTTTCCTACCTACACCTAGTCTACCCACCCCTCCAGCCACCTCACCCCACCCAATATCCATCTGCCACCTCATCCTCTCCCTTCCTCCAGCCAACCCCCTCACGCCACCTCACCCCCAACTCCCTCCCTCTCTTCCTCACAACGCACACACGCACTCCCACGCACGCGCCCAACCCCACACACCCCCGGTCGCCGCAACGCCACTCCCGCCCGACAGAACCCCGCCTCGAGATCCTGCCCGCGTGACCCACCCCGGCCCCACCTGCCGCACTCCTCCCTCACCCCGCTCCCCACCTTCCTCGCCACCGCACGCACCCCGACCCCGCGGCTCCCTCCTCCCTCGGTTCTCCCAGGCGCCGCCGCCGCTCGGGCCTCCCCTCGCCGCGCTGCCGCCTACCTCCTCTGCGGCCACCACCCTCTGCCTTGAGTTCCTCCGGCGCCTTCCCTCTCTCCTCCCTCCTCTCATCGCCGCCGCCTCCTTCCTCTCCGGCCGCCGCCCCTCCTCGTCGGGCCCTCCCCATCGCCTCCGCCCGAGCCCATCTCTCCTTGGCCGCCTCCTCGCCCCCACCGGAGCCGCCCTCGCCGGCCTGCCTCTCTCTCTGCCCGGACCCTCCGCCGCCGCCGCGCCGGCGCTCGCCACCTCCGCTCCGGCCGGGCCCGGTCCTCTCCGTCACCACCAACCCCGCCGCCCTCGGCCTCCGCCACCGCCCCCTCCCCGTCGAGCTCCGGCCTCCGCCGCCTGGAGCCGGCCCGTCGCCCACGCCACCGTGGTCGTTCCCGGCGCCCCTCTGCCGCTGCGAGCTCGCCGTTCGCCGCTCGTCTTCCCCGTCGCCAAGCTCCGCCGCCACCTGCGCGCCATCGCCGGCCGCGCGACGCCTTCGCATCGGCGCGCCTTCCCGCCAGAACCCTTCGTCACCTCGTCTCCTCGACGGCCGGACCACCTCGTGCCCTCGCGCGCCCTCGCCGCCTCCTCTCTAGCCCGTCCCCGTGCCGCCGGCCGAGCCCCCCGTCTCGATGATCTTGAGCTCTGGCCCAGTCGCCCGTCGGCTGCGTCGCTCGCCACCAGGCTCCCTGCGCCAGCATGGGCGATGCTGTCAGATGCCTCTGTTCCAGTGTTTTTGGCCGATGCGTCACCAACCGTGTCTGGCATCTGCGTGTGTTGGCCACGGTTTTGTTATAGGGTAGCCATGTGGTGTTGTTGTGTTGCCGCAAATCGAGACCTTTTCGGCGAACGAGAACAAGACGTTGTATAAGAGCAACAATGATGTCGACAAGATCTTCAGGAGGCTCCGACAATTAAAACAAGATCGTCATTGAAAGTGGAGCCGCAAACCCCAAGATCATCGAGAGGGGACCGATGACCTCAGACCAAGAACGTCGTCATGGAACGCCAATTGCTTCTTCCCGGACCCGAAGACCATCGGCCAAGTTCACCACCGACAAGAGACGGACGACAAGTTCTACTTCACGGGCACCGAGCGTCAAAATCGCCTTCACGAGAAACCGCAAGACATCCTTCCCGGGATTTGAAGACCAAACCCACGGCACGCCATGACTTCCTTCACAGATCCGAAGACCCTAAATCCCGGAGTCTGAACCTCGTTTCCCGTCGAACCGATCCCCGTCGAACCCTGTCGAACCCCGAATTCCCGGAACCAAGATCTTCCGAACACAGTTGTGTGACCCTTTTTCCCTGAGCCCCTTATTTTGTAAATAACATACAACTTGTTGCATAATTAAATCCTCATGCTTGCATACATATTGTGGGTTGGGGGCATTATGCCGATTCATCTCATAATTAAATATGGGGCCCATATGCGGTCAAATATAGTCGTATAATGGCTCCATTTAAATTGGTGTAGCGAACCGGTGATATATTTTGGCCATGTTAAGACAACATTTAAATTGCGGGGTAGATAAATAACATGAACCGTCTAATTAATTGCCGGGACCCCGGTTCCGCTTAATATGACCTAATTGCATCGCATCTTGCCATGTTAATACAACATTTAAATTGCGGGGTATCTAAATAACATGAACCTACTAATTAATTGTCGGGACCCCCGGTTCCGCTTAATATTGCCTAATTGCATCGCATCTTTGCCATGCCATACGTCATACATGCATCATGCCCGATCTTTGCCGTAGTATTAAATAGTGCATCCAGTGTTTATTCTAGCGTTTTGCTTCTTCGCGGATAAGGCCGTTGAGTTGATGCGAGTGTTGGCCCGATCTTCGGATGAAACTTCGACAATGTTTTCCGGCGAGCATCTCCCCCTTTCTACCTATCTTACTTTTATAGTATTTATTCCCTCCTGTTGATCTATTGCTATCTGTGTTGCCTTGCTCTAGTTTTCGTACCCGTGTTATCCCTTGCAGCCTTATATTGCCTTGGACACCTCCTATTACCTGTTGTTTGGTAGATAGTTGGACCTGCGCGTCGTAGTCGCTTGCTCAGGTGTTGTTGCGTGTCGTCCAGTACCACAGTTGTTGGAGTATTGCCGTATGTTTATTGTTGGAGATGATCAAGACTTTAATTACTGTTTAACAACTAAAATTGAAGTAAATAAGCAGAGGCACAGGTGGGAAATAGATGTTATTTGGTTGTTAACTGTCCACTTGTGTCCCGTAGGACCCCGAGTACTTGATACATGTTCCTTGAATATTCGCGCTATCCACATCCGGGAGGATTATGGGACCCCCCTGAGCCAGAGCTTGATTCATTCTTATTTCTTGGGGCCACAAACTAGTTTGAGGTTTTATTTACTATCATGTACTTATGCCATGCTTTACTGCTTTATTTACGATTGTGCGAGGAGCACATGTACTGTTTAGGATCGTGACCCGTTTACGCGGTATCGACAAGCCCAGTTTTGGGTTCCCAGTCATTTACAGCCGGCCCCACAAACCTTGAGTCCGTCTCGAAGTCAGCTAACTTCGTTGCGGGTATACTTAATGGGGTGGCCCCCTGAAATATTTCTGAATCTGGTGATTGCTTTGTCGTGAAGGCCTCGTTGGGTTTTGATTTGGTTTTTCCGAGGTTGATCGAGTGTGTGTTGCTATTTGTGCACCCCTGTAGGGTAAAACTTTCTGAAAGCCGTGTCCGCGGTTATGGACGACTTGGAGCACAGTATATCGATCATAGATAACTATAACTAAAGTAGTGCTATAAATTTGACTTTATAATGACTAGTAATCAGCTTCACTATAATGGAATGGCTAAATAAAATTTCCAACAATTGCTTGTTTGGGTTGTCGCTTGCGACCATTGTATCTGACTAGTAAGTATTGCAATTATAACGGAATGGATAATTAAAAGTGCCAACAACTGCCGGGTTTTGGGATATCTCATGCTATTTGTATCTGACTAGTAAGTGCCGCAACTACAACGGAATGGTTAACTAAAATGGCCCACTGCTTATTATATCAGGATGATTATCTATACCTGACTAGTAATTGCTGCAACGATAACTGAATAAATAAAACTGCCAACGGCGTGAGTTCCTCGGTTGACTTCCTTGATTGGTCTCGAGGGGGAAATACCAGGATGGGTTTGTTTGGTGTTAGTTTCAGGTTGGATCCGAATAGATCTTTCTTATCCCTCTTTGATAGCCGACAGTTATATCGAGTCTCTATAGGTTGTTTAGTGCATGCTGCCGCTGCCCCTTCAGTCCACCATACCTATGTAGGCGAGGACCGCCGAATTCTAGCCTCGCCGTGTACTGGCCTCAGTACTGACGCTCCTCTTTTTCCTTTGCCCTTTGTCGGCACCCCTTTTGTTTAAGCAGGTTTTGAGATCGACGTCGTTAGCAGGGTTACCCTTCCGGCTTGGCCTGGGCAGGGTTATGGACGCCATTGGTTATTCTTCAGGGCTCTTAGCTCAATTTTCCTCTTGTCCGTACTCGGACGCTATATCGTTTTAAAGGTGATTTGGATCTTTGTATTGAATATCGGTATTCTTGACTCATTGAGTCGTTGTTGTATATATATCTGTTCTGTGGGTCCCATCGAGGACTGTTGTGTAATGTTATTACTTCGTTTTCCACCCGCACGCAAGTGCCTGGTGGGCACCTTTGAATCGATTCTATGCGGGTTTGGCGTAAATCGCTAAAACTTGCATAGGGCCGATTCTGAGGGTGTTACATTGAAGGAGGCTCATGATACTCTTTATTCTATCCATCCCGGAGGAACTAAGATGTATCAAGATTTGAAAGAGCAATTTTGGTGGCATAAGATGAAGAGAGAAATCGGAAGCTATATCGCCAAGTGTGATATATGTCAGCGAGTCAAGGCAGGACATCAAAGACCCGCTGGATTGTTGCCACCTTTGCAAATTCCGGAATGGAAATGGGATTCTGTAGGAATGGACTTTATCACTAGACTACCTACTTCTAATAGGGGAAATGACTCTATTTGGGTCATAGTGGACAGATTGTCCAAAGTCGCCCATTTCTTGCCCGTTAAAACTACCTATCAGAGTTCGAAGCTAGCAGAGTTGTACATCGCTAGGATCGTTAGTTTGCACGGAGTCCCCAAGAATATCGTATCGGATCGAGGAACTCAGTTTAGCTCGAGATTCTGGAAGAAGGTCCAAGAAGGTTTAGGAACCCGCCTAGATTTCAGTACCGCGTATCACCCTCAGACCGATGGACAAACGGAGCGAGTAAACCAAATACTCGAAGATATGCTTAGAGCATGTGTGCTAGAATATGGATCCAAGTGGGAAGATTGTCTGCCGTTTGTAGAATTTTCCTACAACAATAGTTACCAAGCCAGTTTGCAAATGGCCCCATTTGAATTCATGTACGGAATAAAGTGCCGCACCCCTTTGAACTGGTCGGAAGTAGGAGAGAGTCAAATTTTTGGACCCGACATCCTACGAGAAGCAGAAGAGAAGGTTCACAAGATTCGTGAGCACCTCAAGACAGCCCAATCCCGACAAAAGAGTTACGCCGACAAGAGACATCAAGACCTCGCCTTCAACATTGGAGATTTTGTTTATCTGAAAGTGTCGCCATTGAAGGGAATGCAGCGTTTCCAACTCAAATGAAAGTTAGCCCCCAGATATATCGGACCTTTCAAAATTTTGAACCGTCGAGGAGAGGTATCGTATCAACTCAAGCTACCAGAAGAGATGTCAGCGGTGCACAATGTGTTCCATATCTTGTTACTTCGCAAATGTCTCGAAGTCCCCGAGAAGACCGAAGTGTTCAAGAATATCGATCACCGGACCATAGAGATCAATGATGACCTGACCTATCCCGAAGTACCCATCCGTATATTGGAAGAAGACTTTCGAACTACCAGAACCCGAAGCATCAAGTTTCTCAAGATTCAGTGGAGCAACCACACAGAAGAAGAAGCTACCTGGGAACGCGAAGATCACATCAGGACGGAGTTTCCAGATCTCTTCAAATCCTAGGTAATCTTTACTTCCTTTTTCAAATCTCGGGACGAGATTTTGTTTAAGGGGGGAAGGTTTGTAACATCCCAAAAATATCAAACTTAGATCATCAAAACACTAATCCTCAAGTTTAGGGTTAACAAAAACTTTTCCAAATCAATTCATGAATGCATGTATATGTGTATGCATGGATTTTGAATTTTTTAAAAACCACCTTGTTTGTGTGATCCATTGCTTGTAAAATGTTTCTTAGGTGAAATAAACATCATCTAAAACATTCCCCACACTTTTCCTAAAGACAAGTAAATCAAAACAAATATATTAAGTGAATGGTCCTTTTGACCAATTTAACTCCCATGCCTACTTTGGCTGTCTCAAACTTTCAAAACCTAAAAGAAACTTTTCTGGATCTTTGCACCCCTTGAATGTACTCATAACAAAGTATCAAGGCCCACTTTGTGATCATCCAGAAACTTTCAAATGCATAGTTTAAATGACAATTCAAAATTCAATCTTCTTCATATGGGAAGATCCCACCTTTTCAAAACCCACTCAAACAATCTCAACTTTCAAAACCCAAGCATCTGCAGACTCACCAGAACCAATCTAGCAAACCCACCAAAAATCATTTCAAAATTCAAAACTTGATTTCATGCGACCATTTCATCAAACATGTTGCAGACACAAATCAAACAAACCCACAAACACTATAGTGTGCAGTGTTTTGAGCCTAACTTGTTCCCTAGTTAGCTCTCACACAATCCAGTAGATCATCTAGAAAGGTTAGACCAACACTAGCACCCCTGTGAGCTTGCCATTGCCATTAATGGTGAACAGCCGAGCACCCCCATGTCACCCCAATATGGACAGCAAGCTAGGAGCAGCAGCAAGCCTAGCCAGCATGTCTGGGAGGCAGCCCACCGTCCATCGCCACTGCCTATCCCAGCCGCGAGTGTTGCCAAGCCCTGGACCACGCGCAGAAGACACGCCCAGACCATGCCGAGCGTGCTCCAGAGCGCCACCCGCGACCAGCGTCCACAGACCGCGCGCCGCCCTCACAGCGCGCACACACGATCACCACCGACCCAGGAGACCGCCAGACATCCCCGTTTGCCGCCCCGCGCCATACAGCCATCGCCCGCCGTCGAAGACGCCGCCTCTGCCGCGCAGAGCACCGCCCATTCCAGACCAAACCACACCGCCCCATGCCTCGCGACCATGTCGTTGAGCATCGCCAGGAGACACAGCACCGTCCCCTACCCTTGCCCATGCCATTAGCTGCCTGTAACGTCGCCCCCGACGAGCTCACCGTGCGCCCCGATGGTCCCCTCGCTCGACTATAAATAGAGGCCACCCCCGCATGATTTCTTCACACCATCTCACTCCCCTCTCCCCACTGACCGTGCCACACCATTCTCAGAGCAAGCCGAGCACCACCTCGCCGGAATTTCACTAGAGCCTGCCGCTACCGGAGAAGAAGGAGCCAGCGATTGGAGCCGCCCCAGGAGAAGCCACCGGTACGAGGAGGTTCGCCGTCGTCGACTCCGTCGTTCGCCCGCCTCGCCGACCCTCGCCCGTACCTCGGTGAGCCCCCAGCACCCCTCACTGGCCGCGCTAGGTTTCGTTCTCGCCGGAGCTGTCTCGCGTCGACGATGACCCTCAGCCGTTGGATTAGAACTAGATCGAACGAACCACGTTGCCCCATACCGCTTCGCCCAGCCCCGTGTCACTGACGAGTGGGGACACCCACTTAAGCAGCCCGCGGGAGCACTGCGCTTAGCAGGCCGGCCCGTTAGAATTTCCCGCGCAGCCCAGCAATTCAAATTAAACCTTTTCTTTTTAAATTCAAACACACTTCTGTACCCAACTTCAAAAATCAACCCAGATCGATTCAGTGCACCAAATTGGATGAAACCAATTTTGTTGGAAAGGTCTGTGAATGCTTAATCCAAGCCCGTTGGATTCAAGTCACTTGGATCTGTATATCACCCATAGCAAAAATAACAAGGCAGAAGCTTTTCTGCATTCAAACATTTTTTAAATTTAAACCACATTAGCTTTTGAGTTGATTCCAACTCTCAAAAATCACATTCAACCATGCCTTTCAGAATATATAAAAATATATATAGGTTTACTTGCAGAAATATTGTTCAAGCAATAAAAGAATGCTTCATAGGCATTTCTAGCCACTTTAATTAATTAAAATAAAGGGTAAAACCTTATTAAATTGTGACACCACTTTAAATCACATTCCCATGGACTACAATATGTGGTGATGACATGTGTCAACATGATCCCATGTTTAGTTTGGAGAATATTAAATCTTAAGTAGTTTTTCAATGAGTATAAATTACTTTTCTAAAAATAAAAAGGATTTAAACCAAGCTTTAACCTTGTAATGTTAGAGATGATACTAGATCATCTATAGGACCCTTGTGTGTGATGATTGCAAGTAGTTAAGTATTTTTTGGTGATTGTGTACCTCGTATTTATTCGTAGACGCTAGTACCGACCAAGGATACGAGGAGGAAGGAGGATACTACGAAGAGGAAGCCGAGGAGAACTTCAACCACTGCTCTGCACAAGGCAAGATAACACTTGCAAGATACTATACCTATGCAAGCTTATATTGACATTGATTGCAAGCCTAATACCACTAGTGAATGTGCAAGCTAACACTTGCAAGATACCCTACTGATGCCACAAACCCATACTTGTGAGATGATTACTTTATGCCTTAAGCATATGTGACCATACCCACTTGCTAAACCAATCCTAGTTTTATGGCAAGCTTCTTACTTTATTTCTTTATCAAAGTACTTGGAGTCTACCTAAGAGTTTGGTAGATACTAGACAGTTGTGCTGAAGGTTGCATAAAGAGCATAAAATTAGGCCTAAGCTAGAAACCTTGATATCAGCCTAAGATATAAGGTTGGACTTAGCTGAAATTCCACTAGTTACCACCCCCTATTAGTACTACCCCCACCTGTAGATGCTAGTGCTAAGCATAAAACTTGATCAACTTTAGATGGGAATACTTGGTGGAAAAATGGTTATGAAAACCTTGGAATGATGGATCATTCTATTGAAATGTTTGGACATGTGTTTCCAAACACTTGATGATTCTGGTGATAAAAATGTTGAGGCATGAGCCTTAGCCCTTTATAAAACTGATGGTTGTCTGGATGCGATACCATTCCAATTTTTGCGTACAACCACAATACCCGAATATTGGGTAGGGCTTGACTGGAAACTTATATACCTTAGTATTAGTTCCCTCACGGCCAAGGTCTGAGCTGAGGCTACCTTGTGAAGATTGTCCACTTGTGCAGTACCCAAGATGACAGTGGTCATGGTTGGGAGGCCAAACTCACAGGAGAGGTGCTTATACTAGGAAGTGTAATTCAAAGGTTAGGATTGATTATCCGCATACTGAGTATGGTGAATTCAGGATTTGTTCCTGACGGATGTATCGAATGTTGTGGTGAAAGTGTACAATCTCTACAGAGTGTCAAACTATTTGAATAGCCGCATCCGCGGTTATGGACAGTTGGAGTGGCCATACTGTTCCCCCGTCAGACTTTTCAAAATGACTTGTGAAATGAATTGTGACTTTGACTTGACCACAACAGAGTTGTGTCCTGGAATACAAGATCCCACTTAGGAGTTATAAAATTTGGAATAGCTTTGGAGCTTAGTAGTTATAAACCTGGCTTTTGCAAAACAACCCTAGAGCCTAGTGTCCTATTATCCAAAAACTCCCTTTTCTTGTTAGTATTAGTTTGCGAGTACTTAAAGAGTACTCATGGCTTTGTCCCTGGCTATTCCCATGGCCAGACTATGAAGAGGAGTACCTGGAGGATGGACCCCAGGAAGGTTACAACAACTAGGATCACCTCCCATCGTCAGCATTGCCTGTGACCCCGAAGATGGAGCTTCGCCTATGCTACCGTTATTATTACGTATTCCGCTGCTTGATGTTGTATTAAGGACTGGATCATGAGATCCCTATTTGTGTAAGAACTTATGTATCGTTTGTAATGGATGAAGTACTATGGTATCCAATTCTGTTATGTCTCGCAAAAATGGTAATCCTGGGATTGCGATGTATGGCATAACAGGCATCTAGGATTGAAAAATCCAGGTGTTGACAAAAAACAATACAAATTTAAACCCCGAAATAAAAAATAAGGCGGGAACACAGAGAAAATTCTTGCAAATTTTGAAAACAGCGTCAGACGTCCCAATTGGAGCCACCAACCGGGACTAAAGAGCCCTGCGCGCGCCCCTTGGGCTGATGAAAAAAAAGTGGACTATACGTCCCGGTTGGTGCACCAACCGGGACGTATGACCCTTTAGTCCTGGTTGTTCCCCTTTATACACGACAACCCTTATCCTTATCCTTCTTCCCCATTCTTCATCAACCGCAATAGATCATCGCCGCCGCCACGAGGACAAGCGCTCACGCCGTCAGGCTGCCCAACCACCGCCCCGCTGTCGGCCTCCATGCGCTGCCCCGCCGTCGGACTCCACGCGCTGCCCCGCTGTCGCGCCTCCACGTGCTCCTCGCCGGCGCTCCAAGCCTCGCCGACTCCGGCCACAGCCTCCACCGCTGATTCCGGCCACCCTGAACCCCTCCGTCAAGTTTTTCGAGCTCCTGGTGAGTTTCTGAAGCTCAAGGCGAGCTTCGTTTGCCTGCTTGCTTGTTGTAGCCGCCGCGCGTCATGTCCGAGCAAGCTCCGCCGCTCGCCGCCATCGTGACCACTGTTCCGATGACCACAAGCGGGCGGCGCTACCACCACTAGGTCCGCCTCGATCTCCTCTTTCCAACTAGCCTACCCACTAGCCCGCGCGTGCAGCGAATCGACGGATTCGAGCCCAACCCGAGGATCCCCATTGCTGATGTCATGCTGACATCAGCATGAGGCAATATATCCTCCCTTTTTTTATTAAAATCATTCCTGTAATTCTTTTTGGAAATAATTATAATAACTCATGGGGCCCAGACATCAGTGACTGTGAGTAGCCCCAGATTGAGTGAGAAATGTTTCCCATCCTATAGTGACATGAGCCTGAGGTCATAAATGTTTTAAAATTGATTAAATAAATTTCAGAAAATGATTTAATAGTGTAAAATCAATAAATTATTATTTATAAGTCAGAAAAATATGTATAATATACCAAAATGTTCAGAAAAATGAAACCGACCTCTTTAAGCTATAATCATGCATTGTTAAGCAACTTAAATGACAAGTTTGATTAGAAGAACATAGTAACCCCTCACAGGTGATTCTGGAGTTTCCCCGAGTTAGGGTTTGCGCCCCTCGGAACCCCATTTAATTTGTCGAGCATGCTTTAGGGTTACTTTTCAATAAAATTTAACTTGTCATATCATCATACTTGCTTGATCATTGCATTGATGCCATGTGTTGATTGTTCCCCTCTCTTTCTGGCGTTCGGTTCTTCGCGGTAGAATACGAGATAGAGATCAAAGAATGAGGTCAACACCATCGAAGATCGAAGATTTCTTGATAGCCATCGTATTATAGATTCTTAGCCATGATATTAGTTGTCATAGACCCCAGTTGAATCGATGTTGCACCTAGGGTTAGACAGTGTGTCCTCGCCAGGGCATCCCGAACCCGAGCCCGGTGGGTTGATTGATTGTCTCCTTTCTTTCCGGTATTGGTTCTTCGCGATAGGATCCGAGCCCGATGGTTTCTCCGGATTGGGTTTTCTGATATTGTAAATTCATTTTTATTATTGTGTATGTATATATATTAGGGTTTCTCCAAATTAGGGTTTATATCTCTCAACATCGCACCTAACATTCTCCCTTAGCCGCTTTGACTTATCCGTTTTTCCACCTATGCAGAAAATATGGACCCACACGACAGAGACGAAGAAAAGGAAGAGTTTATCCAAGGTGTGATCCGCGGGGAAGAAAATTTAGATGTATCGACGTTTCTGAACAACTCCGGTGAGGGTGATCCTATTTTTGCCGGAAGAGACGACTTATTTGAGGTTGAAGGTGATGCCTTCCGCGAGGGACAAGGCGATGCCTTGTGTAATCGAGAAGATGACCGCTCTGGCGAGGTGCATGTAATATAATTAATTCATTCATTAATCATCTGCTATCTATATAGAAATAGTAACGACGATCTTTCTTCTTTTATCCCTCCGGATTGAACATATCTACTGAAAAGAGCGGACGAGGCCCAACCAAAAAGTTGGAAGACCATGAGAGGTTCAGGATCGAAGATATCGCTGAAGACGGCAAACCGACGGCTCCCGAAGTTGTCGTAATCAAATTTGTGGCACAATGCGGAGTAATCATTAGGGACTTAATCCCGATCATGATTTGAAATTGGAATAGGCCTGCTGGTGCGGAAGAAGAGGGAACATGTTTGTTTGTCCCTAACAAGGCCAAAGATTTACTGTGGAAGAGGCTCATGGTTAATTTCAAACTACCGAAGATAGAGCTGGATCCAAATGCGGAGGATCCAGTTGAGGACGCCTTAGAACATGGGAGAGCCATGGAGGCTAAGGTCAGGGAGTGGGCTTTGAAGAAGATGGCCCAGTGTTTCACCAACTGGAAGAAAAGATTGCACCTTGACTATGTCGTGAAAGAGAAGACTCCGGATTTCAAGAATATTCAATTTGAGAAGATAAAACCATTCTGGGCTGAGTTTGTGAAATACAAGACATCAGAAAAAGGTAAGAAAATGTCTGCAACGAATAACCTGAATGCTGCTAACAAGAAGTATCACCATACTATGGGGCAAGGTGGCTACATGGCTGGCATTCCTAAGTGGGAGAAACTTGAGAATGGACTGCGTGCTAAAAATATCACCCCAGAGACAGACGATTGGGTAGAACATGCAAGGAATTGGTTTTACGGGCATGGGGGCACGTTGGACTCGGAAGGGAAGTGTATATATAACATACGACATAAAGAAGACCCCTTGCCAATAGAGAAGATGATAAAAGCAGTAAAGGTTGTTAAAGATGGGGACTTCATTCCCGATAGAGAGAATGATGAGCTCACACTCGCCCTTGGAAATAAGGAATATGATGGACGAACACGAGGCACAAGCGGCTCCAAACCATGTAGGACTGGGTTTCCCGAAGAGAGGAAGAAATATCCTGATAGAAGCCGTCAGAGGAGAAAGGACAGGGCGGAAGTTGAAGCAGATATTCAGAAAGAGCGAATGCGTATAATTGAAGAACGAATAAAGCAACAACAAGATGAAATTAACGCACTTAAAGAGCAAAGTACTACCGGCCCATCTCAGCAGCACACTGCATTCGATGCTACCGGCCTATCGAATAATCAAAAATGCAGTGTGGCTTCCACCGAGGTGCCGGGTGATGACAATGGCGATGACGATGGTGCACCGACGATGGCTCCTGTTGGCTACCCAGTGGATGATATCATAGAGATGACACACTGCGAGCTACATGTCAAAGTTGTGAACATATCAATGAAGGTGGTGGTCGGCTATGCCTTACCAATTGGACCCACACCAACTTACCACTGTCGTCTGGTTCCAGAGAGCTACGCTATTGTCGGGGTGGATGAATCATGCCCACCTTTGAAGTTTTGGATCTTCACTACCCTGCAGGTGAAGGGGATGTGACTGTACTGGGAGACGCAACAAACGTCACCATTCTATGGCCAAAGGAATGTATCGTGCTTCGAAATCACACGCCAAGGCCATCTTCGCCGCCACCTCACCCGTCTCCAGCGAGGTTGTCGCCGCCGCGGCAGCCGTCTTCGTCGCCTCACCCGGCTCCGTCGCCTCACCAATCTCCGGCGCAGCCATCACCGCGGGAGCCATCGCCGGCGCCTCTGGATAAAAAGCGTAAGCGTACCGCTACTCTGCGTCGTGGTAAGCGATCGCCGAAACGTAAACAAGAGCCTCTTCCAAAAGTACCAAAGGTTCCTCCCAAGAGAGCTTATGACTGCACTGAAGAGGAGACTGCGGCGATCGTTGATGCGGAAACGACAGCGTTTTTCGCTAAGCTAAGGCGGCCGAAATAGCCAGAGTTCCCCAGCACCAAAGAACAAAAAGCCAAAGTGTTGAAAATGCTAAAGACTGTTCATCAACCTGATCCAAAGCTGTCATGAGACTATGAGCATTCTATTCTCAAGTCACATGCGGCACAACAAGCCTCGAAGAGCAGTACTGATGCAAGCGAGAAATCTGTTGCCCAGCTCGGAGAACAAGCAAAACAGTCTTGCGCCCCTCTCAAGGTGATTTCCCATACCAATGTGGGGTCGAGCAAATATGGGGCCGAAGAGCAGTATGATCCAGAGGTAGTTGCACAATACGGAGAAGCTGCCGCTGCTCAAGGTATGAGTATTGCCCAGTACTTATCCCAGTTAGAGTACTTCCCCGTGAGTGAAGTAGCATACAAATACCAGTACGACAAACCTCTCGTCAAACCTGAGGAGGTAAATAATCTTCCAACAAAAATGCGAAGATTGCATAACTGGTACATGCATGCCACAAAGGCCGGGGCTAACTGGATAGTGCTGAGGGTTACAAAAAAGCATCATGGGAAATAAAAGGATGACATGATATCCATTGAATTTGATGAACTATTTCAATTATTCAATCAAGACGCCTTGGACAAATCGATCATCAGTGCCTATTGTCCGTAAGTACTAATTCTGTAATTAATTTAGTCTCCAGCTATCTCACCTTGTTTATTCCATGTATATAATCATACTGTAATATGCAGAATGAAGATTCTCGAATGCAGCAGAGGACAAATCTATGGCATTGGCTTCATTGACCCATATTGGGTTCATGAAGCTAATCTCAAAACAAGCCCCTCAGGATACGGAGGATAATATAGTACACGCGTTAAGGTTTCAAGAAACCAAAAGGGAAATACTTTTTCCTTACAACTTCGAATGAGTGTTATTGTCTTGTATACATTTTCTATTTCGCTTACTCGATGTTAAGTATATAATTAATTAGTTATGCATTCACAGCTTTTGTAGGGTTTCGTAGCATGGAAAACAAAAAAATTCTATCGCATACAAACAAACAAGCCAAGATCTATCTACTACATTGTAGAAACGAGTCGATGGAATAACTTACCCTCGAAGATTCCAAAGTGTTTAACGAGAGCGGATTCTCGTGGGTGATGTAGTCGTACTCTTCCCGATCTCAAGATCGCGTAGACGATCCTTCCGGCGCTGCGTTCCGGCAGCGCTCCCGCAGTCGGTCACACGTTCGGTACTCGACGAAGACCTTCCTCTCCCTTGTTCCAGCAGGCAGCGGAGGTTGTAGTACTCTCCTTGTGATTCCGGCAGCACAACGGCGTGGTACCGGAAGTAGAGGAGAGATCTCGCAGGGCTTCGCCTTAAGCCGAAGCGAGTATGGTGGAGTATGAGAGAGCTCCTCGGCGATCTAGGTTTTAGACACACCAAGGAGGAGAGGCTAGAGCCGGCGGCTAGGGTTCCGGGGACCCCCAAGTCGGCGGCTAGGGCAAAACCCTAGGGGGCGGCGGCGGCTATGGTGGTAGGCGCCAAGCTAGGGTTTGAGGAGAGGTACTTCGGTGTTCTAGGAGGGAGCCCTGCCCCTCCTTATATAGGTGGAGGGGCCGGCGGCCAAGGGGAGGGAGGGGAGTCCCTCCCCAACTCGGCTTGGGTGGTGCGCCGGCTTGGGGAGGAGGACTCCCTCCCCAACTCGGTTTCACCTCCTCCTCCTCTTTTCCACTTTCCAAATTTAGCCGTTTGACTTTTCAATTTAGCTATTTGACTTTTCAAACTAGGATTCGATTAATCCTTTATTTGGAACAGCGATGACACTTATTACATGATGTAATCATACCAACTTGATACAACACACTCATGTACCCTTCCCCTCCGGAGTGCCGGACATTCCGGAACCTTCGAGAACATTCCCGATGAAAACACCGGAATCATTCCCCAACTCCGAAACGGGACTTTCCTTATATGAATCTTATTCTCCGGACCATTCCGGATCTCCTCGTGATATCCCGGATCCCATTCGAGACTCCGAACAACATTCGGTCTCTTTCTCATAATACCATAACTACTCAAACAACGTCGAATCCTTAAGTGTGTCTCCCTAGGGTTCGTGAATTATGCGGACATGATCGAGACACTTCTCCGAACAATAACCAATAGAGGAATCTGGAAATTCATATGGCTCCCACATATTTCTACGATTACTTTGCGATCGAATGAACCACTTACATACGATACCAATTTCCCTTTGTCTCACGATAGTTTACTTATCCGAGGTTATGATCGTCGATATCTCTGCATACCTAGTTCAACCTCGTTACTGATAAGTACTCTTTTCTCGTTCCCGTGTTATGTGATCCCTTGTGAGCCAGTCACATGCTTGCAAGCTAATTGGATGAAATTCCACCGAGAGGGCCCAGAGTATATCTATCCGTCATATGGATGGACAAATCCCACTCTTGATCCATGTGTCTCAACCAATACTTTCCGAACACTCAATGCCACCTTTATAGCCACCCAGTTACGGTGTGGTGTTTGATGTCATCAAAGCATCCATCCGGTAAAGGTGATATGCATGATCTCATGGTCGAAGGAATTAGGTTACTATGTATCAGAAAGCATATAGCAATTGAACTATTAAAATGACTTGATCTTTATGCTACGCTTATCTATAGGAGTATGTCCACCATATCATTCTCCTAACGATATGATCTTGTTGTTGATAACATCTCAATGTTCATGATAGGGAAACCACAATCATTTATCAACCAATAAGCTAGTGATGTATAGAGGCTATACTAGGGACTTCAAATTAAGTTTACAAATCACACAAGTATCAATGTTTCCTTGTTAATACTATTATAGCATGAATGTAAACATTTATCATAAACACAAAGATATAATAATAACTACATTTATTATTGCCTCTAGGGCATATCTCCAACAGTCTCCCACTTGCACTAGAGTCATCTAATCTAGATTACATGGTAATATACCGAACACCCATGGCAGTTTGGTGCTGGTCATGTTTTGCCCTCGGGAGAGGTTTAGTCAACGGATCCGCCACATTCAGATCTGTGTGTACTTTGCAAATCTTTATATCCCCATCTTGGATATGTTCTCGAATAGCGTGAAAACGTAGCTTGATGTGCTTCAGCTTCTTGTGTGACCTTGGTTCTTGCGCATTGGCTATGGCGCCCATGTTATCACAGTAGATAGACATTGGGTCCAGCGCACTAGGAACCACACCCAGCTCTGTAATGAACTCTTTCATCCATATCGCTTCTTGTGAAGCCTCCGAAGCAGCCATGTATTCTGATTCAGTTGAAGATCTCGCCACAACGCTTTGCTTTGCACTCCTCCAGCTAACTGCTGCACCATTCAAAATAAATACGTATCTAGATTGTGATTTAGAATCATCCGGATCGGTGTTCCAATTAGCATCGGTGTAACCATTAACAACGAGCTGTTCATCACCTCCATAAGAAAGAACCATATCCTTAGTTCTTCTCAAGTACTTAAGGATGTTTTTGACCGCTGTCCAATGATCCACTCCTGGATCACTTTGATATCTGCTAGTCAAACTAACAGCATATGTAATGTCGGGTCTAGTACATAGCATGGCATACATTAGAGATCCTATGGCTGAGGCATAGGGAGTCTTACTCATCCTTTCTCTATCTTCTGCCGATGTTGGACTTTGAGTTTTACTCAAGGTCGTATTGGGCAACATGGGCAAGAACCCTTTCTTGCTATCTTCCATTCCAAATCTCTTTAGAACTTTGTCCAAATATGTACTCTGTGACAATGATATTTGGCGTTTCGATCTATATCTATAAATCTTTATGCCTAATATGTAAGCTGCTTCGCCAAGATCCTTCATTGAAAAACTATTATTCAAATATTCCTTGACACTATTAAGAAGGTCTACATCATTCCCAATTAATAATATGTCATCCACATATAGTATTAAGAATGTTACAGAGCTCCCACTCACTTTCTTGTAAATACAAGCTTCTCTATAAGTTTGTATAAAACCAAAACTTTTGATCACCTTATCAAAACGTTGATTCCAACTTCGGGATGCTTGCTTCAATCCATAAATGGACCGTTGAAGTTTGCATACCTTGTTAGCAACTTTAGGATCGACAAAACCTTTGGGTTGCATCATATACAACTCTTCATCAATGTCTCCATTGAGGAATGCTGTTTTGACATCCATCTGTCATATCTCATAATCATAATATGCAGCGATTGCTAACATAATCCTCACAGACTTTAGCTTCTCTACCGGTGAGAAAGTCTCATCGTAGTCAACTCCTTGAATTTGTCGAAACCCTTTTGTGACAAGTCGAGCTTTATAAACAGTAACATTACCATCAGCATCTGTTTTCTTCTTGAAGATCCATTTGTTCTCGACAGCCTTCCGGCCATCCAGTAAGTCCACCAAAGTCCATACTTGGTTTTCGTACATGGATCCAATCTCGGATTTCATGGCTTCTTGCCATTTATTGGAATCTGGGCTCATCATTGCTTCCTCATATGTCTCAGGGTCATCGGTGTTGTCCACCAACATGACACTCATAACGGGATCATACCAATCTGGAGTGGTACGAGTTCTCGTTGACCTCCGAGGCTCTATAGCAACTTCAACTGAAGTTTCATGATCATCATCATTAGCTTCCTCTCTAGTTGGTGCAGGCACCACAGGAACTTCTTCCGGTGTTGCGCTACTCGCAATTTCGAGAGAAGGTTCGACAACCTCGTCGAGTTCTACTTTCCTTCCAGTCACTTCTTTCGAGAGAAATTCCTTCTCTAGAAAGGATCCATTCTTGGCAACGAAGATTTTGCCTTCGGATCTATGATAGAAGGTATACCCAATAGTTTCCTTCGGGTATCCTATGAAGACGCATTTTTCCGCTTTGGGTTCAAGCTTGTCCGGGTGTAACTTCTTTACATAGGCTTCGTGTGGCATCCCGCAAAACCACTACTAGAAAATCGCGTTGTTTTTGTGCATTGCATCATCATGACCGCATGCTCATGTCATCATGCCACATTGCATTTGAGCATCGTCATCATCATGCATGGTTTTTGTCTAAACTATTTTCGAAACGCCTAGTTTTGTTTTCTAAATACTCCCGTCTTTATTCAAATTAAAACCCGGGTCTCCGGAATATTTTGTTTCGTCTACCGACGGATTTCAAACGCCCCGTTTTAATTAATAAAATATTTATTTTATTTTTAGGGGGCAGCCGTACCGGGCCGATCCGACCCAGTCGGCCACCCCCAGTTCAAACCGGTCCACCTAAACCCTTTTTCTACCTAGTCCTAACCTACCCAGTCCCCAGCCACATCACCCTGACCAATGCCCTCTCGCCACCTCATCTCTCATCTCTCTCCTAACCAATCACACGCTGCCACCTCACCTACCCACCTCTCTCACCCCACTCCTACTGCCCCTAGCCCCAACACACAAGCACGCACACCACACACACAGCCGCCACCCTGGACCCGGCCCCACCGCCCAACCCACACCGCTGCCAGGAACCAACCCGCCTGCCCCTGGGTCCCACACACCCCCGCCACCGCCAGGGAACCCACCTCTCACGCCTCTACCTCCCCGGGATTCCCTCCCCACCCCACGGGCCCACCTCCTGCCTCCCTCCTCGCTCCCCACCTACCGCGAGTCCCTCCCCTAGCTTCTCTGCGCCACCGTCCGCCACCTCCTCGTCCGCCTTGACGTCGCCCCAGCCTCGCCTTCCTCTGCCATCGGTCCCTCCTCCGCCGCCTCTGCTCGATCCCCCCTGACCCAGCTCCTCCCCCGTCCGCTCCCGGCGCGACCCCGCGTCGGCCTTGCCTTCTCTCGTCGCCGGCGCCCCCTGCTTGCGAGCCCCAACCATTGTGTTCCCGCCGCCGCGCCCGGCGCTCGCCGCCTCCCTCCTCCACCATCTCCGGTCGCCTCCTCTTCCTTGCCGCCGAGCTCGGCCCCGCCTCCTCCGCCAGTCACCGCCTCGCCCGACCCCGCGCCGCCGCTCGCCCTGCAACCCTCGCCGCCGCGTCCTCCTTCCCGAGGCAGCGACCACCGCCACCGGAGCCCCGCCACCTGCAGCCGCGCCGCCGGCGAGCCTCGTCTCCAGCGCCGCCTCGGGCCTTCCTCTCCCCGCCGTCCGGCCGCGTCCTCCCCGGCCTCGCCCTGCGCCGCTCCGCTGAGCCGCTCCGTGCACGGCCACCCGTCAACATCGCCGGATCGAATCCTCTGGAGAATACATGAACGCCGATGGGGTACTGCTGATTAAGGAGTAGTATGTGAAGGGGTGTTGCTGATGTTTCATTATAGCCAGTACGAGGATTCGATGTTCGAGAAACCACGGCGCCGGGCCCGAAAACCGACCTCGACACGCCAAGTTCGCCGAGACCCCGTACCCGAGGGCCTTCGACGCGGAACCCCAAGATCTTCTCCTGGAGCGACGAAGTCTTCTTCACGGATACGCCGAGTTCTCCATCTTGGACGTCAAGCACGCCGACCACCAAAGTTTGTCGATGTCTCTGATTCCAGTTTCCCCTTTCTATGTTATTCCAGCATGTCGAGCATTCTCTGCGCAGATTCGACCTCTTATATCAGAGCCGTGTATATGTGACGTCGTGTAAAGGATCTGATGACAATACCATGCTTGAAAACCCGAACCCGGATCCGAAGCCCTGGCCCCGGCACCTGAAGATCGAGCCTGATCCCCTCTGGATCGTCAAAGTTCTTCTTCATGGAAACGGAAGGACGAACACCGGCGCTCTCTTCTTCCTCGCCAGATCTGAAGACCGGTCCCGGCGAGACCGAAACCGTCGAACCCTCGGAGCCCCCAAGACCTTCGACCTCAATGTGTGAACCCAAACCTGAGCCCCTATTTTATTAAATGCTATATATAAAACTTGTTGCATATAAAATTCCCATGCTTGCATACATATTGTTATGTGGTTTGGGGGCATTATGCCGATTCACCTCATAATTAAATATGGGATCATATGCGGACATTTCTAGTCTCATATTGGTTCCATTTAAATTTGTGCATCGAACCGGTGATATATTTTGCCATGTTAATACAACATTTAAATTGCAGGGTATCTAAACAAATTGAACCATCTAAGTAAATGTCGGGACCCCGGTTCCGTTTAATACTGCCTATTTGCATCGCACCTTTGCCATGTCATACATCATACATGCATCATGCCCGATCTTCTGCCGTAGTATTAAATAGTGCATCCAATGTTTCTTCTAGTGCTTTGCTTCTTCACGGATTAGGCCGGTGAGTCGATGCGAGTGTCGACCCGATCTTCGGAAGAACCTTCGGCAATGTTTTCAAGCGAGCACCTCCCCCTTTCTACCTATCTTACTTTTATATTATTTATTCCCTCCTGTTGATCTATTGCTATCTGCGTTGCGATGCTCTAGCTTTCGTACCCGTGATATCCCTTGCAGCCTTATATTGCCTTGGACACCACCTATTACATGTTGTTTGGTAGATAGTTGGACCTGCACGTCGTAGTTGCTTGCTCAAGTGCTGCTGCGTGTCGTCAAGTACCACAGTTGTTGGAGTATTGTCGTGTGTTTATTGTTGGAGATGATCAAGACTTTAATTACTGTTTAACAACTAAAATTGAAGTAAGTAAGCAGAGGCACAGGTGGGCAATAGATGTTATTTGGTTGTTAACCGTCCACTTGTGTCCCGTAGGACCCCGAGTACTTGATACCTGTTCCTTGAGTATTCGCGCTATCCACATCCGGGAGGATTATGGGACCCCCCTGAGCCAGAGCTTGATTCATTCTTATTTCTTGGGGCCACAAACTAGTTTGAGGTTTTATTTACTATCCTGTACTTATGCCATGCTTTACTGCTTTATTTACGATTGTGCGAGGAGCACCTGTACTGTTTAGGTAAGCGGAGTGTTTTCGCGGTATCAACAAGCCCAGTTTTGGGTTCCCAGTCGTTTACAGCCACTGGCGCAAACCTTGAGTCCGTCTCGGAGTCAGCTAGCTTCGTTGCGGGTGTACTCAACGGGGTGGCCCCAAAAAATATTTCTGAATCCTGTGATTTCTTTGTCGTGAAAGCCTCGTTGGGTTTTGATTTGGTTTTTCCGAGGTTGATCGAGTGTGTGTTGCTATTTTTGCACCCCTGCAGGGTAAAACTTTCTGAAAGCCGTGTCCGCGGTTATGGACGACTTGGAGCACAGTATCTCGATCATAGACAACTATAACTAAAGTAGTGCTATAAATTTGACTTTATAATGACTAGTAATCAGCTTCACTATAATGGAATGGCTAAATAAAAGTGCCAACAACTGCTGGGTTTTGGGATATCTCATGCTAATTGTATCTGACTAGTAAGTGTTGCAACTACAACGGAATGGTTAACTAAAACTACCCACTGCTTATCTTATCAGGATGACTATCTATACCTGACTAGTAATTGCTGCAACGATAACTGAAAAAATAAAACTGCCAACGGTGTGAGTTCCTCGGTTGACTTCCTCGTTTGGTCTCGAGGGGGAAATACCAGGATGGGTATGTTTGGTGGTAGTATCAGGTTGGTTCCGGATAGGTATTTCTTACCTCTCTCTGATAGCCGCTATTTGTATCGAGTCTCTATAGGTTGTTTAGTGCATGCTGTGCTGCCGATGCAGTCCACCATACCTGTGTAGGCGAGGACCGCCGAATTCTAGCCTCGCCGTGTACTGGCCTCAGTACTGACCGCTCTCTCTTTTTCCTTTGCCCTTCGTCGGCACCCCTTTTGGTTAAGCAGGTTCCGAGATCGACGTCGTTAGCAGGGTTACCTTCCGTCTTGGCCTGGGCAGGGTTATGGACGCCATTGGTTATTCTTCAGGGCTTTTAGCCCCATTTGCATCTTGTCCGTAGCTGGACGCTGTATCGTTTTCAAGGTGATTTGGATCTTTGTTCTGTATATCTGTATTCTTGACTCATGGAGTCGTGTTGTATATATATCTGTTCTGTGGGTTCCATCGAGGACTGTTGTGTAATGTTATTACTTCGTTTTCCACCCGCACGAAAGTGCCTGGTGGGCACCTTTGAATCGTTTCTATGCGGGTTTGGCGGGAAGCGCTGAAACTTGCATAGGGCCGATTCTGAGGGTGTTACAGAGTGGTATCAGAGCTCAGCAGTTGCGATACCCCACAAGTCCAGCATGTAGGATAACCTAGCTAACAGCCGAAGTAGAGTGTCAAAACTATTTTTGAAAAATCGGTTGGATAGTTCTGATTAGGTCTGATTTTACTCCTTACCCCTCTGCTGCTCTCCTCTCACCTCTGCGTGTTTTGAATCCGCTCTCTTCTCTCTCATCGAGTCTAGGATTTCTCGTCGTTGGGTTCCGTCGTACCTTCAGGGTTTCGCTTCCTCCTTTGATAACGGTGTTCTACCATCCGGTGTTCATGCTGTCTGAGGAATCCGTCTACTGCAGTACCATTCTTTGTTCCTTGTTTGTGCCTTCCAGTGTTTTCCAACGCGACGACATCATCTACGCTAGATCCGATGCAGAGTCTGCATCACTCCTCTGTTTCCGAACCTCGCTTGTCGAGATCTACAATCTGAATTCTGAGAGTTGGTTGCATAATTTCCTATTCATGTGCAGAGTAATGGTTTGGGTGCGCGATGGACTGATCACCATCCGACTACTCTTATCATTCGCTCTTGTACATCGAATCAGTGGATCCAGCAATTTTACTCCGTCCACGGAAGTTAGAGATGGCTTTATTTGTTGATACCTCTACCTTTGACCTTTTGTTCCCGGAGTGTTCCCTCGACGATCACGGACAACGACCTCTTGTTAGTGGTGTCGCGAGGATCTACACGAAGCGAGAAGATGCAGATCACCGACCTTCTTTCCGGTACCATGAGGCGGATCTCGAGGGCGAGATCCATTGTTAGTGGTGTCGAATTGTGGCATCCCGCAAAACCACTACTAGAAAATCGCGTTGTTTTTGTGCATTGCATCATCATGAACGCATGCTCATGTCATCATGCCACATTGCATTTGAGCATCGTCATCATCATGCATGGTTTTTGTCTAAACTATTTTCGAAACACCTAGTTTTGTTTTCTAAATACTCCTGTCTTTATTCAAATTAAAACCCGGGTCTCCGGAATATTTTGTTTCGTCTACCGACGGATTTCAAACGCCCCGTTTTAATTAATAAAATATTTATTTTATTTTTAGGGGGCAGCCGTACCGGGCCGATCCGACCCAGTCGGCCACCCCCAGTTCAAACCGGTCCACCTAAACCCTTTTTCTACCTAGTCCTAACCTACCCAGTCCCCAGCCACATCACCCTGACCAATGCCCTCTCGCCACCTCATCTCTCATCTCTCTCCCAACCAATCACATGCTGCCACCTCACCTACCCACCTCTCTCACCCCACTCCCACTGCCCCCAGCCCCAACACACAAGCACGCACACCACACACGCAGCCGCCACCCTGGACCCGGCCCCACCGCCCAACCCACACCGCTGCCAGGAACCAACCCGCCTGCCCCTGGGTCCCACACACCCCCGCCACCGCCAAGGAACCCACCTCTCACGCCTCTCCCTCCCCGGGATTCCCTCCCCACCCCGCGGTCCCACCTCATGCCTCCCTCCTCGCTCCCCACCTACCGCGAGTCCCTCCCCCTAGCTTCTCTGCGCCACTGTCCGCCACCTCCTCGTCCGCCTTGACGCCGCCCCAGCCTCGCCTTCCTCTGCCATCGGTCCCTCCTCCGCCACCTCTGCTCGATCCCCCCCGACCCAGCTCCTCCCCCGTCCGCTCCCGGCGCGACCCCGCGTCGGCCTTGCCTTCTCCCGTCGCCGGCGCCCCCTGCTTGCGAGCCCCGACCGTCGTGTTCCCGCCGCCGCGCCCGGCGCTCGCCGCCTCCCTCCTCCACCATCTCCGGTCGCCTCCTCTTCCTCGCCGCCGAGCTCGGCCCCGCCTCCTACGCCAGTAACCGCCTCGCCCGACCCCGCGCCGCCGCTCGCCCTGCAACCCTCGCCGCCGCGTCCTCCTTCCCGAGGCAGCGACCACCGCCACCGGAGCCCCGCCACCTGCAGCCGCGCCGCCGGCGAGCCTCGTCTCCAGCGCCGCCGCGGGCCTTCCTCTCCCCGCCGTCCGGCCGCGTCCTCCCCGGCCTCGCCCTGCGCCGCTCCGCTGAGCCGCTCCGTGCACGGCCACCCGTCAACCTCGCCGGCTCGAAGCCACCGTCGATCCCCTCCACTCCGTCGTCCCTAAGCCAAGCACTTCCCCGACCCTGCCTGTGTTCAGTCGCCGCCGTCGGCCTTTGTCCGGGTCGAGTTCCTCTCGCTCGCTGCTATGACCTGCAGCATGGACCTCCTGGGCACCTGTTTCCTCCGTGCGTGGCCTCTAGAGAATACATGAACGCCGATGGGGTACTGCTGATTAAGGAGTAGTATGTGAAGGGGTGTTGCTGATGTTTCAGTATAGCCAGTACGAGGATTCGATGTTTGAGAAACCACGGCGCCGGGCCCGAAAACCGACCTCGACACGCCAAGTTCGCCGAGACCCCGTACCCGAGGGACTTCAACGCGGAACCCCAAGATCTTCTCCTGGAGCGACGAGGTCTTCTTCACGGATACGCCGAGTTCTCCATCTTGGACGTCAAGCACGCCGACCACCAAAGTTTGTCGATGTCTCTAATTCCAGTTTCCCCTTTCTATGTTATTCCAGCATGTCGAGCATTCTCTGCGCAGATTCGACCTCTTATCTCAGAGCCGTGTATATGTGACGTCGTGTAAAGGATCTGATGACAATACCATGCTTGAAAACCCAAACCCAGATCCGAAGCCCTGGCCCCGGCACCTGAAGATCGATCCTGATCCCCTCTGGATCATCAAAGTTCGTCTTCATGGAAACCGAAGGACGAACACCGGCGCTCTCTTCTTCCCCGCCAGATCTGAAGACCGGTCCCGGCGAGACCGAAACCGTCGAACCCTCAGAGCCCCCAAGACCTTCGACCTCAATGTGTGAACCCAAACCTGAGCCCCTATTTTATTAAATGCTATATATAAAACTTGTTGCATATAAAATTGCCATGCTTGCATACATATTGTTATGTGGTTTGGGGGCATTATGCCGATTCACCTCATAATTAAATATGGGATCATATGCGGACATTTCTAGTCTCATATTGGTTCCATTTAAATTTGTGCATCGAACCGGTGATATATTTTGCCATGTTAATACAACATTTAAATTGCAGGGTATCTAAACAACTTGAACCATCTAAGTAAATGTCGGGACCCCGGTTCCGTTTAATACTGCCTATTTGCATCGCACCTTTGCCATGTCATACATCATACATGCATCATGCCCGATCTTCTGCCGTAGTATTAAATAGTGCATCCGATGTTTCTTCTAGTGCTTTGCTTCTTCACGGATTAGGCCGATGAGTTGATGCGAGTGTCGACCCGATCTTCGGAAGAACCTTCGGCTATGTTTTCAGGCGAGCACCTCCCCCTTTCTACCTATCTTACTTTTATAGTATTTATTCCCTCCTGTTGATCTATTGCTATCTGTGTTGCGATGCTCTAGCTTTCGTACCCGTGATATCCCTTGCAGCCTTATATTGCCTTGGACACCTCCTATTACCTGTTGTTTGGTAGATAGTTGGACGTGCGCGTCGTAGTTGCTTGCTCAAGTGCTGCTGCGTGTCGTCAAGTACCACAGTTGTTGGAGTATTGTCGTGTGTTTATTGTTGGAGATGATCAAGACTTTAATTACTGTTTAACAACTAAAATTGAAGTAAGTAAGCAGAGGCACAGGTGGGCAATAGATGTTATTTGGTTGTTAACCGTCCACTTGTGTCCCGTAGGACCCCGAGTACTTGATACCTGTTCCTTGAATATTCGCGCTATCCACATCCGGGAGGATTATGGGACCCCCCTGAGCCAGAGCTTGATTCATTCTTATTTCTTGGGGCCACAAACTAGTTTGAGGTTTTATTTACTATCCTGTACTTATGCCATGCTTTACTGCTTTATTTACGATTGTGCGAGGAGCACCTGTACTGTTTAGGTAAGCGGAGTGTTTTCGCGGTATCGACAAGCCCAGTTTTGGGTTCCCAGTCGTTTACAGCCACTGGCGCAAACCTTGAGTCCGTCTCGGAGTCAGCTAGCTTCGTTGCGGGTGTACTCAACGGGGTGGCCCCCGGAAATATTTCTGAATCCTGTGATTGCTT
The DNA here is from genome assembly GCA_910589765.1 of Avena atlantica. Classification (NCBI taxonomy): domain Eukaryota; kingdom Viridiplantae; phylum Streptophyta; class Magnoliopsida; order Poales; family Poaceae; genus Avena; species Avena atlantica. Next base: position 161,291,206 of record OU342739.1, on the reverse strand, counting down.
TGTCGTGAAAGCCTCGTTGGGTTTTGATTTGGTTTTTCCGAGGTTGATCGAGTGTGTGTTGCTATTTGTGCACCCCTGCAGGGTAAAACTTTCTAAAAGCCGTGTCCGCGGTTATGGACGACTTGGATCACAGTATCTCGATCATAGACAACTATAACTAAAGTAGTGCTATAAATTTGACTTTATAATGACTAGTAATCAGCTTCACTATAATGGAATGGCTAAATAAAAGTGCCAACAACTGCTGGGTTTTGGGATATCTCATGCTAATTGTATCTGACTAGTAAGTGTTGCAACTACAACGGAATGGTTAACTAAAACTGTCCACTGCTTATCTTATCAGGATGACTATCTATACCTGACTAGTAATTGCTGCAACGATAACTGAATAAATAAAACTGCCAATGGTGTGAGTTCCTCGGTTGACTTCCTCGTTTGGTATCGAGGGGAAAATACCAGGATGGGTATGTTTGGTGGTAGTATCAGGTTGGTTCCGGATAGGTCTTTCTCTACCTCTCTCTGATAGCCGCTATTTGTATTGAGTCTCTATAGGTTGTTTAGTGCATGATGTGCTGCCGCTGCAGTCCACCATACCTGTGTAGGCGAGGACCGCCGAATTCTAGCCTTGCCGTGTACTGGCCTCAGTACTGACCGCTCTCTCTTTTTCATTTGCCCTTCGTCGGCACCCCTTTTGGTTAAGCAGGTTCCGAGATCGACGTCGTTAGCAGGGTTACCTTCCGGCTTGGCCTGGGCAGGGTTATGGACGCCATTGGTTATTCTTCAGGGCTCTTAGCCCCATTTGCATCTTGTCCGTAGCTGGACGCTGTATCGTTTTCAAGGTGATTTGGATTTTTGTTATGTATATCTGTATTCTTGACTCAAGGAGTCGTGTTGTATATATATATCTGTTCTGTGGGTTCCATCGAGGACTGTTGTGTAATGTTATTACTTCGTTTTCCACCCGCACGAAAGTGCCTGGTGGGCACCTTTGAATCGTTTCTATGCGGGTTTGGCGGGAAGCGCTGAAACTTGCATAGGGCCGATTCTGAGGGTGTTACACTTCGCATCCCCAAACTTTAAGGAACGACAATTTAGGTTTCTTCCCAAACCATAATTCATATGGTGTCGTTTCAACGGATTTAGACGGTGCCCTATTTAAAGTGAATGCGGTTGTTTCTAATGCATAACCCCAAAATGATAGCGGTAAATCTGTAAGTGACATCATAGAACGAACCATATCTAAGAGAGTTTGATTACGACATTCGGACACACCATTACGCTGTGGTGTTCCCGGTGGTGTCAACTGTGAAAGAATTCCGCATTTCTTCAAATGCTCGCCAAACTCGTAACTTAGATATTCACCTCCACGATCAGAACGTAGAAATTTAATCTTCTTGTTACGTTGATTCTCTACCTCACTTTGAAATTCTTTAAACTTCTCAAAAGTTTCGGACTTATGTTTCATGAAATAGATATACCCATATCTACTCAAGTCATTCGTGAAGGTAAGAACATAACGATAACCACCGCGTGATGCTACACTCATTGGACCTCACACATCGGTATGTATGATTTCCAATAAGTCCGTAGCTCGCTCCATCATACCAGAAAATGGAGTCTTAGTCATTTTACCCATCAGACATGCTTCGCATCTATCAAGTGATTCGAAATCAAGTGATTCAAGAAGTCCATCGGAATGGAGTTTCTTCATACGCTTCACTCCAATGTGACCAAGACGGCAGTGCCACATATAGGTCGAAATTATCGCTTGATTTCAAACGTTTAGCCTCAATGTTGTTGATATGTGTATTTCCACTATCGAGATTCATTAAGAATAGACCATCTATCAAAGGTGCATGTGCATAAAACATATTACTCATATAAATCGAACAACCATTATTCTCGGACTTAAACAAGTAACCGTCTCGCAATAAACAAGATCCCGATATAATGTTCATGCTCAACGCAGGCACCAAATAACAATTATTTAAGTATAAAACTAATCCCAATGATAGATGAAGGGGTAGCGTGCCGACCGCGATCACATCAACCTTTGATCCGTTTCCCACGCGCATCGTCACCTCGTTCTTCGCTAGTTTCCGTTTATTCTGCAGCACCTGTTTCGAGTTACAAATATGAGCAACCGAACCAGTATCAAATACCCAGGCACTACTACGAGTACTAGTGAGATACACATCAATAACATGTATATCAGATATACCTTTCTTCTTGATGTTGCCGTTCTTCAAATCCGCCAAGTACTTTGGGCAATTCCGCTTCCAGTGACCTTCTCCCTTGCAGTAAAAGCACTCAGTATCAGGCTTAGGTCTAGCCTTGGTCTTCTTGGCCGGTGCGGTAACTTTCTTACCACCCTTCTTGAAGTGTCCCTTCTTCTTAGACTTGCCTTTCTTGAATTTGGTGGTCTTATTGACCAACAACACTTGGTGCTCTTTCTTGATCTCCACTTCTGCAGACTTTAACATAGCAAATAGTTCTGGAAACTGCTTGTTCATGTTCTGCATGTTGTAGTTCATCACAAAGTTCTTGTAACTTGGTGGTAGTGATTGGAGGACACGGTAAATCCCCAAAGCGTTAGGAATCACTATACCCAAGCTTTGAAGTTTGTTTGCGTGCCCAGACATCTTAAGCACATGCTCACTGACGGAGCTGCCCTCTTCCATCTTGCAGTTAAAGAACTTTTCAGAAGCCTCATAACTTTCAATTGCCGCATGAGTCTCAAAGATCAATTTGAGATCCTCGACAATATCATATGGGTCTGAATTCTCAAACCTTTTCTGAAGCTCCGATTCCAAACCATACAAGATAGCACACTGAACTATGGAGTACTGATTCTTTCGAGCGAGGTAAACATTATTTACTTCATCGGAAGCATCAGCTGCAGGTGGGTCACCCAGCGGTGCATCCAGCACAGAGGTCAAATTACTAGCTGTGAGGACAATCCTCAAATTGCGGAACCAATCCGCGAAGTTGCTTCCATTGTTTTTCAACTTTTCTTTCTCTAGGAACGCATTAAAATTGATGGTAGGGGCTGCCATTGATCTACAACATATTTGCAATAGTTTAGACTAAGTTTATGACAAATTGAGTTCTAATTAATAATAAAGTTAATCTAGGTGAACTCCCACTCAAAACAACATCCCTCACATTGTTTTAGTGATCACACGAACCAAATCCACCACATCAACACCGATCATCACGAGAGTTGATATGGTTTCAATGGCGAACAATCGTCATGTTCATCATATCTACTATATGATTCATGCTTTTCCTTTCGGTGATCCGTGTTCCGAGACCATGTCTGTACATGCTAGGCTCGTCAAGATCAAACCTTAGTTTCCGCATGAGCAAATCTGGCTTGCTCACGTTGTATACACTTGCGGAATCTAACACACCCGATCATGACGTGGTGCTTCGAAACAACAAGCTTTAGCAACGGTGCTAACTAAGGGTGAACACTTTATGACTTGAAATTCATGTGCATGAGGGATCATCTTATAATGCTACCGTCGTCTACTAAGCAATACAAGATGCATAAAGGATTAACATCACATGCAATTCATAATATGTGATATGATATGGCCTTTCTTCTTTGTGCTTCCGATCTCCATCTTCTAGCACGAACATGATCTCCATCATCACCGGTATTGCATCAAGGTCAATGACGCTTCTCCATGGTTGTCGTCCACCGGCTTCAACTATTACAACTACTTTGAATAGACACGCGGGTCTTAACATAAATTAAAGACAACCATATGGCTCCTGCCGGTTGCCAACTTACAATAAGGAACATTGCATACATCAAATATAATCACAATCATGGCCATATCACATCACTACACACCCCTGCAAAACAAAGTTAGACGCCTCTACTTTCTTTGCATGTTTTACGTGGTTTGGGGCTTTCAATAAGTGTCGTTCTAACTTACGAACATGAACCACAACATTGATACTAGTATTGTTAATCACCCGTTGTAAATTGGATCTTAACTATGCTAGGAGAAACAGGCACCCGCAAAGCCACTTATGCAATACAAGTTGCATGTCAAGCGTGGAGCAAGTCTCATGAACGATGTCATGTAAGGTTAGCCCGGGCCGCTTCATCCCAACATACCGCAAGATGCAAAGTACACAAGAAGCAATCGACAATAAAAGCATCAACGCCCACAATGACCATTGTGTTCTACTCGTGCAACAGATCTACATATAGACACGGCTCTGATACCACTGTAGGGTTTCGTAGCATGGAAAACAAAAATTTTCTATCGCATACAAACAAACAAGCCAAGATCTATCTACTACATTGTAGAAACGAGTCGATGGAATAACTTACCCTCGAAGATTCCAAAGTGTTTAACGAGAGCGGATTCTCGTGGGTGATGTAGTCGTACTCTTCCCGATCTCAAGATCGCGTAGACGATCCTTCCGGCGCTGCGTTCCGGCAGCGCTCCCGCAGTCGGTCACACGTTCGGTACTCGACGAAGACCTTCCTCTCCCTTGTTCCAGCAGGCAGCGGAGGTTGTAGTACTCTCCTTGTGATTCCGGCAGCACAACGGCGTGGTACCGGAAGTAGAGGAGAGATCTCGCAGGGCTTCGCCTTAAGCCGAAGCGAGTATGGTGGAGTATGAGAGAGCTCCTCGGCGATCTAGGTTTTAGACACACCAAGGAGGAGAGGCTAGAGCCGGCGGCTAGGGTTCCGGGGACCCCCAAGTCGGCGGCTAGGGCAAAACCCTAGGGGGCGGCGGCGGCTATGGTGGTAGGCGCCAAGCTAGGGTTTGAGGAGAGGTACTTCGGTGTTCTAGGAGGGAGCCCTGCCCCTCCTTATATAGGTGGAGGGGCCGGCGGCCAAGGGGAGGGAGGGGAGTCCCTCCCCAACTCGGCTTGGGTGGTGCGCCGGCTTGGGGAGGAGGACTCCCTCCCCAACTCGGTTTCACCTCCTCCTCCTCTTTTCCACTTTCCAAATTTAGCCGTTTGACTTTTCAATTTAGCTATTTGACTTTTCAAACTAGGATTCGATTAATCCTTTATTTGGAACAGCGATGACACTTATTACATGATGTAATCATACCAACTTGATACAACACACTCATGTACCCTTCCCCTCCGGAGTGCCGGACATTCCGGAACCTTCGAGAACATTCCCGATGAAAACACCGGAATCATTCCCCAACTCCGAAACGGGACTTTCCTTATATGAATCTTATTCTCCGGACCATTCCGGATCTCCTCGTGATATCCCGGATCCCATTCGAGACTCCGAACAACATTCGGTCTCTTTCTCATAATACCATAACTACTCAAACAACGTCGAATCCTTAAGTGTGTCTCCCTAGGGTTCGTGAATTATGCGGACATGATCGAGACACTTCTCCGAACAATAACCAATAGAGGAATCTGGAAATTCATATGGCTCCCACATATTTCTACGATTACTTTGCGATCGAATGAACCACTTACATACGATACCAATTTCCCTTTGTCTCACGATAGTTTACTTATCCGAGGTTATGATCGTCGATATCTCTGCATACCTAGTTCAACCTCGTTACTGATAAGTACTCTTTTCTCGTTCCCGTGTTATGTGATCCCTTGTGAGCCAGTCACATGCTTGCAAGCTAATTGGATGAAATTCCACCGAGAGGGCCCAGAGTATATCTATCCGTCATATGGATGGACAAATCCCACTCTTGATCCATGTGTCTCAACCAATACTTTCCGAACACTCAATGCCACCTTTATAGCCACCCAGTTACGGTGTGGTCTTTGATGTCATCAAAGCATCCATCCGGTAAAGGTGATATGCATGATCTCATGGTCGAAGGAATTAGGTTACTATGTATCAGAAAGCATATAGCAATTGAACTATTAAAATGACTTGATTTTTATGCTACGCTTATCTATAGGAGTATGTCCACCATATCATTCTCCTAACGATATGATCTTGTTGTTGATAACATCTCAATGTTCATGATAGGGAAACCACAATCATTTATCAACCAATAAGCTAGTGATGTATAGAGGCTATACTAGGGACTTCAAATTAAGTTTACAAATCACACAAGTATCAATGTTTCCTTGTTAATACTGTTATAGCATGAATGTAAACATTTATCATAAACATAAAGATATAATAATAACTACATTTATTATTGCCTCTAGGGCATATCTCCAACAGCTTTCACTATATTCTGTTAATCATTCAACTTGACAAAGGGCGTGTACTAGTCATGGACTCGAAACATAAACCCCTTGAGCAGTGGAAGGACATGCAGATGCTTCTCCAGCCGTAATTCTAATCATTACGACACTATATCGGCAACGTTCGTGAATTTTATGATATCAAGTAATTAATAACTTATTTTATTCGTTTTCTTTGCCGGGCAGCGCTTGGAAACGGTTCACCAACAAGGCTAGGGGTGTTTGGAAAGCGGAGCTTACATTTCAAGCACTAGATGTAAGCACCACTAGCTATATCCGCGCATTTCTTTGATTCTAGTTTTGATACAGTTATTATCATGCTTGATTATTATTTTGATTAAACTATGTTCTCGTAAAGTGCCTAACGCAGGGACCAGGTAACAATCTATGTGGATACTACGTTTGTGAGTTCATCCGACAGACGTGTGATGAGAAGGGCAGAAATTTAGAGCAACTCCACGTACGTAAACAATTTCTATAGTTTTTAATCACAATCAAATTGTGTTTAGTTTCATTCATATAGGCTGACTCCTTTTTTAAATCAGATCGAACGTCTACGGGACGGTCTTCTGCCAAAGGATCGCTTACGAGCAATTCAGGAGGAATTGGCGGGATTCTTGGATGTAGAAGTCCTAAACCCAAAAGGGAATATTATTCGGCTTTGTATAGACAATAGGGATTGTAAAAAGAGCAATTTTTGTATGTAGTGCATGAACTCGATCTGTGTATCGAATATAATATTGTCATGATGATCTTGTGTAATATAATGATTTCTTCATTGATGAGTGCAAAACACTAAATAAACAATAAAACAACATAAATAAATTCTCTGCCGCGGCAAAAAAGTGCCAAAATGCTGCCGCGGCAACAAAAGTTGCCAAAATGAATTCTCTGCCGCGGCAGAAGCTTATTTGTCCCGATTCGTATTACGAACCGGAACGGTTGCCCCCCCCCCCCCCCCCCCCCCCCCTCGCACGGAGCAGCGGACACGTGTATGATCTTTTGTCCCGGTTGGTGGGGCAACCGGAACTAAAGGTTCGGGCTTTAGTCCCGATTGCTCCGTCCCGGTTGGGTAACCGGGACTAAAGCCCCTTACCAACCGGAACTAATGGGCCGTTCTGCACTAGTGATAGAAATATACAAACAGAAATCGAAACCCCGACAACCATGATGTGAACAGTGTGAGGAACCAAAAGAAGTAGTAATTACTCCATATGTTCCATAATATAAGTTGTTCTTACAATCAATATTTTTGCATATTGGTTACCATAATATCATATATTATAAGACCGGGGGATGGGGTAACTGGTTTTTGTTGCCAATATCAAGTGAATGTTTTACAGAGTCGTACCAGAGTAAGGACTAAGGAGTTGTCACAGGGAAACGTGAGATCTTGGCAATTGTGATCTACCGTCGCTTCTAAAATCCAAATGTTAAGACTTTGTCCGCTCAACGTTCTAAAATCCGAACATCTGCTCCTTATAAATTCCCTAGGATTTTTTTACTATGTACGCCTATGAATATATATTACTTGTATTTATAACTGTAGCAATATAAAGATAGAACACATACAAGCAAAAAAAAAAGGAACAAACAAACAGTTGGACAGCTACAAACAATCATCGCCGCAACTACTAAGAACTCAAATCCTTCGCCGTCGCTAGAGAAGAAGAAGATCACCAGGAGCTGGTCCATACATTGGCACTTAAGAAACCCCTAGCCATCAGGCGTTAGTAAGCCGCAATAACCACCAGCTCTGTAAGACTGGATCTAGCCTGCTGCTAATAAACATAAGCCATAGGATCCCTCCGAGCATCTTCAGTGCGGGATCCGGGGCCAACTCCACCCCGCCTATCAAGCGGATGGATCCTCCACCATCTACCACAAACCAGCATCAATCCGCACCGCCGCACTCCAAGGCCGCCAGGACCAGATCGGCGATGAGTTCAACACCACACAAAGCCGTAGCACACGCCCGACAAAGACTAAATCCCACAGGCTTCTCGACGCCGGGAACATCACCGAGATGGGGTTGAAGCCGGGGTACCATTATTCGATGTAGCGCATCGACCACCATCTGAGTTGCACCACCACGACACCCACAGAAACGCTAAACTTTAGGGACCTTGACAAACGCCGAGCATAGGTCCAGGGTCTCCACCCCCTCCCACCCGCGTGAGCGGAAGCGGAGGACGCGACTACCCGTCGATCGCCAGCGAGAGAGGAGGCAGCGGCTAGGTTTTATTGGAGGAGGGGGCGAGACTATACAATATTCCCGTGCAGTATCCCCTAGATTTTTATTGATATGCAAAAAACAAACATACCACTTGTGTCTTTGTTGTGGAAAATTTGGCAAAACTTGTGTTGGCCATAGCTATGTGGTGATATATCCCTGCACCTTTCCGGGCACTCATGGTTACAATTAGGGTTGCAAGCGGCACCTGATCCACCCCTTCATAGAAAAAATTAGTTACAATAGTCGCAATGTTTTCAATAAAATTTATCTAGTTTAAACATTTTCTAATTTCGCGGGTTGATGCGGGTTGTCGCTTGGAACCCTAGTTAGAATAGGAACTTGCACCCAACCAGGGACTCCCGTCCACAAACTGGTCGCTCATGAGAAATAGGATCTCAGGGCGATCTCCTTCTGCCCCCAACCTCACCGCCGCCGCCTGTCCCTGCCTCCTCCGTTGGCCGCTCCGGCCACGGGAGGAGGTGCGGACCCAGTACTTCGGCTCCAGATGTAGTTAGGGTTGGTCTAGATTTTCCTTGGGGCGCTGATTCTATGGAGGAGACAACGTCGCGTCGGAATAATTTGCTCCTGCTTTTCCTCAATCTCGACATCACTCCTACCGGTGGCATCGGGGGCAGATGGCCTGGTCGTCTCGCCGGATTATGGATCTAGTGAGATTCATGTTCGGTGGTCGACGTTCGGCACCCTCGCGGGTGGCGGTCACGTCGACTGTTGCAGTTGCATTTGACGTCTTGTAGTTGTGCGTGTGGAAGACGGCAGGCAGCGACGTTTCTCTTCTTTGACTGCGTTGGATGAAGATGATGGTGTCAGGATCTGGTGATCACGGGGAAGATTCAGGGCCGACATGCCACAAAGTCTCGGGCTCATCGCTTGCGACGACTCCGTTCATCGGCTCGAAAAGCATCCTTGTATGCGATGGTGCTCTTCCAGATTTTGGTATGGCGGTTGATCGCCTCTTTTTATGATGCTACCATGGTGGCGGTGGAGGACGATGGACAACGGTTCGGCGAGGCATGAGTTTCTCCAAGGTTAGAATTGTAATTCTACTTGCGGAGTTCTTTGTGCAAAACTGCTTGTCGGGCATGTTTGTCTTAGATATTGACCATATATATAATCTCTGGATTGTCTAATAAAATATATGGTTACTTAAGAAAACTTGCATTCCAAATGATGAAGATAACGATAAAAGATCGTGAGAGGCTGATATATTAGTTTGCAGGTAGGAGAGGATGATCCAGTCATCGGATGGTTTTCACCAAGGATGAGGATTGGGTCCAACAATATAATTGGGCCTATCTGCACCCATCATTCCCTTCCATTGATATGCTTTTGCAGTTTTGAGGCGGACCGGCAAACCGAAGTTCAAAGAGAGTCCATTCAATAAAAGGCCCAACAATGTTATCTGGCAACACCCATTTCATCTAAAGTTTTGTTTACATTGCATTTTATCCGGTATATTTTTTAAACGAGATAACAGTAATTTGAGATGAATATTAAAAAAAGGTAATTTGAGAAGAAGAACCGGAGGCGTAATTGAAAGAGTACGAGTTTGACGGAATATGATGTATTATTGAGCCTCATTGGCTAGTATATATCAACAAACGTACAATAAATTATCTTGAATTACGAGTCAAGTTAGGACTATACGTAAATAGATCCTAACTCTATCTAAACCACCATAACAGCCGTATATGCCAATACTCTAACACTTCCTCGTAGTTATAGTGATAGTATCATGAATAACAGGAACGTCGTGGACGGTCAGACTAGAGAAAAACCGAAGTAGAATTCAGTAGGATCAGACCCCCCTCCCCCCCTTCCCCCCGCCGCTTGAGCACCTCATCAACTTTCTCTATAGTCCAAGCATTCGCGTCGCGTCACGCCGTCACGACAATCCCGCTGCTACTGGGGGGTCTAAGCCTACTGGATTCTACTTCGGTTTCTCTCCAGTCTGACCGTTTACGACGTTTCTGTTGTTCACGACACTACTGCTATAACTGCGAGAGAGTGTTAGAGTATTAGACATATATGTTTATTATGGTAGTTTATATAGAGTTAGGATCTGTTTACATACAATCCTAACTTGACTTGTACTTTAAGATGATTCCCTATACACCTATATATACTCGCCCATGAGACTCAATAATACATCTATCATATTCTACCAAACTCATACTCTTTCAATGTATCAGACTAACTCGGTCCAAACCCTAGCCGCCGACACGCTTCCGCCGCGCCTCCCCCAGCGGATCGATCTCCATGATCTCCATCGGGGGACGCGCGACCCGTAGGAGGGTTTGTTCGTCGATCTGTGATAGGCTGCCCTGGTTAGTCTTTTCTGATCTTTAGATTAGTTTTTCTCTCCGTCGGTCGCTTGGTCGGTCTTCTTTTTTTATTTACCGACCATAGATCAGATTAAGTCGCCCACCGCCATCGTCCACTCATGCCTTTACTCCGACCATCAGCATCTACGGTCTACACCGTGCCTATGCGCCTACCTCATTCGCTGTCATGCTTGCCTCGTCAGGCTGTCGCGGTCTTATGGCAAGCTATCGCGCACCTCGGCCGCTGCTGCGCCTTTCTCGGGAGGCTGCCGCAGTTGTCCCCCTTGGATCGTCATCGTCGTCATCGTCCGGGATTTCACCGACAATGACGACATCGGCTCCGATCTACGCGTCGTCCACACCATGGTGCATATGACACATTGTTGGTCTGATCAACCGATCCCGCTCCTGTCTACGCCAAGCCCATCTCCGAGAACCCTCCTACCATCGATCGAGCTTCTAGTTGTTGTTGTGTCGCCCCTTCGGGCACAGCGCCGCCACCTTTAGTCCATGCTACCAGCTTCTAACGCGCCTTCCTTGGCGTATACGTCACTGGTGGTCTTCCAGCCACTGCACCGACTTGCGCCCTACAGCTATATCGCCTCATCGGGTCATTGCATCGCTACACGCAGTCTACATTGTCGTCCACGCATGGTCTTCGTCACGTCGGATTCTTCTTCGCCTACATTGAGTATCGCCGCCGCGCCAATCTGGGCGTTCGACACGACCACTCGAGGCCTCCATTGGTTTCTCCGCCTTCGAGTGTTAGAGTATTAGACATATGCAGTTGTTATGATAGTTTAGAGCGAGTTAGGATCTGTTTACGTACAATTCTAACTTGACTTGTACTCCAAGATGATCTCCTGTATGCCTATATATACTCGCTCATGAGGCTCAATAATACATCCATCATATTTTGCCAAACCCATACTCTTTTATGGTATCAGACTAAATCGGTACAAACCCTAGCCGCCGACTCGCTTCCTCCGCGCCGCCCCCGGTGGATCGATCTCCATGATCTCCGCCGGGGGCCACGTGACCCGTAGCATGGTTCGTTCGCTGATCCATGACCGGCTTTCCTGGTGAGTCTTTTCCAATCTCTAGATCGGTTTTTCTCTCCGTCAGTCGCTTGGTCGGTCTTCTTTTTTGGCCAAGCGACCGACAAGGAGAAAAACTAATCTAAAGATCGGAAAAGACTCACCAGGGCAGCCGATAACGGATAGACGAACGAACCCTGCTACGGGTCGCCTAGCCCCCGACGGAGATCATGGAGACCGGTCCGTCGGGGGCAACGCGGTGGAAGCGTGTCCGCGGCTAGGGTTTGGACTGATTTAGTCTGATACCATAAAAGAGTATGAGTTTGGCGAAATATGATGGATGTATTATTGAGCCTAATGAAAGATTATATATAGACGTACATGAGATTATCTTGTAGTACAGTCAAATTAGGACCGTTCGTAAATAGATCCTAACTCTACCTAAACTATCATAACAACCGTATATGCTTAATACTCTAACATGAAAAAGTATGGAGTTTGGCGAAATAGGATGGATATATTATTAGCCTCATAGAAAAGTACATATAGGCGTATAAATTAGGATAGGACCGTAAGTTATTGTTGCCGAATGCCGTTTTGGGTGCGCAGCTGAATGGACATAGGACCTGAACCTAATCACGTCACAATTTAACGTTTTGTCCTTGGAAAATTTGTAAGACGTTACTAATCCTAACCGGTGGTTTTGCACGTTTGGTGATCACTGGGTCTGCCACCTCTATTTCTTTCGCTTCGAAGAGGAAATTGTCAATATCGCCGGTTACTCTTTTACACAAACTAGTTGAATACCTGTGCATTGCAACGGTTTTTTTAAATGCGTTTTTAATTTCTTTGTGCTCCCACCTATAATAAAAATCGTTATATTTTTTATTTCACGAATATGCATGAAGTTGAATTTTCTATCATTGCCCTCCACCGCCATTCAACAACATTTAAGGTACGCTTACTTTGCATCTGGTTGTTTTGTACTACATCCTCCGTCCTCAGTCAAAACTAAAATTTTCAATGGTGACAATAGTTGTCACGGATCTTAATGTTATTAGTCGCATACATTACTTGAGTCATACAAACTGAGCTACACACATGCGAAGAAATGGGAATAAATGAGTAGAAAATTGCACAATGCAGTAACTAAATTTCTTTCTCGCATCCTCACTTCTGAGTCTATCAATGATCCGATCACAAGATGCTTGCAGGCTTAGTAGTAGCATATTTTAACGATTCTGTTGGCTCCATTTTATCTTGGCTTTGCCCATTGGCATCATCCCAAAAAAAGCAGCCAAACCTTGTGGACATGCAACCAGGGCCGGCTCTATATTTTGCAGGGCCCTGGGCCAAAGTTGATGGCAGGGCCCCCTAAGGCTAATGTATCTGCACATTTGAAAATATAGATATGTATCTACTTTTACTTGTAAAATATAAAAATTTAACATCCAATCACATATTCTTAGTCTAAGATGCCTATAAATAATTAGCAAGCATTTAAGCAATGTCATATTGCGATAGAAAGATGAAAATAGTACCAAAATAAAAAAAGTACTCCCTCTGATCCATATTACTTGTTGCGGAAATAGATGTATCTAGACATATTTTAGTGCTAGATACATCAATTTCAGCGATAGGTAATATGGATCAGAGGGATTAGTATTTCGTGCTAGTTTGATTACCTCAAATATGCGTCAATGCTTCACAAAAAAAGCTCCTTATGAACGTTTAGAGATGCAAAATCATTGTGTATAATCTCAAGATCAATCACAAAAAAAGTTTCTTCGAGCTTAGTTACGCTCATCCAAGGATATTTATTTCAATGAATAAACAGACAGGGGCGCACGGACAAGTAGGACTGTAAGGGAAAGTTAAAGGTGGATTGAGGCCACGAGGGGTAGAGGTGAGTAGAGTGATGTGTCGCAGATCACCGATTGGGTGAAATCCCTTATCTTTAGTTGTCGAAAAAAATCCCTTGCCTTTCTCCGTGGTTCAGGCGGTGGAGAAACTGTCGTAGACTCATCATGGATGCAGTTTGATCCCAGATAGCGTTGGCTAAGAGCCTATGATCAATTGTGTTGCTTGTCTAGTTGCGTGCAGTATACGTTTTTGTGTCAACTGGTCTTCCCAATTAGCCCACGTACCTTCTCTCTACGATATTTTCAGCCCAAAACAATACAACATATATACTTGTAGAGTCTAGAGGATGGGCCCCACGGCCATGGGCCCTAGGCACTTGCACAAGGCTGCCTAGGGTTAGAGACGGGCCTGCATGCAACAATGGTTTGATCCAGAAAAAATGTTGGACGGAACCTTCAATGAACACAATGAAACGGTATTAGGCCATAGCACATTATTCTTGTGGTATGTAGGGGAAGATCCATATAAACTTGATAAATTAGCCATAGAGAGGTGACCGGGACCTTAAAATTTGGCAGGGACAAAAAGAGAGGAATATTGAGGGAAATCACCTGCCAATCTATAACACCATCAAATTTTGCCTCTTGCGCGACGGCAGATATAGGTAAGTAACTCCAATTATGATGTTCTATATAGGATGAAATCGATCGAAAAATATCTCTCTTCCAAAAGATGAAGGATGGAGACGAATAGAGAGATCTGGACCTACACATGAAGGGATACCAATAGGCGTTGGTATCGACGAGAATCAGGAATGGGCTGTTGTAGGAGGCCCGGGATGTGGAAGACCTTCCAGGCTTGTCATCGACTTCATCCTACATACTTGTTGCCCGTCGCAATCTCCATATCACCTTTTTTCAGGGTGTAGCAACAGGTCCTCGGCCGCACGTCCTTGCTCTAGCGTTTAGCCACATAAAGCTGCCGCCCAATGTCTAGGCCAGAGCCACTGCCTGAGAGGGTGAGAGTCGAAGGGTTAGGGTTATCGGGAGGGACACGTTCCGTGAGAGGAAGGGGAAAATATGAACTTGCCTCGTGAGTAGGGATGCGGGAATCATGGAGATGTTGAAAGGGCAAATAGCCCTTATCTTGTATTTTGATTAACTATGACATCGGAGCTAGAGGATGGACTAATGTTTCTATTAGCTCTCTACAGGTGAGAATCTGCGGGTTGTTGGTGATAGGTGATGGGTGACCCCCCCCCCCCCCCCCCCCCCCATTCGTTTCTCTATGGAGAGTCGGTGTCATTGTTTATTATTCTCTCTTATTTACTCCTGAGTCAAATAGGAAACACCGCACTATTAAGAGGGGTGATCTCGATGTGCTCTTTGGCGATGTTCTACACCATATAAGCCTCTCATCATCCACCCACACACACCCGTTCGAATAAAGAGAGAAATCTGCCTTGAAAAATGAGTCTAAAGAAGTTACTGCGAAATCGGCAAAAGCGCCGCGGCGCCGGTGCTGTCGCCGGAATTTCCGGTCGCCACCGAAAATTCCCGGTGCACACCGATATGGCTTATAGAACATGTTTTCGGTTGTTCGCCGGGAATTCCGGTCGCCGCCGGGAATTCCGGTCGCCGCCGAAAATTCCGGCGTGGGGTCCGGTCGACCGGAGCTATCGCCGGAAATTCCGACGAGCAGCTCGGTCCAACCGTACTTGACATGGTTATACCCTACGGGTACGTGACCTCAGCATACCTGGTCCAGCCCAAGGAAGGCCCACAGCAGATGTACGCTGGCCCATGAAGATTTTCGGGTGGCCAAGGCCCATGACGCCATCGGATCCTTGGAGAGCAAGACTAGCGTAGATAGGAAATTCAAAGGGGTAAAACCCTAGAACTTGTAACCGACTAGAACTATGCCTGGGACCTGCCTAAGTCTATATAAAGGCCAGGAGGGCACGACCTAGATCTCTCGACTCATACTTCCGCATACACACTTCCACGCCAGATCGAATCTGCGCACCCCTGTAACCTTCGGTTCCGCCGTAATCAAGAGCAGACAAGCAGGAGTAGGGTTCTCCCTCCGGGGGCCTGAACCTGGGTAAATCTCGTGTCCCCTGGTTGCTTGTATGTTAACCGTTCCACGATCTCCAGCATCCCCATCTTCTCCAAAACCCAAGTCCATAACAATGGGCATTGACGAGTCGAAACCTCGTCAATTGGCGCCGTCTGTGGGAACTGGGGCTGGTGATTGTGCGGTCGTGACGGTCCCGACCCGATAGATCTACAACTCTGCGGCGACGGAGAGTCACCTCCTCTTCGGCGCTTTCGACTTCACCGCCCACTCGCCGGCCACCATGAAGGACTTCGAGCCCGTAGGCGACGGAATCGAAATCTTGTTCGGGAGCTTCTGCTTCCAGGTGGGGCAAACTGGCACCCTCCGCCTCCCTGAGCGGGTTCCCCTACCATCAATCAGGCCCGCTTCATGGGACCCACACCCCGTGCTACGCACAACATCATCAGCAGATGATTCCTATGACAGCAGCAGCTGCAACTCCGATCTGTGCGACCCGACATCAGATGCAGGGACCTACAGTTCCGGATCTGAAAGCTGCGGCAGCAGCGGACCGATCTACAAGCGCTACCAATGCGCCACAGTCATGCAGGAACAGCAAACGCCTAACCCGCCGCCCAACACAAACCCCAACCCGCAGGACAGAAACGGCAGAAACGGTGGGAACAGAAGAAGCCAATCCCCCCCCCCCCACCCGACGAGGAAAAAAAGGCCACGTCATCCGACTTAGCAAAGAAGGATGGGTCCAGGCACGCCGCGCCATAGCAGGCGACATATTCCTACCTGCAGACGCCTCACGTGAACTACTGATGGCATACCACTTCCTCCTCATCGAGGAGCACAAGAAGCAAGTCAAGATGCAGGAAACACTTGACAAACGCAACCAAGCAGCCTCTGAGTCCAGCACGCGACGAGTTGCGCTCTCCGTCATGGCCCCCGGCTCTAGCATGAACGAAAACCAAGGAAACAAGCACCGCTCTCGGGTGGAGAACATGGATACTCAGGAGCTCCGTGATGTGACCCGAACTCTCCATACATCGTTCATGGAGATGGATGCCGACGGCAACGTCATCCCGAAGACACCGCAAGCTGCGATCATGGCAGCTACTGCGTATCTCGCGGCCCACCCACCTCCGGAGGGGGACCCAAAAAGAGCCATGCATAAGTCCGCACTCACCAGACTCGGACTTGTCGGAGCTGCGCTCCACCAAGACGCTCCTGCGGAGCAGAAGAAGAAAACTCCGGCCAGGCGCGACCGGAGCCCAACCCCTTCATCCGAAGAGGAAGAGGAACACGACCTTCCTCGAAGGAAGAAGTGCTCGCGCCGCCATAAACGCGACTACGACGCCAGAGACGCTCTTACACGGCGCAAAATCGACAAAGCGCGAGCCAAACGTGCATGCTCGTCTGAATCCGAGATGGACGAAGACGAAGGAGAACTCTGTGGAGCCCGATGCTTCAGCAGATCTGTTCGGCGAACACAGATGCCACGCAATTTCAAGCTTCCTTTGGATACTCCGAAGTTCAACGTCACGCAAGATCCAAAAGCCTGGCTCAGTGACCATTTGTCATCCGTCAAGCTGCACGGCGGTAACAAAGAAACCGCCATGCAATGCCTACAGCTGCAGCTGACAGGCACGGCGCGGGTCTGGCTCAGCAGTCTATCATCAGGGTCCATCCAAAGCTGGGAGGAGCTAGCTTACAGCTTCATCCGAAATTTCAAGGGCACCAGCAAGAGGCCCGCCTCAATCGAAGAGTTGCGAGCCTGCACTCAGAGAACGGGCGAATCTATTCGCTCGTACATACTACGCTGGTCTAACACCAAGAACTCCGCAGCACACATCTCCGAAGAGAGGGCCATCGACGCCTTTAGGGACGGCGTCAAACGCCCAGATTTCAAGGAGGAACTTGGGCGCGTCAAGCCCAAAACACTCGACCACCTCATGGACATCGCCAACAGGTGGGCCGACGGCGAAGATTGCATTCACTGAGCACAATCGGATGAAGAGGACGACTACGGCCGAAGACGGGAACACCGCAGCAAGAGGAGATCGCGCGTCTACGACGATCGAGACTGACCCGACATGGTCGCGGCCGGCTACGCCGACCGTCGCAATGACAACAGCCGCAACAGTGGAGGATACCGCGGAAGAAACTTCCTCGACGGTGGACGCCCAGCACAGTCGTGGCAACGCCGCGACCGCGACACCGGACCCTCAGCATACGACAAACTTTCGGGTCCATGCACCATCCACTTCTACATCGACAAGCAGGATGGCAAAAACAAAGCTAGCCACATGCTCAAGGATTGCCGCGAGTTCCAGAAACTCAGCGAAAGCATGGTGCAGATGAGGCAACAAGCCCCAATCCCTGCGTTCGGAAACGCACTTGCGCAAGGTGAAATAGCACATGGAGCTCCTCCACCGCCGCCTATCGGAGGCCCAAACCAACCAGTCGCACCCGCACAGAACAACGCTGGGAACAGGTACCCCCCACCGAAAGGAGCACTAATGATGATCCAGAAGGGACGCCCCACGAATAGGGTGCAGAAGAAAATCACCCGACAAATCAACCTGGCCGTGGCAACCCCACCTACCATCCCTGAGTACCTCAGCGGATCAAAGTCCTGCATCACATTCACTCGTGCGGATCACCCTTGCCAGATCCCCCGCCCAGGTCATGCTGCCCTGGTGCTGGAGGCGCAGATCGGAGGTTTCGAGATGAGTCGCGTCTTCATGTACGGCGGCAGCGGCATCAACCTAATGTTCGCAAGCACTCTAGCAGCAATGCGGATCCCGCAATGCAGCCTGGAACAGTCAGACACAACGTTCCACGGCATCGTTCCAGGGAAGGGCATATTCCCCCTGGGCAAAATAGGGCTCGACGTCATCTTCGGGAAGCCGGACAACTTCCAGCAGGAGCGACTCGAATTTTAAGTGGTGGACTGGCCGTCACAATACCACGCCATCCTTGGGCGTGTAGCATTCGCAAGGTTCTTGGCTGTCCCACACTACGCATACCTGCTACTCAAGATGCCAGGGCCGAAGGGCGTCATCACAATCCATGGGAGCTTCACCCGATCGGACCAATGCGACAGGGATTTCAATAAAATCTCCCAGTCTTTCGGCATGCAAGACGAGCTCGTAAGGCTCCGTGAGGTGACGGACAATGGGGCACCTCCAGTCACAAGGAAAAATGCACCTGACATGTCTTTCGACTCCACCATCAACACAAAGAAGGTGCAGGTCCATCCGACGGATGCCTCCAAGACGGCCCTGATTGCCAACGACCTCAGCCCCGCATAGGAAGACGCGCTCGTCGAATTCCTCCGTGAGCGTTGGGAAATCTTCGCCTGGTGTCCTGCGGACATGCCAGGAGTTCCCAGGGAATTCGCCGAGCACGCACTCAACGTCTTTCCAGACACCAAGCCAGTCAAGCAGTCCATCCGGACACTGTCCGAGCCACGAGCCGAAGCTATCAGCAAGGAAATCAACAGACTACTCGCTGCAGACTTCATCAGGGAAATTAAAGAAAGCGAGTGGCTTGCAAACACAGTCATGGTCCCAAAGAAGGACACGGACATCCTGCGGATGTGCGTGGATTTCACGTCACTAAACAAGCATTGCCCAAAGGACCACTTCCCTCTTCCTCGGATCGATCAGATCATCGATTCGACTACAGGTTGTGAGAAACTCTCCTTCCTCGACGCCTACTCAGGCTATAACCAGATTCGACTCAAGGTCAAAGATCAGGAGAAAACGGTGTTTATTACACCGTTCGGAGTATTCTGCTACAACACAATGCCCTTTGGGCTAAAGAACGCAGGTGCTACGTACCAGCGATGCATGCAGGCCTGCCTCAAGGACCAGATCGGTCGCAACGTCCAAGTCTATGTTGACGACATAGTGATAAAAACCAAGGAGGCAGGAACACTTATCGACGATCTCCGCGAGACGTTCGACAACCTCGATCGCTACAGGATCAAGCTCAACCCCGAAAAGTGCGCCTTCGGCGTCCCATCGGGTCAGCTGCTTGGGTACTTCATCTCTCAGCGAGGGATCGAGGCTAACCCGAAGAAAATCAGAGCCATCATGGCGATGGAGAAGCCGAAAAACCTCAAAGGCGTCCAGCAGCTCGCAGGACGAATAGCGGTGCTAAGCAGATTCATCAACCGCATGGGCGAGAAGGCCTTACCATTTTACCAGCTGCTACGCAAAGCAGATAAATTCGAGTGGACGCCGGAAGCCAACGACGCATTCGAAAGCCTCAAGCGGCTACTCTCCACCTCGCCCGTCTTGGTCACGCCAAAAGAGCGCGAGCCTCTGCTGCTGTACATAGCAGCCACACACCAAGTGGTCAGCACTGTGCTAGTGGTCGAACGACCCGAAGAAGGCAAGACCCACGGGGTCCAGTGCCCAATCTACTACCTCAGCGAGGTACTGACACCAACAAAGCAGAGGTACCCTCACTACCAGAAGCTTTCCTACGGCGTGTTCATGACGGATCGGCGGCTGAGCCATTACTTCCTGGAGCACCAGGTGATGGTCGTCAACGAGGCACCCCTGAACAGCATCCTGAATAATCCAGAGGCCACAGGACGCGTGGCCCTGTGGGGCATGGAACTGTCACCCTTAGACATCGTCTACGAGAAGCGACTCGCAATCAAATCTCAAGTCCTTCCGGACTTCCTGGTACATTGGATGGAGCTGCAGCTGCCAGACACCCCAGACATGTCGCAGTCATGGACGATGCACTTCGCCGGCTCCAAGCGTGAAGCTGGAGCAGGAGCAGGGGTCATACTGACTTCCCCGCAAGGCGACAAGATGAAGTACGTCCTTCGGATGAAATTTCGAGCTTCTAATAATGAGGCCGAATACGAAGCCCTCATACACGGCATGAGGATGGCAAAAATCTGCGGCGCGACGCGCCTGGTAATCTATGGTGACTCCAACCTCGTCGTCCAGCAGACGATGAACGAGTGCGACGCACACGCTGAAAACATGATTGCGTACCGCGCTCTCTACAACGCACTCGAAGGAGAATTCGACGGCTGCGAACTTCGACACGTCGGAAGAGAAAGCAACGAGGAGGCCGATAGACTAGCCAACATCGGCTCCACCTGCGCAAAGGTGCCACCAGGTGTGTTCCTCGAACAGATCTGCGTGTCATCCATCAAGCGGAAATTCCCCAAGGGATCACCCGAAGAAGCATAACACTCGGGGCTACGCTGCCCGAAGGACATGAAGGACCCGAGAAACTGGACACAGAGGTCGCCATGGTAAACCTAATGCAGGTCATGGCAGTCGAAGAAACTTGGACGCGACCATACCTCTAGTTCTTGTTAAACGGAGAACTGCCTGACAGCCCGACAGATGCCCGGCGCATATCTCGTCGGTCAAAAGCTTTCACCACCATCAATGGCGAGTTGTACAAGCGCAGTATTACGGGTGTACTACAAAGGTGTGTCACCATCGGAGACGGGAAAGCCATCCTCCAAGACATCCACGAGGGCATCTGCGGCCATCACGCAGGCAGCCGCTCCCTAGTCGCCAAAGCTCTACGGGCCGGATTCTACTGGCCAACGGCCATGAGCGACGCAAAGGACATCGTCCGAAGATGCAACGGGTGCCAACGGTTCGCCGACAAACCGCACGCACCCGGGTCGGAGCTCAGACCCATACCTATAGCCTGGCCTTTTGCTCAATGGGGCCTCGACATGATCGGCAAACTGCCAAAGTCCTCGAAAGGGGGACATGTTTACCTCCTGGTCGCAGTCGATAAATTCACCAAGTGGATCGAGGCCATGCCGGTTACCAACCAGAAAGGCAAAACAGCCGTCAAGTTCTTCGAGTCCATTATCTACAGGTTCGGCGTACCGCACAGCATCATCACCGACAATGGATCGAACTTCATCTCCAAGGAGTTCCAGGACTTCTGCGAAGGCCTTGGGATCAACATCACGTACGCCTCAGTGGCACACCCGCAAACGAACGGGCAAGTGGAAAAGGCCAACGGCCTAATCGGCGCTGGTATCAAGAAGCGCCTCATGAGTCCACTCGAACGGAAAGCTGGAGCCTGGACGAAAGAGCTACCATCCGTCCTGTGGAGCTTACGGACTACGCCAAATAGCTCCACCGGCTACACGTCGTTCTTCATGGTGCACGGAGCTGAGGCTGTGCTACCAGCTGAAGTACGCCACCAGGCCCCTCGGGTCGTCGCTTACAGCGAAGCCGAGTCCACGGCTGCACTCGAAGACGCTGCCGACACACTCGACGAAGCAAGAGACATAGCAGCAGCTCGATCAGCGGTGTACCAGCAGAGTCTCCGCAACTACCACAGCCGCCGGCTTCGCCCCAGGTCCTTCGTCGAAGGAGACTTCGTCTTGCGACTCAATCAAGAGCGACCGACGAAATTTGAGTCACCATGGGAAGGACCCTACGTCATCACCGAAGTCATCCCAGGTGGCGCCTATCGCCTCAAGCACGTGGAGTCTGGAGTCGCATACTCCAACCCATGGAACATCGCGCACTTGCGGCGATTCTACCCCTAGCTACCTATCCCTTTACTTTCAATAAGGCTTTTTCAGCCAAGGCTATTCAACCAAACAATGTACTTCCTCCATTACGATATAAATAAAAGCTAAGTGTCTCGCCCCAAACTCCCGTTCATTATTTGCAACTTTACTTTATGCTACAAACGCACTCGGGGGCTCCCCCCACCTCACGATTTCGTCGACTGAGGATCACGCGTGTACACCTGAGTAGCTGACAACGTCAGGCAAACGAAAAGGACACGTACTCAAACAAAGCACTGCGTGCTTACAGCAAACAAACCTTTACAACAAAGGGCACAACACGCCCAGTCGAAATATACAAATTTTACATCCATCTCTTTTACAGATACTACCTATTCTGAAGAATAACCTGAGCACGCTGCTCAAACAAATCTACAACCTGTTCGGCATACTGCCTTACAGCTGCGTAATGTGGACGCATGTCCCACTCATCACCATCCGGCCGAGGAGGCGGCCCAGCCGCCACTACAGACAAATCTACATCAGGCCGATGCAGCCTCACAAGAGACAAAGCAGCCTTGACTCCGGCGACGAGCTGTTGCTGCACCAACTCCTTGACATTGCTCACGCTCCGAAACTTCGACAGAAGACCCGCCAGGCTCGTCGGTATGGCATCCAAAGGAAACATGACGTGCAACACCGAGGAAAGCGACGTCTGCACTTGGCGAAGCACCCGCGAAACCTGGTGCACATGATCCTGCACCGTCGCCAGAGCCATGGCACGGTCACGATCCATCCAGAAGAAGCCACCGGCATCCATATCCTGCTGATTCAAGCAATTGACCCGAACGGCGACACGCTCTTTCTCTTCTCTTAGAGCAAGGTTAGCACCTGCGACGATCGTACAAAATAAAGGGCAAGGTCAGCAGGCTCATTCGAAGAACTGAGCTACAGCTCAAAATAAAGAACAACTTACATTGAAGCTGCTCAGATAGCCGAAGTAGTTCCGTCATCAAGTACTCCTCTCTGGATGCACCGCGATCCGCCTTGGACTTCCAAACATCGGCGTGACCTCGCAACCCAAGCAACTCCCTCTCAAGACTACGAACACGGTCCCGGAGGAAACCGAGTTGCGAAGGATCATCCAACGATGGCCGCAGCTGCGCTGCAGGCGTGGTGTCAATAGGGTCAGCACCCGAAGGAACCTAGAACAGCAGAAAAGCAAAGGGACACAAACATTCAGACAGTGGTAGAGCACAACTCAGAATAATTCATTAAGCATATAAAGGCCACTACGTGGCACAAGGATTGTGTTCCTCAAAATATTTACAGCAAAAGCAAACTACAAACTATCCTACATCTACAACGCCTAAGACGCGGCACCCTACGTCGCCTCGGAGTCGGACTGCCTAGCCTTGGCCTCCCCCTGCTGCCGCAGCGCATACTCAGACAACAAATCAATGAGCTTTGGCCCATATCGCTTGCAGCGAGCAGAGTAGGCAGCAAAAGCTACCTCGGATCCATCTGCGGTCGTCCGCATCCGGGAGGTGATCTGGGGCAGGTCCAGCTCCGCTCCAGCCGCCAAGGCCATCGCCAGCCCGACGGACGCGCCGATGCCCTTCTGCTTGCGCTTGTATGCCGCAGGCGCTTCGGCTGACAAAGCCTCCACCAGAGCATCCACATCATCAAGGGCCGCGCCCTTAGGGACAAGCTCCTTGTAGAAGTGGCCAAGGACCTCCTTCGCCTTGGCAAGGGAGCTGACGACGGTGCTGCAATGATCTTCGACCGCTGCAGTAGCATCATCTAGAGCACTCCCATGCTCCAAAGCGCCTCGGTCAAACTCGATGCCTGCGGCATCTGAGACAAAAAAAAAGAGAAGAAATGAAGAAAGCAACACAGAAGAAAGCAAGAAAACGGGAAGAAAGAAGCACCAATACAACACTCACCCGAAACAGCCTTGGCAGCAGCCATGAGCTTGCCTGCCACCTCTCTCTCGTGCGCAGCCGCAACAGTGGCCAGCTGCTCCTCACGGTCCGCGGCCTCCTGCTGCAGACGCTCCTTCGCTTCGGCTGCCTTAGTCAGCTCCAGCTCGAGGCGTTCCTTCGCACCAACGGCGGACTCGGCCTTCTTCTCCGATTAACCAAGGCTCTTTTTGAGAGCATCGACCTCACGGAGAGAAGTATTATGCTCCTCTGCATTCAAAACAAGCAAACGTCAGAGAGCGGGACCAGAATAAATAAAAGAAGCACCAAAAGCAAACACGTACCTTGAAGCTGTCGGAGGTTAGCCTCCAGCACCAGGTGCTCCTGCACCAGCCGCTTGGCCTCCTGCACAAAAGGCTGCAGAAAAAGAAACACCAGTAAGGAAAAAGGACTTGGGGGCTGCGCCCAACATTAAGGAATAAAACCAAAACTCGAACACGAAGACACTTGGGGGATCCCCCCCTCCCCCGAAGATTCGAAAAATAACAAGACACGAAATTTTTCATACACCCGGGGCTCCCCCCGTGGTACTAAGCAGAGGTACTTACATGCTCTGATGGCGACTCCGAAGACCCGCTGGCAAAATTCTGAGGCGCAACCACCTGCACCTCCTGCAGAGGAGGATCAGGAGCGGCGCCCCTTGATGTTGCCACCGTTTGAGGAGGAGGAGACGCAACTTTCGACTCCCCCATAATCTCCCGAGCACCATCGCTAGAGGAGTCGTGGGAGGAATGCCTGCATACGAAACAATCAGCACAAGTACAAAGTCAACAAGAAAAGGGGGACAGTAGTATAATAAGAAACTTACGAGCCCAGCGAGCTCAGGTCGAAGACAGGAGGAGTCCTTCGGGCTCTCTTCTCCTCCTTCTTCTCCTCCTTTTTCTCTTCCTTCTTTTCTTCCTTCTTCCGCTTCGCTGGCGGGTGCGGTGCTACAGCCCGCACAGGAATGGCAGGAATGGGATAGGAAGAATCTCCATGCCCGTCACTATGACGCTCAAGGCCCAGAGGGTTTCTGGGAGTCGGAGGAGTCGAGGCATCCGAAGACTCGCTGGAGCTCCGTGACCGTTTGCCTGTATGGTCCTCACTCGACTCGTCGGCAACTTCCGCCGGAGATCGCGCCGACGGCAGCTCAGACACGGAATCCACCACGTCATTATCCGGGGCATTCGGATATTTTTCAGGCAATGGCGGTACCATGCCCGGCACCTTGAAGCTCTGCAAAACCAGAAGGAACTTTGTTAGCAAGCAAAGGAAAATAAATACGCAGTCGACAAAAAGCGCTACGCGCACAAATCTACACCTGTGGAACATCCAACGCCGAAGAAAACGGCGGAGTCAGCGACTTCCCCGGGATTTCCTCTCCGGCCTTGAACTTCAGCAGCGAGCGAAGGGTCCTGTCAAGATCCCCCTCGGAGATTCTCAGCCGAAACTCTCGTCAGATCACGACGCCCAGAATAAAGAAACATCGGGTGCGCCCTCTCTTGGAGAGGCTGCACCCGACGCTCGAGAAACGTCCGGATGATGTCCATGCCGTTCACTTCCTTCTCCGGAATCAGCTGGAGATCCTCCACCCGACGGTAAAGGGCCTCTATCTCCGCCACCTCGCTATCCAAGATTTTGTTTTTCCAAGACCTTTTCGGCTCAATCTTTTGGGAGGGGTCAAAAGGAACAAGGCCAAAATCTTGGCCAGGCACTACGGAGTCGCGGATATAAAACCATCGCCTCCGCCAGTACTGGACAGATTCGGACATGGAGAAGGAAAAGAAAAGAAGACTGGGACTAAGGGAGATGATGCAACCCCCAATGGGATACACACCATCCAAACCAGACTGCCTCTTCACGGAATAAAGTTTCCGGAAGAGGCCAAAGTGCGGCTCAATGCTGAGCCAGCACTCGCAAAAAGTGATGAAGCAAGCAATGTGGAGAAGAGAATTGGGAGACAGATGATGAAGCTGAATGCCATAGAGAAAAAGCAGTCCACGGAGGAAGTTGTGGACTGGAAAAGAAAACCCACGCATAACGAAGGCGAGAAACATAACCTGATACCCAGCTGGGGGACGGGGGATTACCTCATTGCCGGGGAGTCTGACGGCCTCCCTATCTTGCGGGATCAAACCCCGCTCGCGAAGCTTGCGGAGATCACTCTCCCGCGTCTCTGATCGCCGCCAGCCACCATCGGTGACACGGGTAGCGGTGGCGCCTTTCTTTCCTCCGGCGGCGCTGGTTCCAACTGCAGATGACGATTTCTTCGGTTTCCCCATCGCGTTGCGGCGGCGCCGGCGGTGAAAGCGCAGAAAGGAAGATGGAAATGTGGAAGGAAATCCCAGCGCGCAGCAAGAATCGCTAGAGCACAAGGAGGCAGTGAAAACAAGAACTGATGCGGTGAAAATAAACTGCAGCTTTCCCCAATGATTATAACGACGAAGACGACGCACGGCAGCCGTCCATCCAGAAGACCTAACGCCAACGGCAGATCTGACCATACACGTGTCAGCATCACAACGAACCATCGTTACCACGCCGTCCACTACGCGCGGAATCGAGGCGACGCCATAATTATCTCCACGCCGCACGTGACCGGTCAATTCAAGGTCAGCAAGTGGGACCCACGTTCGTCCAGTCAAGTCATCTCTGGCGTAGCAGACGCTTGAGGTCATTGATCGTCAGCACTGATGTCATCAAAAGCTATACTAGCATCAACTACAATTCTTCGGCTCCACAGCTAAGAGTACTAACTCGAATCTTTGATTCGACTAAATACTCGGGGGCTACTCCTATCAGGAGCGCTGGCCGCGCACCCGAAAGACGGATAAAGACAAAATATTTCTTCGAGTCCTACATCGAGTCTACGACTCCACTACGGACTCGGGGGCTACTCCCATAGGGAGGATGGATTTAAGCATCCGAAAATTTTTGTGTCCTACGGACTTACAAAATAAACAAAGTACTTGAACTAAAGTCTCCGCTCGAGTCTACGACTCGAACAGACACTCGGGGGCTACTCCCATAGGGAGCGTTGGTCGCGCACCCTATGAAATATTCGACTGTGATCTTTCGGATCCGCATGCAAAAACTTTTCGGCAACTCTGCCCCAACAAAACGCTGAGTGAGCAACAATCTCCTTGGCCACCCGAAGCACCTCCGCGGTGACAAACATTCGGATGCTGTGTCTGCGACACAAAGATAAGATCTACAGATAACATCTGATGGCCTGGCAACGCACACGACTACGCTCTGCTAGTAAAAACCCGCGCTAACAGGTGCGACGAAAAATCCCGACGGACGCGTTGGGTACACCAATTAAAATCACTGGAATTCCACTCCTGTAAGTGTGCTGCGGCCTGAGTCGAATTACGCCAGCATATGTTCCGGGTTCGAGTTAAGGGACTCGAACCTGAGGAAGATCGTGTTGTTTCGTCCTAAGACAATTAACTGACCCTGATCCGTCGGGTGAGTCAGGCACACGCATCAACAATCCCTACACACATACTGTTAATACATAGTTGCACCCGAAGGATTGAAGAGTCCTCAGCCGAATCTATGATTCGACTGATCACTCGGGGGCTACTGACATGGTTATACCCTACGGGTACGTGACCTCAGCATACCTGGTCCAGCCCAAGGAAGGCCCACAGCAGATGTACCCTGGCCCATGAAGATTTTTGGGTGGCCAAGGCCCATGACGCCTTCGGATCCTTGGAGAGGAAGACTAGCGTAGATAGGAAATTCAAAGGGGTAAAACCCTAGAACTTGTAACCGAATAGGACTATGCCCGGGACCTGCCTAAGTCTATATAAAGTCCAGGAGGGCACGACTTAGATCTCTCGACTCATACTTCCGCATACACACCTCCACGCCAGATCGAATCTGCGCACCCCTGTAACCTTCGGTTCCACCGTAATCAAGAGCAGACAAGCAGGAGTAGGGTTTTCCCTCCGGGGGCCTGAACCTGGGTAAATCTCGTGTCCCCTGGTTGCTTGTCTGTTAACCGTTCCACGATCTCCAGCATCCCCATCTTCTCCAAAACCCAAGTCCATAACAATGGGCATTGACGAGTCGAAACCTCGTCAGTACTTATTGTCGGTTCTGTCGCAGTAACCTCCAAACGGCTCTTTTTTCCCTCACACTATATATACCCCTTTATTCTCCACTGTGAGGTTAGGAATTTGAGCTAACATTTCATTTCTTGAAGCTCTCTCTCTCTCTCTCCCCCATTGTTGAAACACAAAAGCTTGAGGATCTCCCATTCTACCCAACCAAATCCAAATCCCTTTGGTAGAAAGGAAGAGGAGGTCCCGGTCTACGTTTCCACCAAGCCAAAGTTCATTCCCCCTTGAGTTCATCGAGTTAGCTTGTTACTCTTGGGTTTGTGGGAAACCCTAGGCGGCTAGGGTCGCCCGGAGGCATTCGGCTTGTGATTTGCTCCGTGGAAAGTTTGTGAGGGTTTGGAGACTACCTTAAAGTCTACCATGAGTAAGTGAGCTATTACTTCGTGGGATAGGCTCGGAGAAGAAGGTGAGCCTTCATGGCGCGTGAGGAATCCTTCGTGGAACCTCACACCTCTCCAACGTGACGTAGCCCCCTTCCCAAAGGTGGTGAACACGGGAATACATCTTCGTCTGCGTGCTTCGGTTATTCCTTAACTGATATCTTACTTCTGTTGCTTATCTTGTGATAGCCTTCGAGCTTGAAGTATCTTGTACATCATCTAGGTTGCCTCACCTAGTTTGCATTTAGGCTCACTTATATTCCGCAAAGCCTAAAACTTGCAAAAGGTTATAAATAATTTTGTAGAAACCTATTCACCCCCCCTCTAGGTTAACCATCTTACACTTTCAATTGGTATCAGAGCCAAGGGCTCTTTTAAGGGCTTTACCGCCTAAGAGAAAAGATGGTTTTCTCCGATGATGAGGAGGAAAAAACTTATTCGGTCAAGGAGCTTCGTGAAATCTTATCCAAGGGTTCCCTTGAAAAGGCCAAGGCAGATTCTGATCTCCTTGTTCGAATGAGTTACCTAGAAGGACAACTTAAGGCCATTGGCGATGGGGCTTTTCTTGGTAATCCATTGGTAGTACCTCAAGGGAGACCAATGGACATCGAGAAGGATAAGGATGCCGAGTCCGCTCATGAGGGCGGCTCGTCAAAAACTTCCACGCCCCCTAATCAATTCCCTTATGTTTATCCTAAGCAAAAGAACATCATGCCTCATATTAATGGTTTGGGCCCTGCACCTCATTATGATGGAACTCATTTCTCTCATTGGGAAGATTCTATGGAATCTCATCTTCGCAGCTGTAGCGTTGAGCTTTGGGAGATTGTATGCACCGGCTTCCACCCTCATGATCCCAACAACCTCACCCCGGGAGAGTACTACGACCGCTAACTAAATGCAACAGCTTGTGACAATATAAGGAGTGCCATTCACCGCACTCTCCATGATCACGTCAGCGACATCCCCACCGCAAAGGATCTTTGGGATAGGATTGTCATTCTCCAAGAGGGAACCTCTCTTATCCAAAAATCCAAGTATGAAGCTGCCAAGTCTGAGATGAACATGTTCATGAACCATGATGGTGAGACTATCGCTGAAGCATACAAGAGACTCGTTGCCCTCCATGTGAAGATTGGTGGCCTTGGGTATGAGAAGTATGATGATGGATTCAATTTTAATGATGAACTTATCAAGTCCAAGATTTTCTCCATGATCGCGGTCACCGACAATAAGCTTGCCTTGAACTTGCAACTCCTTGATAGAGCTAATCAATTCACTCCTGATGATCTAGTCTCTTATCTAGTTGCCACGGATAACTTGCGGATGAAGGACAAAAGATCAAGGAGATCAACCGTGATATCGGGTCTTCCCACTCTCTAGCTTTAAAGGCCAAGCAAGTGCAAGAAGACGTTGCTAGTGATGAAGATAGCGATGTTGATGGAGTTGATGATATGCTCTCTCAACTTGCTCTCTTCACCAAGAACATGAAGTTTCGAAGAAGGAGAAGCTCAATGGGATCAAGTGAGAAGAAGAGGACGTGCTACAATTGTGAGGAGGCAACCCATTTTGCCAACAAGTGTCCTTATGAGAAGAGGCTTGACAAGCCTAAGTATGAAGAAGGTGCCAAACCAAGATTGAAGCCCAACCCCATCAATGAAAGATACAAGAGGAACAATAGGCGTGATGGTAAGGGCTTCCTAGGCCAAGAATACATATCCGACAATGAGGAAGAGGATGAAGAGAAGGTGGTTGGAGTGGCCGGTTTGGCCTTTGCCAAACCCGGGTCTCTCTTCACCTATGACTACTCCAAGGACTACATCGAGAGTTATCCTATTCCCAAGATCACCGGTTCTTGTCTTATGGCAAGAAGCTCCAAGGTAATTGTCTCTCCTCCATCCCTATCTAGTGTCTTGGATGATCTTGAGAGTGACCATGATAGTGATAGTGATAGTGATAATGATGAATTTGGTAAAGAATATATAAAAGAAATGTATGCTATCATGAAGTCTCTTCCTCCCATTGCTCGTGCTAGAGTCAAGCAATTAATGGTACTTGTTAGCTCACGCGATGAGACCATTGATAGCTTGGAATCTCATATTGATGATGAGAAACGAAGATTCAATCTTCTTGAGCAAGAGCTTTGTGAGGAAAAGAATAGCAATTCTTTTCTTAAACTACAAATTGAAATCTTTGAAATTGATAAAGCAAAAGACATGGACACTATTGATAGGGCTAACTCATTCTCTCAAGAGCTTGATGCCTCAAAGAAAGAGCTTGAAGTTGCTCATGCTTCTCTTACCAAGTACCTTGAGCACCTTGAGAAGGCTAGTTTGCTTGTCAAGCGTGAGCTCATAAAACTTGGAGAGAACCATGATCAACTTCGGGTGTCCTATGAGAAAGCTCTTGGTACATTGAAGGATCCAATTATAGTTGAAAATCATTCTTTTACCTCTAACTATACCTTTGATCAAGCTCACCTCATTGAGGAAAATAAGAAGTTGAAAGAGCAACTTGAGAAAGAGCGCCGTGCACCTACCTCCAAGGGAAAGATCCTAGATGAGATTTTATCCCGTCAAAAGACGAGAGTTTCCAAGTAAGGTGTCGGTTTTGATCCAAAGAACAACACAAGCAATGCCATTCCACCGAAGAAGATAACCTTTGTGAAGGAAGGTGACAAGGTGGTTGACCGGGTCAAAAATAATGTGGTGAATGGGGGAGCCATGAGGGGAAATCCCAATCACAAGTATGCTGGAAAGTCTAATCCTTCCTATGTGCTATGTAAGGGCACTCAAGGAAATGTATATGCCAAATATGATGGCCCTTGAAATGGTTATGCTTATAGGTGGTACTCAATTTGGGTACCTAAGGATCTTGTTGCTAATTCTAGGGGACCCATTACTCAATGGGTTCCTAAATCAAAGAATTGATTTTGTAGGGTTATGCCTCCGGTGGATCAAAATGGGTGTTTGATAGTGGATGCACCAATCACATGACCGGAGGTAGGAGTGGGCTTGACCAATTAATTCACGATGTCAACTCAACGTCAAGCATCACTTTTGGAGATAACTCAAAAGGAAAGGTTCTTGGTTATGGTAAGTTGGTAATTTCTAAGGTTTTGACTCTTGAGACCGTCCTACATGTTGAAAACCTTGGTTACAACTTGCTTTCTATTAAACATCTCGCGGATGCCGGCTATGACTCCTATTTCTCTAGAACTTTTGTGACGGTCTTTAGGGGTGATGATCTCAGCTTGGTTCTCATTGGACACGTGGAAGATGACCTTTATGTGGTCGACCTCTCGAAAGAGAGCCAATATCTTCCTACATGTCTAATGGCCAAGGCTGACAAGGGATGGCTTTGGCATCGTCGCCTAGGCCATGTCAACATGAGAAATCTCAATCTCCTCCTAAAGGGTGAACATATTCTTGGACTAACCGGTATCTCCTTTGAGAAAGATCGTGTGTGTAGTGCTTGCATTTCAGGGAAGCAAATTGGAAAGCATCATCCTTTTGTTACCATGGTGTCCACGTCAAGACCCTTGGAAATGCTCCATATGGATCTCTTCGAGCCTTCGACATATGACTCTCTTGGCGGAAAAAGATATGGTCTTGTCATTTTTGATGATTACTCAAGATATACTTGGGTCCTTCTTCTCAAGACGAAGGATGAGACTTTCAAGGAATTCATGATCTTCGCCAAGCAAGCTCAACGCACTCATGGAGTGGAGATCAAGACTATTAGAACCGACAACGGCAACGAGTTCAAGAATTACACCATGCAAGAATTTGTTGAAGATGAGGGGATCAAGCATGAATTCTTAGCTCCTTATACCCCTCAACAAAATGGAGTTGTTGAAAGGAAGAACTGGACAATCATTGAGATGGCAAGAACAATGTTGAGTGAATTCAAGTCCCCTCACAATTTTTGGGGAGAAGCTATTGCTACCGTGGTCCACTACACGAACTGGCTCTTCCTCCATGCTCCCTTTGACATGACTCCATATGAGATTCTCAGAAGTAAGAATCCCAATGTCAACTACTTCCGTGTCTTTGGATGCAAGTGTCTCATCAAGAACAAAAAGGAAAAGCTCGGTAAATTCGAATCTAGAACTATAGAGGGTATTTTTGTTGGTTATGCGGAAAACTCTCATGCCTATAGATACTACAAAAATACTAATGGTTGTGTTGAAGTATCTTGTGACATGGAGTTTTTGGAGAATAATGCTCCCTATGAGGGGCAAGTTTCTTCTCGTGATGTAGGAGATGGTGATTCTTCTCAAGTCATCAAGTTGATGGGTATTGGGCACATCTTGCCTACCGAGTCTCACATTCATGTTCAACAAGATGATGGGGGAGAATCAAGCTCAACTCAAGAAGAGCCGAGCTCTACCCAAGTTGAGCCATCAAATGCATCACAAGATCAACATCTCTCTCATGATGCCTTGCAAACCGAAGAACAAGAACCAAGCCCTCAAACCTTCGAGCAAGACCAAGTAGAAGATCAACCTCCATCTCAAGGCCAAGCTCAAGATGGTGTCAATGATCAAGGCCCCTCAAAATATGAATTTGTTGATCATGAAGGCACAATTCGGAAGATTAAGGCCGCCTCCATTGCAAGTGGACTACAAGTCAAAAATATCCTTGGAAGCATATCAAGAGGGATCGAGACCCGTGCCAAGAAGAAGAACCTCACAACATTTTGTGGGCATCATGCCTTTGTGTCCAACTTTGAGCCCCTTAAGGTTCATGAGGCTTTGGAGGATCCGGATTGGGTCATTGCCATGCAAGAAGAACTCGAGTGTTTCACCCGCAATGAAGTATGGTCTCTAGTGGAGAGGCCTAAAGATCATCGCATCAATGTCATTGGGACCAAGTGGGTGTTCAAGAACAAGCAAGATGAGAATGGGGTCGTCACAAGAAAAAAACCAAGGTTAGTGGCGCAAGGGTATGCCCAAATAGAAGGTATTGACTATGAGGACACCTTTTCACCCGTTGCTCGTCTTGAAGCTATTCGTCTCTTGCTTGCTTATGCATCTTTCCATAACTTCAAGCTTTATCAAATGGATGTGAAAAGTGCATTTCTTAATGGTCCCTTGAAATAGGTTGCATATGTAGCTCAACCCCCGGGTTTTGAAAACACACGCTATCCCAACCATGTGTATCTACTCCATAAGGCTCTCTACGGACTAAAGCAAGCTCCTCGTGCTTGGTATGAGCACCTTAGGGATTTTCTACTCATGGATGGGTTTAGCGTGGGTAAGGTCGATTCCACCCTTTTCACCAAACAGGTTAAAGGGGGTGGCTTATTTATTGTTCAAATATATGTTGATGATATTATCTTTGGTGGAACTAAAGAATCTCATAACAAAGCTTTTGCCAAGTTGATGACTATGAAATTTAGGATGTCCATGATGGGGGAGTTGAAGTTCTTTCTAGGCTTCATCATAAAGCAACTTCCTCATGGCACTTTCATCTCTCAAGAGAAGTACATTAAGGATATGATCAATAAGTTTGAGATGGCAAAGACTAATCCCATGAAGACACCCATGCCACTAAATGGTCAACTTGGCCTTGGAGTTGGTGAGAAGGACATGGATCAAAAGGTATATCGTTCTATGATTGGTTCCTTGCTCTACCTTTGTGCTTCTAGGCCGAATATCATGTTAAGTGTTGGAATGTGTGCTTGTTTTCAATCCGCTCCCAAGGAGTGCCACTTGATGGCGGTCAAACGGATTTTTAGGTACCTTGTTCTCACTCCTACTCTCGGGCTTTGGTATCCAAAGGGGTCAACCTTTGAGCTTGTTGGCTATTCGGATGCCGATTGGGAAAGTGATAAGGTTGACCGAAAATCAACCTCCGGGGCTTGCCAATTCATTGGAAGGTCGTTGGTGAGTTGGTCTTCCAAGAAACAAAACTCCACAGCCCTATCCACCGCCGAAGCCGAATACATATCCGCGACATCTTGTTGTGATCAATTGATATGGATGAGGCAAACCTTGAATGACTATGGTGTGTCTCTTGGTACAGTGCCTCTTCTATGTGACAATGAAAGTGCAATAAAGATCGCCAACAACCCCGTCCAACATTGACGCACCAAACATATTGACATTCGCCACCACTTCCTACGTGACCATGTCGCAAATGGTGATATCAACCTCACTCATGTGGGTACGATGTTCCAATTGGCCAATATCTTCACGAAGCCTTTGGATGAAGCCCGGTTTGTCATGTTGAGGCAAGAACTCGGTATCCTAGATCCCCAAAACTTGGATTGATTTGCTTCTTGCACTATATTATTGCTATTAACATGCTATGTAGCTTAGTTGCGCAGCACATGTAGGGATGGTCATTTTACCATATCTTGGTTTGATGCTTACCTATGTGTGCAACATAAATTGATCTCGTGTCATGATATGGGTCCAAGCATCTATCTTTGAGGCGCCATGACATGTGTGCTTAAACATAGGGGGAGAAATCCTCCGCCAAATGGTCGGTTTTGTGTATTGGATACATTGTTGCTTCAAGCTAAATCCTTTGTCCATGGTCGCTCGTTGTTTTTTATTTGTTTTTATGACCTTGCCTTGTGGACAGTGCTCTCTCTGGTCTTCATTTGAATCTTGTGTATATGCTCATATGACCCGTCACAATTTTTCCTCTCCAAATCATCAAACACACTCTTTCGTAGCTTTCAAAAAAAAATCGGCAAAATTTTCGGTTCGCCGGCCTAGGGACCGAAATTTCCGGCGGCCGCCGAAATTTCCGGCAGCCAACCGAAAACCCTTACAGAACATGTTTTCGGTTTGCTGCCGAAAATTTCGGTCGTCACCGGTATTTCCGGTCGCCCGGTCCGTTCGCCGATTCACTCGCCGGAATTTCTGGCGTAGGAGCCGGTCGGACCGGACTTATTGCCGATTTTTTTTTGGAGTGGGTATTTAAAGCCCGCGCGTGGGGCAGTTCCTTCCTCTTCCTTTCTTTCTTCCCCACGCCCCTCCCTCCTCCATGGACGCCGCCTCAAGCTTCCCCACCCCCATAGGCCCTTCCATCCACCCAAAACCCTCCCCACTCCACAAAGTTGTAGATCGGGCCTCTACAAGACTTTTC
This sequence comes from Avena atlantica, assembly GCA_910589765.1. Classification (NCBI taxonomy): domain Eukaryota; kingdom Viridiplantae; phylum Streptophyta; class Magnoliopsida; order Poales; family Poaceae; genus Avena; species Avena atlantica. Next base: position 161,255,348 of record OU342739.1, on the reverse strand, counting down.
ACCGAAGTTTTTGCTCTCTCCTTGCACGCATTGGGAGATCGGGGAGTGCTTCCCCACCTTCTTGTGTGGAGCTTTCTTCATGCCTCTCCTTGGCAAGGGAAGGGGCATGGCTTCGTCTTCGCCATCCCATGGTATCTTTGCTCTTTCCTCTCTCCTTTCCCGTGTTTTTGTTTGTTATTTATGGTGAAACCCTAGCCTTCATGTCTTATGATCCCTTAGTTCTCTCTACCCCCCAGTAGAGTAACTCGGCTCGCATCACCCTTGTTTCACCCACTATTCCCCCTCGTAATGTTGTTTGTTCAAGTACTAAGTCATGGCTAGTTTCACGGTCGCTTGCCCAAAATTTCCGGTCCCAGGCCCGATCGTGCCGACCCCGCCGCAGGAATTTCCGGTCACCGTTCCGGTCGACCGACCTGCTCGCCGGAATTTTCGGTCGAGCGTTCGGTCCGCCGGACCCGTCGCCGATAATTCCGGCGACAGGGCCGGTTCAGCCGGACCTGGCGCCGAAATTTTTCTTTCGCCCGTTTCTCTGTCCATGCGCTTGCTCAACCGTCCTTATGTGTTCTTGTGAGCTCCTCTATGGCATATACACTCATTTGTTCTTCTTTGCCTTACGTTCTTGTGTGCTTCCTGTGCAGAGTCTGAACACAACGACTTTGAGCCCGACATCAGCAAAAATAGGAAGCTCACTATTAAACGGCCTCCTCCTCCTCCTCGCCTCACTCAGCATCAGCTAGAGAAAGCTGCTCTCACAGGGGGTTCTGGATCTGCTAGTGGCCAGAAGAAGAAAGCCTCTGCTAGAAGGTCCGCTATGAAAGGCAGTCCAATCTTGGTCCTACTGAAGAAGAAAATCCTCCCAACTACAATACTGTCTCAGATATCACCGTGAATCAATGGCGGGACTTAAGGAGGCAGAATGCATACCGCTTTACCAACCGCACTTATCAAGGGGCTGACAAGATGTTCTGGACTGACACCCATAAGTGCTTTTGGGATGACTTTTACAATGAGCCATCTCGTATGCGGCGGGGTTTCTTTGTTCCTCCCAGGTATCTCAATGAGGACCACTATGCTCATTACCTCTCCTCCGATTTCGAGCATGTGGATGTGTCCCTGAAGCAGATGGATGTCTTTGCTATTGCTACAATCAAGGTCAAGCTAATGCCTGATATCATTCCCCAGTTCTTCTGCACAGCTTACTTTCACACTGATGATGCTCGCACTGTCACTTGGATGACCGGCACCAAGCCATACTCGGCTTCTTTTGACGCCTTCTGCCATGCCCTAGGTTACCCTCCTGACAGTGTCTCTGGCTTATGCATTCATTCTGAGAAGGCATTCAGTGACAACCAGCACCTTTTCTGCTATCCCAGTGATCCCAGCCATCAGCCTCCCAACTTGTCCGGGATGTACTACTACTACATCGTGCTTGCTCGGTTCTTCCGCTACAATCTTGTGAGCAAGGATGGTGATGCTGTCGATGTCCGCGGTCACCACAAGAATCTGCTTTACTACTGTGAGCCTCGCCATCTCCAGAAGATCAATGTGTGTGACTTCATCTACAACGAGATTCAACGGTCCATTGAGAAGCGCATGACTCCCAATTTCTGACAGTATGTTCAGCGCCTGATTGAGGCCACCGTTCCTGCATCTGCTTTCCACAAAGGTCCGCGTGAAGACATGGAGGATTTCTCCTTACCTCGTCGAGGCTCTCATGTGGAGCTTCCCCAGATGTTGCCTTCTGAGCACCGGACCAAGCATGCTCATGATCCCCTGTCTGCTAGTGGCTCGCGCTCTCGTAGGGATCTTCCCTGTGCTCTCCCTCGCAAGAAGGGTCTTGCCCGCTTCTTCAACAGCTTATGGGATATATGTCGCTCCTCCTATGATGTTGCTCACCACAGTTTGGAGCTCAGTCAGGAGAATAGGAGGCAGCACAATGCCTTCTTGGTCGACCAGTGCCAGATTTGGGCAATGCTCTTGCTCCTGTTCCTTATGCCAACTTTGAGAAACCCCCGCTGGATGAGGACATGTTTAGGGGCTTTGATCCATCAATGTTCCCCGGGTTTGCTACTTCCAGCTCCTCTCAGCGTCGTGCTACAACTACTGATGATGATGATGATGATGATGATGATGGTGAGGGCGAGGACGAAGAGGAGGGTGACGATGAAGAAGAAGAGGAGGAAGAAGCCAATGATGATGACGATGAGGACAACTTCGGTGGCTAGATTGGTCTCTCCGCTCTTTTCTTCCTTTTTGGTCTCGATGCCAAAGGGGGAGAAAGAGTAGAGTCGCTTCTTTCATGATTTGCCTCTTGCACAAGCCCCTCTTTGCTCGTTTGTCTCTCATGGGCTTGTGCTTTTATTTGCTCTTTCGAACCATTTGTGTGTGTGTTTGGACAACCTTGCAGTTTTCTTATTGTACTTGAATTTCCTATCACTATGTGCTTACTATTATGTGCTAGATCTAATCGTATCATAATATCCTTTCTTTGACTCTATCTCGGTTTGTCATCGTTAACCAAAAATGGGGGGATTGAAAGGGCAAATAGCCCTTATATTGTATTTTGATTAACTATGACATCGGAGCTAGAGGATGGACTAATGTTTCTATTAGCTCTATACAGGTGAGAATCCGTAGGTTGTTGGTGATAGGTGATGGGTGACCCCCCCCTTCATTTCTATATGGAGAGCCGGTGTCATTGTTTATTATTCTCTCTTATTTACTCTTGAGTCAAATAGGAAACACCGCACTATTAAGAGGGGTGATATCGATGTGCTATTTGGGGATGTTCTACACCATATAAGCCTCTCATCATCCACCCACACACACCCATTCGAAGAAAGAGAGAAATCTGCCTTGAAAAATGAGTCTAAAGAAGTTACTGCGAAATCGGCAAAAGCGCCGGCGGCGCCGGTGCTGTCGCCAGAATTTCCGGTCGCCACCGGAAATTCCCGATGCACACCGATATGGCTTACAGAACATGTTTTCGGTTGTTCGCCGGGAATTCCGGTCGCCGCCGAAAATTCCGGCATGGGGTCCGGTCGACCGGAGTTGTCACCGGAAATTCCGGCGAGCAGCTCGGTCCGACTGGACTTATTGCCGGTTCTATCGCAGTAACCTCCAAACGGCTATTTTCCCCCTCACACTATATTTGAGCTAACATTTCATTTCTTGAAGCTCTCTCTCTCTCTCTCCCATTGTTGAGACACAAAAGCTTGAGGATCTCCCATTCTACCCAACCAAATCCAAATCCCTTTGGTAGAAAGGAAGAGTAGGTCCCAATCTACGTTTCCACCAAGCCAAATTTCATTCCCCCTTGAGTTCATCGAGTTAGCTTGTTACTCTTGGGTTTGTGGGAAACGCTAGGCGGCTAGGGTTGCCCGGAGGCATTCGGCTTGTGATTTGCTCCGTGGAAAGTTTGTGACGGTTTGGAGACTACCTTAAAGTCTACCACGAGTAAGTGAGTTATTCCTTCGTGGGATAGGCTCGGAGAAGAAGGTGAGCCTTCGTGGCGCGTGAGGAATCCTTCGTGGAACCTCACACCTCTCCAACGTGACGTAGCCCCCTTCCCAAAGGTGGTGAACACGGGAATACATCTTCGTCTCCGCGTGCTTCGATTATTCCTTAACCGATCTCTTACTTGTGTTGCTTATCTTGTGATAGCATTCGGCTTGAAGTATCTTGTACATCATCTAGATTGCCTCACCTAGTTTGCATTTAGGCTCACTTATATTCCGCAAAGCCTAAAACTTGTAAAAGATTATAAAGAATTTTGTAGAAACCTATTCACCCCCCTCTAGGTTAACCATCTTACACTTTCAGACGTTGGTGACCCTCTATCTAATCCTATATTGAGGGTGTTTTGTAACAATTTCAATGCGTATGACTCGGGGCAAATCTTTAACTAACAACAACAAAATCTCCGCTGGCGCTAAGGATGGGGCAATTTGTTAGTGGTGGCATTTTCACAGTAATAATGTTGAAGTGTGACACCACCACTTTGCTTTTAATAGTAAGGATCACTAGGTACGCTCTTTAAAAAAATCACCACTCGTAGGTCTAGAAAGTTGCATTTCTCACCAGTTGATCATCTAATTAACGTTTAGCCCAATTAAGAACTATATAGCGTGTGGGCTCCAAATATAAAACTAATCTATACACAAAGATTGTAGAATGCTTAAAAGTTCATAGATAAATAACTAGTCATTTAAAAATTAGGAAATTTAGTGGATGGACTCTAGGCTGTAGTCAACTTATTCTATAAGAAACATTATAATTAAATAAAAATGTGTGGTCTACTCATTTTCGCAAAATAAATGCTCCTAACACAACAAGCAAAATAAGAGCACTGATAGTTGGTGCCTACATGTCAGTTTGGCTCTCAATTAGTCTAAGTTGTCGATCAGTGACCAACTGATGAAATCTACAACAAATAGAATAACAACTAGTAAAATGTGCAAAAAGAACATACATTTAGTGGTTTGTGCAAAAAAATGGATGAAAAAGTGGTGAAATATGTAATTTTTTCTTTTAAGCAGAGTTTCAACCAATAACACATAAGCATCCCTAATCGACTTCTAATGTAGTAGCAGATGTTAGTCACAATTAACAATGTGTTGGTTGGTTAAAGTAGATTTTCTCCATTGTAGTTAGTTTGTGCTCTATATCATGTCTATTTGTTAAGTCTTAACCCACCAAAAAATATGGTGTTTATACAAAAATAAAAATCATGTATGTTCATCAAGAACTTAAAAACACTCTTACGGACTTTGATGCAACAACCAAATTTTGCAACTGTAACAAATAGCATGGTAAAGATTCACATGTCTTTACGTAGAAAATAGATGGAAGAATATAGTATATGAAATAGATCACACAGACATAAGTATTGATTGGTCAGAAATATTAATAGTAGAACAATTTCGTGAAGTGGTAACATACACAGATATATAGTAGAATAATTTTATACATGGCGGATAAGAAAGTAATTTTGTAGACAAATTTGGAACTGTATATAGAGTAGCAAGATCTCACGACTTTTATTACACAAATATTACATCTGTTCTAATGAATAATACTTATATTTTTTTCCAAAATTCAAACTACGAAAAGTTTGATTAAGCTTTTAGAAAAAAAACATCAATATGTACAATCCAAAATCGACATTTTTTGATACATGGAATATATTGGTATATGATATATATATAATATCATAGTTCTTTATAGTTTTTCTAGAAGTTTGGTCAAACTTTATTTAGTTTGATTTTTAAAAAATATAGGACTTTATTCATTGGAATGAAGGTAGTACAAAAAATCACAACTTTTGAGTGGGGAAAAGAAGAAGAGAACATATACTTCTTTTGGCAATATGATTCTAGCATATATGTTTTTCTACTTTAGTATTTTTTTTGACTTGTCTTTGCTATTTCTGTGAGTGATATTCTGCGCAAGCAACCATAAACTGAGCTATAGTCCGCATTACAGTATGTGGATGTAGGTTTTTTTCTCTGATTAGACCACATGTTGCTACTTGTGATTATCTATACACTGTCGAACTAGCACTTGACATAAGTTCTTTGATTGGTCAGAAAGATTGATAGTAGAACGATTTTGTAAAGTGGTAATGTACATAGATAGATAGTAGAATAATTTTATACATGGCGGATAAGATAGTAATTTTAGAGACAAATTTGCAACTGTACATAGAGTAGCATGATCTCACGGTTTTTGTAACACAAATATTACCTCTGTTCCAATGAATAAGACTTATAATTCTGTGACTTATATTTTTTGAACATATACTTCTTTCGGCAATACTATTCCAGCATATATGTTTTTCTACTTTAGTACTTTTTGACTTGTCTTTGCTATTTTGGTGTCTGATTTTCTTCACTAATTATGAAAGAACATAACATACCACAGTTAAGCAACCCTAAACTGAGCTATAGTCCGCATTGCAATATGTGGATATGGTATAGGTTTATTTTGGCTGATCATACTATCTCATTCGTTTTATAATATAAGATGTTTTAGCTTTTGTGAAACGAATATATCTAGATTTCTTTCAGTGTGTAGGTGCAAAGTAAACCTACAACTAAAATGACATTTAGATACATTCGTTTTATAAAAGCTAAATCATCTTATATTATGAAATGGAGAGAGTACATGCACTTGATCGTCCACATCCGTGATCGGAGAGCCAAGGTCGGGTCGGCTGTGAAATGGTAACACGGGTGGACGATAGAAAACGAGACAGGCAAGCTGAAAGACGGTTGCCAGACACAGACAGAAGACAGTGCAGACATGTATGCATACGTATTGTGTGTTCAGTGAACCTGCCTGTTTTCACACGATCTGTGTGCACTGCACCTTGGGACCCCATTTGCCCCCACTAGTAGTAGTAGAGCCACCCTCGTTGACTCCCAACCAAGACCCTTTTGTTTCCATAAAAGGGCCAACTGCACGTTCCCATAACCGGACAGGGTCACTCACTCACCTGAATCACTGCGCTGCAAAGCTAGCTAGGTACCGACGTATGAGTGGCTTGCAGGTGTCCAGCTACTAGAAACTTTCTTCCTATTCTCATCGACAGCAACCGCACCACAGCCACATGCTGCTGCTGATGCAGCGATGCCGATGCCGATGCCGATGCATGCGACGCCACACATCGGCCCAAAATATCGCGGACGTACTGCAGATGGAGCAGCGGCAAGTTGCTGTGGCTGGGTGATGTTGGCTGGTGCAAGTGAGGCGAACTGTCAAATGCATTCCCCCCGCCCCGCCCCGCCCCGCCCCGCCCCGCCGTCGGCGACCTGTCTGTCCACCGTCCCCGCGCGCCTATAAGTAAGCGGCCATGCACCGAGGCACACTACAGCACGAGAGGCACACCCAGGCCAGCCAGCACACTACAGCGAGCGAGTTCACTCCACTCGTTCCCTGCTGGTTGAGATCGATGGCCGGGTGCGGAGGGAAGAGCGGCGCCGGCAGCCTTTACGCCGTGCTCGGCGTCGCCAGCGACTGCTCCGACGCTGATCTGCGCAGCGCCTACAGGAAGCTCGCCATGGTGCGTGGCTTCCTTCCTCTGCTTTGCTCTGCTCTGCTAGGCAGGCTCCTCTGTTCATTAGATTGGCTCCGCCGCGCGCGCTCACTACTGGTTTTCGTGGGCAGAAATGGCACCCGGACAAGTGCGCGGCTGCGGGTAGCTCCGGGGGCGTTGAGGCCGCCAAGGCAAGGTTCCAGAAGATCCAGGGAGCCTACGCAGGTACTACTAGTAACTGAATACTCTTCGTCTTCCTCTGTTTATTTCTTCGTGTGACTGGCCTTACGGTTAATTTGGACGTTGGAATTCTTGCGCTCTGCCGCTCTTGTATGTAACGTGCTCTGCCTGTACTATATTTTACCTTCGCGCTGGCTGAGAGTGACGTGCTTTGAACTGACACGTACGCAGTTCTCTCGGACCCCAACAAGCGGATCCTCTATGACGTCGGAGCCTACGACAGCGACGGCGAAGATGACGTACGTCTCTCCTTCCTTTAGTATTTAGTATATGTATATATACACGTCACTAGCTCGCCTCGGCGCCCTGTGAGTCTGACAGCCATGCAAATCTTGGTGCAGGGTGCAGGAGAAATACTCGGAGACATTCTGGAGGCAATGAACAAGACATCACCACAGGTAATTAAGTGAGAATCAACGAACCATTTTTCAGCTAGCTCGTTGAGTTCGTAGTACTGAGTTTGTTTCGCCATGCAGGAGAAGGGCGATTGCGAGGGCGAGAGCTTGGAGGATCTGCAGATGCAGTTCGAGGAGCTTTTTCTCAGACCCGACGCCTACGCGCGGTCGTCCTCCTCCTCCTCCTCCTCGTCCTTCCGCTCCTCCGGGGTACGTTTGAGCGCTTGATCAGTCAAGTTCTTTTTTTTTTTTTTAAAAAAAAACGGAGGCAAAAGCTTTGTTTACCCGGCCCACAAAAGAGAGGCTGCATAGACATGCACTTGCAGTCTGTATTTCAGCATTTGAGTGTAATAATAACAATATCTAGTTATGTTTTTGCAGCAAGATGAGACTGGCAAATCGTCCAAGATAAGGGCAGGAAAGAAGTAAAAAAGGCCTTTCTTCCAAGGGCGTATACCTATGTCGTTCCTGGAGAAGATAAAATGCCAGACGACGCTAATTTCATCCGTCAGAATCTCAGATCGTGCCTACCACGTACACTCGCATGCGCGCATGCGCAGGACCGATGCCACAAGCCAGTTATTATTACTACTAGGAGTACTTGGTTAGTTTACCGAGACTTGTTGGATGGAACTCTGTGAGGTAAGCCATGACGTGTGCTAATAATCCAGATTCCAGGTGATAACCTAAGAAACAAAGCTGATGTCCACAAGCAATCACACGAAGTCGAATGTTCTGCTAGCGTAGCCTAGTCACTAGCTTGTACTGTAAGAATTAAGCGTCATCCACGCATGGAATTTCCCATGCCGCCATTTGTACTTCTCGCCTCTCATGAATAAAATTGTGTGATCTCTCCAAAACAAAACACTACTGCTCGTCACATTACCTGCTCACTGTTTCTTCAGAATGACTTAGGGGAACCCTCCACGGAACGAACGATCATGCGTAAGATATACTTGCCCCGACAGGACGCATCCAACATCCCCACATCCACATACGCCCGACCTCTGGGGTTTCTGGTTCGTTGTCGTTGAAGCGTGCTTATATAAAGAAAACATTCGATGTTGCATGTCAGCATGTGTGCATCTTCCGCTGAAAAAGCAGCTCCGCTAGAGAGAAAAAAATAATACGTAAATGGCCAATGAAGCATGTCAAAGTGTGTCTAGTTTGACACGTAAAAATACATTTTGAAGAGCGCTTATGATCTCGTCAACGTTGATATTTGAAGAGTATAGTAGCTTGTATTGATTTAATCAATAGTACAGATTTTATAGAGTATATGAGCCAACCGGCCTAGGGCTTAGACAAACCAAATATATAGTCCAACACAAACACATATCTAATACACACCCCAGCGTGTCACGCATAACGATATTGAGACTGGAGCGTGTGTCGGTAAAGGAGGATGAAGGAGGACGATGAGAGACCCTGAGTAAATATATCAGCAGAACTCGTCTCTCTCCAATAGCAAGCAGAGACCTCCCAACCCAACCCCTCCTCCTCCCGCACCCGCGCGGCGGCGCGCCGCGCCGGGCGGCCTCCCCTCCCCGCCGAGCTCTCCCTCCCGTGGTCTCTCCTCCCTGCCGCCGCCGCACGGATCGTCGCCAGACAAAGACCTGGGGGCGTGGCGGCGGCGTCCCTGATCGCGATCTGGCGGGAAGACGGCGGCGTCCGTCCCAGCTGGTTTGGCGGCGGTGTTGCGGTGAGCGGCGACCGGTGATCCTCGGCCCAGATGGTGGCAGGCGGCGGCGGATATCTAGGCCTAGCCGCGATCTGTCCCGTACGTTGGCCTCGACGCCGGCGCCCAGGCGACCCGGGCCTTGTCCGTGACACTAGGGCGCTTGGGGCATCTGCCCCCAGCTTGGTGGTGGTGGCCTCCTTTTCCGTCGGAATATTTGACCGGGTGGTCTTACCGTCTTGCGGCGGATCCTGCTAGTTTCCGGCGGGTGGCATGGGGGCTGCTGGCTCGGTTTCAATAAAGGAGGTGGTCCTGGATCCCTCTCAAGCCAAGACGATGATCTGCCGGATGTTGGTCTCCATTGATCTGGTTTCTATGTCGTGTTTCAGAAGGCTCCGCCGGCGAACTCCGTAAGTGCTATCATGCCGTGAGTTTGCTGGAAGGGTTGAATTCGGTCGTACGCACCCATGTTTTACCCTGACCGTTTGGTTTCAGAGGGTGTGCTTCGAAGCTTTGTTGGTTGTTATTATCATGGGGCATGTTCTCGTTCTATGGTGCTGACGGAGAAAGTCATGGAGACCGAGATCTGAGGACAAACAATGGTGGTTCGAGTCTGGGTGGTGATGAGGAATTGGCTAGGTGACTTGTAAATTGGAGCAGTGGCATGCAAGTGGGGACGACTGTACAGGAGAGGTTCATGGTCCTACCTCTCAGGGTGAAAACCCAGGGTCTGGTCTTAATTGGTTGTGCCTGGCAATGGCCTTGTTGAAGGTATTGTTTTGAGTGCGCAGACTTTCTTCAGGGTGAAAATCTAGATCTTTGATCAGGCGATGACGGTGTTTGTGCATTGTTTCCTTCTTGGAGGCGTCGTTTTTGGAGAAGCTGGACTTCTGGTGCTGTCTTGGTGGTGGTAGTACTGTTGTTTCAATGAATGAGTCACTATAGCGGGAATTTTCTTTTTTATAATTCTTCTTTCGTTTTTTGGCTATGTGTATTCGTGTGGCCGCTAGGCAATGCGTTGTTGCAGAGGCTGGGTGTAATTGGTATCATCTGATATTAATATATGCTCCTTTCCAAAAAAAAATCAGCAAATTGGGCACTTGTTTTTTTTTAAACGAGGCAAAAAGCATAAAGTAGAAGCAAACATTGTTGGCCTAAGCCAAAAGAGAACACCTCATAAAAGGGCAAAAACACACTAGCTTGTAATCTTCCGAAGATGTATGGCACCAGCAAAAACCCAGCTTTTGCTCTCGTCTTTTATCTTCTCGATGAGGACCGCAGGTATTGTGAACATGTTGTTAAAGACCTTGGCATTCCTCTCTTTCCAAATTTCCCAGGTGATGACCGTGACCACTGAATTCAGACCCAGTGGGCACACATATGGTACCTGAGTGGCGGCCTTCTAATATTGAACAACTGTGGAGCAGCCCGTTCCAATGTTCTGCACAAGGGAAGGACAATCAAGTCAGGAAGCCACGGCCTGCCAAATTCTTATAGAATAGCGGCATTCAAACATGATGTGGCTGACGGTCTCAACATGGCACTTACATAGCTGTCAAGTCGGCTGGTGCGGCCAGCCCCGCATTAACAGGCGATCCGAGGTCCAAAGCCTGTTTTGCACGGCAAGCCTAGAGGATAAACGACACTTGGGAGGGGCCCAAGCCTTCCATACCATCCTATCGAAGGAGCACGGAATGGAACCAATGAACTGGGCTTTGTAGGTAGAAGCCAATGTGTATGATCCAGAGGTCGTGAGGGTCCAGGTGATAGTGTCTTTGATGCCTGGCAAAATCATAGTGTCTTACAACATACCCCAAAGGGCAAAGTACTGAGACAGGTGCTCAATAGTGAAGTTGTCCACACGACTAAGAACACAGACTTCGCCAAGGGAAACATTTTCACGAATAAAGTGGATCTCAATCTTGATATGCTTTCTACGTCGATGCTGAACTGGATAGGACGCCATGTAAACTGCAAACATGTTGTCACGATAGACAATGGTAGCATGCTCAATTGGTCGATGAAGCTCGACAAGAAGTTGACGTAGCCAAACCTCTTCTGCAACTGAATGAGCAACCGATCTATATTCTGCTTTAGTTGAAGACATGCAAACTACAATCTGCCTTTTAGACGATCAATAAACAAGATTATCACCCAAATAAATACAAAAACCGTATGTTCGAAATCATAATAAACTGTAAAGCTTATAGGAGAGGAAGAATTGATTAGTAAGCCATGATCGAGAGTGTCTTTCAGATAACCAAGAATTATTTTGACATGAAAAAGATGAGAAACTCGAGGGTCATACCATCTATATTTCTGCAATCTTTCATGGTATCAGAGATAGAATTGGATTACAGACTATATTTAATAGTTGGAAAAATCTAACGCGAGGCGCCGCATCGCATGCTCTCCCGTGCGGCGCGTGTTGATTCAGAAAAAAACACCGCGTGTCTGCCCACTACTGGTCAGATGGGCTTATCCCATCAATTCCTGTATGCACCTTATCTCTTCATGGTTGCCGTCAACCACACAATTCCTTCCTCTCTCTCACACAGAAGTTCTTCCTCTTCCTCTCAAACCACCACGCGAGGCAACCAAGTGAATTTTATCTGAAAATTATAAATAATTAATCGATTTTGATCAATAGTACAGAGTTTATATAGTATATGAGACAACCGACCTAGGGTTTAGACAAACCTACTGTATGTGTCGAGCATATCCTATAAAAACATGTGACCTGGATTTTTTTTGAAGGGGGCCGAAAAAATCCCTCCCCAGCCTTTACGTACAAGGACGCGCTGGAACGAAGCGCACCCTACACTTGAGTAGATATTTGGCGCGAGGGACCGCTCGCTCGTTTCCCGCTTCCATGTTGTCGTTGATCGACGTCATCACTCGCTGCGCCACACTGTCCTGAATTCGACGCCCTGGACCTCACTGAGCTCCCGTCTACCATTGGCCAGGTCATGCAGCCTCAATCGCCACCTTCCATGGCTTCGGTGTTAAGAGCATCTCCACTCGCCTATCCAGAGGCCGATCCGGACATTGAATTTCGGTCCGGACGCGGAAAACTGGCTCAGTCGTATACCCAAGGACCTGTTTTCGGCTGGATTTGGGCCATATTTGGTCCGGACTATCCAGGCCGAACCCAGGTTTCCGGGTACGCCCTGGGAACGCTGGACTCAGCGAAATCGGCGAAAAAAAATCAAAGCGGCGCGTGGACCCGTCGTTGTCATCCTCGGAACCACGCGGCGACCGCCGGGCAATAACTGCCCGTCGCGTCAGCCACGCGTCGCCGATTTACGGCGCCACCGTCGCCGCCTCGGCTCCCGCGACGGACCGGCGGTCACTAACTTCCCGTCGTTTTCATTTTTCCCGCCCTCGCCGCTCACCTCGGCCTTTATAAGCCGTAGTCCTCGCTGGAGATTCACATCTCTCTCACCGTTCCCCCCACCCACAAGCCCAACTCCGGCAAACCTTCTCTCACCTCTTCCCCTTCTCTCACCATGGGCGAACGCTACCCCGACGACGGCTCTGTGGCGAACGGCTTCGGCTGGCGCACCCTCCAGACCTGGGACGCGCGCATGTTGTACGAGGCCGGGTATATGGCGCCGCCGGACACGCGGATGCCTCCGGGATGGATGCTGAGCGTCGGCGGCATCCCAATCCCGCCGGGGCCCACGTCGGAGGAGCTGCCGTACGATGTACAAGAGTATATCGCCGGCATGTACAATCCCGTCGAAGCGGAAAGCACCGACAACCTCCAGTACTAGGGGAACTTCTTCGCGGAGCGGCGCGAACAGGAGCTCGCCCGCCACGAGGGGCCGTCGAACGAGTCCCCGCCGGCGCGCAAAAACTCGGCGGGGCGCCGGTGTTGGTGCAGTGCACCAGGGCGGACGCTCACCGCCGTGCTGGAGCACATCAACCGCGGGAACACTCCGCGGCTCGGCTTCCCGCGCAACCCGACGCCGGCGGCCAGGATGGGTCGGCGTGCTCCGGCGAACTAGGCGCCGAGGAGGATGGCGAGCATGAGCTCGTCCTCCTCCGCTTTGGCGTCCCACTCTTCCGGCAGCGCGCCGCTTCGCACGCCGACGGCCGTGAAGCGCGAAGTCGTCTCGCCGCAGCGCTTACCGCCGCAGACACGCGCGTGCGGTATCGTCATCGGCGAGCCGTCTGCGCCTACGCCGCCAACAGGCCACCTGCGCCTACACCGTCCCAAGGCAGAATGCTCGGCGCCGGCCGAAGTGTTGGAATTATGCCCTAGAGGCAATAATAAAGATGTTATTATTATAATTCTTGTTCATGATAAAGTTTATATTCCATGCTAGAATTGTATTAAGCGGAAACTTTGATACTTGTGTGGTTTATGAACAACACCGTGTCCCTAGTACGCCTCTATGGACTAGCTCATTGATTAATGATGGTTAAGGTTTCCTAACCATATACATGAGTTGTCGATTAATAATGAGATCATGTCATTGGGACAATGATATGTTGGACATACCCAAGTAGGAGAGATATACTTCGGGCCCACTCGGTAATCGATATCAACACCGCTTGCAAGCATGTGGTTAAGGAGTTAATCACAAAGTGATATCAGATTACGGAACGAGTAAAGTACTTGCTATGAACGAGATTGAACTAGGTATGTCAATACCAACGATCGAATCTCGGGCAAGTAAAATATCGCGTGACGAAGGGAATATATATGAGATTAGTTGAATCCTGGCATCGTGGTTCATCCGATATGATCATCGATGAGTATGTGGGAATCAATATGCGTTTCCAGACCCCGTTGTTGATTATTGATAGAAGATCATGTCTGCATATTCTCGAACCCGTAGGGTCACACACTTAACGTGCTTCGACGCTAGGATAGAATGGATACTTGGTTTATGAGTTTTTGTTCGGAGTCTCGGGTGAGATCCAAGACATCACGAGAGGTTCCGGAATGGTCCGGCAAATAAGATTCATATAAAGGAAAGCAGTTTTTGGATTTTGGAATTGTTTCAGAATGTTCGGTATTGTACCGGAAGGTTCTAGAAGCTTCCGGAGTGGGACATACGTGGCCCCACTTGTCGGAGGGGGGCGTGGGCCTACGAGGGAGTGACCTGGCCGCATTGGGCCAGGGGAACAAGGCCCCATAGGCCCAGCCGGCCAAAACCCTAGGGGAAACCCTAGGGGATCTTCTAGAAGGGGGGAGACTTGCCCTCCACTCCACCCTTGTGGCCGCCGGCCCTAGGGCTTGGAGGAGGGGCAAGGGGGCCGACCAGCCCTCTATATAAAGAGGGCAGGGGCGCACCCTCCTCTCACCCCTCCTTGAACCCTAGCCGCCTACCTGCTGCCCTCCGGATCTCTCTCTCCCCCGACTGCGCGTAGGCGAAGCCCTGCCGCAGAAACTCTCCACCTTTGCACCACGCCGTCGTGTTGTAGATCTAATTTATCTCTCCACCCCACTTGCTGGACCGAGGAAGGAGGAGACGTCGCGGTGCCGTACGTGTGCATATCTCGGAGGCGTCGCCACTTGCGGCGTTGGATCGGATCGGATCGCGAGGAGGAGAAGGCTAGTTAGACTACATCACCCACGTTCTGTTGAACATTTCCGCTGTGCGATATCTTCAAAGGTATGAAGATCTCATCTATCCCTCTCGTTGATTGCATCTCCTAGATTAGATCTTGACTTTCCCGTTCGCATCCGTAGAATTTTTTTGATTTACTATGTTGCAAAACCCTTCAGTGGTATGAGAGCTAGATCTATGCGTAGATGTGTTTCACGAGTAGAACGCAACATGCTTGTTGCGGGCGTTGATGTTTTCTGTTGCAAGCCTCTTGTTGTGTGCTTCTTATGACGCGGGATAGTGAGATCGAAGTGGTCCAGGCCAACTTTACGCGACCTCATTCGCGAGACCGGCTCCGCACTTGACGTGTGGCTTGTTCCACACATGCGACTGGTGGATGCCAGTTTCTCTCACTATAGTTGTCATGGGATTTACACCGGATGTTGGCAACCATAATATCACCGTTGTGGCTTTCCGTAGTTAAGAATCGTTCTTAGCTTGTTACTCCCATAAGCCACGTAAAACATGCAACAACAAAGTAGAGTCGTCTAACTTGTTTTTGAGTGTTTCTGTGATATGGTATGGCCCAAGATATGATGTGTTTGTTGTATGCAATGATCATGTTTTGTAATATTTCACGACTTGCATGTCGATGAGTACACAACCGGCAGGAGCCATATGGTTGTCTTTATAATTGTGTATGACCTGTGTGTCAACTTTTTATACGCCATGTAATAGCTTTACTTTATCGCTAAGTAGTTAGCAATAGTTGTAATTGCTATTCATGGTGGAGGCAATCATGGTGGAGTGATGGAGATCATGCTGGCACGCACAAGATGGAGATCATTGGGCGGAGATTGGCTATACCATGTCACATAAAATTATATGCATGTGATGTTTATCCTTTTATGTATCTTATTATGCTTAGATCGCGACGGTAGCATTATAAGATGATTCCTCACTTAAAGGTCAAGATAAAATTGTGTTCTCCCCATGTATGCACCGTTGCGAAAGTGCGTCGTGTTCAAGCACCTCGTGATGATCGGGTGCTATAAACTCTACGTTCACATACAACGGGTGCAAGCCAGTTTTGCACACGCGGAAATACTTGGGTTTGACTTGATGAGCCTAGCATATATAGACATGGCCTCGGAACACACGAACCAAAAGTTTAAGCATGAGTCATATGAATGATATGATCGACACTTTGTTGTCCACCATTGAAACCACATCTCTTCTCGTGAAGATCGGATTAGGTGTGGTGAATTTGGATCATGTTCACTAAACAACTTGAGGGATGTTGAATTTAGTGGGAGTTCATCTAGTAATTTGATTAAGTTGAACTATTTATCATGAACATAGTCTAAATTGTACTTGCAAATTTATAGATCAAATGGCTAAGTCCAACTTCAACTTCAATGTTTTTGCTGAGAAAGAAAAGCTTAAGAACAATGGGTCTAACTTCACCAACTAGTTTTGCAATCTGAGAATCATTCTCGCTGGCGGACAAAAGGACTATGTCCTTGAGAAAGCGTTAGGTGACGCCCCTGCTATAGATGCGCCGGCTGATGAAAAAGCTATTTATGAGTCGCGCAAAGATGATTATGGTGTGATTAAGAGGACCATGTTGTTTGCTATGGAATCGGACCTTCAAAATCGTTTTGAGGAGTTCGCCGGGCCCTTTGAGATTCTTGAGGAACTGAAAACCATGTTTCAGACTCAGGCCCCTTCTGAGAGATATGAGATCTCTGAGAAATTCTTTAACTGCAAGATGGAGGAAGGGAGTTCCGTTAGTGATCCCGCCATTAAGATGTCGGGCTACACTCAACGTCTTGAGCAGCTGGACTGCAAGATTCCAGAAGAGCTCAAGATTGACAGAGTTCTGCAATCACTCCCTCCTAGCTACAAAGGTTTTGTAGTTACTCACAATCAGATTGGTTCCACTGATACGATCACTGAGCTCTTCGCTAAGCTGAAAGCTGCGGAGGTGGATATCAAGAAAGATAATCATGTGGTGATGGTCAACAAGCCCCCTAGCTTTAAGAAAGGTAAGGGTGCAAAGAAGTCCTTCAAGAAAGGCAGCGGCAAGCGCGTTGCCCCTGCTGAGAAGAAGCTCAATTCTGGACCTAAGCCGGACACTAAGTGCTTCTATTGCAAGGACAAGGGTCACTGGAAGCGCAACTGTCTGAAGTACTTAGCAGATAAGAAGGCTGGCACCATTAAAGGTATATTTGATATACATGTTATTGATGTTTACCTTACTAGCGCTCGTTGTAGTGCCTGGGTATTTGATAATGGTTCAGTTGCTAATATTTGTAACTCGAAACAGGTGACATGGTTATACCCTAAGGGTACCTGATGTTAGCCTACCTGGTCCATCTCGACGGAAGGCCCACTCGATGACTTGCCCGGGTCCATGACGCCTATGACGGTTCGGCTGGAACGAAGCCCATATGGACACGGAGTCCCAAGCGCACAAGACAAGGAAACCTCAAGACTAGAGTTCGAATATAACTTGTAACCTACTCGTATCGGTACCTGAGACCTAGCATCCCCATATATAAAGGCTAGGAGGGTCCAACAAGGAGGGCACGACCTACACACGCCATAACCCCCGATAGACTAGACCACAACAGATCTACGGATCTCTCTCTCTCTCATACTTTCGCATACACACCTCCACGCCAGATTGCATCTGCGCACCCCTGTAATCACCGGTTCCGCCGTAATCAAGAGCAGACAAGCAGGAGTAGGGTTTTCCCTCCGGGGGCCTGAACCTGGGTAAACCTCGTGTCCCGTATTGCTTGTTTGCTAACCATTCTGCGATCTCCAGCATCCCCATCTTCTCCAAAACCCAAGTCCATAACAATAGGCATTGACGAGATTAAACCTCGTCAATTGGCGCCGTCTGTGGGAACTGGGGACGCTGATTGTGCGATCGTGACGGTCCCAACCCGAGCGATCTACAACTCTGCGGCGACGGAGAGTCACCTCCTCTTCGGCGCTTTCGACTTCACCGCCCACTCACCGGCCACCACGAAGGACTTCGAGCCCGTAGGAGACGGACTCGAGATCCTGTTCGGGAGCTTCTGCTTCCAGGTGGGGCAAACCGGCACCCTCCGCCTCCCAGAGCGGGTGCCCCTACCATCAATCAGGCCCGCTTCATGGACCCCACACCATGTGCTACGCACATCATCATCAACAGATGAGTCCTACGACAGCAGCAACTGCAACTCTGATCTGTGCGATCCGCCATCGGATGAAGGGACCTATGGTTCCGGATCCGAAAGCTGCGGCAGAAGCGGACCAATCTACGAGCGCTACCAATGCGCCGTAGTCATCCAGAGCGACGTGGATCAGCAAGCGCCCAACCCGCCACCTAACCCGCAGGACAGAAGCGGCAGGAACAGAATAAGCCAGTCCCCCCCACCCGAAGGGACAACGTTGGCCAGGTCATCCGCCTTAGCAAAGAGGGATGGGCCCAGACACGCGCCGTCGTGGCGGGCAGCACGATCCTGCCTGCAGATGCCTCACGGGACCTGCTGATGGCATACCACTTGCTCCTGATCGAGGAGCACAAGAAGCAGGTCAAGATGCAAGAGGTGCTTGACAAACACAAACAAGCAGCCTCGGAGTCCAGCGCGCGACGAGCTGCGCTCTCCGCCATGGGCATCGGCTCCAGCTCGAACGGCAACCACGGCAACAAGCACTTCTCCCGGACGGAGAACATGGACCCCAAGGAGCGCCGTGAGGTGACCCGAACCCTCCACGCATCCTTCATGGAAATGGATGCTGACGGCAACATCATCCCGAAGACGCCGCAAGCTGTGATCATGGCAGCCACCGCGTACCTCGCCTCCCACCCACCTCCGGAGGGGGACCCGAAAAGAGCCATGAACAAGTCCGCACTCACCGGACTCGGATTCGGACTCGTCGGAGCTGCGCTCCATCAAGAACTACGGTCAGGTTCAACCGCAGCCCCACTCCTTCATCCGAAGAAGAGGACCATGACCTTCCTCGAAGGCACAAGAGCTCGCGTCATCACAGCCGCGATTACGACGCCAGAGACACGCTAACACAGCGCAAAATCGACAAAGCGCGATCCAAGCGCGCATGCTCGTCTGAATCCGAGATGGACGAAGACGAAGGAGAACTTTACGGAGCCCGGTGCTTCAGCAGATCTGTCCGATGGACACGGATGCCGCGAAATTTCAAGCTTCCTTCGGATACTCCGAAGTTCGACGGCACACAGGACCCCAAGGCGTGGCTCAGCGACCACCTGTCATCCATCAAGCTGCATGGTGGAAACAAGGAAACCGCCATGCAATGCCTTCAACTGCAACTGACAGGCGCAACCCGGATCTGGCTTAGCAGCCTATCTTCAGGATCCATCCAAAGCTGGGAGGAGCTGGCTTACAGTTTCATCCGAAACTTCAAAGACACCAGCAAGAGGCCCGCCTCGATCGAGGAGTTGCGAGCCTGTACTCAATGAACGGGCGAATCCATTCGCTCATACATATTGCGCTGGTCCAACACCAAGAACTCCACGGCGCACATCTCCGAAGAAAGGGCCATCGACGCCTTCAACAATGGCGTCAAGCGCCAGGACTTCAAGGAGGAACTTGGGCGCGTCAAGCCCAAGACACTTGACCACCTCATGGACATCGCCAACAGGTGGGCCGACGGCGAAGATTCCGTCCACCGGGCACAATCGGAGGAAGAGGATGATTACGGTCGACGACAGGAACGCCGTAACAAGAGGAGACTGCGCGTCTACGACGATCGCGATGGACCTGACATGGTCGTGGCCGGCTACGCCGATCGCCGCAACGATGCCAACCGCAATAGCGGTGGATACCGCGGAGGCAACTTCCGCGATGGAGGACGCCCGGCACAGTCGTAGCAGCGTCGTGGTCGCGACGACGGACCCTCGACATCAGCGACCCAATGCGGCTTTCGGCTGCGGTGACCCGATACATCCTTCGGATGTGACGACCCAGTGTGGTCTTCGATTGCGACAATCTTCGGATGCAGAACTCGCTGTCGCGATCGATCCCAGAAACTTGTCGCTGCTACGGCTGTGGTTCGCCTCATCGATTACATCCGCCGCGTGACTCGCTACCGCGTCAACTTCACCACGACAACCAAAAAGCTAAGTTTTCCCTCTACTTAGAGCTGATTTCTTTTTTAACTCGCACTCGAAACACTCGGGGGCTGCGCCCTCTTCGAGTAACCTAATGTGCCATCGGCTCCACGCACTCGAGCACCTCGAACGCGACAGCCCGAGTAGCTGATTCTGCCTGATCATCGAATACTTGAACTCCGAGTGCCTCGGCAAGGTACTAAGACTAAGGGTAATCAGGCTAACGAAAAGGCCTAGCATACAGTGCAAAAGTGTCGACTCGATCGGCACCAGAATCTTACTATACAAGCCGACAGGCAAATATTCTTTCCAAGATACAAGTAGTTCATAATTCTTTATGTTTTTTTGCAGCTTACAAGGACGACAACTTCGCTGAGCTATTATATTAGGTCCTCCAACAAGAGTCGACAAAACATCTGGCTACGCCATACACCGAAGACTTGAGTCGAGTCACTCCTCAGATGGTTGCATCTCTTGATGCTACACAGACGCGATGCTGGCCGCGCACCCGACAGAAGCAACCACGTTGACTTCACCCGGACCTTTGACTCCGCTACGTCAACTCTCGGCTCCTTATGTATGAGATGCTGACTCGATGCACTTTCGGGTCAGTGGTTTGTCCTTGCAAGAGTCTCCACTTGAGTCTGCGAATCGACTAGACACTCGGGGGCTACTCCAAACTGGAGCGCTGGCCGCGCACCCGAAGCATGAATAGTGTACTATGCCACTAAACTATTCTTCGAGTCCTACGTCGAGTCTACGACTCCACTACGGACTCGGGGACTACTCCCATAGGGAGGATTGATTCAAGCATCCGAAAAATTTGTGTCCTACGGACCTGAAGCCCATAATGGCTGAAATAAAGTCTCTGCTCGAGTCTACGACTCGAACAGACACTCGGGGGCTACTCCCATAGGGATCAATGGTCGCGCACCCTATGAATTTTTCGACTGCGATCCTTCGGATCAGAATGCAAAAACTTTTCGGAAACTTTGCCCCAACCAACGCTAAGTGAGTAACATTCTCCTTGGCCACCCGAAACACCTTCGCGGTGATAAAATTCCGGATGCTGCGTCTGCGACGCAAAGATAAGACCTACAGATACCATCTGATAGCCTGGCAACGCACACGACTGTGCTCTACTAGTGAAAATCCGTGCTAACAGGCGCGAGGAAAATCCTGACGGATGCGTTGGGTACATCATTCGAAAACTACTGGAATTCTACTCCTAAACATCTGCACCCGAAAGATTGAAAAGTCCTCATCCGAATCTACGATTCGACTGAACACTCGGGGGCTGCTGACATGGTTATACCCTACGTGTACCCGATGTTAGCCTACCTGGTCTAGCTCGACGGAAGGCCCACTCGACGACCTGCCCGGGTCCATGACGCCTATGACGGTTCGGCTGGAACGAAGCCCATATGGACACGGAGTCCCAAGCACACAAGACAAGGAAACCTCAAGACTAGAGTTTGAATCTAACTTGTAACCTACTCGTATCGGTACCTGAGACCTAGCCTCCCCATATATAAAGGCTAGGAGGGTCCAACGAGGAGGGCACGACCTACACACGCCATAACCCCCGATAGACTAGACCACAGCAGATCTACGGATCTCTCTCTCATACTTTCGCATACGCACCTCCACGCCAGATTGCATCTGCGCACCCTTGTAATCACCGGTTCCACCGTAATCAAGAGCAGACAAGCAGGAGTAGGATTTTCCCTCCGGGGGCCTGAACCTGGGTAAACCTCGTGTCCCGTATTGCTTGTTTGCTAACCGTTCCGCGATCTCCAGCATCCCCATCTGTAACACCCTCCGAATCGGACCTATGCAAGTTTTAGCGAAACTCGCCAAACCCGCATAGAAACGATTCAAAGGTGCCCACCAGGCACTTTCGTGCGGGTGGAAACGAAGTAATAACAATACACAACAGTCCTCGATGGGATCCACAGAACAGATATATAGCAGCGACTCAAAGAGTCAAGAATACAGATATAATATACAAAGATCCAAATCACCTCAAAATGATAGAGCATCCGACTACGAACAAGATGAAAATGGGGCTAAGAGCCCTGAAGAATAACCAATGGCGTCCATAACCCTGCCCAGGCCAAGCCGGAAGGGTAACCCTGCTAACGGCGTCGATCTCAAACCTGATTAAACAAAAGGGGTGCCGACAAAGGGCAAAGGAAAAAGAAGGAGCGTCAGTACTGAGGCCAGTACACGGCGAGGCTAGAATTCGGCGGTCCTCGCCTACATAGGTATGGTGGACTGAAGCGGCAGCGGCAGCATGCACTGAACAACCTATAGAGACTCGATACAACTGGCGACTATCAGAGAGGGGTAAGAAAGACCTATTCGGAACCAGACTGATACTAACACCAATCAAACCCGTCCTGGCGTTTCCCCCTCGACACCGATCGAGGAAGTCAACCGAGGAACTCACACCGTTGGCAGTTTTATTTATTCAGTTATAGTTGCGGCACTTTACTAGTCAGGTTTAAATAATCGTCCTGATAAAGTAGGCAGTGGGCACTTTTAGTTAACCATTCCGTTATAGTTACAACACTTACTAATCAGATACAGATAGCATGAGATAACCCAAAACCCAGCAGTTGTTGGTACTTTTATTCAGCCATTCCGTTATAGTTGCAATACTTACTAGTCAGGTACAATGGTCGCAAGCGACCCCAACAAGCAATTGTTGGCAGTTTTATTTAGCCATTCCATTATAGTGAAGCTGATTACTAGTCATTATAAAGTCAAATTGATAGCAATAAACTTTAGTTGTGCTTGTCTATGGTCGAGATACTGTGCTCCAAGTCGTCCATAACCGCGGACATGGCTTTCAGAAAGTTTTACCCGGCCGGGGTGCACCAATAGCAACACACACTCGATCAACCTCGGAAAAACCAAATCAAAACCCAACGAGGCCTTCACGACAAAGCAATCACAGGATTCAAAATTATTTCAGGGGGCCACCCCATTAAGCTACCCGCAACGAAGTAAGCAAGCTCCGAGACGGACTCAAGGTTTGGGTATACGGCTGTGAACGACAGCAAATCCCCAAACGGGGACTGTCGACACCGCGGAATCGTGTCCCGATCCAAAACAGTACAGGTGCTATCTGTCGCACAATTTAAATAAAGCAGTAAAGCATGGCATAAGTACAAGATAGTAACAAAACCTCAAACTAGTTTGTGGCCCCAAGAAATAAGACGGAATCAAGCTCTGGCTCAGGGGGGTCCCATATACCTCCCGGATGTGGATAGCGCGATAAATCAAGGAACAGGTATCAAATACTCGGGGTCCTACGGGACACAAGTGGGCGTTCGGAAACCAAATATTATCTATCACCCACCGATGCCTCTGCTTACTTCAATTTTTAGTTGTTAAACAGGAATTAAAGTGAACGATAAGTAAAACTATGATCGCTCCAACATCAAACATGCGGCAAGGCTCCAACAACTGCGGCACTTGATGACACGCAACAGCAATATAGCAAGCGACTACGACGCGCAAGTCCAACTATCTACCAAACATCAGGTAATAGGATGTGTCCAAGGCAATATAGGGCTGCAAGGGATATCATGGGTACGAAAACTAGAGCATCGCAACACAGATAGCAATAGATCAACAGAGGGGAATAAATACTATAAAAGTAAGATAGGTAGAAAGGGGGTGATGCTCGCCTGAAAACATTGTCGAAGGTTCGACCGAAGATCGGGGCGAAGCTCACATCAACTCAACGGCCTTATCCGCGAAGAAGCAAAACACTAGAATAAACACCGGATGCAATATTTAATACACGGCAGAAGATCGGCATGATGCATGTATGATGTATGACATGGCGAAGATGCGATGCAATTGGGTCATATTAAGCGGAACCGGGGTCCCGACATTTAATTAGGTGGTTCATGTTATTTATATACCCTGCATTTTAGATGTCGTATTAACATGGCAAAAGATTGCACCGGTTCGCTACACAGATTTAAATGAGGCCAATATGAGACTAGATCTGCCCGCATATGGGCCCCATATTTAATTATAAGGTGAATCGGCATAAGGCCCCCAAACCACATGACAAATATGCATGCATGAACATTTAATATGCAACAAGTTGTTATTATATTATAAAATAGGGTTTTCGGGAAGGGGTTCACACATCTGGGTCGGAAGATCTTGGGATTCCGGGGTTCAGGGTCGGTCTCGGGGTTCAGGGTTCGACGGAAGCGTTCTCGGACTCCGGGATCGTTCTCGGATAGCGGAGTAGATCTCGGCGCATCCGTGGTCTTCGGGTCATGTCGACGGCCTAGGTGTCCTCGTCGGGAACTCGGTGTACGGGGTGAAGTACTCGGCGTCATCGAGGCGTACTTGGCGTTCGACGGTAGATCTTGTCGATTTCATTCCAACGGCCTTGTTGTTCTGAGGGCGAAGATCATGGGGCCTCCGGGGTCCGGGGTCTCGGCGTCCGTGACGAAGATCATGGCATCCGTGTCGAAAGCCTCAGGGTTTCGATGAAGATCTTGGCGAGGGGTTCGGGGTTCGGCGCCGGGATCGGTCTTCGGAACTGGGAACGGGTCTTAGCGTTCCGTCTTCGATGTCGATGGCGAGCTTGGGCTCGATACCGGGGGTCCATCGAATTATCTTGATCAATGTCGATCTTGTCGAGGCCTTACAACACGGTGCAGATACCGGCACAGCGAGGTCGAGGTGAAGCCCCCCAGGAGGTGGCGATGTGCAGGAGGAACATGGTGGCGTTCGAGCTTGCAGGGTGGTCAGGGCCACGCAGGGGTGGAGCTCACGCAGCGCCGAGGCGAGGCGAAGGGCAGGGGCGACGGCAGACGCGGCCTGAGGTGGAACACCGGCGGTGACGTCCTGCAGAAGGGAACCAACGACGACGATGACGGGTCCGCGATGGCGCAGGAGGGCGGGGCCGACGGGAAGGCGAGCTCCAGCGAGGTCCCGCAGCGGCAGGCGCTCGGACGGGGAGGAAACGGGCCAGCGGCGAGCTTGCAGCAGGAGGGTGGACGACGACGGGGCTTCACGGGGCGCGCTGGCGGTGGGGTGGAGCTCGGGTCGGCGAGCTCGACAGAAAGCGGCGGGCTCGGGGAAGGGAGCTCCGGGCGGCGTCTGCAGAGGCGGCGGGGCGGGGAGCAGGGCGGCGCGCTGGTTGGCGGGCGACGCGTGCGGAAGCGGCGTACGGCGGCGCAGAGGGAGCGGGGAGCACGGCAGCGCAGGCGAGCAGAGAGGAGGAGGGGCTTGGGGGCGGCGCGGCGCGGCGAGCTCGAGGCGAGAGGGCGAGCACGGGGCGGGGCAACGCGGGGTCGGCGTGGCCTGGCCGGCCACCGCGCGCGGACGGAGCGGGGAGGCAGGAGGTTGGGAGGGCAGCGCGGCTTGCGGGGCTCCTGGCGGCGGTCGCGTCGGGGAAGGCTAGGAGGGAGAGGCCGCGGCTCGGAGGCGGAGGTTGCGTGCTGCAGAGAGGAGGGCCAGGGAGCGGAGGCGGAGGAGAGAGCGGGGAGCACGGCGGCGCGCGCGCGTCCGGGGCAGAGAAGGGAGCGACGGGAGGGAGAAGAACAGTGCACGGGCTGGGTCTTGTGGGCTGGGTGGGGGACAGGGGATGGGGCCAGGTGGGGCCAAGGTGGGGCAGGGGCGCGTCAGGGGAGGGCCATGCGGGCAGGTGGAAGAGGGGGGCAGGGCGCGTGCGGGTACTGTGTGCGTGGGTGGGTCGTGTGTGGTGTGTGGTGGAGGCAGGGTGAGTGTGAGCGAGTGGGGGAGAGGCCAAGTGGCAAAAGGGGATTGGAGAGGATGAGGGGAGAGGTGACGTGGCGAGAGCTGATTGGAGGGAGTGAGGTGGAGGGGAGGGCTGGGTAGGTTAGTTGGTAGCTGTAGGATTAATAGGGTGGGCCGTTTTATTTTCCTGGGGTGGTCGTTCGGGTCATTTCGGCCCGTTCGACTGCCCCACTAAAAATAATTCAAACTTTTATTTAATTTGCAATGAACTTTTGCGAATAGTTTTTAGACAAACAAAGTATCCGGCAGCACCCGGGGTTTTGGTGTTTGAACAAAGTCGGGGCGTTTAGAAAACAAAACTGGGTTTTTCCGAAATAGTTTTATGCGAGCAAAATGCAAGATGATGACGATGCTCAAATGCAATGTGGCATGATGACATGAGCATGCGGTCACGATGATGCAATGCACAAAAACAACGCGATTTTCTAGTAGTGGTTTGCGGGATGCCACACCATCTTCTCCAAAACTCAAGTCCATAACAATGGGCATTGACGAGATTAAACCTCGTCACCGGGAGCTACGGAATAGACGACGGCTAGCGAGGGATGAGGTGACGATGCGCGTTGGCAACGGATCAAGAGTAGATGTGATGCTCGTCGGCACGCTCTCCTTAGTTTTACCTTCGGGATAAGTTTTAAACCTTAATAAATGTTATTATGTGCCTGCGTTGAGCATGAACATCATATCTGGATCGTGTTTATTGCAAGACGGTTATTCATTTAAATCGGAAAATAATGGTTGTTCTATTTATAGGAGTAACACCTTTTATGGTCATGCACCTGCTATGAATGGTTTATTTCTTCTGAATCTCAAAAGCAATGAAACACACATCCATAACATTGAGGCTAAGAGATGCAAAGTAGATAGTGATAATTCGACTTATTTGTGGCACTGCTGTCTAGGTCATATTGGTGTAAAACGCATGAAGAAACTTCATTCTGATGGAATTTTTGAGTCTCTTGATTTTGAATCATTTGACACGTGCGAGCCGTGCCTCATGGGCAAGATGATCAAAACCCCGTTCTCCGGAATGATGGAGCGAGCAACGGACTTGTTGAAAATCATACATACCGATGTATGTGGACCAATGAGTGTTTCCACGCGCGGTGGATATCGCTATTTTCTCACTTTTACTGATGACTTAAGTAGATATGGGTATATCTATTTAATGAAACATAAATCTGAAACATTTGAAAAGTTCAAAGAATTTCAGAACGAAGTGGAAAACCATCGTAACAGGAAAATTAAATTTCTACTATCCGATCGTGGAGGTGAATATTTGAGTTATGATTTTCTCACGCATCTTAAAGCAAGCGGAATCGTTTCGCAACTCACGCCACCCGGAACACCACAGCGCAATGGTGTGTCTGAACGCCGGAATCAAACTCTATTAGATATGGTGCGATCGATGATGTCTCTTACAGATTTGTCGTTATTATTTTGGGGTTATGCATTAGAAACCGCTGCATTCACTTTAAATAGGGCACCATATAAATCCGTTGAGACGACACCGTATGAACTGTGGTTTGGTGCTAAACCTAAGTTGTCGTTTCTTAAAGTTTGGGGATGCAAAGCTTACGTCAAGAAGTTGATGCCGGACAATATCGAACCCAAAGCGGAGAAATGCGTCTTCATAGGATACCCTAAGGAAACGATTGGGTATACCTTCTACCACAGATCCGAAGGCAAAGTGTTTGTCGCAAAGAACGGATCCTTTCTTGAGAAGGAGTTTCTCTCGAAAGAAGTGAGTGGGAGGAAGGTAGAGCTAGACGAGGTTATTGAACCTTCTCTTGAGTTGGAGAGTAGCGCAGCACCTGAAATTGTTCCAGTGTCGTCTGCACCAACAATAGAGGAAGCTAATGATGAGGATCATGAAGCTTCGGACGATGCTACAACTGAACGTCGCAGGTCGACAAGGTCACGTGCCCCTCCTGAGTGGTACGGTAACCCTGTCTTAACTATCTTGTTGGTAGACAACAGTGAACCTACGAATTATGAGGAAGCAATGATGAGCCCAAACTCTGAGAAATGGCTAGAGGCCATGAAATCCGAATTGGGATCCATGAGCGAAAACTAAGTATGGACTTTGGTGGACCCTCCTAGCGTCCGAAAGGCCGTTGAGTGCAAATGGATTTTCAAAAGGAAAACAGACGCAGATGGTAATGTTACTGTCTATAAAGCACGGCTTGTCGCGAAAGGTTTTCGACAAGTTCAAGGTGTTAACTACGATGGGACTTTCTCTCCCGTAGCGATGTTTAAGTCCATTCGGATTTTATTAGCAATTGTTGCATTTCATGATTATGAAATATGGCAGATGGATGTCAAGACTGCGTTCCTCAATGGCAACATTGATGAAGAATGGTATATGATGCAACCCGAAGGTTTTGTCGATCCTAAGGATGCTGATAAGGTGTGCAAACTTCAGCGTTCCATTTATGGACTGAAGCAAGCATCTCGGAGTTGGAACCTTCGTTTGATCAAGTGATCAAGAGCTTTGGATTTGTTCCAAATTGCTACGAAGCTTGTATCTACAAGAAAGTGACTGGGAGCTCAGTGACATTTTTAGTACTATATGTGGATGGCATATTGATTATTGGAAATGACATTTATATGCTTAACGATGTGAAGAGTTATTTGAACAAATGTTTTTCAATGAAAGACCTAGGAGAAGCTGCTTATATATTAGGCATCAAAATCTATAGAGATAGACAAAGACGCCTAATAGCTTTAAGCCAAAGTACATACCTAGACAAAGTTCTGAAAAGGTTCAGAATGGATAAGACAAAGAAAGGTTCAGTGCCCATGTTGTCAGGTAAGATATTGAGCAAGGCTCAGTGTCCAACTTCGGTAAACGATAGAGAATCTATGAGAAAAGTGCCTTATGCCTCGGACATAGGTTCTATCATGTATGCCATGCTGTGTGCAAGACCGGATGTGTCCAATGCTCTTAGTTTGACGAGCAGATACCAAAGTGATCCAGGAGTGGAACACTAGACAGCCGTGAAGAACATTCTAAAGTATTTAAATAGGACTAAAGAAATGTTCTTGGTCTATGGAGGTGATGATCAGCTCGTCGTAAAAGGTTACGTCGACGCTAGTTTTGACACCGACAAGGATGATTCTAAATCTCAGACAGGATACGTTTACATTTTTAATGGAGGAGCTGTGAGCTGGAGAAGCTGCAAGCAAAGCGTGATCGCGGGATCTACAGTAGAAGCGGAATACATGGCTGCTGCAGAAGCGTCAAGTGAAGGAGTTTGGTTCAGGAACTTCATCACTGAGCTTGGTGTGGTTCCAAGTGCCTTGGAACCACTGGATATATTGTGTGACAACATTGGCGCCATAGCACTGGCTAAGGAACCAAGATATCATCCAAAGACCAAGCACATCAACCGCAAGTTTCATATAATTCGAGATTATATAACAGATGGAGATCCGAAGATTAGCAAAGTACATACGGATCTGAATGTCGTAGATCCGTTGACTAAACCTCTTCCACGAGAAAAACACGATCAACACCTTAGTGCCATGGGTGTTAGATTGTTGCCAGATGTAAACTAGATTATTGGCTCTAGTGCAAGTGGGAGACTGTTGGAATTATGCCCTAGAGGCAATAATAAAGATGTTATTATTATAATTCTTGTTCATGATAAAGTTTATATTCCATGCTAGAATTGTATTAAGCGGAAACTTTGATACTTGTGTGGTTTATGAACAACACAGTGTCCCTAGTACGCCTCTATGGACTAGCTCATTGATTAATGATGGTTAAGGTTTCCTAACCATAGACATGAGTTGTCGATTAATATTGAGATCATGTCATTGGGAGAATGATATGATGGACAGACCCAAATCAAGCAGAGCAATTATATCGTGTCATCGTGTTCATCTTTGCGAAGCTTTTTTCTTATGTCAAATATTGTATTCCTTAGACCATGAGATAATGCAACTCCCTGGTATCGGAACAAAGCTTTGAGATCATCAAACGTCATCCTATGAGAGGGTGATCATAAAGGTGTCTCTTAGGTGATCGGAAAGTATCTGTTGGGTTGTATGTATCGAGATGGGATTTGTCCCTCCCAAGTAGGAGAGATATACTTCGGGCCCACTCGGTAATCGATATCAACACCGCTTGCAAGCACGTGTTTAAGGAGTTAATCACAAAGTGATATTGGATTACGAAACGAGTAAAGTACTTGCTATGAACGAGATTGAACTAGGTATGTCGATACCAACGATCGAATCTCGGGCAAGTAAAATATCGCATGACGAAGGGAATATATATATGGGATTAATTGAATACTGGCATCTTGGTTCATCCGATATGATCATCGATGAGTATGTGGGAGTCAATATGGGTATCCAGACCCCGCTGTTGATTATTGCTAGAAGATCATGTCTACATATTCTCGAACCCGTAGGGTCACACACTTAACGTGCTTCGACGCTAGGATAGAATGGATAATTGGTTTATGAGTTTTTGTTCGGAGTCTCGGATGAGATCCAGGACATCACGAGAGGTTCCGGAATGGTTCCGCTGAATAAGATCCATATAAAGGAAAGCAGTTTTTGGATTTCGAAATGTTCGTTATTGTACCGGAAGGTTCTAGAAGCTTCCGGAGTGGGACCAACGTGGCCCCACTTGTCGAGGGGGGCGTGGGCCTACGAGGGAGTTCTCTGGCCGCATTGGGCTAGGGGCACAAGGCCCCATAGGCCCAGCCAGCCAAAACCCTAGGGGAAACCCTAGGGGATCTTCTAGAAGGGAGGGGAAGACTTGCCCCCCACTCCACCCTTGTGGCCGTCGGCCCTAGGGCTTGGAGGAGGGGCAAGGGGGCCGGCCAGCCCTCTATATAAAGAGGGCAGGGGCGCACCATCCTCCCACCCCTCCTTGAACCCTAGCCGCCTACCTGCTGTCCTCCAGATCTCTCTCTCTCCCGACTGCGTGTAGGCGAAGCCCTGCCGCAGAAACTCTCCACCTTTGCACCACGCCTTCGTGCTGTAGATCCAATCTATCTCTCCACCCCACTTGCTGGATCGAGGAAGGAGGAGACGTCGCGGTGCCGTACGTGTGCATCTCTCGGAGGCGTCGCCACTTGCGGCGTTGGATCGGATCGGATCGCGAGGAGGAGAAGGCTAGTTCGACTGCATCACCCACGTTCTGTTGAACGTTTCGGATGTGCGATATCTTCAAGGGTATGAAGATCCCATCTATCCCTCTCGTTGATTGCATCCCTAGATTAGATCTTGGCTTTCCCGTTTGCATCCGTAGAATTTTTTTGATTTACTATGCTGCGAAACCCTTCACGAAGACGCCGCCTTGAAGATGGCGCTGGAGCAGTCGCTCCGCGAGGCCCCGCCGCAGACGCCGTCGGTCGAGCCCTCCTCGCCGGATATCCTGGAATGGTCCAGGAGGGACTGGGAGAAGGCGGAGCAACAACGCATTCTCGGCCTGCAGCAGCAGGCCGAGGAGCAGGCCGCCCGTCGTCGGGCGCTGGCTGGGCGTGAGCTCGCCTACCAGCGCGCCCCGCTCTACGTCCTGGATGACAATGACGACGAGGACACAGACCCGTCCTACCAGCCATGGAGGTACGGCGACCCTGGCCAGGACAGCTCCCGCCAGAACCAGCCGCCGAGCGACGACGACGACGGCGGCGAGGATGACGGCCGAGCCGACCCCTGCTACACGTCGTTCTACGACAACTTCGGCATGTAGGACGGCGAAGGCACCGGCGGCGGACTTTTTTAAGTTTATTATGTATTAGTTTAGTTTAAATTTGATGTAATCCGCCTATATTCGTCCAACTTAATAAATTTCGCCCATATTTAACGAATTTTAGTCGAACTTGGGAATTCGGCCTGGGTACGCGAGTGGATGACTGAGCGTACCCAGACCGAAAACTTGTTCCGTCTGCTAAAAATTGATCCTTTTTTGACATGAGTTCAGCCAACAAGTAAAGATGCTCTAAGCACGGGTGATTGAGCCACCGGCACGCGGTGGCCCACTTGAGTGTTTCGTCCAGACTCAAGAAGAGGAAGGGCACGGGCAACCACGTCATCCCACACGGTGTTTATTGAGCGACGAATAATAGCCGTGTGATTTTCATCGATTTATTATTTACGTCGGCAAACAATGCGGGAGAAGGAACCGAGGCGACGCACAGGAAAAATGTAATGATGGTTTCGTGCCTCAGTCTATGCGAGTGTCAGTTGGTGGCATCTTGCTAAATTCCAAAGATGAAAAGATGCTTCGACGAATGATGACATCAAAGTGTTGAGTCGGCCGAAGGAGAAAACACTCCATAAACGAGAGCCGGCATGACTGAGATTCGAAATATATGTCGAGCATTTTACTTAATTGGCTCAAGATTTTGTTTGTTTTGGGAGCTCATAAAGTTCAAAAGCAAACCGGTGTTTCAACTAAATGCAGCATGAAAACGACCGGTTGATAGTACTCAAAGAGCTCGGGGGCTAATGTCCGAGATATGTAAAGCTGGGTATTCTCACTAGGCCAAATAATGTTAGACGTGGTCGGTCCACAGCCGCCCCTGGTGGGCTTACACGAATAAACGAGGCCTGATCTGGTTAAGACCTGATCCTTAGTCGGTTCAGGTGAGTTACGTAGAAAAGACCAAGGACTTGGAGTACAAGCCAAGAAAGTTGTAGTCGGCGTCTATTAGGAATCCTACTCCTGTATAGATAAACCCTAAGTCAACCGTGTATATAAGGTCGTCTTAAGGGTTGATGAGTCTAAAATTAAAGCATATTTATCTTTTATTTTTATATAAATAGAGTAGAGATCTTTGTATTTCACTGCGTTCGCGCGCACCTTTTTGTCTTTATTTCGACAAGATCCTGAATCATTTAGTCTATTAAAAACATATCAATTAGAGTTGTCATATTATACTATAATATAATATTTTTAAGTGATAAAAGACATTTTATGGATTTACCTTCGCTCTTGGAAAAATACCAAACGAAGATAGGCAACCAGTGTCGATAACGACCTGTGGTACGGGCGAAGACTGCCCATACCATCCGCCCGTACCAGGCGTCATAGGTATCGCCTCGTCAAATACTTTCTCCTAGCAAAGACAGCAGGGGGGTCCGACATTTACAACCACTAGAAACCACAAAAAATCACATCTAAAAGGGATCCGAAGGATGAACTTGGCTGGACAGAAATCCCTGATAATCCACGGATCATTGGAGGATAACGCATCATTTCCTTCATCATCAACCGCTTCATCTACATCACCACCATTACCACCATCCTTCATCCATTAGATCATGTTGTAATTCCAGATCCAATTATGGTTTGCACTATATCTATTTTAGTACTTTCATCCATCCATTTGATTATGATGATGTTGTTGATTGCTTCTATGTGTGAGTAGTTCCTTTGTTCTTGGGGAGATGGATAAACCCTAAGACTATTATGATTTTGCAATAAATATGATCTATTCTTGTGTCCATATGACTTGTCGGTCTATGATTTATGTTTGATCTCTCTCTTTAGATGATATGTGAAAGTCGACCATATACCATTTGCCTTCAGGACTAAAGGGAGGGATAAACCCTTTGGACGTGCTTTGGAATCGTACCCGAAATGGCCTCGTAATAGATTGGCGTTGGCTCATGAACTACATAGTCAAAGGGGGAATAAAGAGATACTCCCTAAGCTAATTATAATATTCATGGGGAAACCCTTAATTGTGATGGTATGTATGGGTGACTACTCTTAGACATCGCAGTGGATATTTAGAGGTGACCTCACTCTTGGCTCAATAAAGTGGTTTCCTACGAGCCTTGTAGTGAACATCTTATTATGGAGCTCTCTCTACACATTTCATGACACAATAAGTATGTTATCTTAAATTATTAATAATGATAACACAATGCTAGAGGAGTATCCTACATCCCGAGAAAGTTTTAGCCCTATTGAATTCCACCACGCTTTCATACAGTCTTGTTACTTGCTTTCTTTTAATTAATTTTCAGCACACAACCAAAACCTTTCAAACACTCTTTACTTGAGATCAAAGGCAACTTACAAGTATCCTTTGGTAGATAGTGACAAGGGGCATAAATACCTTTACCAGTAGCTCTCTGTCGGTTCGATATCTTTACTTCGAAACTAGCTATAATTGATTTGTGCACTTGCAGTCATCAAGATTTTTTCTAGCGTCGTTGCTGGGGAGCTAAGTGCTTTTGGTATTTGTTCGTAGTTGCTTATTTTACTAATTGATTTACTAAAGTTGCTTACTAGTTTCAGGTAATACATCATGGGCGAGTACCAACATATTAATTCATCTAGAGGCTTTAAGGAATCCGGGTCTGGCCATGGACACTTATTTAAATCCAATAATCCGAGATGGTACGATATTAACCTCATGCTTTTAGATCTTTTGTATGCAAAAAGATTTGCAGGAGATAGTACGAAGGATTCGTACGAGCATGTAGGGTTCTTTGAAGATATTTGTGGGACTTTTCACCTTACTATACAAACCGAGGATGAGGTTAAATTTGTTATTTTATTGAAACTCTTATTGATGAAGCCCGTTCTTGGTACTCTCGAAGTTCTGCAAAGATTATTAATTTTTGGGAAAGTCTTGCCTCCTTTTTTTTAGTTGATTTCTTTCCTAGGAAAAAACTCTTGGAGCAAGACGCATGATCACGAATTTTAAAGGAAAACCTGAAGAAAACTTGCATGAATAATACACAAGGTTCCGCGGGCTGCTTGACGCTGCCTCCATCACAATTTCCCACCTTGGTTGGTGATACACACCTTCTATGCAGGTTTGAATGATGATAATAGAAACGAGCTCGACTCCCTTACCAATGGGTCTTTCACCGAATTTAGTGTTAACAGAGCCTGGAATTTGTTAGACATGGTGAATAGAATAGAGAAAGCTTATTGTGTGTCTGAGTTTAATTTAGAAAATCCCATAAAGTATGATTGCTTAAAAATATTTCTAGCCTTCGGAAAGATAGAGAAACTGCTTGGGAACTTTAATCGTGTGGATCCCCATTGACAGCGACTAAATCAAACCCCAATCCCATTCTCACCCATCTGTGTCTCCTTTCTCCCACTCACATGAGCTACCGC
Source organism: Avena atlantica (assembly GCA_910589765.1). Classification (NCBI taxonomy): domain Eukaryota; kingdom Viridiplantae; phylum Streptophyta; class Magnoliopsida; order Poales; family Poaceae; genus Avena; species Avena atlantica. Next base: position 161,220,390 of record OU342739.1, on the reverse strand, counting down.
CGCCAAACTTTGAAGCGAGGCTCATCATAGCCACTCAGCATCGATGTGTTGCACTGTCCTAGGGCCCTAGTACTCTTCGTTTGGAACCCACCGCCTACTCGTCGTCATTCTTATGTCGCTGGTACTGTGACCTGGCGCATCTCCTAGGAACGCTCGACGATCAACTGTCGCCCCCTAGCAATCTATTTGGGTGCTACCGAGTCCCAGTATCGACGTGGTTGTCTTGTGGCTATCTAGAGGACTATATGGCACGCCACTCATGCCTAAATTGTGTCGAGCTCGCTGCGCACAAAATGTGGTTGGCCAATTTCCTAGGTAATGATTTTTTCTTCAAATTTCGCCAACGGTAAATTAGATGGTGTTCATGAAGGGTTTCACATCATAGTAAATCAAAAAAATTCTATGGATGCGAACAAGAAAGCCAAGATCTAATCTAGGAGATGCAATCAACGAGAGAGATAGATGAGATCTTCATATCTTTGAAGAAATCGCACAACGGAAACGTTAAACAGAACGTGGTTGATGTAGTCGAACTAGCCTTCTCCTCCTCGCGATCCGATCCAACGCCGCAAGTGACGGTGCCTCCGAGAGATGCACACGTACGGTGCCGCGACGTCTCCTCCTTCCTTGGTCCAGCAAGTGGGGTGGAGAGATGGATTGGATTTGCATCACGACGGCGTGGTGCTATGGTGGAGAGTTTCTGCGGCAGGGCTTCGCCTACGCGCAGTCGGGAGAGAGAGAGAGAGAGAGAGAGAGAGAGAGAGAGAGAGAGAGAGAGAGAGAGAGAGATGGAGGGCAGCAGGACGGCGGCTAGGGTTGGAGGATTGCGGGGAGGGTTGTGCCCCTGCCCTCCTTATATAGGGGTCTGGCCGCCCCCCTTGGCTCCTCATCCAAGCCCTAGGGCGGTGGCCCCAAGGGGTGGAGTGGGGGGCAAGTTTCCCTCTTTCTTCTAGAAGGGTTCCCCTAGGGTTTCCCCTAGGCTGGCCGGCTGGGCCTTTGGGGCCTTATGCCCCTGGCCCAAAGCGGCCAGGGCACTCCCCTCAGGGCCACGTAGGCCTCCGACACGTGGGCCCATGTTGGTCCCACTTCGGAACCTTCTAGAACCTTCCGGTACAATACCGATAAACTCCGAAACGATTCCGAAATCCAAAAACTGCTTTCCTTTATATGAATCTTATTCTCCGGACCATTCCGGAACCTCTCGTGATGTCCTAGATCTCATCCGATACTCCGAACAAAAACTCATAAACCAATTATCCATTCTATCCTAGCGTCGATGCATGTTAAGTGTGTGACCCTACGGGTTCGAGAATATGCAGACATGATCTTCTATCAATAATCAACAACGGGATCTGGAAACCCATATTGACTCCCACATATTCATCGATGATCATATCGGATGAACCACGATGCCAGGATTCAATTAATCCCATATATGTATTCCCTTCGTCTCGCGATATTTTACTTGCCCGAGATTCGATCGTTGGTATCGGCATACCTAGTTCAATCTCGTTCACAGCAAGTACTTTACTTGTTCTGTAATCCGATATCACTTTGTGATTAACTCCTTAACCACGTGCTTGCAAGCGGTTTTGATATCGATTACCGAGTGGGCCCGAAGTATATCTCTCCGACTCGGGAGGGACAAATTCCATATCGATACATACAACCCAACAAGTACTTTCCGATCACCTGAGAGACACCTTTATGATCACCCTCACATAGGATGACGTTTGATGACCTCAAAGCTGTGGCATCCCGCAAAACCACTACTAGAAAATCGCGTTGTTTTTGTGCACTGCATCATCATTACATCATCATGCATATTATTTTTACCTGAAACTATGTTGCGAAAGACTATGGTTTTCCGAAACTAGCCCTCCTTCTATTTCAAATTAAACCCCGGCTGCGTCCGGATATTTTGTTTGTCTAAAAACTAGTTACAAAAATGTATTGCAAATTAAATAAAATGTTAAATTATTTTTAGTGGGGGCAGTCGAACGGGCCGACCCGACCCGAACGACCACCCCCAGGAATTATAATCGGCCCAACCTAAATCCTTAGCTACCAACCTATCTACCCACACCCACCGGCCACCTCACCCCCTCCTATCACGAGCCGCCACCTCACCTCACCCTTCCCCCCTAGCCTATCCCCATCTGCCACCTCAGCCTACCCCTCCCCCCTCCCTCTCTCTCTCCTCTCTCTCCCCCTCAGCTCACACCACCACGCACACACTCCTCACCACACAGCCCCACCCGACCCGTTCCACCACCCCACTGCCAACCTGGGCCCTCCTCCCTGGGCCCCACCCACGAGCCACACGCACGCCAGCCCCCGCACGCGACCCCGCGCCCACCCCGTCCCCTACCTCTCGCCGCTCTCGCCCTCCTCTGGCCTGCCGCCGCTCCCTCTGGCCCCGCATCCCCGCTCGCCGCACCTCGCTTCCTCTCCCCGCCCCGGCTGCTGCCTCTCCCTCCTGGTCCGCCGCCGGCCGCCGCTCCCTCTGGCCCGTTCTCTGCGCCGTTCCTCCCCGCCAGGTGCCCCGTCGCCGCCCCTCCGGTCGCCGACGCGGGGCCTCCCCTCCTCGCCAGCGACTCCCCCGCCACCGGCCACGAGAGCCCTCCCGCCAGTGAACCTCCGCCCGTCTCCTCGCGTGGCTCGCCCGGCCGCGCCCCGCAACCCCCGGCGCCGCTCGTCGCCTCGGCCCGGCCTCCGCCCACCACCGCAGCACCCTACCTCCGCTCGCCATGCCCCCGTCGCCTCGCGCGCTCGCCCGTCGGACCCTCCCGCCTCTACGGCCCCCTCGCCGCCTCCACGACGCCCGCCGCCGCGTCCGGCGCAGCGGCCGCCGCCCGCCGTCCGCCGCCGGTCCGCCCCGCGCCGGTCCGCCTCCCGTCTTCCTCGCCCTCGTCTCCGGCCCGCGCCCGGCCCGTTCGCCGCCGGCCCCCTCTCAGTGCTTCGCTCGCCGGCCGCCTCCGCCGCTCCCCCAGGCCTTCCCCTCGCCGGCCCCCTCCTCCCCAGCTCCGCGACGACCCCCTCGGCGCCCTTCCGTCTGTGCCCATGTCGCCTTCAGTTTCCGCCTCCTAGGACGCTGTCCTGCTGCGTGTCCGCTCTCCAGCTGTTTGCATGGTGCCCAGGTCACCGAGGACAAGTGCTCTGTTTCTCTAAGGGTGAACCTGTGCAGGTCATCTACGCCACCGTGGTTGCACCGTCTCAGGATCTACGGGTACCAGCGAACCCTCTGGCTTGTCCAGCTTTTGGACATCGCATCGGCAGCAGATCCCAGTCTCGGTGCTATTGTGTTGTCCAATAGCCAAGACCGTCTTTGGGGCCGCAAGATCTACCCTCGTAACCAAGATCGCCACGGAATCCAAGATCTTCGCGGAGCCATTCAAGTTCCGAGGCCCAAGACCGAGGCCGCGGGAGATAACCGTCGCGATGCCAAAAATCGACCAATGAGGACATCGACGAGAACCACCGTGATGCCACTAGAAGACACCACCGACAAGTTCGTCTACCGAACCCCGGAACGCCAAGTGCTTCACCCCGAACGCCAAGTCCGACCCGACGACCACATATGCGACAGGATCGTCCCCAGGACGCCAAGGTTGCCACGAGAACGCGCCCGAGCGTTAACACCGACTCGATGGCGCGGGCCCGACAAGACCCTCGCAACGGCAAGACCGACCCCGTGGGACCCGACAAGACCTTCGCGACAACAAGAACGGCGTCGACCCGGAAGAATCCGACGCGCCCCGACACCGGCCCAAGTCCTGCTTCCCGGACGCGACAAGAACTACCCCCGATATCCGAGAACGATCCCGGAGTCCGAGAACGTTCCGCCGAGACCGATCCGTCGAACCCTGGACCCTGCCCGACCCCGAACCCCGGAACCCCAAGTTCGTCGAGACCCCCTAATGTGTGAACCCCTTCCCGAAACCCTATTTTATAACATAATACAACTTGTCGCATATTAATCATTCATCTCGCATGCATATCATGTGGTTTGGGGGCCTTATGCCGATTCACCTCATAATTAAATATGGGGCCAATATGCGGGCAAATCTAGCCTTATATTGGCCTCATTTAAATTTGATATAGCGAACCGGTGTTATATTTTGGCCATGTTAATACAACATTTAAATTGAGGGGTAGCTAAATAACATGAACCACCTAATTAAATATCGGGACCCCGGTTCCACTTAATATGACCTAATTGCATCGCACCTTTGCCATGTCATCCATCATACATGCATCATGCTGATCTTCTGCCGTTGTATTAAATATTGCATCCGGTGTTTGTTCTAGTGTTTTGCTTCTTCGCGGATAAGGCCGTTGAGTTGATGTGAGCTTCGCCCCGTTCTTCGGTTGAACCTTCGACAATGTTTTCAGGCGAGCATCTCCCCCTTTCTACCTATCTTACTTTTATAGTCTTTATTCCCTCCTGTTGATCTATTGCTATCTGTGTTGCGATGCTTTAGTTTCCGTACCTGTGATATACCGTGCAACCCTATATTGCCTTGGCCACACCCTATTACCTGTTGTTTGGTAGCTAGTTGGACCTGCGCGTCTTAGTCGCTTGCTCAAGTGCTGTTGCGTGTCGTCAAATGCCACAGTTGTTGGAGCCTTGCCGCATGTTTGATGTTGGAGATGATCTCGGCTTTATTTATCGTTCACTTTAATTACTGTTTAAACAACTAAAAATGAAGTAAGTAAGCAGAGGCATCGGTGGGTGATAGAAAATATTTGGTTTCCGAACGCCCACTTGTGTCCCGTAGGACCCCGAGTACTTGATACCTGTTCCTTGATTTATCGCGCTATCCACATCCGGGAGGTATATGGGACCCCCCTTAGCCAGAGCTTGATTCCGTCTTATTTCTTGGGGCCACAAACTAGTTTGAGGTTTTATTTACGATCCTGTACTTATGCCATGCTACTACTGTATTTACGATTGTGCGAGGAGCACACTGTACTGTTTAGGATCGTGGCACGATTCCGCGGTGTCGACAAGCCCAGCCACACTTTCGGGTTCCCAGTCGTTCACAGCCGTCCCCACAACCTTAAGTCCGTCTCGGAGCCGGCCGGCTTCGTTGCGGGTCTACTTTAAGGGGTGGCCCCCTGAAATACTTCTGAATCCTGTGATTGCTTTGTCGTGAAGGTCTCGTTGGGTTTTGATTTGGTTTTTCTGAGGTTGATCGAGTGTGTGTTGCTATTGGTGCACCCCGGCCGGGTAAAACTTTCTGAAAGCCGTGTCCGCGGTTATGGACGACTTGGAGCACAATATCTCGACCATAGACAAGCATAACTAAAGTTTATTGCTATAAATTTGACTTTATAATGACTAGTAATCCGCTTCACTATAACGGAATGGCTAATTAATACTGCCCACAATTGCTTGTTTTGGAGTGTCGCTTGCGACCATTGTATCTGACTAGTAAGTATTGCAACTACAACGGAATGGCTGAATAAAAGTACCAACAACTGCTGGGTTTTGGGTTATCTCATGCTATCTATATCTGATTAGTAAGTGTTGTAACTATAACGGAATGGTTAACTAAAAGTGCCCACTGTTTATTTCATCAGGATGATTATCTATACCTGACTAGTAATTGCTGCAACGAAAACTGAATGAATAAAACTGCCAACTGTGTGAGTTCCTCGGTTGACTTCCTCGTTTGGTCTCGAGGGGGAACACCAGGATGGGTATGTTTGGTGTTAGCTTCAGGTTGGATCCGGATAGGTCATTCTTACCCCTCTCTGATAACCGCCAGTTGTATCGAGTCCCTATAGGTTGTTCAGTGCATGCTGCCGCTGCCGCTCAGTCCACCATACCTATGTAGGCGAGGACCGCCGAATTCTAGTCTCGCCGTGTACTGGCCTCAGTACTGACGCTCCTCTTTTTCCTTTGCCCTTTGTCGGCACCCCTTTTGTTTAAGCAGGTTTTGAGATCGACGTCGTTAGCAGGGTTACCCTTCCGGCTTGGCCTGGGCAGGGTTATGGACGCCATTGGTTATTCTTCAGGGATCTTAGCCCCATTTGCATCTTGTCCGTAGTCGGACGCTCTATCATTTTCAAGGTGATTTGGATCTTTGTATATTATATCTGTATTCTTGACTCATTGAGTCACTGTTATATATATCTGTTCTGTGGGTCCCATCGAGGACTGTTGTGTAATGTTATTACTTCGTTTTCCACCCGCACGAAAGTGCCTGGTGGGCACCTTTGAATCGTTTCTATGCGGGTTTGGCGGGTTTTCGCTAAAACTTGCATAGGTCCGATTCTGAGGGTGTTACAGAGTGGTATCAGAGCTCAGCAGTTGCGATACCCCACAAGTTCAGCCTGTAGGATAACCTAGCTAATGGCCGAAGTAGAGTGTCAAAACTATTTTTGCAAAATCGGTTGGATAGTTCTGGTTAGGTCTGCTTTTACTCCTTACCCCTCTTCTATTCTCCTCTTATCTCGACGTGTTTTGAATCTGCTCTCTTCTTCCGCTTCGAGTCCAGGATTTCTCGTGGTTGGGTTCCGTCGTACCTTCAGGGTTTCGCTTCCTCCTTTGTCAACGGTGTTCTACCGTCCGGTGTTCAAGCTGCCTGATGAATCCGTCTACGGTGTTACCATTCTTTGTTCCTTGTTTGTGCCTTCCGGTGTTTTCCGACGCGATGACATCCTCTACGCCAGATCCGATGCAGAGTCTGCATCACTCCCTTGTTTCCGAACCTCGTTTGTTGAGATCTTCAGTCTGATTCCGAGAGTTGGTTGCATAATCCGCCTATTCGTGTGCAGAGTAATGGTTTGGGTGCGCGATGGACTGATCACCATCCGACTACTCTTATCATTCGCTCTTGGACATTGAATCAGTGGATCCAGCAGTTTTACTCCGTCCACGGAAGCTAGAGGTGGCTTTATTTGTTGATGCCTCTACCTTCGACCTTTTGTTTCCGGAGTGTTCTCCCGACGATCACGGACAACGACCTCTTGTTAGTGGTGTCGCGAGGACCTACACGAAGCGAGAAGATGCAGATCGCCGACCTTCCTTCCGGTACCATGAGGCGGATCTCGAGGGCGAGATCCATTGTTAGTGGTGTCGAATTGTGGCATCCCGCAAAACCACTACTAGAAAATCGCGTTGTTTTTGTGCACTGCATCATCATTACATCATCATGCATATTATTTTTACCTGAAACTATGTTGCGAAAGACTATGGTTTTCCGAAACTAGCCCTCCTTCTATTTCAAATTAAACCCCGGCTGCGTCCGGATATTTTGTTTGTCTAAAAACTTGTTACAAAAATGTATTGCAAATTAAATAAAATGTTAAATTATTTTTAGTGGGGGCAGTCGAACGGGCCGACCCGACCCGAACGACCACCCCTAGGAATTATAATCGGCCCAACCTAAATCCTTAGCTACCAACCTATCTACCCACACCCACCAGCCACCTCACCCCCTCCTATCACGAGCCGCCACCTCACCTCACCCTTCCCCCCTAGCCTATCCCCATCTGCCACCTCAGCCTACCCCTCCCCCCTCCCTCTCTCTCTCTCCTCTCTCTCCCCCTCAGCTCACACCGCACACACTCCTCACCACACAGCCCCACCCGACCCGTTACACCACCCCACTGCCAACCTGGGCCCTCCTCCCTGGGCCCCACCCATGAGCCACACGCACGCCAGCCCCCGCACGCGACCCCGCGCCCACCCCGTCCCCTACCTCTCGCCGCTCTCCCCCTCCTCTGGCCTGCCGCCGCTCCCTCCGGCCCCGCATCCCCGCTCGCCGCACCTCGCTTCCTCTCCCCGCCCCGACTGCTGCCTCTCCCTCCTGGTCCGCCGCCGGCCGCCGCTCCCTCTGGCCCGTTCTCTGCGCCGTTCCTCCCCGCCAGGTGCCCCGTCGCCGCCCCTCCGGTCGCCGACGCGGGGCCTCCCCTCCTCGCCAGTGACTCCCCCGCCACCGGCCACGAGCGCCCTCCCGCCAGCGAACCTCCGCCCGTCTCCTCGCGCGGCTCGCCCGGCCGCGCCCCGCAACCCCCGGCGCCGCTCGCCGCCTCGGCCCGGCCTCCGCCCACCACCGCAGCACCCCACCTCCGCTCGCCATGCCCCCGTCGCCTCGCGCGCTCGCCAGTCGGACCCTCCCGCCTCTGCGGCCCCCTCGCCGCCTCCACGACGCCCGCCGCCGCGTCCGGCGCAGCGGCCGCCGCCCGCCGTCCGCCGCCGGTCCGCTCCGCGCCGGTCCGCCTCCCGTCTTCCTCGCCCTCGTCTCCGGCCCGCGCCCGGCCCGTTCGCCGCCGGCCCCCTCTCAGTGCCTCGCTTGCCGGCCGCCTCCGCCGCTCCCCCAGGCCTTCCCCTCGCCGGCCCCCTCCTCCCCAGCTCCGCGACGACCCCCTCGGCGCCCTTCCGTCTGTGCCCGCGTCGCCTTCAGTTTCCGCCTCCTAGGACGCTGTCCTGCTGCGTGTCCGCTCTCCGGCTGTTTGCATGGTGCCCAGGTCACCGAGGACAAGTACTCTGTTTCTCTAAGGGTGAACCTGTGCAGGTCATCTGCGCCACCGTGGTTGCACCGTCTCAGGATCTACGGGTACCAGCGAACCCTCTGGCTTGACCAGCTTTTGGACATCGCATCGGCAGCAGATCCCAGTCTTGGTGCTATTGTGTTGTCCAATAGCCAAGACCGTCTTTGGGGCCGCAAGATCTACCCTCGTAACCAAGATCGCCATGGACTCCAAGATCTTCGCGGAGCCATTCAAGTTCCGAGGCCCAAGACCGAGGCCGTGGGAGATAACCGTCGCGATGCCAAAAATCGACCAACGAGTACATCGACGAGAACCACCGTGATGCCACTAGAAGACACCACCGACAAGTTCGTCTACCGAACCCCGGAACGCCAAGTGCTTCACCCCGAACGCCAAGTCCGACCCGATGACCACAGATGTGACAGGATCGTCCCCAGGACGCCAAGGTTGCCACGAGAACGCGCCCAAGCGTTAACACCGACTCGATGGCGCGGGCCCGACAAGACCCTCGCAACGGCAAGACCGACCCCGTGGGACCCGACAAGACCTTCGCGACAACAAGAACGGCGTCGACCCGGAAGAATCCGACGCGCCCCGACACCGGCCCAAGTCCTGCTTCCCGGACGCGACAAGAACTACCCCCTATATCCGAGAACGATCCCGGAGTCCGAGAACGTTCCGCCGAGACCGATCCGTCGAACCCTGGACCCTGCCCGACCCCGAACCCCGGAACCCCAAGTTCGTCGAGACCCCCTAATGTGTGAACCCCTTCCCGAAACCCTATTTTATAACATAATACAACTTGTCGCATATTAATCATTCATCTCGCATGCATATCATGTGGTTTGGGGGCCTTATGCCGATTCATGTGGCATCCCGCAAAACCACTACTAGAAAATCGCGTTGAATTTGTGCATTGCATCGTCATCATCATGCATTGTCGGCATAAAACTATTTTCGCAAAGCCGTTTTGTTTTCTAAAACGCCCCGTCTTTTATTCAAACGCCAAAACCGGGTCCCCGGAATATTTTGTTTTGGCCGCTATCGGTTTGCAGACGACCCGTTTAAATCAAATAAAATATTTATTTATTTTGGCCGGAGCAGTCGAACGGGCCGACCGACCCGAACGACCGCCCCAGATTTTTAAAACGGTCCACCTAATTCCTACAGTCACCAAACTACCTACCCAGCCCTCCCCTCCACCTCACCCCACCCAATAGGCTGCTGCCACCTCACCCTCTCCCTCCCCTCAACCAATCCTATCCTGCCACCTAATCTCTCCCCCTCCCACTCTCTCTCTCTCCCCATCCAGCTCACCTCCTGGCCCCACCGCCCACCCTGGCCACCCGCAGCCTCTCACCCACCACGCACACCCGGTCAACCCACACCCAGCCTCGCCCGACCCCACCTCCGGCCCCACCATGTTCTCTCCCTCTCCCTCACGCACGCGCCCCCACGCGACCCTCCTCCCCACCTTCTCCCCCTCCTTCCCGTCTGGCTCTTGCCCGCGCCTCCCAGGCCACCGCCCAGCTCGCGCGTCGTCGCCACCCCTCCGCGTGCCGCCCCGGTCCCGCCTTCCTCGCCTCCTCCGCGGCCCCGCACGCCGCCGCCGGCACCTCCTCCGCCCGGCCCCGGACCCGAGCAGCGCCGCCAGCCGCCCGGCGTCGTCCTCCCCCACCTGCGCCTGCCCCGCCCCTCCGGCCACCTTCCCCCGCCACCAGCGAGCGCCCCAGGATCCGCCGCCGCCGCGCCCGGTTTCCCCTCTGCAGCCGCCGCCGCGCGCCCCCTCCGAGCCTCGTCCGCGTCGCGCCACCGGCGAGCTCGAGCCCACCTCTGCCTCCTCGCCCCGCCTGGAGCCTCCCCTCCGTCTTCCGGCGTCCGCGCGTCCTCGACGGGGGCAGCGCCGCTCCGCCCGCCTTCCACCGGCGTCGCTCCGCTCCGGCGGCCACGCTCGCCTGACCGGCCCCGCCCCGCACCGCTCCCCGCCCAGCGCCGACTCCGGCCTCCCACCGGCGTCGCCGTCCCCTTGCCTCCAAGCGCGCCGCCCGACCCCGCCGCGGACGCCTGCAGCGGAGCCGAGACCGCCGCCGCGTGCTCTCTTCTCGGCCCCGACGACCACCTACACCAACCGCCGGTGGACCCCGCGCCCTCCGTGCTGGCCCTCTGCCCGTGTCTCTGTGGTGAGCCTTGTTGGCGTGCTGGCCTGCAGGTGCTCTGTGCGTACCAAGTTCGGCAGCGACTCTCGTGCCCAGAGTTCTTCTCGGCAAGGTCTTCAGTGACACTCGAAGCATAAGACCCGTATAAAGGAGCCGAACCTTTGTAGGCGAAGACTATATCAGTCAAGGTCATCCGGTGGCTCTGGAACGCCAAGTACCTCTACACAGGACCGAAGACCGCGAACGCCAAGTATCCGGAATCAAGGTGTCGCGACCCCGATTTCGAAGACCGATCCCGATCCCGGCGCCCCGACCCCGAACCCTCGACAAGATCTCCGATCCGACACGTCGACAAGATCGCCCTCGCGGACTCAAGTACCCCGGTACCCGATCCACTCAAATTCGCCATCGACGACAAGAACGACAGCAAACAGGGCGAGTCCGATGCCCCGACACCAAACCAAGTACTTCCTCCCGGAACGCCACGATCTCCGCCGTGGAACGACAAGACCGACAACATGCCCCGAGAACCCGGATGCGCCAAGACCTACCCCTAAGTCCGAGAACGTTTCCGTCGACCCTGGACCCTGAGACCGACCCCGAACCCCGGAACCCCAGATCGTCGAGACCCCTAATGTGTGAACCCTTTCCGAAACCCTATTTTATAACATAATAACAACTTGTTGCATATTGAATTGTCATACCGCATGCATATCTGTGGTTTGGGGGCCTTATGCCGATTCACCTAATAACTAAATATGGGGCCCATATGCGGGCAAATCCAGCCTTATATTGGCCTCATTTAAATTTGTGTAGCGAACCCGGTGCTATCTTCTACCATGTAAAACAACATTTAAATTGCGGGGTAGATAAACAACTTGAACCACCTAATAATTAAGTGTCGGGACCCCGGTTCCACTTAACATGACCTAATTGCATCGCACCTTTGCCGTGTCATCCATCATGCATGCATCATGCCGATCTTCTGTCGTTGTATTAAATATTGCATCCGGTGTTTCTTCTAGTGTTTTGCTTCTTCGCGGATAAGGCCGTTGAGTTGATGTGAGCTTCGCCCCGATCTTCGGTTGAACCTTCGACCATGTTTTCAGGCGAGCATCTCCCTCTTTCTACCTATCTTACTTTTATAGTCTTTATTCCCTCCTGTTGATCTATTGCTATCTGTGTTGTGATGCTCTAGTTTTCGTACCCGTGATATCCCTTGCAGCCGTATATTGCCTTGGACACACCCTATTCCCTGTTGTTTGGTAGATAGTTGGACTTGCGCGTCGTAGTCGCTTGCTCAAGTGATGTTGTGTGTCGTCATATGCCACAGTTGCCGATGTATTGCCGCATGTTGTTGTTGGAGCTGATCATAGTTTTACTTATTGTTCACTTTAATTCCTGTTTAACAACTAAAAATTGAAATAAGCAGAGGCATCGGTGGGTGATAGATAATATTTGGTTTCCGAACGCCCACTTGTGTCCCGTAAGACCCCGAGTACTTGATACCTGTTCCTTGATTTATCGCGCTATCCACATCCGGGAGGTATATGGGACCCCCCTGAGCCAGAGCTTGATTCAGTCTTATTTCTTGGGGCCACGAACTAGTTTGGGGCTTTATTACTATCCTGTACTTATGCCATGTTTTACTGCTTTATTTACGATTGTGCGACAGATAGCACCTGTACTGTTTAGGATCGGGACACGATTCCGCGGTGTCGACAAGCCCCGTTTGGGGTTCCCAGTCGTTCACAGCCGTCTACCCAGACCTTGAGTCCGTCTCGGAGCTAGCTTACTTCGTTGCGGGTAGCTTAATGGGGTGGCCCCCTGAAATATTTCTGAATCCTGTGATTGCTTTGTCGTGAAGGCCTCGTTGGGTTTTGATTTGGTTTTTTTCCGAGGTTGATCGAGTGTGTGTTGCTATTGGTGCACCCCGGCCGGGTAAAACTTTCTGAAAGCCGTGTCCGCGGATATGGACGACTTGGAGCACAGTTTCTCGATCATAGACAAGCATAACTAAAGTTTATTGCTATAAATTGGACTTAATAATGACTAGTAATCAGCTTCACTATAACGGAATGGCTAATTAATACTGCCCACAATTGCTTGTTTGGATGTCGCTTGCGACAATTGTATCTGACTAGTAAGTATTGCAACTACAACGGAATGGCTGAATAAAAGTACCAACAACTGCTGGTTTTAGGATTATATCATGCCATCTGTATCTGATTAGTAATTGCCGCAACTATAACGGAATGGTTAAATAAAATGACCCACTGCTTATTTTATCAGGATGATTATCTAAACCTGACTAGTAATTGTCGCAACTATAACTGAATAAGTAAAACTGCCAACTGTGTGAGTTCCTCGGTTGACTTCCTCGTTTGGTCTCGAGGGGGAAATGCCAGGATGGGTTTGTTTGATGATAGAATCAGGTTGGTTCCGAATAGGTCCTTCTTACCCCCTCTGATAACCGCCAGTTGTATCGAGTCTCTATAGGTTGTTCAGTGCTTGCTGCCGCTGCCGCTTCAGTCCACCATACCTATGTAGGCGAGGACCGCCGAATTCTAGCCTCGCCGTGTACTGGCCTCAGTACTGACGCTCCTTCTTTGTTTTTCTGCTTTGCCCTTTGTCGGCACCCTTTTTGTTAAGCAGGTTTTGAGATCGACGCCGTTAGCAGGGTTACCCTTCCGGCTTGGCCTGGGCAGGGTTATGGACGCCATTGGTTATTCTTCAGGGCTCTTAGCCCCATTTGCATCTTGTCCGTAGCTGGACGCTCTATCGTTTTCAAGGTGTTTTGGATCTTTGTATATTATATCTGTATTCTTGACTCTCTGAGACGCTGTTATATATATCTGTTCTGTGGGTCCCATCGAGGACTGTTGTGTAATGCTATTACTTCGTTTTCCACCCGCACGAAAGTGCCTGGTGGGCACCTTTGAAACGTTTCTATGCGGGTTTGGCGAATTTTGCTCAAACTTGCATAGGTCCGATTCTGAGGGTGTTACAATTCACCTCATAATTAAATATGGGGCCCATATGCGGGCAAATCTAGCCTTATATTGGCCTCATTTAAATTTGATATAGCGAACCGGTGTTATATTTTGGCCATGTTAATACAACATTTAAATTGCGGGGTAGCTAAATAACATGAACCACCTAATTAAATATCGGGACCCCGGTTCCACTTAATATGACCTAATTGCATCGCACCTTTGCCATGTCATCCATCATACATGCATCATGCCGATCTTCTGCCGTTGTATTAAATATTGCATCCGGTGTTTGTTCTAGTGTTTTGCTTCTTCGCGGATAAGGCCGTTGAGTTGATGTGAGCTTCGCCCCGTTCTTCGGTTGAACCTTCGACAATGTTTTCAGGCGAGCATCTCCCCCTTTCTACCTATCTTACTTTTATAGTCTTTATTCCCTCCTGTTGATCTATTGCTATCTATGTTGCGATGCTTTAGTTTCCGTACCTGTGATATACCGTGCAGCCCTATATTGCCTTGGCCACACCCTATTACCTGTTGTTTGGTAGCTAGTTGGACCTGCGCGTCTTAGTCGCTTGCTCAAGTGCTGTTGCGTGTCGTCAAATGCCACAGTTGTGGAGCCTTGCCGCATGTTTGATGTTGGAGATGATCTCGGCTTTATTTATCGTTCACTTTAATTACTGTTTAAACAACTAAAAATGAAGTAAGTAAGCAGAGGCATCGGTGGGTGATAGAAAATATTTGGTTTCCGAACGCCCACTTGTGTCCCGTAGGACCCCGAGTACTTGATACCTGTTCCTTGATTTATCGCGCTATCCACATCCGGGAGGTATATGGGACCCCCCTTAGCCAGAGCTTGATTCCGTCTTATTTCTTGGGGCCACAAACTAGTTTGAGGTTTTATTTACGATCCTGTACTTATGCCATGCTACTACTGTATTTACGATTGTGCGAGGAGCACACTGTACTGTTTAGGATCGTGGCACGATTCCGCGGTGTCGACAAGCCCAGCCACACTTTCGGGTTCCCAGTCGTTCACAGCCGTCCCCACAACCTTAAGTCCGTCTCGGAGCCGGCCGGCTTCGTTGCGGGTCTACTTTAAGGGGTGGCCCCCTGAAATACTTCTGAATCCTGTGATTGCTTTGTCGTGAAGGCCTCGTTGGGTTTTGATTTGGTTTTTCTGAGGTTGATCGAGTGTGTGTTGCTATTGGTGCACCCCGGCCGGGTAAAACTTTCTGAAAGCCGTGTCCGCGGTTATGGACGACTTGGAGCACAATATCTCGACCATAGACAAGCATAACTAAAGTTTATTGCTATAAATTTGACTTTATAATGACTAGTAATCCGCTTCACTATAACGGAATGGCTAATTAATACTGCCCACAATTGCTTGTTTTGGAGTGTCGCTTGCGACCATTGTATCTGACTAGTAAGTATTGCAACTACAACGGAATGGCTGAATAAAAGTACCAACAACTGCTGGGTTTTGGGTTATCTCATGCTATCTATATCTGATTAGTAAGTGTTGTAACTATAACGGAATGGTTAACTAAAAGTGCCCACTGTTTATTTCATCAGGATGATTATCTATACCTGACTAGTAATTGCTGCAACGAAAACTGAATGAATAAAACTGCCAACTGTGTGAGTTCCTCGGTTGACTTCCTCGTTTGGTCTCGAGGGGGAACACCAGGATGGGTATGTTTGGTGTTAGCTTCAGGTTGGATCCGGATAGGTCATTCTTACCCCTCTCTGATAACCGCCAGTTGTATCGAGTCCCTATAGGTTGTTCAGTGCATGCTGCCGCTGCCGCTCAGTCCACCATACCTATGTAGGCGAGGACCGCCGAATTCTAGTCTCGCCGTGTACTGGCCTCAGTACTGACGCTCCTCTTTTTCCTTTGCCCTTTGTCGGCACCCCTTTTGTTTAAGCAGGTTTTGAGATCGATGTTGTTAGCAGGGTTACCCTTCCGGCTTGGCCTGGGCAGGGTTATGAACGCCATTGGTTATTCTTCAGGGATCTTAGCCCCATTTGCATCTTGTCCGTAGTCGGACGCTCTATCATTTTCAAGGTGATTTGGATCTTTGTATATTATATCTGTATTCTTGACTCGTTGAGTCGCTGTTATATATATATCTGTTCTGTGGGTCCCATCGAGGACTGTTGTGTAATGTTATTACTTCGTTTTCCACCCGCACGAAAGTGCCTGGTGGGCACCTTTGAATCGTTTCTATGCGGGTTTGGCGGGTTTTCGCTAAAACTTGCATAGGTCCGATTCTGAGGGTGTTACAAAAGCTTTCTTCCGATACCAGGGAGTTGTATTATCTCATTGTCTATGGAATACAATACTTGACATAGGAAAAAGCTTCGGAAAGATGAACACGATGACACGATCTAATTGCTCTGCTTAATTTGGGTCTGTCCATCATATCATTCTCCTAATGACATGATCTCATTATTAATCGAAAACTCATGTCTATGGTTAGGAAACCTTAACCATCATTAATCAATGAGCTAGTCCATAGAGGCGTACTAGGGACGCGGTGTTGTTCATAAACCACACAAGTATCAAAGTTTCCGCTTAATACAATTCTAGCATGGAATATAAACTTTATCACGAACAAGAATTATAATAATAACATCTTTATTATTGCCTCTAGGGCATAATTCCAACAGTCTCCCACTTGCACTAGAGTCAATAATCTAGTTTACATCTAGCAACAATCTAACACCCTTGGCATTAAGGTGTTGATCATGTTTTGCTCGTGGAAGAGGTTTAGTCAATGGATTTACGACATTCAGATCTATATGTACTTTGCTAATCTTCAGGTCTCCATCTGCTATATAATATCGAATTATATGAAAACGGTGGTTGATGTGCTTGGTCTTTGGATGATATCTTGGTTCCTTAGCCAGTGCTATGGCGCCAGTGTTGTCGCACAATATTTCTAGTGGGTCCAAGGCACTTGGAACCACACCAAGCTTAGTGATGAAGTTCCTGATCCAAACTCCGTCACTTGACGCTTCTGAAGCAGCCATGTATTCCGCTTCTGTTGTAGATCCCGCGATTATGCTTTGCTTGCAGCTTCTCCAGCTCACAGATCCTCCATTCAAAATATAAACGTATCCTGTCTGAGATTTAGAATCATCCGGGTCGGTGTCGAAACTAGCGTCGACGTAACCTTTTACAACGAGCTGCTCATCACCTCCATAGACCAAGAACATTTCTTTAGTCCTATTTAAATACTTTAGGATGTTCTTTATGGTTGTCCAGTGTTCCACTCCTGGATTACTTTGGTATCTGCTCGTCAAACTAAGCGCATTGGACACATCTGGTCTAGTATATAGCATGGCATACATGATAGAACCTATGGCCGAGGCATATGGCACTTTTCTCATAGTATCTCTATCGTTTACCGTAGCTGGACACTGAGTCTTGCTCAATATCTTACCTGACAACATGGGCAATGAACCTTTCTTTGCTTTATCCATTCTAAACCTTTTCAGAACTTTGTCTAGGTATGTATTTTGGCTTAAAGCTATTAGGCGTCTTTGTCTGTCTCTATAGATTTTGATGCCTAATATATAAGCAGCTTATCCTAGGTCTTTCATTGAAAAACATTTATTCAAATAACTCTTCACATCGTTAAGCATACCAATGTCATTTCCAATAATCAATATGTCATGCACATACAGTACTAAAAATGTCACCGAGCTCCCACTCACTTTCTTGTAGATACAAGCTTCGTAGCAATTTGGAACAAATCCAAAGCTCTTGATCACTTGATCAAAACGAAGGTTCCAACTCCGAGATGCTTGCTTCAGTCCATAAATGGAACGTTGAAGTTTGCACACCTTATTAGCATCCTTAGGATCGACAAAACCTTCGGGCTGCATCATATACAACTCTTCATCAATTTTGCCATTGAGGAACGCAGTCTTGACATCCATCTGCCATATTTCATAATCATGAAATGCAGCAATTAATAATAAAATCCGAATGGACTTAAACATCGCTACGGGAGAGAAAGTCGCATCGTAGTCAACACCTTGAACTTGCCGAAACCCTTTTGCGACAAGCCGAGCTTTATAGAAAGTAACATTACCACCCGCGTCCGTTTTCTTCTTGAAAATCCATTTGCACTCAACGGCCTTACGGTCGCTAGGAGGGTCCACCAAAGTCCATACTTGGTTTGCGCTCATGGATCCCAATTCGGATTTCATGGCCTCTAGCCATTTCTCAGAGTCTGGGCTCATCATTGCTTCCTCAAATTCGCAGGTTCACTGTTGTCTAACAACAAGACGGGTAAGACAGGGTTGCCGTACCATTCAGGAGTGGCACGTGACCTTGTCGACCTGCGAAGTTCAGTAGTAGCATCGTTCGAATTTTCATGATCCTCGTCATTAGCTTTCTCTCTTGTTGGTGTAGACGGCACTGGAACAATTTCAGGTGCTGCGCTACTCTCCAACTCGAGAGAAGGTTCAATAACCTCGTCTAGCTCTACCTTCCTCCCACTCACTTTGTTCGAGAGAAACTCCTTTCAAGAAAGGATCCGTTCTTTGCGACAAACACTTTGCCTTCGGATCTGTGGTAGAAGGTATACCCAATCGTTTCCTTAGGGTATCCTATGAATACGCATTTCTCCGCTTTGGGTTCGAGCTTGTCCGGCATCAACTTCTTGACGTAAGCTTCGCATCCCCAAACTTTAAGAAACGACAACTTAGGTTTAGCACCAAACCATAGTTCATACGGTGTTGTCTCAACGGATTTAGATGGTGCCCTATTTAAAGTGAATGCAGCAGTTTCTAATGCATAACCCCAAAATGATAATGGAAAATCTGTAAGAGACATCATTGATCGCACCATATCTAATAAAGTTCGATTCCGGCGTTCAAACACACCATTGCGCTGTGGTGTTCCGGGTGGCGTGAGTTGCGAAACGATTCCGCTTGCTTTGAGATGCGTGAGAAAATCATAACTCAAATATTCACCTCCACGATCGGATCGTAGAAATTTAATTTTCCTGTTACGATGGTTTTCCACTTCGTTCTGAAATTCTTTGAACTTTTCAAATGTTTCAGATTTATGTTTCATTAAATAGATATACCCATATCTACTTAAGTCATCAGTAAAAGTGAGAAAATAGCGATATCCACCGCGCGTCAAAACACTCATTGGTCCGCATACATCGGTATGTATGATTTCCAATAAGTCCGTTGCTCGCTCTATCATACCAGAGAACAGGGTTTTGATCATCTTGCCCATGAGGCACGGCTCGCACGTGTCAAATGATTCAAAATCAAGAGACTCCAAAAGTCCATCAGAATGGAGTTTCTTCATGCGTTTTACACCAATATGACCTAGACGGCATTGCCACAAATAAGTTGGATTATCACTATCTACTTTGCGTCTCTTAGCCTCAATGTTATGGATGTGCGTTTCATTGCTTTCGAGATTCAGAAGAAATAAACCATTCACAACAGGTGCATGACCATAAAAGATGTTATTCATATAAATAAAACAACCATTATTCTTCGATTTAAATGAATAACCGCCTTGCAATAAACATGATCTAGATATGATGTTCATGCTCAATGCAGGCACATAATAACATTTATTAAGGTTTAAAACTAATCCCGAAGGTAAAACTAAGGAGAGCATGCCAACGGCCATCACATCAACTTTTGATCCATTGCCAACGCGCATCGTCACCTCATCCCTTGCTAGCCGCCGTCTATTTCGTAGATCCTGTTTCGAGTTACAAATATTAGGAACTGAACCAGTATCATATACCCAGGCACTACAATGAGCGCTAGTAAGGTAAACATCAATAACATGTATATCAAATATACCTTTAATGGTGCCAGCCTTCTTGTCCGCTAAGTACTTGGGACAGTTGCGCTTCCAGTGACCCTTGTCCTTGCAATAGAAGCACTCAGTGTCCGACTTAGGTACAGACTTGAGCTTCTTCTCAGCAGGGGCAACGTGCTTGCCGCTGCCTTTCTTAAAGGATTTCTTTGCACCCTTACCTTTCTTAAAGCTAGGGGTCTTGTTGACCATCAACACATGATTATCTTTCTTGATATCCACCTCCGCAGCTTTCAGCTTAGCGAAGAGCTCAGTGATCGTATCAGTGGAACCAATTTGATTGTGAGTAACTACAAAACCTTTGTAGCTGGGAGGGAGTGATTGCAGAACTCTGTCGATCTTGAGCTCTTCTGGAATCTTGCAGTCCAGTTGCTCAAGACGTTGAGTGTAGCCCGACATCTTAATGGCGTGCTCACTAACGAAACTCCCTTCCTCCATCTTGCAGTTAAAGATCTTCTCAGAGATCTCATATCTCTCATAACGGTCTTGAGTCTGAAACATGGTTTCCAGTTCCTCAAGTATCTCAAAGGGCCCGGCGAACTCCTCAAAACGATTTTGAAGGTCCAATTCCATAGCAAACAACATGGTACTCTTAATCACTCCATAATCATCTTTGCGCGACTGATAAACAACTTTTTCATCAGTCGGCGCATCAGTAGCAGGGGCGTCACATAGCGCTTTCTCTAGTACATAGTCCTTTTGTCCGCCAGCGAGAATGATTCTCAGATTGCGGAACCAGTTGGTGAAGTTAGACCCATTGTTCTTAAGCTTTTCTTTCTCAGCAAAAACGTTGAAGTTGAAGTTGGAATTAGCCATTTGATCTACAGAATTTGCAAATACCATTTAGACTATGTTCATGATAACTAGTTCAACTTAATCAAATTACTAGATGAACTCCCACTAAATTCAACATCCCTCAAGTTGTTTAGTGAACACGATCCAAATTCACCACACCTAATCCGATCTTCACGAGAAGAGATGTCGTTTCAATGGTGGACAACAAAGTGTCGATCATATCATTCATATGACTCATGTTTAACCTTTCGGTTCGTGTGTTCCGAGGCCATGTTTGTACATGCTAGGCTCGTCAAGTCAAACCCAAGTATTTCCGCGTGTGCAAAACTGGCTTGCACCCGTTGTATGTGAACGTAGAGTTTATAGCACCCGATCATCACGAGGTGCTTGAACACGACGAACTTTCACAGCGGTGCATACATGGGGAGAACACAATTTTATCTTGATCTTTAAGTGAGGAATCATCTTATATGCTACCGTCGCGATCTAAGCATAATAAGATACATAAAAGGATAAACATCACATGCATATAATTTTATGTGACATGGTATAGCCAATCTCCGCGGAATGATCTCCATCTTGTGCGCGCCAGCATGATCTCCATCACTCCACCATGATTGCCTCCACCATGAATAGCAACTACAACTATTGCTAACTACTTAGCGATAAAGTAAAGCTATTATATGGCGTATAAGAAGTTGACACGCAGGGCATACACAATTATAAAGACAACCATACGGCTCCTGCCGGTTGTGAACTCATCGACATGCAAGTCGTGAAATATTACAAAACATGATCATTGCATACATCATACACATCATGTCTTGGGCCATACCATATCACAAAACACTCCCTGCAAGAACAAGTTAGACGCATCTACTTTGTTGTTGCATGTTTTACGTGGCTTATGGGAGTAACAAACTAAGAACGATTCTTACCTACGGAAAGCCACAACGGTGATATTATGGTTGCCAACATCCGTTGTAAATCCCATGACTACTATAGTGAGAGAAACTGGCATCCACCAGCCGCATGTGTGGAACAAGCCACATGTCAAGTGCGGAGCCGGTCTCGCGAACGAGGTCGCGTAAAGTTGGCCTGGACCGCTTCGATCTCACTATGCCACGCCATAAGAAACACAACCAGAGGTTTGCAACAGAAAACATCAATGTCCGCAACAAGCATGTCGCGTTCTACTCGTGAAACACATCTACGCATAGATCTAGCTCTGATACCACTGAAGGGTTTCGCAGCATAGTAAATCAAAATTTTCCTACGGATGCGAACGAGAAAGCCAAGATCTAATCTAGGAGATGCAATCAACGAGATAGATAGATGATATCTTCATACCCTTGAAGAAATTGCACAGCGGAAACGTTCAACAGAACGTGGTTGATATTGTCAAACTAGCCTTCTCCTCCTCGTGGTCCGATCCGATCCAACGCTGCAAGTGACGGTGCCTCCGAGAGATGCACACGTACGGTGCCGCAACGTCTCCTCCTTCCTTGGTCCAGCAAGTGGGGTGGAGAGATGGATTTGATTTGTAGCACGACGGCGTGGTTCTATGGTGGAGAGTTTCTGCGGCAGGGCTTCGCCTACGCGCAGTCGCGG